>OU342744.1:106360115-106960115 GCA_910589775.1 Avena eriantha
AAAGGCTACAAGTCTACTACACGGCAACTGGTCATCCACGGACCACCGGCTATACCATTTTTACTATGCAGTGCGCCTGCACTCTCACTTCCGTCAGGCCCCCACCACACGAACCTTCCACGCGGCAGCCGCAGCCGGAAGAGCTGTCAACCGGGGCCCTCGAGGAGGCCTAAACATCCCCGCATTAAAAACCCAGCCTATCGGGTCCTCCAGTCGCACTCATCCACTACTCTCTCTTCCCTATCCAGCAAAACACCACAATCTTGAACGTCCTTGCACGAACCTTCTCCATGAAACCAGTGCGTGGGGGTGAGTGTCTGGGCATCGCCGCTGGGGTGGTGCTTCACGCGGCAGATCTGGAGGAGCATCACGCAGCACAGGCCGAGGAGGACGTGCAGTTCAACCCCTTGGGGGACCATGTGCACGCCGGTGCTGACGACTTCGGAGGCGCCGATGAGGGCGTGGAGTTCGACGAACACGCTCCGCTCGTGTACCCGGAGGTACATCTATTTCTACATGTTTCATATTTTCTGCTCGAGCTTAATCTATCCAGGCGTCATAAAAAAATCTAGTCCTAATGATTAGATGCAACGTATGAACCGGTACATGGAGAGATCTAGTCTGTTCTGAATGAATCCACATTATTTATTTATTTATTAATAAGTTACCAAGAACACAAACCACATTAATTTAGGAGCGAGCTGGGGAGACGGCCGTAATGAACTGTTGAACCTGTATAGACATGTTATTGCATCGAAAGTAACTTGGAATGGTGGAAGGAATATATATTTATTATTTTGCTCATTTCGGTTTGTATTCCATACATTACAGGTGTATTCAAGTGAGATGGACTCTGACAAGGAGACCAGGGACAACAAGAGCCGCCATGTCATGAAGAAGCTCAAGAACGGGATAATCCCTTTCCGCACTCGACTTGGGGAGCTCGGGTGCCCTTTCTGTAAGAAAGGAGTTAACCCGAGGATTGCCAGCTTGATTCTGCATGCGGTTGGCATTGGTAAAATCCCGACTAGTAAACACAAGTCGGTGACCAAGGCTAAGCATGCTGCTTATGACAAGTTCCTGAGGGAGTATGTCAAGAACGGCCTAGTGTCCCCTTACTTAGGAATCATCAACTCCAAGCCGACCAACCCCGTCACTGTGTTGGCCCGGCTACTAATAATATTTAGTTCTCTTACCGTATCTAGACCCTTAAACTATGTGGATTTCTATTTTCGTACCCTCAAAATATATTCAAGTTCATCTGTTTATGTTGTTAAAGTTCCGATGGCATACTCGTTATTTTGCATGGATAGAGGGGTGCAAGGTGCATGTCTATGCTTACACTTCTTAAACTTGATAGGAATTAATAATAAATGTACACTTCCTTCTATCCTGTCACATTACGTCGTGTCAGCACCGCGCACCCGCTGCGGATCGGCAACGGGACGGAGGTCTACGTGACCGGTCTCTGCCACGCCAAAGCGACGTCGCACACCCGTCCCATCGCCTACCGGGACGGACGCCGAATTTAATCGCTAGGTTTGGAAACCATCGGTGCTCGCCCGGTCAAACTTGCTTCCGCATGGGTATGACCGGAATATTGGTAAATGGAATTTAAGCATCGCCTTCTGTCTCCTCAGCACATCACTGTGCAAAAAATCCCCAACTCATTCCTTCCGCCGGCGCCGCCACCGCAAGAACCATCGACGCTGCCGCAGGCACCGCCTCCGCCTGGCCATACCACTGCAATAGATCACTCCACCTCCACGCCCAGTCCCAGCCACCGCTCCTGAAACTAGGCCACCGCCGCCGCATTAGCTGCTGCCATGGACACAGAGTACGACGTGTTCGGTGACGGGAGCGACTACACCGACGAGTACACCATCACCGCCCATGGCACCACCAAGCTGACGGTCGTCCACACAAATGCGTCAGCGGAGGTGGCCAAGGTCATCGCAATGTACGAGCGGTGGCTACAAGATCCGATGGACAGGTACAAGATCGTCGGCCTTGACCTCGAGTATACCAGAGATAGGAAGAGGACGGCGCTTTTGCAGCTGTCCATGCGCAACCACTGCCTACTATATCACGTATGTAGGGCCAAATCTGTGTGCTCGGAGCTTCGCGAGTTCCTACACAGGAGGGAGATCTACTTCGCCAGCGTCGACATCAAGAACGACACTCCAAAGCTAGAATGGGATCTCCTCGTTCATGTCGTCAATCATGTCGATCTCCAACATTTGTGGAGGTACCCGGATGGCGGTACGGGGAAAGCCGGCATGGCTAGACTCGCTTCCGACATCATCGACCGCGAGTACGCCGGCATGAAAATCGAGTTCCCGAAGCACCTGCACGAGCGATGGGAGTGGAGGCACCTGGATTACGATGCGATCAAGTATGCAGCCAGGGACGCGTATGTCTGCTACGAGATGCTCAACAGGATCTGGCGGGTGGGTGAGTGTGTTGTTCACCACTACTAGTTTCGTATTTCGTTCCTAGTTTTATCTCGCCAGTATTTTATCTCGCCTGTATTTTCTAAGCATTCTGTGTGTAAGAGCCAAGCTCGTATGATCCCTATGCTATTAGCTACTTAACATGTATGAATTACATTCCCCCTTTTCTATGCTCAACATTCATTCTTAAAATTTCTGTCTGTGCCATTTGCATGCGGCAGAATCCAGGACTGACATGCATAAGGTGTGATACAGTCATAAGTCATAACCAAATCCAGATTATAGAGAAGGATATAGTCATAAACCGGATTATAGTTTGACAAAGGTAATACACATCAGTTCGTAATTGCTCACATAGTGTACTTATGAAATAACATGTTTTCATAAACACAACAATCATGCACTAATAGTCTACATCCCAGCATGTTGGAGAAGGCAACCGATCCCAGGATGCCTTCAGTCACTTGCCCCGGTTTGTAGATTCATCTACGATCCGGCATCTGGGACAAACAACCTGCCTTGGTGGTGGTTCAATGATGCGATGCCTGGAACGAGATTTTACAATCTGGCGGTACAGCTCGTGGCTAACATACCCGTCAATTGCAGCGTACTTCAGATTAGGTTCAGAAAGTGGCTTATCCTCCCAGTAATCGCGCCCTAAACGCCTCCACGAACATCTCGGCAATCTGTCCTTCATGTTAGCGTACCACGGGTCTATGAGTTCGGAGGCAAGAGCGGCCATCCCGGTCTTGCCGCCCTTCGTCCCTGGGATCCAGTAAATTTCCTGGATGTCCACTCTGCACTCCTTTGGGATTCTAATGTTGACAGTCGGGCTTTCAAGCAGTTTACTGTCATTCGTGATGTCAACACTGGTAAATGTTATGTGCTGGTTCACGAGAAAGTCATGAAACAGTTCCTTAATGCTTTCGCCCCACCTGCATGAAAATGAATTCAGACAAATAATATAGCAATAACTTTTGCAAACAGACGGTTCAGGAACAAAAAGACATCAAAGTCTACCAGATCCGGTCAGCCCCCTTCTCGCAAAAAGGCTGGTATACGAGGACGTGCCCCTTCATGGAGAGTTGTACCACGGCGATCCTAGGGCAATCACGGTTGTACTCGAGGTCGAGACCTACGAACCTGTTTTCTTCGAACTGCAGCCAACTCGTGAAATTATTCAGAGTGTTCCTCACCGTCCGAGGGTCGGTGGTGTAGACGACATCGATCTTCTCCCGCCATGTACTTCGGTGTCGAAGTGCGTAGTTTCTTGCCTGCCGTCGTTTCGGACGTCCGGAGCGTCCATGACTACAGGCAAGAGGGAAAGGATACAGAGGAAGAGGGTGATGCGGTGGTGGAGGAAATGGATGAGGCCGTGGAGGAGAAAGACGATGAGGCCATGGAGGAGGAAATGAGACGGAGAAGTGAAAGATTGGAACCGCCCTTACCAATATCTGGAATGGTGCACGACCGTTCGTAGTAGGGTGAAGGTGGCGAAAAACGGCGGTTTTACACGTCGACGCTAGCACTTCCTAAAATTTGTTCTGCGCCACTTGCATGCGGTAGAATCAATTCAAACGTAGGCACGTTTACACGTGCCGACCTTCACTCACTGACAGACGGGCCGCACATTTCCCTTTTACGATTTATTTTTTCACTTCCTCTAGACGGTTCCGGTGCCCGCCCTCAATAATTACGCCCCCCTTCTTTTCTTCCACGTGGACGAGAACCAGCGGTGGCGGCGGTTCCTTGCAGATTCGCTCCCCACTCAAACAACTGCCCCCATCCCTGATTCCACCCCCTCTCGAATCCATCCGCCTCCTTATCACAATGCCTCCATTAATCTACCGGATTCCAGACTCCATTTGCCGCTATGGGTAGAGCCTGGGTTAGCAGCAGGCTGAAGCGAAAGGCATGCGACGATGACGCGGATGGCCAGGGCGACCGCTACCGCGACGATTGGGGATGGCCGAACCTCAGCGTCGTGAATGTGCATAGGATCGCCTCGGAGTTGGACATCATCTCAGCCAGCCGCCTCGCTCGCCGCATCCCTGGCTACCGCATGACGATGCGGAACATGGACGAACAACCGTTCGGCACGCCAGGCCTTCTTTACCCCGATAACAGCAAATGGCCAGACGACCGCGATGGCCATGTAAGTTCCAGTATGTAGCTTATTCGTTCAGTCATATCGTTGATTCATATGTGCTGAACTCTCATCGGAATCCGATGTTCCTTTCGTCGAACGTGTTGTGTGCACACGCGGTTTGAACAAATCGAACCATTTATGACTATTCTGTACAGCGGAAGCTCTGCTCGTACCTGATATTCTGGTATTTTTGTAGTGACACAGTCTTACTTTAGGTGATAGACGAGTTGTCAATTTCGATTTTGCAATGGAATGCCTGCTAGAGTCATTGCAATGACCAGCACTAGGGTCATTGCAGAGTAAGGGTCTAGGTGATATTCTGTTTCCTAAAATAAAAACAAACAGATTAGACGATTTAAGGCTGTTATGCCCCGAGCTGTTTAATTATGATCATCGTCAGGAGTTTGTTCTGGGGGGCTCTGCTCCTACTCCATATATTGAGTATCTTCGTAGTGACACATGCACAATTTAGGCGATATCTGAGGAGACACTCGTATTTAGGCGATATTTTGTGTACTTTAATCTAAAGGTCTAGTTGTCAAATTGTATTTGCAATGGAATCCATGCTAGGTGATTGTACCAACTGACAAAAAACTCTACATAATATTCATGCAAAGCTGATGCTGCTGGATAAGTGGTCGGAATCAGTAGTGGTGAATATCAAGGAAGAAGAAGAGACGGAAATGAGAGATGACCAGAACTGGGTGGGTGGCAATGGCGAGTGGCTGGTCCTTTTACCCCAGGATGGGAGTACTTGGACTCTAAAAAATTGCTACAGATCGAAGAGACTTGCTATGCCATCTTTGAAGGGTGTCGGCATTACTGCATTCAACAGCGGGTGGCCGCTGCACATTTTCGAATTCGCTTACAGGTTCAACATGGCAGAACTTGAGCTCATGAAGGTACAACTCCCACATAGACCGCGGGAGGAGGCGTGGAAGAACTGGGAGTACGACCTCTTAGCGATGTTCGACAAGGCAATCACATTCATTAGATGCCCAGAAGACAAGGAATGGACAGTCTTGCGCGACGACTTCCTGCAGCCGGAGAAGTATGTCGACACCGTCTTCACCTACGGCTACTCTTCGTACAGACCACAACGCATTTATGCGGTCACTGAACCTAGCGGCGACATGCGTGTTTGGGAGCCGTCCATTTGGGGTGAGTCATGGTGTCATATATCATGTAAAATCCAATTCAAAATTTTGCTTACTGACTGTTAGTAACACGCAGGTACCCACGCAGCCCCACGCATAATTCCAGCTTCGGTCATCGAAGATACAGTAGCAGATGCTGAAATTGGGACACGGCGCTGGTTCTTGGCACCTCTCGGAGACAACACGGAACAACACGATGAACTATTGTGGATTCATATCAGGGGAGCACTAAACAGCGTTGGTGATACAATAGAACATATGGGGACACAACTTTCTTCATACCCATCGCTGCGGTGTCACGTTTTCTCGAGGTCCGCATGCCTATCCAAAGACCCAGTAGAGCAAGTCTGGAGCAAAGTCAACAATATGAAGGGACAATCTATGTTTCTTGGGATCAACTACCCTTTCTTTGTCCGAGCCCCTGGAGCTGTTGAACCTATAATTGCTCAGGCAGCCCTGACCCCTGATGCTGCTGCTGGTGGTGGTGGTGGTGTTGTTGGTGGTGGAGCTGATGAAGAACTAGCTGCTGCTGCTCCTGGTGAAGCTGACGAAATACTTGGTGATGCTGCTACTAGTGAAGCTGACGAAATACTTGCTAATGCTACTGCTGGTGAAGCTGATGAAATACCTGCTAAGGCTACTGCCGGAGTCCAGAAAGAACATGCTGGTGTTGTTGCTGAGGTGCCAGCACTTCCAGTGTTGATAGCAGACTGTGTGTTTGCTGCACACTCACGCGCCTATCATGTTGACACTCCAGATCCGACCTAGAGCCGAATCCACGTCGGGGGGAAGGGGCCTACAATTGGCTCATCAGTGGGGGCGTACTATTTGAAGGAGAATGAAAGACAGCCAAACGCAGCATTCTGGTTCGTTCCGACGATATCACCAGCTCCAGGGACCTAGTGCTCATACTGGCAGATCCGATGAACCATTTGTCTTTATCTTTATCATTAGTTACGCTTATGTGTGTAAAGACTAAGATGTGCTTATTTGTGTAAGACTAAGTTAGGCCTAACTGCGTAATATTCAGTGAAGCCCAACTTTTCTTTCCACACCCATAACAACAGAATTGCAGCATAGAACATAAAATGTAATGTGCGTACCACGCATTTTTGCTCAGGATAACAACCACTTCAAGAAAATGATACATCGTGTACACGTTTGAATGCATCACTAGAATGTGCCACCTATTGATGATTGATGACATGGATCTAGCTTTTCTGCGCTTATTTGCATTGAATCGCTCATTGATTTGTTCACATATTTTTTGGCAATGGCTGATGAACTCCACTATCTTGGTAACTTGCTTCGTCAGCGAGCACTTGTTGATGCAATGCAAAGTACAGAACATGGTCGTCATCATCATTCCATTTAGGTTCTCTATGTTTCGTCATCACGGAGCTACTAATTTCAAATGAAAATCTAGTAAACAATATATGTGTACATTGTTAGAGTATGCTACGGCCACGGTACATACATGTTTTTCTACAATCACAAGAAGTAAACTTGATGCATTTTCACCTTGTTGGCATTGTGCCGAACTAGGTGGATGTGGCTTTGGGGTTCGGAGAGGAAGGCGCCGTGGCAAGTGTGTGTGCGACCACGGCGACAACGAGCTTGGATTCTAGAGGACACCAACAGGACCGAGCATGGTCGGCATGGGTACAGATCTCACCCGGGAATGAATTCCCGTCCCCGCGCCATGCCAATGGTGCGGTCATGGTGAGGGCGAGCTCCGATTCGGGATGGGGAGGAGAACGGGCCGAGCAGGTTTGTCCAAGTCCTAGCTCCGTGCCATGGCCGCGACCACAGATTGCCGCCCCGGAGGAAGAAGCAGACACGTAAAGGATGCATGCGCTAACGCTGCAAGCCTACATGGCAGCAACGACGGCAGCGACATAACGGCGAAAGCTGATAGGGGGACCCAACTTGACGACCGTTAGCCTGATATTTTGTATTGAAACGTAAAGTTGAATTCGGGACGAAAAGGACCCTCTGAGTATTTGGCACGCCAACTATAGTCATCGCGGATGATATCAGGGAACTTGGGTACCGCATTGCCTGGCCACCCCAACTTTCGGGCCACAAAATGATATTCTCGTGTGCACCAACGATATCTTCGAGAAGCTCCGCCACGGGAGATTCTCAACCCTTTCCCCAACACTGTTAGAGGAGTGGAGTCTTTCACGGGCTTGTAGGGAAAATTTTCCGAGGCGGAGCTTCCGAAGATGCCGTAGGGTGTGTGCACCAACGACATCTTCGAGAAGCTCCGCCACGGGAGATTTCCCAACCCTCCATCCATGGGGATGAAACTCTCTCTACCTATGTTGGCTTGTTGAGCTGCTTGCCATGGCGTATCGATGGTCCTTTTATAGGCACGGCGCCGCTTCTACTTTGTCTTGTTCTTCCGACAGGGCGTCGTGCGCTACATGCTTTATCTCATCGAGCAGTGCGTCCACCCACACGTCCTTATCCCGCCGACAGCTTTAGTCTCGGTTGCACCCACCAGCCGGGACTAAAGGTTACCCACGTGTCCTTATCCCACCTACAGCTTTAGTCTCGGTTGCACCCACCAGCCGGGACTAAAGGTTACCCACGCGTCCTTATCCCACTGACAGCTTTAGTCTCGGTTGCACCCACCAGCTGGACTAAAGGTTACCCACGCGTCCTTATCCCACTGACAGCTTTAGTCTCGGTTGGATTTTTCATGCGTCGAAAGGGAAAACTTCCTCCTGCATCTTGAAGTGGATCTCTGATGAAAACTTCGAAAGTGAAAACTTCCTCCTTCACATTGTTTGGATCATTTTTGAATTTCTTATGCCCGTTTCAAACTATATTCAAAATGGCGGGCATGAAGCTTCTTAGCCCGGGGCTGAGCCTCGCTGAACTTGAAGTGGATCTCTGATGAAATGGCATGTTGTGAACCTATAAATGATTTTTAAAAAAAATTCACAAGCATTATATCATGTACTTGTAGTTCAAATCTTGGCAACCTCCTGCCGATTCGGCAGGAATTTGTCTTTTTCATGAGGGATGGACAGAAAGGTTCCAGATACACCGGTTGGGAAATTTTCCATATAAGGTGGTCTAGTATTTTTGAAAAATGGTTTGGTACCAATGCCAAACTTCAATTTGGTGGTTGCTTCACCGAACACCCCGATTTCGGCACCTAAAAAATGGAAATTGGCTTTTTCGTGCGTCAAAAGGGAAAACTTCCTCCTGCAACATCGTAAGCCATCCCAAGATGCACATGTGTGCACAATATGGGCACATTATCACAAACTATGCCCTGATTCTAGCCATAACATTGGTGGTTTGACCTAAATGCCATGAAACCTCGAACATGATATGTCATTTTGTGAAGGACTTTTTTATGATGTTTGCAATTTTTCAAGTTGAATATTTTTCCTTGCAACTATGACACATAATATGACACCACGCGAAGGTTTCACATTGTTTGGATCATATTTGAATTTCTTATGCCCGTTTCAAACTATATTCAAAACGGCGGGCATGAAGCTTCTTAGCCCGAGGCTGAGCCTCGCTGAACTTGAAGTGGATCTCTGATGAAATAGCATGTTGTGAACCTATAAATGATTTTTTTAAAAATTCACAAGCATTATATCATGTACTTGTAGTTCAAATCTTAGCAACCTCCTACCGATTCGGCAGGAATTTTTCTTTTTCATGAGGGATGGACAGAAAGGTTCCAGATACACCGGTTGGGAAATTTTCCATATAAGGTGGTCTAGTATTTTTGAAAAATGGTTTGGTACCAATGCCAAACTTTAATTTGGTGGTTGCTTCACAGAACACCCTGATTTCGGCACCTCAAAAATGGAAATTGGCTTTTTCGTGCGTCGAAAGGGAAAACTTCCTCCTGCAACATTGTAAGCCATCCTAAGATGCACATGTGTGCACAATATGGGCACATTATCACAAACTATGCCCTGATTCTAGCCATACCATTGGTGGTTTGACCTAAATACCATGAAACCTCGAACATGATAGGTCATTTTGTGAAGGATTTTTTATGATGTTTGCAATTTTTCAAGTTCAATATTTTTCCTTGCAACTATGACACATAATATGACACCACGCGAAGGTTTCACATTGTTTGGATCATTTTTAAATTTCTTATGCCCGTTTCAAACTATATTCAAAACGGCGGGCATGAAGCACTTTTCCTGTTCAAAATTGCATAGTTCAAATAAAAATATTTGAAAACACAAAATGGTTTTTGATTAGTTATTTAAATTGAAGCACTTTTCCTGTTAAAAGTTTTTTGAAATTCCAAATTATGTAATAAATATTTGTTAATGCAATTTTAAGTGAAAATAGTAAAATTGTATAGTTCAAATAAAAATATTTGAAAACAGAAAATGGTTTTTTATTAGTTATTTAAATTGAAGCACTTTTCCTGTTGAAAGTTTTTTGAAATTCCAAATTATGCAATAAATATTTGGTAATGCGATTTTAATTGAAAATAGTAAAATTGTATAGTTCAAATAAAAATATTTGAAAACAAAAAATGGTTTTTGATTAGTTATGTAAATTGAAGCACTTTTCCTGTTGAAAGTTTTTTGAAATTCCAAATAAATAATCATCTTAAAATGAAGCATCTTATTAATTAAAGAAGAAAATAAATTTGAAAATGGCGGGAAGACCAAAAGGTTTGCCAAAATCTGAAAAACGGGTCAACGATCCTGGTTCGTCCCACGAACCGGGACCGATGATCCTGGATGTGCGCGATGCCATTGACATGCCTTTGGTCCCGGTTGTTGGCACGAACCGGGAACGTTGATCCTTTGGTCCCGGTTGGTGGGACGAACCGGGACCAAAGGCCCGCGCACGTGGCAGCACAGCAACGCTCCTGCCCCAGACCTTTGGTCCCGGTTGGTGGCACGAACCGGGACCGTTGGTCCTTTGGTCCTGGTTATTGGGACGACCCGGGACCAATGGTCTGTACAGTTAACAGCCCCGGCCCTTCCTCCTCCCCAACTCCCCCAATTCACAGAGCACATCGACGCGCAGCTAAGGAAAATTTGTGGCGGAGCAAAATCACGCTGACAGGCTGCCCAAATCCAGAGCGAGCGCTTCACGCCGTCGATGCCCGCCGCCGCCGCGCCACCACCGTCTGAGGAATCGACCGCGCACGCTAGAAATCGACGCCACGGTCACCGTCTGCTCCGACTCTGGCCGTCGACATTGCTGCTGCTTCCAAGCTCCTCCGGCCTCATCGACCCGTCCATCGTCTTCGTGGTGAGCCGCTGGTCCTCCAGGACCTCTCCTTTCTCTCTCTCTTGCTCCGTTTCTTTCTATCGCCAAGCGCCACTGTCCACCGCCGTCGGACGCCATCGTAGACGACGCTCCGATGACCAATAAGGGGCGGCGCAACCACCGTTAGCTTCCTCGCGACGCGCTCGTTCGAACCCGACCTTCTGCATGTTCCAGCAAGCACTCTAGTGCCGCTAACCACCGCCGGCCGACGTGCCCTCCGACGAGCCCATCTGGCGCCAAGGTGGCGCTCATGTGTCCCTGACGTGGGCGTCGAGCAAGCTCTGCCAGCGTGGCAGCCCGACGTGGCCCTGGCCCCACTAATCAGTCACTGTGGGTAGGCGATGCATCAGTGAGAAAAGGTTCCCCAGTCTTAGGTGACATCAGCCTTTACCTATGCTGACGCAAATAAAGTTTAATAATTGTTTTAGTAATTTCAGAAAAAGGATAAATCTTATAATCTTAATAAGTAATTATTTATAAGTCAGAAAAATATAAATAATATATCAAAATGTTCAGAAAAATGAGATCTACACTTTACCATCAATATCATGCATTGTTCAACAACTTTAATCACAAGTTTAATTAGAAGAACAAATGAACCCCCGTAGGTGATTCGAGGGTCTCTCCTGTATTAGGGTTTGGACCCCTCGGATCCCACTTAAATTGCCAAGCATGCCTTAGGGTTAAATTTCAACTATGTTTAACTTGTCATATCATTATTGATGCCATGTGTTGATTGTTGTTTCCCCTTTCTTGTCATAAACTTAATATGTAATTCCAGAACATCATCTTTGCAGATACTATGGATCCAACACATCAAGAAAACATCCTCCAAGGAATGATCTGCGAAAATGAAGATATCGATATCGATGTCACGAGTGAGTTTCTGAACGATTCCGGTCAGGGAGATGAGTCTCTCAACCGAGGAGACGGATCTAGTGAGGTAGAAGCCGAAGCCTGGGACAGAGGAGAAGCCGATGAGGAAGAAGGCGGGCTCTGGCGGAACCTTAAATCTCGCAAACACCGGCGAGGTGTATATATATATATTTGTAATTAAAATGCTGTTGTCTATATATATACATGCATATATTAACATTCTTTCTTCTTTTAGCCCTCCGAATCAAGAACTTCTTCTGTAAGAACGAAACGAGGCCCAACAAAAAAGTTAGATGACACTGTGAGGTATAGGATCGACGTGGTCGGTGTAGATGGTGAACCGCAAGCTCCCGTCGATGTTGCAAGAAAATTTGTCAAGCAATGCGGAGTTCTTGCGAGGGACTACATCCCGATCACCGTTCAAGAATGGAATCGGCCAAGTGGCGGTGGAGTCTCGTATGTCGGTGACAACGCCAAAGATAAGCTTTTTGACAAGCTCATGACTAATTTCCTCCTACCGATGCCAGATGTGAATCCAGATGAGGAGGAGAGAGCAAGAATGGAGCTTGTGCAAAGAGTCAAGAAGTTTGCTCTCAGCAAGATGGCCGATGCATTTAAGAACTAGAAGAAGAAACTGTACAATACCTTTGTCAAGGTAGAGAAGACTCCGAATTTCAATGAAGCCGGCTATGCTAAGTTAAGACACCAGTGGGAGGATTTTGTGAAGTACAAGACATCGAAGAAAGCTAAGGAAAGGTCTAGAATAAATACAGAGAACGCTGCTAAGAAAATGTACCATCATAACATGGGGCCTGCTGGCTATGCCGATTGCATGCCTAAGTGAGTTGCACGTGAGGTCAATTACATAGCTGCCGGGATCAGACCAGAGCCCACAACATGGACACCACAGGCGAGAAACTGGTTTTACGGCCATGGGGGCACATTGGACAAAGAAGGGATGCCAATATATAATCAGAAACACAAAGATGATCCCCTACTACCCATCGACGATATTAGAAATGCAGTAGATGATGTTGCAGCGGGACGGTTCGTTCCCGATAACGACGAGCTCACACGCGCCCTTAAAAATCCTGAACACGACGGACGAGCACGAGGCACACCAGGCTCCAAGTAGTGGAAGGTTGCCTTCCCCCCAGAAATGAAGAGATATCCCGATAAAAGCCATCAGAGGAGAAAGGAAAGGGAGGCAGCTAAGAAAGCGGCCGCTGTAGACCGGCTATGTAATGTAGAAGAAGCATTAAAGCGGCACCAGGATCAACTCGACAGACTTAGCCAGCATGGTACTAGCGGCCAATCTCAGCGGCACGTGGTAGAAGCTGCATTCGAGGGTACCGGTGCCCTATCAAATAAGAAAAGCAGCGTTGCTTCCACGCAGCTCCATGATGTTGATGATGATGCACCGACGACATCTCCTCCTAAACGCTACCTAGTGGATGATATCACGAAGACAACAACTTGTGAGCTAAAGGTGCAGGTTATGAACTTAAGGGTGACGGCGGTGGTCGGCATGGCGGTACCAATTGTGCCTAACCCAACTTGGCATTGCAGACCGGTTCCAAAAGGGTATGTTGTTGTCACGGTGGATGAGTTGAAGGAAGATTTTGAGGAGCTGAAGCTAAACCACCCTGCAGGGGAAGATATGGAGCTGACTCAACTAGGAGAAGCCAAAGGGGGGACTATTATATGGCCAAAGGAGCACATCATGCTTCCAAATTATGTGCCACCAAGGCCACCCACTCCTCAGAGCAGCAATCCACCTTCGCCGCCACCTCACCATTCTCCAGCGCAACCGTCGCCTTCACCGCCTCACCACTCAGCACAACCGTCTCCATCGCCGCCTCAGCCGTCTCTGTCGCCGCGTCAGCCGTCTCCGTCCCCTGAGCCTCAGAGACAAAAGCGGAAGTATACTAAGGGGGGCAGCACCACCAGCAGTAGCAAGAGCACGTTCCGATCACCGAAACATAAGCTATCGCCCCTCCCAAAAGTACCTCATCAGAATATGAAGAAGCTACCTTGCGAGAAGACGGATGAGGAAACTGATGCGGCCGCAGCTGCCCATTATGAAAAGTGGAAGATTGACATGGCTAACAAGAAAAAACCGATAGAGGCATATTTCCCGGTCACCGCAGAAGATAAAGCCAAAGCAGCCGCGCTTAAGATTCAGCTTCACCAACCCATAGCGCTCACATCAGACTATAATCGCTCTATTACCAAGTCGGCTGAGGCAAAAGAGCGGAGAGTCGGGAAAGAAGTTGCCCAGCTCAGACAACAGAAAAATCAACCGATCAAACCGTGCAAAGTGTACGATACCAATGAGTGGAGAGCCAAGGAGCGGCATGATCCGAACATTGATTTGGAGTTTGTTCGACTGTACGGAGAAAAGGCCAAATTATATGGATTGTCTATTACTGAGTACATGAGCCGTATGAATGAGTTCGAGGGGTACCAAGAAACAACATATGTGTATCAGTACGGGGCTCCTCTCTTCAAACCCGAGTTATTCAAAGATCTACCAACAAAAATGCGAAGATTGCATAACTGGTACATCCAAGCCTGTGTTGATTGCAAAAACTGGATCTATGCTGCATATAAATACCACCACTACGGTCATGGAGATGGCTTCCTACTGATCGAATTTCCAGAATTATTTCAGTTTTACCAACAAGACGCCGTCGACAAAACTATCGTCAGTACCTATTGTTTGTAAGTATTATTAATTTATGTAATTAAGTCTTTCTAGCTCAGCTCATTCATTGCTTGTATAATCTTACTAATCACTATACTAATTATATATGCAGAATGAAGATTCAAGAATGCAACAAAGGACAAATCTATGACCTTGGGTTTGTTGACTGTAATTTTGTTCATGAAGTTACTCTAAAAACAAATCCCAAAGAGACAGAGGATAACTTGTTCCAAGCGTTGAAGTATTTCAGCAACAGAAGGGAAATACTATTTCCTTACAACGCTGGGTGAGTGTTACTGTCTTGTACACATTCTATTTTCGCTTACTCGATGTTAAGCGTATAATTGACTCGTGTTATATTTTGTTAGTGTGTCAAGCTTCTACTATATTCTGTTAATTATTGCTGTTGACACCGGAGTAGTAGAAGTCCTGGACTCGAAACACACACCATTAGAAAAGTGGGCGGAAATGCAGGAATGCCTCCAGAAGGCTTGAAAACGGTTTACCGCCAAAACTACATTTCAACCATTGACTGTAAGTACTACTTGCTAGATCCACGCATCTCTTTGATTCTAGTTTCAATACCACCATTATCATGCTTGATTATTATTTTGATTGAACTCCGTTCTCATAAAGTGCTTGAGGCAGGAAGCCGGGAATAACTTATGTGGATACTATGTCTGCGAGTTCATTCGTCAGACGACCAAAGAGAAGAGCGCAGACCGGAACATCAAAAAAATTGAAGTACGATGAACAATAATCACAACTTTATTTTATTACGACCAATTGTGTTTAGTTTCATTCATATATATTGATCGCCTTCTTTATATTAGATCGAACGGATGCGGGACGGTCTTCTATCACAAGAACGCGTGCAAGCAATTCAAGAGGAAATTGCCGGATTCTTGTTAGAATAAGTCATAGATCCGAAAGGAGAATACTATTACCCGCTTCATTTGGAAGGGTGAAGTGTAAAAAAAAAGATGTAAATTAGATCAAATTCGTGTGAGAGTATCGTTTGTAATTATAATATGTTTCGACCAAGAAGACGGATGAGACGGTGTATATATTTGTGATCATACATGATGTGTAATATATATATCGTGGTTTCATTATTGCTGTATATATGTAGTACCATTAAATTGATAAAAAAAATCCTGCCGTGACAGAAAAATAGCCCGAAAATCCTGCCGCGGCAGAAAAATAGTCTGAAAATCCTGCCGCGGCAGAAAACCCTGCCGCGGCACAGAGACCAACAATCCCGATTCGTGCCAAGAACCGGGACCAATAATCCACCCCCGCCCGTCTCTGGTGCTGCCACATGGAGACCCATTGGTCCCGGTTTGTTCCACGAACCGGGACCAATGATCCACCCCCCTCGTCGCGCACCCGCCCACGTGGAGACCCATTGGTCCCGGTTCGTGCGCGAACCGGGACTAGCATTAGTCCCGAGTGGAACCGGGACCAATGGCCCTTATGAAGCGGGACTAGAGGCCATTTTTCCACCAGTTTTAGTTGCGCTAAACCCAGATCAAGTAGCCGACCGATGCAACTAAATAGCCATGCTAGCCTACCATGTTGGGAAGACGACGTGGCGAAGCACGCGTATCTGTAATCCTATATAACACTCGTTGCTTGCGTTAGGGATGCAAAGCCTACTCTTCCCACTGCTAGCGATTTGTAAACGGGCAAGCCAGAAAAGATTCATGTGTTTCTTTTCTAGTTTTAGGAAGTATCTAGAGCTCTTTGGTTTATTTGTTTTCTCGGTTTCCGTTTTTGGTTTTTTTTCTATTGGGCAAATCTAGGAAATGAGCGCACATACGGTGGTATGTTCCAGCGGGCGCACGTCAGTCAGTGAATCGGCGGGCACACCATGTCACCGCATGATTACCTTCACGTTATTACCTTTTGCGTTCACACTTGTTAACACATGTTCACACTAGTTCACTGGCACACAAACTCGGCTGACACACAATAGGTGCACTTGTAGAGTGTGAACATGCGATTTCCAATAAATGGCAAAACAAATCGGAGTCGGCTTACGATCAAACTGAAAATTTAAAATATTGTATAGCTCGAATCGTTTGTCCGATTGAGGATTCGTTTTCACTGTTGGACTAATCACAACGAGATCTTCAAAACTAGATCACATGTTGATATGTTTCCATAAAAAAATTTGGACCAAAAAATTAGCCACCCCTAACACGTGAGTAATCTACACCTTAGCATGTAAGTTATCCATCCTGTAACACATAAGTTATCTACTATGTAAACGTATTAGGTAGAGGCATTCTCACATACGTGTTGAGGAAGTCTAATTAGAACGCGGTATTAGGGTACCAAGCCTTAATGGCCAGTACCGGGCGCGATGAAGTCTTAGTACCCTAACACCCTTCAAGGCTTCGTCAACCGTACACCATGGTAGCAACGACGGGCAATGAAACCGAGCCGCTAGACTACTGGTATGTAACATCCCAATGTTTAGGAACCAACAAAGGATAGAAATAGAAATTTGCACATTTGCATGCATTCATCTGTAAAATTGGGATAAATTTTCCACCAAAGAAAACCCTAGGGAGATCAGAGTTTCTTTCAGTACTTTGAGTTAGGGTTTAGCTCTCAGGAGTGTTTGCTATGAATTCTGACATGATCCTTAGGAACTATTATGAATTTGGGTGAATGATTTCAATGCATATTTGAAATTTGAATTATTTTGAAAAGATTTGAAAATTAGAAATAACCTAGTGTATATTTGATTTCTAAAAAGAATTTAGTTAATATTGTTGAATGTTTAACAATTAGAAAACAATAATAGACTTTGAGATCAATACAAATGTATAACTGATACATTGCAAATGTATAACTGATACATTGCAAATGTATCTATAATTTTTGATGTTCCCTGCTTGGTTTTATCCACTTTCTTGTGTTTACTCCAACTTTGGAGTAATTTTCATATGATTTCTTGGACTAACCTATTAACAAGAGCCACAGTGCCAGCTGCCTGTTTTCTGCTGTTTTTGGTTCCAGGAAAGTCAGAAAATGAATATTCTCGGAATTGGACGGGACAAAAGCCAAAGTGCCTATTTTTCCGGAAGTCATCAAGTGCTAGAATACGAGACGGAGAAGGGCCAAGGGGCCACCACACCACCTGGCCGCGCGGCCTAGCCTGGCCCGCGCCAGGGGGTGGTGTGGCCGCTCTCAGCACCCCCTTGGCCTCCCCTTCCGACTATAAGATGCCCTCGGGACGTAAACCCTAAGTACCCCATCAAAAATCCACGAAAGAGTCTGTAGCCGCCGTCGTCTCCATCCCTAGATCGGGAGGGATCTGAAGCTCTTCCCGGCACCCTGCCGGAGAGGGGATTTCACCCTGGAGGCCTTCTTCATCACCATGCAAGCCTCCGGTGTGATGCGTGAGTAGTTTATCCTTGGACTACAGATCCATGTAGTAGCTAGATGGCTGGTTCTCCTCCTTTGTGCTTTCATGTTTAGATCTTGTGAGCTCCGTTCATGATCAAGATCATCTATTTGTAATTCTGCATGTTGTGTTTGCGGGGATCCGATGGATATTGAGATGCTATTTCAGATTGATTATTGATTCTATCATGTCTTTGTTATTTGTGATCTTGCATGCTTTCCGTTGTTAGTAGCTATCTTGGCCAAGTAGATGCTATCAACTCCAAGAGTTAGTATTTATGCTCGATAGTGGGTTCATGCCTCTGGTAATCTGGGGAAGTGACAGAAATCTCTAAGGTACTAGATGTGCTGTTGCTACTAGGGAGAAAACAACAATCCTTTATTCATAGAACAATCGTATTGTTAATTCAAAGGGTGCTAAAAGGGCATGTAAACTTCAATAGTTGAAGTAAGCATAGTGGAGTTGGAATCTTCACCATGATGAAACTGTTAAAAGAGTTTAAATTCATCAGAGATGATGAAGATGCTTGCATTTGCAAGAAATTAGGTGGGAGCGATGAGACATATTTCTAATACATTATGTAGAGGACATATTATTGATTGGAAATGATGTATCTTGTATTGACACAAGTTAAGAATTTCATTAAAATAAGATTTCAATGAAAGAGTTGGGCAAACCCGGAATATTTGGCATCAATATCTATATGGATAGATTAAGGCGTAAATATGGTTGTGCCAGACATACATATATGAGATATTGAAAGGGTTCAATATGGAAACAACAAGAAAGGTTCTTGCTGCATGGAAAGGCTTGTATCAAAATTCAAGTGTTTCAACACTTGGTGAGTAAAATCACATGAAGATTTTGATCGATTATACCATGATATGTATATATCCAGAATGTCATATGCTCTAAATGTTATGAGCATATACCAGAATGATTCATAAGATGATCATTGGACAATAGTAAAGATATTCTTATGAGCTTTGGAAGAACTAAGAATATATAGTGTATAAGTGACAAATAGTTAAAGGTAGTTCATTGTAAAGTGTTACATTGATACTAGTTTTGTCACAAGATACAAATTAAATTTATCTCAATTTAGACTATGGGTGGCACAATGTAATGGAAAGGATGTTCCATGATGGATTTGGATGAGTTCCAAAGTTGAGACATTGTGACGGATACTACAACAAAAGGCTAAGTATATAACTACTATAGTAGCAGCAAAGGAGGGCATTTGTGTTAAGTAGTTTGTTATCAAACTAGGTGTGGTTCAATGTGGGATAATACTATGAAGATATATTGTGTGACAATAATATCAACATATTTTGAGCCGAACAAACTAAAGGTCTCACCAAAGGACCAAATTTATACAATGCCATCTCATTTGAGAATGAGTGGTGCGTAGAGACACAAAGACATGCAAATACACACGGACCTGAAACTGTCAGATCCAGAGATTATGTTAACCACTAGCAATAGCGTCTATGCAACACAAGAAAGCCATAGGTGTTCAATACTCAAAGTTTTTCAAACTATATTATTGACTCTACTACAAGTGGGAGACTGAAGGGAATATGCCTGAGAGGCAACAATAAAGTGGTTATTATCTTATTCCATGTTTATGATAAATGTTTATTTTGCATGCTATAATTGTATTGATCGGAAACGTCAATACATGTGTGTTTAATAAACAAAAAGGGTTCCTAGTTATGCCTCTCTTATAGACTAGCTCGTTGATTAACAAGATGATCAAGGTTTCCTGATCATAGACATTGGATGTTGTTAATAACAAGGTCACAACATTGGTGGAATGATGTGATGAACATTCATCCGAAGTATAGCATTACGATCAAAGTCATTATGTTTATATTGCTATAACATCATACGAAGTAATCTTTATCCTTAGACCATGAGATCATGTTAATTGCTAACACCGGAAGAGTATCTTGATAACATCAAACGTCACACTGTAACAGGGTGACTATAAAGATGGGTTCAGTGCTACGAAGGTGTTATGTTGAGGCTCATGGATCAAGAGTGGAATTTGTCAATCCTGATGATGGATAGATATACTCTAGGCCCTCTCGGTGATATCACATTAAGATAGCTTGCAAGCAAGTGATGTGATCACTAGAATGTTATATCACGGGAACAAGAAAAGAGTGCATGTCGGAAACGAGATCGAACTAGGTATGGAGATACCGATGATCGAATCTCGGACATGTAATATATCGCGAGACAAAGGGATTTAGTTACTAGCGTTAAAGGTTCTCACGATCACAGAAGTCATCGTTGAATGTGTAGGAGTCGGTATGGATCTCCAGGTCCCGCTGCTGATTATTGATCGGAGAGGGGTCTCGATCATGTCTGCATTATTCGCGAACCGTAGGGTGACACACTTAAGGGATACCGACACCATTTGGAGCAAATATGTTTCAGATAAAGATTTAAGAAAGCGCTGGAATTATTTCAATAGACACCGAAACTGTTTCGGGTGAAATTGCTGAAATTGATTCTGCATGTAATATTGAAATGTTGCAGGAGTTTTATATGAATGTTTGTTAATTAAATTAATTAAAAAAATTCTGAATAAAAATAATAAAAGAGTTTTATTAAATGAGAGAGCATTAAATTTGGAGAAATTTAATGCATTTAAAGTGGAGACTTTAAACGGGAATGTGAAGAGGCATTTTAATGTGAAGGGGTTACCACCATATGAATGGAGGAGGTGAAGAGGCTCCTCCTCCATGCGCCGGCCATGAAGGAGGGGCACCCCCCTCCTCCTATAAAAGGCCACCCTCTCCTCACTTCTCACTCACACCTCCTTGTGAAGGATCTCTCTCCCCCTCTAGTATTATTTCCCCATGGTCTCGGATTAGCGAGATACATGTTCCCGGTGGCTTTATCTGGAAAGGAGTTGCTGCTTCCACTGCTTTGCTAGAGCGAGGAACGGAGGTTGTCAGGGTACCGGACGTGTGTGCGATCACGGATGCACCGCTGCTTTGCGGTGATGGACTTGGTGTTGCTGGAGCTGGATCTGATGGACGTGTTGGAGCCGGACCTGCTGGACTTCCTCACGATCTTGAGATCGGCAAGTGTGCGACTACATCAACCACGAGTTCCTACTCGTTAACAAAACTCGTTGTCTTCGAGGGTAAGTTCTCGTTGGATGTATGTCCACCCGTTGCTTTGTACCTAGTAGATAGATCTTGGCGTGTAGTTCACATCGTAGGAAATTTTTTGTTTTCTATGCTGCGGACGCAACAAAAGTTCTGTGGCTGTGTTGTGCAGGTCTCCACGTTGCTACTAGCACCGGTAGTGCGCCCTGCCAAAGCTCAGCTAGTAACACCTTTGGGGTGTTTCCTTGCTCCTACTGGTTCGATTAAACCTTGGTTTCATAATTGAGGGAAACTTGTTGTTGTGCTCATCATACCTTCCTCTTGGGGTTCCCAACGAGCTCTACATCAACACCGCCATCAAGCATTTTTCTGGGCGTCGTGCATTGAGCCATCAAGCATTTTTCTAGCGCCGTTGCCGGGGAGCCAAGGACATCTTCACAAGGGGAGTCCCTCATAACCAATCTCTTTA
This sequence comes from Avena eriantha, assembly GCA_910589775.1. Classification (NCBI taxonomy): domain Eukaryota; kingdom Viridiplantae; phylum Streptophyta; class Magnoliopsida; order Poales; family Poaceae; genus Avena; species Avena eriantha. Next base: position 106,381,750 of record OU342744.1, read on the forward strand.
CTTTGTTATTTTTGTTTTGCTTAGTTTCTTTTTGCTTTGTTTGCTTGTTTCTTTATCAAAAACACACACAAAAATAGTTTTACTAGTTTGCTTTCTTATTTGAAAACACACAAAAATTAAGTCTCCTATAGTTGTTGGTCTATTATTGCCTTGCTTTGTCATGCTTCCTATCAATGGTTGGTTTCTTTGAAACTGAATCTTATTGGCAAGGTGGGTTCATGGAAGAACAAAAATATTATTATAAGGAACACCGCTTGTCACAAAAAGGGAAACACTTACGGGAACAAATTGATAAATTTAATACCATTGCTAGAAACGTGTGCTCTACTTACAATGTTACTTATTGCTTTGATAAATCTTGTTGCTGTAGGAGGTATAAACATCTCCATTTTCAATGTGAGTATAATGATAATGTTACCATATCTTCTTATGTTAAAGGAAATTATGACTTTAATGATGTGGAACAAATTGTAGAATTTATTGCTTGGAAGGGTGCATTCGAACTAGCTTATTTGCTTGAAAATACTGATGATGCACCTTATAAATATGAGGTTTATGATATACTTCAATTTTTCTTTGATAATTACAAGGAAGAAAATGGCTATATACTTGAATATCTTAATAGATGCTCTCCACCTATGGAAGAGACTAATGCCTTGCAAGAGCCTATGGAAGAAGAAATTGCTAAAACTGGAAGCTCATTGGATGAAAAAGAGGAGGAGAGTGATGATCAAGGGGAGGAAGAATGGATCTACTCACCCCTACCTTCTAATGAAAGTAACTCTTTACCCCTTACATTATTTGATTGTCCCCCATGCTTACCAAAGGAGGACGAATGTCATGTTCCTGAGGATTATTTTGAAAATGTTTATAATAAAGCTCTAGTGTTTGTAGATCATGAAAAGCATGCTTTTATGTGATAGCTATATTGTTGATTTTATTCATGAGGCTACCAAAAATTATTATGAGAGAGGAAAATATGGTTGTAGAAGTTTTCATGGTACTGAAACACCTCTCTATGTGCTGAAAGTTTTGAAGTTATTCTCGTTTTATCTTCCTATGCATGTCACTTTGTTCTTTGTGAATTTATTTGCATACGAGATTCCTATGCATAGGAAGTGGGTTATACTTAAATGTGTTTTGAATTTGCTTCTTGATTCTCTCTTTTACTTCAATTCATATTTTTTTATGTGAGCATCTTCTCAAACTATCATGCCTAACTTAAAGGCGGTAAAGAAAAGTCCTTATTGGGAGATAACCCAAAAAATTTAGATGAGTCTTGGAATTTATTACCTCTCTAATAACCTCTCCTTATCCTTTTTATTTGCTTTTTGTGCCAAGAGTAACCTCTAATGAGAGAGAAGTAATGATTGGGAAAGTTGCTGTCCGAAACAGATTTCTGTGCTTCACCGTAAAAATACGTGTAAAATCTCTGAACGTCTTTTTGAGGTATGAATTTTTGTGCTTCTGACCCAGGTTGTTATAAACTTTCGTTAGTTCAACACTTTTTGATTTGAGCAACAGAAGGTCTTCTAAAAATTCGTATTTACCTGCTGGTCTATTTTAACAGATTTCTGCTATTTTCTGCATTTGCTTCTTGTTGGTTCCTTCTTGAGTTCTTTTGGGGTATTGAGATTTTTGAGGGAAGTGCTACAGTAGCTAGTGTTCTAATGGAAGTTTATTTGGTGTTATAACTGAACCTTAAGACTTATTTATCTTGAGTGCACTAATGTTGCTAATAAAGATTGTGTAAAGTTTTGTATGAAGGAAAATTTCAGGTGTATGGAAGGAATGAGTAATGAGATGAAGGATGGACTAAAGCTCAAGCTTGGGAATGTCACGCGTGTCACCCCAAGAAATATCTAAGAAGTACAAGCGTCAAAGTTGGGGATGCCCAAGGCATTCCCTTCTTCATCAATAAAAATCCCAGGTTTCTTCCAAACGCTTCATTTTTATTGTTTCATGCGCAGTTGTGTTTTTCTTGGAGCGTCTCCTTTTTCGTTTTCATTTTGGTTTTTAGTTTGCTTGATTTGCTTAGTTTTCTGAATAAATTGGTTGGACCCCCTCTTCCATACATTGGTTTGCAAATAGTTTGGTTTGGTTTGGAAAAGAGTAGGAAAGTTCATGCTTATGTGGTAAAAATAGCTCGTTTTTGACTATGGCCTATGCTCTATCATGCCATGCTTGATATTGTTTTGGATTTATGCTTAGTATTCTTTGATGTAGCATGACTTGTTATAAACAATTGATATTTCTTAATGTGCCTTGGATGAATCATGCGTTGTTTTAGCATATTAAAGCATAGTATAGTGGTATTCTCCTTTGATGCTTTATTTGGGTTGACTTGGCGCATGCTCACACCATGTTATGACTATCTCAAGTCACCATAGCCTTTATGATCCTTTATTTTTCAACTTGTAGTATCACTTTATGCTTTGATCAATGATGTTTTGTCGCTCTGCATGATTATGGCCATTATTGCTCTCTTAGTTTGTCGCTCCTAGTCTTTTGCTAGCCCCCACCACCAAGTATGAGTTCCACTCATGCATCCAACTCCCTAAACCAAGTTTTTCCAAAGATTCCACCATACCTACCTACTAGCTTATGCTATTCCAAGTATATTCATGCTTTTGTTTACCTTCCAAATTAAACTTGTTATGAGAAAACTAGTGATTAAAGCTCTCACGAACTTGATGGCACACTTTACTTTTTGCATCTAATAAACTTGAACCATTGGGTCCTTATTTGTTGCGTATATTCTTGCGCTTTATAAGTTGAAATTAGCAGAACCATGTTTGATGGGTAAGTCTTTCAACATTGCACTTGTACTTTGTACCCCGTTGATATCATGTTCTTTTGCTTACGGATCCCGGCGGTGTGAAATAAAAGTGGAACTTGTAAGATCATGGAGTTTGTATGTGTGTTAGAGAAACGCCTGGGCCGCTAGCCTAAGCCATGCCTAATCATGGTGGAAACTTGCAGCATCACCATAATGAGCACTCTATGAAGCATCCTCAATAAAAACCTATGCAAATAGCAAATAAAAAGATCGCTGAGATGCTCATTGTCTGCTTGCCTTGTCATTTTGATTATGGGAAGGCTCCTGTATCATGTACAAGCAGTACCCTGTTGGCGGTTCTTAATGATACACATGTACTTAAAATGACAAGAGCTTACTCGTGACTGAAGTTGAGTAGCATGAGGATCGGTCTTCGTAAGAAAGGGGCATGAGATTTCGGTTTATAACTTGTCAAGCATATCCTCTTAGTTGTGTCACTTTAACCTTAATCACCTTAAAGATGCTTATTATATAGGAAATGAGAGCTGAAAGCTATAAGTACCATAATTTTTGGAAGCTCTTTATAAGACTTGAATCCCTACTTCCTTTTACAAAGGCCTTTCTTCCACCATTACATTGAGTCTCCACCTTCTATCTTTATGCACCTACTTTGAGAGCATAGTGGACATTCTTAGTTCTATGTGCATTGTCCCAAGACTAGTTGATTGATGCATAACTTGATATTGCCAGTTTTAAACTATTGTATCTAGTCACTCTTATGAACTTTGAAGGTGTCTTATGCAATTATATTTGCTACTCTATGAGGGACAAGCTGAATACTATTATGATATGTTTTCTTTATGTGAAACAAACAAACGTCTTGCAAAGCATTGTTATTCATGAATATTTTGTTTGTGCCTTTTCATGTTGCAACATAGTTTCTTTGCTTATTGCTAGAACTTTGTCTTTCATGTTATGATTGAAGTACTATGATCCCAGCTTTGAATGTTTTACAAATACTTTGATCAAGTCTTTGTTGGTGCATGTCACCTCAAAAATTATTCTTTCTTTTTATCACTTACCTACATGAGGACGAGCAGGAGTTAAGCTTGGGGATGTTGATAGATTGCAAATGTATCTATAATTTTTGATGTTCCATGCTTGGTTTTATCCACTTTCTTGTGTTTTGTTCCAACTTTGGAGTACTTTTCATATGATTTCTTGGACTAACCTATTAACAAGAGCCATAGTGCCAACTGCATGTTTTCTGCTGTTTTTGGTTCCAGGAAATTCAGAAAATGAATATTCTCGGAATTGGACGGGACAAAAGCCAAAGTGCATATTTTTATGGAAGTCATCAAGTGCCAGAATACGAGACGGAGAAGGGCCAGGGGGCCACCACACCACCTGGCCGCGCAGCCCAGCCTGGCCCGCGCTAGGGGGTGGTGTGGCCGCTCCCGGCACCCTCTCGGCCTCCCCTTCCGACTATAACATGCCCTCGGGACGTAAACCCTAAGTACCTGATCAAAAATCCACGAAAGAGTCCGTAGCCGCCGCCGTCTCCATCCCTAGATCGGGAGGGATCTGAAGCTCTTCCCGGCACCCTGCCGGAGAGGGGATTTCACCCTGGAGGCCTTCTTCATCACCATGCAAGCCTCCGGTGTGATGCGTGAGTAGTTTATCCTTGGACTACAGATCCATGTAGTAGCTAGATGGCTGGTTCTCCTCCTTTGTGCTTTCATGTTTAGATCTTGTGAGCTCCGTTCATGATCAAGATCATCTATTTGTAATTCTGCATGTTGTGTTTGTCGGGATCCGATGGATATTGAGATGCTATTTCAGATTGATTATTGATTCTATCATGTCTTTGTTATTTGTGATCTTGCATGCTTTCCGTTGTTTGTAGCTATCTTGGCCAAGTAGATGCTAGCAACTCCAAGAGTTAGTATTTATGCTCGATACTAGGTTCATGCCTCTGGTAATCTGGGGAAGTGACAGAAATCTCTAAGGTACTAGATGTGTTGTTGCTACTAGGGAGAAAACAACAATCCTTTGTTCATAGAACAATCATATTGTTTACTTTACACACAGTTCGTAAAGCAATAATCTGTTGCTTGCAACTTAATACTGGAGGGGGTTCGGATGATAACCTGAAGGTGGATTATTAGTCATAGATGCAGTTGGATGGCGGTCTATGTATAATGTTGTAATGCCCAATCAAGTGTCAAAGGAGTCAAGATGATTAGTATATGCATGTATTGCTTTCTCGATGTTTGTCAATTGCCCCGCTGTAATTTTGTTCACCCAGCATGTTATCTATCTTAAGGAGAGCCACCTCTAGTGAACTATGGATCCCGGTCCTTATCTTTTACATTCAATCTACAATCTTTTACTGCTTTGTGTTTACTTTTTGCAAACTTTTACTTCTTTCCATTCGATACGTTTAATCCTTTGTTTTCCACAAAACACGGTGAGATTGACAACCTCATCGCAAGTTGGGGACAAAGTTCTGTGGTTGTTGTGTGCAGGTCTCCACGTTGCTACAAGCACCGGTAGTGCGCCCTGCCAAAGCTCAGCTAGTAACACCTTTGGGGTGTTTCCTTGCTCCTACTGGTTCGATTAAACCTTGGTTTCATAACTGAGGAAAACTTGTTGCTGGGCTCATCATACCTTCCTCTTGGGGTTCCCAACGAGCTCTACATCAACACCGCCATCAAGTATTTTTCTGGGCGTCGTGCATTGAGCCATCGATAACTCGGATATTATTTCTTATTTCCTTCTTTGTTCAACAAGTAACAAATAAATACAAATATATATGAAGAAAGAACATTACAGAGACAAATTTCAAGGTAATATAAGCTTTATTTATAATGAACACATATTACATTGTTCTTACAAAAGAGGAAAAGAAAAAGGTTACAAATAAAAATTAATAGACTAGCCCTAAACTAAACCTAGTCTAATCTTCATATTCTTCACTTGTCTTGTACCTACAAAGAAGACAGAAACTGAAATAGACAAAGAGAGGGTTAGTGTTAGATTGCTCTCAGTTGCAAACAGTGTAATGCACTATTTTCCAATCCTCATTGGGCAAGTTAAAATTAAAGAAGGGACAAAACCCATCAAATGTAAATATGTTCTTGTCAACACGTTGGCCTCCGTACAACATCATTGGCCTAGGGAAAGTTTCACCATTTCAACAGAGAAAAATAACAAATCTGAGGATAATATCAATTGTCATTTGAACCAATCCACAGTGCAGTATCTTAGACATTGAGACTTGAGTCTAATGGAGCCCACTAGTATGCAGCTTGGTCACTACATGCATGTTGTGTGTTGTCAACATAGCAGCTGCAGCCAATACACATAAAAGAGGTCACATAGCTGCAGCTAAGCTGCTAGCTTTTTACCTCAGCAGTCTCACATCATCACAAGATACCAATCACACAACCAACATCACCACCGATCTTGCCAGATCCACAAAAGATAAACCAATCAGATCTACAACAAGAAGGTGACCTAGATGGAGGTGGTTTAGGAAGTGTAGAGAAAGGACAAGGGGGAGTAGCAACTCCAACAGGCTAAGACAAGGCAGCAAGCACATCTTCTCACCAAGCATTAAACAGGTTGGTGAATCATAAAGCAAACCTGCTTTATGTCTAATTTTATCCATTCAATAGGCAAAGATTTGTTGGATAAAAAGGATCCTCAGAGATGCACCCAAGTGGGGTGTATACTTCATCATTGGGTATCATAAACAACCACTATATAACATGTGTTACTACACAAAAGGCTTCAGACCAGCATCATTAGCCTATTTATCTAGTTTTTACTAGACAAGTATAAACCATAGCTGCTAGGCTACAGGGCACATCCCTAGGGGGTAGCACCTCTGTACCTAGGCAGATCTAGTGTTGCTTGAGTACAAGATCAAGTCCATTTTATAAAAACCACAAATCATCTTCCTAAAAGGATTTAGGAATCATTTATTTAACTAACACATGGAACACATAGGAAAGGAGGCAGCAGGTAAACAACATCTGTTTTTACTAGAAGTGCCTCAAATCAGCATCATAGGCCAATATATTAAACAAGTGAGACACTGTATTAGATAGAAGTTCTTTAACGCTTGCAGTATAAGCGCAGTACAGAGCATAGTTTAGGAAGGACCTGGAACAAGGCTAGAGCTTGTGTGCCACTCAGAGAGGGTGTCACGCGATCTAGTTTAACTAGGCAACCCAAACATGGAGATTCATAATCCAACAATCTTAGAAAAACAAAAGTATTTAATCATCTTCCTAAACATCACAGTTAGAAATCATGCATACATATCTATATATCTCCACTCAAATTCATCAAATATATTTAACAGGGGATTAACTATGAACCTCAACTCCGAAACATATCCACCATAGCTAGAGGATATGTTTCTAATCACAAGAGTTCAGAAAGCATCAGACTGACACTGATAAGAAGAAAGGTCCAGTTATCAGACTAACAGTGACAGTAATCACGGTCAACAATTGCACAACAGGATTAATCGTCAGTTCATAAGGCTAATCACAGAGGGTGAACATGCATTAGTTCATCACCTACAACTACACATAGTAACGGGGATTGAACTCTAGTACCAGGGAAGAACCCTAATTATTCTCTGTAGGCACACAGAGAGAGAGAGCACACTGCGAGGGCACACACGGAGAGAGTGCAGAAAGGGGTGAAGGAGAAGACTTACTCGAGGTTCTCGCAAGGATATCGAAGAGGAAGCAGAGAGAAGGCCGGTGACGGAGAGGAACGATGACATGGGGAGCACCCCGAAGGGGCACTGTGACCCGCACCAGCACGTTTTGGAGGCAGCCACCAAAGGAGAACACCATCAGCCCCATCGAGGGAGCACTAGAGCATCGAGGGCATGGCGGAGATCCAAACCCTAGCCATGGGGTGGGGTCAGCGCGGCTAGCAAGGAGCGCCAGGGCCGAATCGAGCTAGACAGCCTCGAGCAGCGGCGTCGACCACGTCGTCCTGCACCACGGTGGCCACCGGAGGTGGCCGGAATCGCCCATGGTGGCGGTGGCATCGAGCGAGCCAAAGAGTGTCACACGAGAGAGATAAGGGAGAGGAGAGAACGCGTGGGAGTACCGGGCCGGTGGGCAGCCCAGTACTGCCTAGGGGCTTTTGGACCTGCCCAAGTGGGCCGGGTCGGGTCGGGCCAGCCCAGTGGGCCAGGCCCGTGTTTTAAAAATTAGGGCTTGATTTAAAATTGCTAATTACAAATATACCCCTATCATTAAATAAGCTCTAGGAAAATAAATAAAAATCCTAAAAATACAAATGATATATACCTTGCAGTCACAAGTTAAGTTCATCACTTGCTCATATCCTTTGAAGAGTCTTTATGAAAGTATTTAAAAATTGTGTGTTATCACCTATATTCTAAAAGAGACAGAAAAGCAGTATTTATCCAAACAAATGAAATGCTATTATCATCCTAAGTGATGATAAATACTACGAATGACAATGGAATCTAAGATTCTAGTTGCCGAACAACTAAGGCTTGATAACCCATGACATCAATGATTCTAGTGTTGTATATTATGCGTTAACCATAAGGTTTGGAATGGGATGGAGAAGTCAGCTGGATCTTCTTCCTTTCACATGGACGGATGACCTTATCGTGAAGTTGCAGATTTCTCGTGGAGAATCCAGCACATGGGTGGGACCCCTCAGTGCCCCGTGCTATTGGTGTCTAGATTATCTATGCATAGCTGTCTTGGTGGAGGTTTACCATAGCTGATGGTGGCTGCCAAGCAGAGCTGCTTACATAGTCTTCGATAGGCTACCAGGACTATACCCGTGGTAAACCTTCTTGGGGGATCGTGTCTTCACGCGGGGTAGCGGAGAAGGGAAGTGATTGGCTTGGATCAACTTATGGGCCCCACATCAATGAAATGTGGAGGGGAAAGTACACTCGGTTGTGCAACAAAGATTTGGTCTCTTATGGGTAAAGCAATGCACCTCTGCAGAGTGTATAAAGTGTGACATGTTACTCCCTATTCCGGGAAGGAGCTACAAACGCGGAAGGAAAGGAACTCCATGAAGTTTTGGTCAACCTGTGAAGGCTGATGGGCATAGTTTTTGATAATAAAATCAATCTTTGAGGAAAGTTTTACAAAAACTGCATAGTGCCAAAGACTTATAGTCAGAGGTGGTAGTTAGAGTATCAAACTTCCCACCGTGCATATAATGAACTTGCTAGGACACATTGTTACTCACTCTTTCCTTTGATACTTTGCTTAGAATCTGAGGAACAAAAAGAAAACCAGGTGTATGCTACAGAGGTCCAATGACATCTACTATGAAGAGCCGGACCTGTTTGGTGGAGTCGAAGGGGTGGACTACTGGATACACTATGGAGCTGTCAGAGTAGTTGTCAGGCCGGAACTTAGTTAACTAGGTTGAGCTGAGCAGCATGAACCATATACAATAAGTTGTTGAGCTCATGTCTTACTTTATCGTTGTGTCTTTCTTTCTTCCGGTGAAATTATTAGGTAAGTTGTATGGTTTGTAAGTTTGAACCGTTCAAAGATCTTGATCTTTTGGTTATGTAATAATCTTATGTGAATGTTTGAAATTTGGACCCGCAATGTTTATGTTGTACCACTCTAAGGGATGTAATATTTGCGGAATGGTGTTTCGTGAAACGACTATAGTATACTACAACATGCCGTGGTATGCTGGGTCACCGCAGCTGGTATCATAGCAATTGCTTTGACCTTAGGTTGGAAACCTAGTAAAGGGAATTACATGTAGGAGTCTAGGAGCAACGGTAAAGAGTTCTCTATATTATAGGATGGATATTCAATTGGGAATATTTCGTTATATCTTTTAGTGCGATAATTCTTTATTATGATGCACTGTTACTAATTATAAATATTTTGTATACAACTAGAGTGGCGCCAAGGTTTCCTTAGCAGACTTGTACTGTGGTGGAGGATAGTCTTGATGATTATCAGGGAGAGATGGCAGATCGGCTTTGAGAACTTTTGGGAGTATTTGGGTGTGAAGCAAAGATTCTAGTGAAGACTTTCGCATACTTTGATGGTCAAATGATTGCAAAGTAACGAGTCAATATCTGCTTACTTGAGAAGCTTAGACCAACCCCAGCCATACCACATGGTAAAGGTCGTAACCATACCGTGACATTTAATTTTGCGCTAGTGGAAGCACTCGCCACTATTCGGGAGCACAAGGCTGAATTACTTACCGGGAGCACATACACTGTGATTTCTCATGATTCCATGGACTCAGATTTAGCTGTGAATCATCTTCAACTAGTCACCGAGCACCCAAGGTTAGCTTCTAAGTACATGGATCAATATCGGTTGTTAGTAGAATCTTTCTACATTGCTCATTGTCTAATAGTGGAAGACAATGATAGTATTCTGGAGGACCTTACTAATCCTTAAAAGAGGGAGTTTTTGGTGACTAAGTTAGAGAAGGAAGCAGGAGGTGAAATCAATCCACTATCCAAGGATATACCTATAGATCCAGTATCCTATACACCATATCCTTATTCACCTATGCCAGAACCCACGATATATACAGATGAGGGTACTAGTTATCTAGTACCACAGAATTCTCAGGGAACCGAAGATTCAGAACTGCCTATTGGAAACTCTAAAGGATGGAGGTATGGATCAACAGATGGATCTACTGGGAATTCTATTCCTGTAGAAGATTCTGTTGGCAATACCGGGCAAACTAGTCGGATGGGAGTGATGTCTTATTCCGCTGATGGAAGGGATGTCAACATGGAGGATGTATAATCAGATGAGGACGATCCTAAAGAAAGGGTGTTTGAGTCACTAGAACATTATCCTACCCTAGAAAATGTGCACTATCCAATTATTGCTAAGGACTATCGTACCTAGCAGAGTACTTGGGGAGCACCGGAAGCGGTATATTCTGTTGATTACTCTGGGGCAGGGATGCAGGAGGCGCTTGGAGAAGAAAATGAGGGGGATGTTTCTGAAGACACCTCAGATGAGTTGGAAGGTATGGACGCACTTCAGCTGGATGACGTGGCGAGTACAGATACTTCTGATACTGAGTATCGTCCATCTAAGAGGCAAGTCGTCCCATAGATGGTGCGTCGTACTTCACGTCAGCACGGTTGGACTGCGGGTATGTACGACGAACGTCACGGCTTTTGGGGAGCGTGCCCACTTGAGGTGGAGTATTCCCAGTTGGGTAATGCGTATTATAGAGTTTGAGAACTTAATGTAGTTAAATAAGTGAGGTAGCGCTCACAGGGATATGTGGAACTTGTATAATATGGGTTGTAATGTTATGTATATTATGTGTGTTGCATATTTGGTTCTCATTTGGATCTTTATTTCTATTGTGTGACTAGTTTTGGGCATGAAGTTGAGCTTAGAAAGCATGGCATGATGTAATTATGAGTTTCGCTTAATGTTACAGGACTAGGGGTTATGGAAACGGGTATAGAGGATGAGACCGAACAACAGCACATGGAGCGTGAAGCTAAGTAAAAGGCGGATGAAGATGCCAGAATGCAGGCAAATTGACAACCACCACCAATGAGGCCATTGATGGAGCAGAATCTCATGTAATATATGCAGATGATGCAAGAATCCCAGAACAAGTTTATGGAGGGGTTAATGGATCGAGTTGGACATCAGAGGAAATTTGAAGGTCGTGGTGTAAGTCTTTCAGATTTCCAGAATGCAAGCCCCTTAGCTTTTTCATCAGCTCCAGAACCAATGGATGCAGAGGATTGGTTGGCGGATACAGAGAGAAAGCTCAATACTGTAGAGTGCAACAATGAGGAGAAGTTAAGGTATGCAACATATCTTATAACTAGACCTGCAACATCTTGGTGGGAGAACCAGTTGGCAATGCAACCTCCAGGTAGGGAGTATACCTAGGAGGAGTTCAAGCAAAGATTCCGTGAATACCATGTTCCATAAAGTGTTATTGAATTGAAACGACGAGAATTTGAGGAACTGCAGCAAGGTTAATCTAGTGTCATGAAGTACATCCGGGAGTTTAGTGGTTTATCTCGTTACGCTGCTAACAAGGTAAGCACCAAGGAGAAGAGGAAGAAGTGGTTCATGCATTGAGTGAACCCGTTTGTGAAGATGTAGTTGAGGTTGCAAACAAGTAGACTTTCGAACAGTTGCTAGATGCAGCCATCACTTTTGAGGATGATTACAGGAATATTCAGGAGGATAGAAGGAAGAGGGCGAAGCAAGAAACTAAAAGAGTTCAAGCCAGTAAGCCTAAACCAAACCTGGAATCTAAACCCTGGGTTAGACCCTCTAATAATCCCAATCATGCGGCATCATCGTCTCGGAGGAACGTCATCTTCCACAATTGTGGGTTACCCGGGCATTTTAAAAGTGAATGTGAGAAACCAGTAATCATATGCTATGGTTGTGGTCAGAAGGGGCACATGAAGCCTGATTATCCCAATAAACCACCGGGTGGTTGGCCTACATCAGGCGGTGGTCAAGCAAAAGGCGGAGGCGAATAGCCTAACAGGGGTGGAAATTATGTCAAGAACAACAATGGAAATAGGAGAGCACCTACCAGAAAGCTGAATTGTGTAACCTTGGAGGAGGTGGATAATTCAGAGCAAGTAGTGATAGGTACGCTCAATATTCTCACCAACCCTGGAAAGGTTCTATTTGATACTGGTGCAACTACTTCATTCATATCTAGAAAATTTTGTGATAAGTTCGGGATTAGAATGTCACCATTAGAACAACCTATGACCATAGTTACCACTGGAGGGATTGTGATGGTGAGAAACATTAAACTAAACCAAGTTATCTCAATCTGTGGTAAAATCTATTATGCGAATCTTTATGTGATTCCATTAAGAGGAATAGTAGTAGTGCTAGGAATGGATTGGATGACTGAGCATGGAGCCTAGATCAATTGTGAAGACAAGACGGTCTCAATATGGACTTCAGGAGGAGGAAGATTGGTTTAAAGAGTTGATAAGCATACACATATAGAGGTAGATCTACAACTAAACTCCATGAGTGAGGTCAAGTTGGAGGATATTCATGTAGTAAATGAGTTTCAAGATGTTTTTCCAGCATAATTACCAAGAATGCCACCTAATAGGGAGATAGAGTTCACTATTGACCTAATACCTGGTACATCACCTATTGCTCAAGCACCATACAAGATGGGTCCAAAGGAGCTAACAAAGCTTGAAGAACAAATTGATGAGTTGGCCGGAAAAGGTTTCATTCAAGAGAGTGTCCCATGGGGAACTCCAGTGATTTTTGTTGATAAAAGGGATGGAGGACGACAGATGTGTGGAGATTATAGAAATTTGAATAATGTCACCATCAAGAATAAGTATCCTTTTCCTAGAATATAGGATTTATTTGATCAAGTCAAGGGAGCCGGAGTGTTTTCCAAGATTGATCTGAGATCGAGCTATCATCAAATCAAGATTAAGCCTGAGGATGTTCCAAAAAGAGCATTTGTGTCAAGATATGGACATCATGAGTATTTGGTCATACCTTTTGGGTTGACTAATGCACCAACAATTTTCATGAATTTGATGAAGAAGGTTTTCATGCCATATTTTGACAAGTTTGTCATAGTGTTTATTGATGATATTTTTATATACTCAAAGGATAAGGAGGAGCATGCTGGTCACTTGAGGATAGCATTACAAATCCTGAGGGAACACAAGTTGTTTGTTAAGTTTAGTAAGTGTGAATTTTGGTTGGGCAAGGTTGAATTCCTTGGTCATGTCATTAGTAAGGATGGAATTGTTGTTAATCCATTCAAGGTTCAACCAGTGTTGGATTGGAATGCACCGACCAATGTTAACGAAATCATAGGTTTTCTAGGAATGGCAAGTTACTATCGGAGATTCATTGAAGGTTTCTCTAAGATAGCTGGCCTAATGACCAAACTGCTAAGGAAAATACTCCTTTTATGTGGGATGAAAAGTGTGAAGCTTGTTTTCAAGAATTGAAGACTAAATTAACTACAACACCAGTCTTAGCAGTACCAGAAATCAGAAAAGGTTACACAGTATAATGTGATGCATCCAAGGAGGGACCAGGTTGTGTTTTAATGCAAGATCGCAAGGTAATTGCTTATGGATCTAGACAACTCAAACCTCACGAAGTTAACTACCCAACACATGATTTGGAATTAGCGGAAGTAGTTTTTGCTTTGAAGAGTTGGAGACAATTTCTTTATGGAGCAAGGTGTGAATTATACACTGATCATAAAAGTATCAACTATTTCTTCACTCAGAAGGAAATGAACATGAGGCAGAAAAGATGGTTGGTGTTGATTAAGGATTATGACCTTACAATAAACTATACTCCAGGAAAGGCCAATGTAGTATAAGATGCTTTAAGCCGGAAGAGCGCAGATGTTCAACCAACAAATCGAGAGCTACCAAAGGAGTTGCAAATAGATTTGGAAAGGTTGGAAATACAGTTCGTAAGAGCAGAAGTTTGTGTAGGCTTAGTTACCATGAGGGTTATGGAGGAGCAAAGCAGTGATCTTCGTCATGAGATCTATCGACATCAACTTGATGATCCGTTCATTGCTGAAGAAGTCAGGAGAATTTCCTAAGGTCAAACATCATCTTTTCACCTTGGAGATTATGGATCTTTATGTTTTCAAAATCATCTTTGTGTACCAGATGTACCGGAGATCAAGGAGATCATACTCCGAGAAGCACATGAGACACCATATTCAATTCATCCAGGAAGTACAAAGATGTACATGGATCTTAAGGAGCTATTTTGGTGGAACAATATGAAAAGAGACATTGCAAAGTATGTGTCTGAGTGTCATACCTGCCAGAGAATTAAGGCAGAACATCAGAGTCCAGCAGGACCACTACAACCACTAGAAATTCCAGAGTGGAAATGGGAGGAAATTGGTATGGATTTCATTACAGGATTACCGATGACTCTGAAGATAAAGGATAGGATTTGGGTAATAGTTGATAGACTTACCAAAAGTGCACATTTCATTTCATTGAACCAAAAGGATAATGCTGAGAAGCTGGTAGAGGTATATGTCAAGGAGATTGTAAGTAAGCATGGAGTACCCAAAAGAATTGTATCGGATGGAGGGTATGTGTTTACTTCAGCATTTTGGAAGCAACTACATGAAGCACTCGGGTCAAAACTGGATTTCAGCACAACTTATCATCCAGAGACCAGGGGTCAGACAGAAAGAACTAACCAAATCTTAGAAGATATGTTGAGAGCATGTGCCTTAGATTTTGGAGGTTCGTGGGATGATCATCTACCTTTGGCAGAATTTTCTTACAACAATACCTAACAAAGTAGTCTGAAGGCAGCACCATATGAGGTACTTTATGATCGAAAATGTAGATCACAAATATGTTGGTATGAACCAGGTAGTAGCAAAGAGTTTGCACCTAACTATATCAAGGAAATTCAAGAGGTTACCGATATAAAGAGTTATGCAGATCAAAGTCGAAGAGCATGGCATCCAGAAGTGGGAGATATGGTATATATCAAGATACCCCAATGAAAGGAGTGAAAAGATTCGGAGTGAAAGGAAAATTAAGTCCAAGATATATAGGACCATTCAAGATATTGAGCCAGAATAGAAATACCGTATATGCTTTAGAGTTACCAACAAGGCTGGTTCAAGTTCATAATGTTTTCCCTATATCACAACTTCGGAAGTGTCTTAAAGTTCCTGATGATGCAATCCTAGCGTTTAGGAACAAACGGAGGGTAGAAATATAAATTTGCACATTTGCATGCATTCATCTGTAAAATTGGGGTAATTTTTTCGCCAAACAAAACCCTGGGGAGATCAGAGTTTCTTTCACTACTTTGAGTTAGGGTATAGCTCTCAGGAGTGTTTGCTATGAATTCTAACATGATCCTTAGGAACTATTATGAATTTGGGTGAATGATTTGAATTCATATTTGAATTATTTTGAAAAGATTTGAAAATTAGAAATAATTAGTGTTTATTTGATTTCTAAAAAGAATTTAGTTATTATTGTTGAATGTTTAACAATCAGAAAACAATAATAGACATTGAGATCAATACAAATGTATAACTTAGATAGTATTTCTTATTTCCTTCTTTGTTCAACAAGTAACAAATAAATACTAATATATGTGAAGAAAGAACATTACAGAGACAAATTTCAAGGAAATGCAAGCTTTATTTATAATGAACACATTACATTGTTCTTACAAAAGAGGAAAAGAAAAAGGATATAAATAAAGATTAATAGACTAGCCCTAAACTAAACCTAGTCCAATCTTCATATTCTTCACTTGTCTTGTACCTGCAAAGAAGACTGAAATTGAAATAGACAAAGAGAGGGTTAGTGTTAGATTGCTCTCAGTTGCAAACAGTGTAATGCACTATTTTCCAATCCTCATTGAGCAAGTTAAAGTTAAAGAAGGGACAGAAGCCATCAAATGTAAATATGTTCTTGTCAACACTTTGGCCTTAGTACAACATCATTGGCCTAGGGAAAGTTTCACCATCTCAATAGAGAAAAATAACAAATCTGAGGATAATTCGATTGACATTTGAACCAATCCACAGTGAAATATCTTAGACATTGAGACTTGAGTCCAATGGAGCCCACTAGTATGCAGCTTGGTCACTACATGCATGTTGTGTGTTGTGAACACAACACCAGCAGTCAATACACATAAGAGAGGTCACATAGCCGTAGCTAAGCTGCTAGCTTTTTACCTCAGTAGTCTCACATCATCACAAGATACCAAGCACACAGCCAACATCACCACAGATCTTGCCAGATCCACAAAAGATAAACCAATCAGATCAACAACAAGAAGGTGACCTAGATGGAAGTGGTTTAGGAAGTGAAGAGAAAGGACAAGGGGGAGTAGCAACTCCAACAGGCTAAGACAAGGCAGCAAGCACATCTTCTCACCAAGCAATAAACAGGTTGGTGAATCATAAAGAAAACCTGCTTTGTATCTAATTTTATCCATTCAATAAGCAAAGATTTGTTGGATAAGAAGGATTCTCAAATATGCACCTAAGTGGGTGATGATTGCAAGTGCACAGATCATTTGTAGCTAGTTTCAAAATAAAGATATCGATCCTACACGGAGCAGGAGTCTGAAGTCTAATGATTCTTGAAATAAATATTACGATAGAAATGCTAGATAAAGTTCTAAGTGACAAGATAAAATGCGAGTATTGTGTAAAAAGGTGTTTTGGGGTTTTAGGTATAAGAGAAATAATAAGGTGAAGTAAAACAACTAAATACAAAAAGTAAGTATCGTGTATGTAAGAGAGATTGGAACTGCAATAGGGGAAAAGCATTCTCACGGAGTAGAGAATACACCACTAGCATTATAAGGAGCTAAGATAAAGATTATCATCATGAACATTCTCAACTATGTATGTGTGGGAGGAACTCCGTATTTGGACAAATAGGCAGCAACCGCTGCTCACATCATCCTCATAACCACACCAGTCAGCAATCGACATCAATCGAGTTACTGCGCTATTAAGGGACGTAATCCCATAGGACGTATCCCATGGCATGGATAGCATTCCGTGAGTTTCTCGGTTTCCCAAGTTAATACGTAAGGGGTGCCAACAGCTTTATAGTCACTATAAGTGCTAGCACACCTCCGTCTACCAACAAGTAGTTTCCTCCATCAAGTCCCCATGAGAGGAAAATATTGAGAGGTCGACTTCTCTCAACATCAAGATGTAGAGAATCTAACACATAGTCACAGCGATGAATATCATAATAGACTTTATCTTATTTCAGTCTCATACTAGGGTTTCTCCATCCCCCAAGAACTAGTGATCTACTCAGACATGGAGGCAATCAACATCATGGCAATAACAACGGAATCTATCATAGATTAGTACTTGTATAAATCCACAACTAGTACGGAAATTACAACAAGATCTAGACAATATGTAGATGGGATGGATGGAGATGGTGGTGATGCAGCGGTGGATGATGAAGATCGATGCCTTATCCTCGTGGATCTGCACAGGGCAAAGATGGATCCTCGGTGGATGAGTTCCCCCTCCAGATGCCTTCCAAAGGTGAGGTTTCTGCGATTTCTAGGTGTTTTGTATGTCGTCTCTCCAAACCAGTTGCACGAGGTGAAACTCTTTGAGGAGGCGGAGGCGGCGCCAACTATACAGCCGGAAAATTTGCTCCGGTTGTATAGTTGGTTGTTGAACCTTCTGCCTCCTTTGTTCGCTTCTAGTTTTCTTCTGATATTATTAATATTTCCCAAATAAGCAATTTACGTTGTTTTTGACTCCTTTTCTCCTCAATATAACTTCTCCAAGAATTGTATCCATTGGATCCATCATCTATCCTAATCCTGGTGAAAACAGATATAAAATGTGCACGCGAGCGCCATAAAATACTAAGATCCTACATCTACAATGCAAAATAATAATGTAAAACATGATGCAAATATGCACTCATCAACTTCCCCAAGATTAGACTCTTGGTCGTCCCAAGCAAGTTTTAGCTTAATGGATGTGATCCTCATATTCATGAAGCTGAGTTGATAAAATAAATGAGGCAGTTGCAGCATGTATTTATCATATACGATATATAGGAATAAGTTCATGAATAATACCTTACTCAAACCATCTGAATAGTACTAGCAGGCTTCCACACCTTAGTGATCAACAGTTCATAAAAGATGAATCTCAACATAATGTAAAAGTATCTAGTTCAACCGAATGAGTTAGCAAGGTAGTCCAAGTGTTTTTAGGATCAACGTATTCACTTGGGATTCAAAATCTCAAAAGTGTCTCTTTGTCATACTACGATATAGTGGTATATGCCTAGTTGCTCTTTGCACACTCGCCCTTTTTCTTCTTCCTTTTGTTTTCTTTTGTATATATGCTCACACTTTTGTTTAAGTGTTGTGGAAAGGAGCTAGCCATACATTCCACTTCATGTAGGAATTCAAACTTTAACGATCTCAATTATGAAATTCCAATCGTATATGAAGCATTCTTATGACTTAAAGATTCTACCTCGACTTGTTCTCACTCTATTTTGATAGCACTTTCATTTTCCTTTGTTCAAGGTTTCTTTTTCAACTTAACTGTATTTTCTTTATAAATCAAATCGTAGACTTACAGCATATTGACCAAATTATCTTTAGGTGTTCCATTAATACCAATGGTGTGGAAGACTCCTATTTCTATCATCAAGTGCAAGTAAAATTATACTCAAGCCATTCATATATCAATAAAGCAAACACAAACTCAATATCGCTCCATATATAATAATAAAATCAGAATTTCATAAGAGGGATCGACTATTCCTGAAGGGAATTCTAATGATGCAAAGTTTATTGCTAGTTTAACTAATGCGTAAATAGTAATGTAAAACTTATAAGATAGATTAGAAGGTCTTAAAGATCTCCCCAGGCTTGGAATCAAGCCAAGCGGGATAAATAATCCCTTGCGATTATTTGATACCATGATTGTTGTAGGTCACTATGGCGCCATGTCATGTAACAGCGCGGTGCATAGCTTCTTGTTGGTCTCCTCCAAAGTAGTTATGCGGCTGTAGCACCTGCGCATATCAGATTGCAGAGTGTCCACTCTATCTGCGAGCTTAGTCACCAATGGAAGGAGGTCTTCCTTCTTCTCCATCTCATTGAGACGGTGACGGACTTCAACGTGATGGAGTGGCTCATGCTTCTGATATATCTCCAGTGCCCGCACGTGATCCCTGGTCCTGGGGACAACTTCTTCTTCCTCATCCGTAATTGATGGACCGGGAAAGTGGAAACCGTACCTCCACTCTTCTTGAGGCTTAACCTTCATACGAGCACCAATGGGTGGCTTCGAGAGTGGTGCCTTCGCTCCCTCGCTAGCACCTGCACCAATATTAGATAATTCCTTACACTTGCTTGGCCTTGGATCTGTGGTGATGAACTTGACCGTCTCCACACGCCATTTTCCATGTGGCTTGCGATCTTCTCTCTCTTGTTGAGCTTTCTTCATCGCCACCC
Organism: Avena eriantha; assembly: GCA_910589775.1. NCBI lineage: Eukaryota > Viridiplantae > Streptophyta > Magnoliopsida > Poales > Poaceae > Avena > Avena eriantha. The sequence goes on from OU342744.1 coordinate 106,401,592, forward strand.
AATCTATCTCCGGTGGATCATATACGTCACAGCGGATGTAAATGTCAACCATGTCATCATCAGAATTGTTGTTGAAGTAGCTTGGCTCGACGTACTCCTTGTACCTCGGGCTAAACCTCTCCACTGCCTCATCATCGCCCTCCATGGATGGGCTTCTTGAGCGGTCCCTGGAAGGAGCAATGAGCCCCATGGGTTTTCCACGGCCTAGGACGGGATAGCGCATTGCTAGATTGGTTCCTGTAGATTATGATTAGAGAGAGACAATGGTAGTATATAAGGGGGTTAGAGGTCGGTAAAACTCGCGAGAAACACCAAATTGTTGCCCAAGAAAAGAATCTTAGCGAAACAGGGAAAGAAATCACGGATTTGGAAGAATCATGCCGCGTAACGACCAACTATATGGGCGTGGCTCGTATAGCTCTAGCCGTATAGTTGGTTTGAGGCAGATATTCCCAAATATCTTAAGTCCAGGTCGATTAAATCACGACTTGGAACCGACAATAACGTTTTTAGATGAATAATCAAAAAGAAAAATGAAAAGTGTCTGAGAGTTTAACGACCAACTATACGGCCTGAATTTTGGCTCCGGTCGTATAGTTGTGACTGTATAAATGCAAACACCAAAATCAGAAGTATCTGAGAGTTTAACGGCCAACTATATGGCTAGAATTTTGGCTCTGGTCATATAGTTGCGACCGTATAGGCTCGGATATCAAAAACAATTTCATAATGATGATACAGAGAATTTAACGACCAACTATATAGTGGGAGCTTCCTCTCCGGTCATATAGTTCCGCCTGTATAGTTGGTAAAAACCCTCTAAAGCTTTGGAAAAACACAAGGAATTCAAAGGCGGAATTTTCAAAAGTAAAAAATTGTGAAAACAAATCACTTATTTGGGTAAGAGCACTTACCTTGCACTTACCTTTTGCTTATTCGGGAATAAATAACTCCTCCAACAACAAATACTCCTTTTCTCTTGGAGGAATTAACCTTAGTTCATTGAATAATTCTCGTAAACGAAAATCATCAGGACTAAAGTTCCTCTCAACAAGATTGGTGTCTTGCTAGGCAAACATGGATACTACATCTAACATCTTTATGTCTTGCCTCTGCATGATCTGCAACTCAAATTCTTGAAGTGAAAGAATCCAATGGATCAGTCTTAGCTTATGGTCTTTCCTCTCAAGGAGTTCTTTTAAGCCATCACGATCCGTGTGAACCCTCACCTTTGCATCAAACATTTAGGAACGAAATTTATCACAAGAGAAAAATACAGCGAAAAGTTCCCTTTCTTATTTAGGGCAATTCTTCTGAGTACAATTTAGAGTTCTACTAGCATGATGTATAATGTTAAATCTACGACCAATGTGTTGTCCTAGAGTTACTCCTACAGCATCATCACTAGTTTCACATATTAAGTCAAAGAATGTATCCCAGATGGGTGGTTTAATAATAGGAGCACATGATAAAGCATTTTTGAGTTTATCAAAGGCTTCAAGGCATTTATCATCAAAATTAAATATTACTCCCTTTTGTAGGAAGTTATTCAAAGGTTTAGATATTCTAGAGAAATTTCTAATGAACCTTCTATAAAAACCCACATGACCAAGGAAACTTCTTATACCTTTAATATCCCTAGGTTGTGGCATTCTCTCTATTGCCTCAACCTTAGCTCTATCCACTTCAATTCCCTTACTTGAAACCTTGTGTCCAAGGACTATACCTTCTTTGACCATAAAATGGCACTTCTCCCAGTTTAGAACAAGGTTAGTTTATTCACAACGCTGCAAAACTCTTTTGAGATTATCCAAGCAACTGGTAAACGAAGTTCCATAGAAAAAAAAGTCATCCATAAATACTTCCATTATAAGTTCTATAAAATATGCAAAAATAGCAGTCATGCATCTTTGAAAAGTAGCTAGAGCATTACATAAACCAAAAGACATATGTCGATAAGCATGTTAACCATAAGGACTAATGAAAGTTGTTTTAAGTTGGTCGTCCAAATGAATAGCTATTTGAGAAAAAACAGAGTATCCATCCAAGTAGCAAAAATGAGTATGGTTTGCTAACCTTTCTAAAGTTTGATCTATGAACGGTAAAGGATAGTGATCTTTCCTAGTTTCTTTATTTCATTTTCTGAAGTCTATGCACATCCTATGCCCAACAATAGTTCTAGTAGGTATCAATTCATTGCTTTCGTTAGGAACAATAGTAAAACCGCCCTTTAGGGACACAATGAACATGACTTACCTATTCACTTCCTTTAACATGATATATTATACCTACGTCCAGTAGATGTACAATTTCTTTTCTTACCACTTCTTTCATTTCAGGCTTCAATCTTCTATTAAATTCTGCAACTGGTTTAACACCTTCTTCCATGAATATTCGATGGACGGCTATCATGAGACGGATGCCCTTCAAGTCATCCATTGAGTACCCAAAGGCCTTGCGATGCTCCTTAAGTATCTTCATGAGTTCTTCTTCTCCAGAAAGTTTAGCACTAATAATAATAGGAAATTTATTCATATCATCTAGAAACCTGTATTTAAGATTATCTGGTAGAGTCTTCAACTCTGGGGGTGGTAGTTCCTCGTCCCCTCTCTTTTCTGGCTCTTCAAAAGCCTCGTCGGTTGGAGGTCCCATAATGGGAAGTGAATCAAATTCATCTTCTAGTTCTTCCAGGGACTTGTCCTCCATAACTATTTGTTCATAATTTGGATCTTCATTTATTTCTTCTTCTTGATTACTAAACAAAAGAGCCGCCATTTCCTCAATAGTTCTTTCTTCCTCTTCTCCTTGCATTTGTGGATGTCTTTAAATTTGGAAAAGTGGAATTTATTTTCTGTTCCCCCAAGCTTAAGAGACAGAATCTCCTCTTGAAATTAACATAGGCACCTATATCACCCAAAAAGTTCCTTCCAAATATAATTGGGAAAGAGTGTCAGTTGGCATATCAACAACTACAAAATCGATAGGAAAGTTTTTATTGCCAATTGTGACAGTTGCATCTTCAACTACTCCCATGGGAATTCTAAGATTTTTATTAGCTAACATAATTGTCATATCAGTATTTTCAATTGCAGATGGTTCTATTTCTTCTTTTATTTCTAAGTAGAAATCATAAGATATAACATTAACTACGGTGCCAAGATCACATAAACCGTAATGCGAGGTTTCTTTAAATATGCAAGGAAGAATAGGCTTACCCACATATTTTACCTTTGTTTTACCTTCAACCAATATGGAAGTCTCTTCATCAAGTTCAATTATGTTACAATGTGCGTACATAGTCATAATTGCTTCCTTGGTTACCTCTTCATCTTTGCTTTCTTCCAGATATTCCACAACTTCTAGCATACTTTCTTCTTCCTTCTTCTCCTGTACTGCTTTGACCTGTTCATATTCAAGAATATGCTTTTGTGTAGTGTTAGGGAAAGGCATCTCATATATTGGTTCTAGGAAGGCCAATGTTGCTTTATCTTCTCTTTTCTTCTCAGGTTCGGGTGGTGGATCATACTTGACTGGACCCTCTTTTGGAGTTTTAATATGTTTTGTAAAAGCTTTAACAACTTGCAACACAAGATCTAAATCCAAGTAAAGTTCTTTAGATAATTCTTTAACATGGCCTTTTTTATGGTAGTCATGAATACAATCATGTTCAATTTCTACACCTCCCTCACTTCCTAGACCAAAATTCCATGAAACTCTATGATCACGAATTCTATTAAGTAAAGCCCAAGCTTTAGGTATAGGAAGATTCATAAAGTCTCCTTCTGCGAAAGAGTCTAGTTCAATTTTATTGGGTTCAATTAAACCGCCATAAAAGATATGCAGTAAATACCATTCAGGCAAATCATGGTGAGAACATAGACGTAGTAAATCTTTAAATCTAATATAAGCTCTTACTAGTCCTTCATTAGAGCGATTCTTCCAAGTCATTATAAGATGCCTGATTTCAAAAGATTTTGATAACAGATAATATTTTGCTAGAAATTCACAGGCTAGATTATCCCAAGTAGTAGTGACTTTAGGGGGTAGAGATCTATACCATGAGAGAGCTGTACTTATCAAAGTATGACTAAAAATCTTAAACCTTACCTCATAAGCGGTATATCCCGTCAATAGAAAGTGCCACATATATATTTGAAACATGCAATATGCTCATATGGATCAGGATCTTCTTCATCTCTAGTAAATTGCTTCTTATGTAGAATACCAAGTAGTAGAGCATTTATTTCAAACCCCCTTGTCTTCTTATTGGAGTTGTCTTTTTTATAAATATCATAGGGCTTACTAAAGTAGTTGAGAGGGTTAGCACTAGTCAAATGCTCAAACTCCATAATGTTGGTGGAAACCTGTAACTCAAAACAAAATTTAGCTAGACAAAAATAAATAAGCAAAAACTAAAATACCTACAACGCTTAGCTCCCCGGCAACGGTACCAGAAAATAGCTTGATGACTGCAAGTGCACAAATCGTTTGTAGCTAGTTTCGAAATAAAGATATCGATCCCATAGGGATCAGGAGTCTAAAGTCTAATGATTCTTGAAATAGATATTACGATAGAAATGCTAGATGAAGTTCTAAGTGACAGGATAAAATGCGAGTATTGTGTAAAAAGGTGTCTTGGGGTTCTAGGTATAAGAGCAATAATAAGGTGAAGTAAAACAACTGAATACAAAAAGTAAGTATCGCGTATGTAAGAGAGATTGGAACTGCAATAGGCGAAAAGCGTTCTCAGGGAGTAGCGGATACACCACTAGCATTATAAGGAGCTAAGATAAAAATTATCATCATGAACATTCTCAACTATGTATATGTGGGAGGAACTCCGTATTTGGACAAATAGGCAATAACCGATGCTCACATCATCCTCATAACCACAGCAGTCAGCAATCAACATCAATTGAGTTACTGCGCTATTAAGGGACGTACTCCTGTAGGACGTATCCCATGGCATGGATAGCATTCCGTGAGTTTCTCGGTTTCCCAAGTTGATACATAAGGGGTGCCAACAGCTTTATAGACACTGTAAGTGCTAGCACATCTCCGTCTACCGACAAGTAGTTTCCCCCATCAAGTCCCCATGAGAGGCAAATATTGAGAGGTCGACTTCTCTCAACATCAAGATGTAGAGAATCTAACACATGGTCATATCGATGAATACCATAATACACTTTATCTTATTTCAATCTCATACAAGGGTTTCTCCATCTCCCCAAGAACTAGTGATCTACTCAGACATGGAGGCAATCAACATCATGACAATAACAACGGAATCTATCATAGATGAATAGTACTTGTATAAATCCACAACTAGTACGGAAATTACAACAAGATCTAGACAAGATGTAGATGGGATGGATGGAGATGGTGGTGATGTAGTGGTGGATGATGAAGATTGATGCCTTAGCCTCCCAGATTTGCGCAGGGCGAAGATGGATCCTCGGTGGATGAGTTCCCCCTCCATATGCCTTCTAGAGGCGAGGTTTCTACGATTTCTGGGTGTTCTGTATGTCGTTTCTCCGAACAAGTTGCACGGGGTGAAACTATTTGAGGAGGCGGAGGTGGTGCCTACAATATGGCCAGAGCTATACGGTCGAAAATTTTCTCCGGTCGTATAGTTGGTCTTTAAATCTTATGCCTCCTTTGTTCGCTTCTGGTTTTCTTATGATATTATTAATATTTCCAAAATAAGCGATTTACGTTGGTTTTTACTCCTTTTCTCCTCAGTACAACTACTCCAAGAATTGTATCCATTGGGTCCATCATCTGTCCTGATCCTGGTGAAAACAAACATAAAATATGCACGCGAATGATACATTGCAAATGTATCTATAATTTTTGATGTTCCATGCTTGGTTTTATCCACTTTCTTGTGTTTTGTTCACACTTTGGAGTACTTTTCATATGATTTCTTGGACTAATCTATTAACAAGAGCCAACATGCCAGCTACCTGTTTTCTGCTGTTTTTGGTTCCAAGAAAGTCAGAAAATGAATATTCTCGGAATTGGACGGGACAAAAGCCAAAGTGCCTATTTTCCGGAAGTCATCAAGTGCCAGAATACGAGACGGAGAAGGGCCAGAGGCCGGCCACACCACCTGGCCACGCGGCCAGGCTGGGCCCGCGCCAGGGGGTGGTGTGGTGGCCCCTGGAACCCCCTCGGTCTCCCCTTCCGACTATAAGATGCCCTCGGGACGTAAACCCTAAGTACCCGATCAAAAATCCACGAAAGAGTCTGTAGCCGCCGTCATCTCCATCTCTAGATCGGGAGGGATCTGAAGCTCTTCCCGACACCCTGCCGGAGAGGGGAATTCACCCTGGAGGCCTTCTTCATCACCATGCAAGTAGATGCTATCTTGGCCAAGTAGATGCTAGCAACTCCAAGAGTTAGTATTTATGCTCGATAGTGGGTTCATGCCTCTGGTAATCTGGGGAAGTAACAGAAATCTCTAAGGTACTAGATGTGTTGTTGCTACTAGGGAGAAAACAACAATCCTTTGTTCATAGAACAATCGTATTGTTTACGTTACACGTAGTTCGTAAAGCAATAATCTGTTGCTTGCAACTTAATACTGGAGGGGGTTCGGATGATAACCTGAAGGTGGATTATTAGTCATAGATGCAGTTGGATGGCGGTCTATGTATAATGTTGTAATGCCCAATCAAGTCTCAAAGGAGTCAAGATGATTAGTATATGCATGTATTGCTTTCTCGATGTTTGTCAATTGCCCCGCTGTAATTTGTTCACCCGGCATGTTATCTATCTTAAGGAGAGCCACCTCTAGTGAACTATGGATCCCGGTCCTCTTTCTTTACATACAATCTATAAACTGTTTACTGCTTTGTGTTTACTTTCTGGAAACTTTTACTTCTTTCTATTCGATACGTTTAATCCTTTGTTTTCTGCAAAACACGGTGAGATTGACAACCTCATCGCAAGTTGGGGACAAAGTTCTATGGTTGTGTTGTGCAGGTCTCCACGTTGCTACTAGCACCGGTAGTGCGCCCTACCAAAGCTCAGCTAGTAACACCTTTGGGGTGTTTCCTTGCTCCTACTGGTTCGATTAAACCTTGGTTTTATACTGAGGGAAACTTGCTGCTGTGCTCATCATACCTTCCTCTTGGGGTTCCCAACGAGCTCTACATCAACCACGCACCAACACTTTTCTAGGCGCCGTGCATTGAGCCATCAAGCTTTTTTCTGGCGCCGTTGCCGGGGAGTCAAGGACATCTTCACAAGGGGAGTCCCTCATAACCAATCTCTTTACTTTGTTATTTTTGTTTTTCTTAGTTTCTTTTTGCTTTGTTTGCTTATTTCTTTATCAAAAACAGACAAAAAAATAGTTTTACTTGTTTGCTTTCTTATTTCAAAAACACAAAAAAATTCGTTCCTATCTTAAGTTTCCATTATGTCTAGCCTTGCTCCAATCACTATGTCACCCAAGGAAATGTTTTTCACTTTTAAACAAGGAATTGAGGAAAGTTTTAAGGAAGCTTGGTCTAGAATCTCTGATCTACATGAAAAAACTGAGCCTAAAATGACTCAAAGCTTGTTCTTAGCAGTTTTTACCTTGGGTTTCCTCTTTGCTATAGATATGCTTTAGATGCTATTGTGGGAGGAGATTTCCTCCAATGTAATGAAGATGATGCTATTAATGCTATAAAGAAATTGATCCTCACTTACAACTTGCCTAGCCAAACTGATGTTTCTTTTGCAAAAATATTTGCTAGATTGAACACTCTTGAGACTGGCACTGGTAGCTTAAAAGATTGCTATAATACGCTTAGGGAGCATCACAATTATGTTCCAATAAACTTTGAACCATCAAAGTGGCTTCCTATAGCAAAAATTGAGATAAACACTGAAACTTTTCAAGCTCGCTGTGATGTCATGTCTGAATTTTGCCTTATGCCCAAAGATATTTATAAATCTCTGAATACTTGGGGGATTACTAAAGGAGGAAAAGAAATATCTCTTGATAATAATACTACCATATTACCTCTTGGAATAGCTGAAGGAGTGTTTACAAAGATCCTTGGGAAAATGTTTTCTACTGATTATCTTGGTATTGAATGTGCAGGAAAAGGACAAATTACACTTGGAAGGTCCCTATTAGAACTCCTTGGAGCAATAATAGATGTGGAAAGGGGACCATGCACCTTTCTTCTCCACCAAATAATCATATTTTCCCCAAGGTTAAGAATAAAAATAAGAGAGGTAAGGGCAAGAAATTTGGTTTTAATGCTTCTTCATTTGAGAACACTTGATTCTTTTTCTTGCTTCTTATGCCTAACTTAAAGGCGTTAAAGAAAAGTACTTATTGGGAGATAACCTAAAAGTTTTAGATGAGTCTTGGAAGTTATTACCTCTGTAATAACCTCTCCTTATCCTTTTTATTTGCTTTTTGTGCCAAGCGTAACCTCTAATGAGAGAGAAATAATGATTGGAAAAGTTGCTGTCCCAAAACAGATTTCTGTGCTTCACCGTAAAAATTCGTGTAAAATCTCTGAAAGTCTTTTTGAGGCGCGATTTTTTTTGCTTCTTCCCTAGGTTGTTATCTAACTTTTGTTAGTTCAATACTTTTTGATTTGAGCAACAGAAGGTCTTCGAAAAAATTTGTCTTTACCTGCTGGTCTGTTTTGACAGATTTCTGCAATTTTCTGCATTTGCTTATTGTTGGTTCCTTTTTGAGTTCTTTTAGGGAATTGAGCTTTTTGAGGGAAGTGATACAGTATCTAGTGTTCTTATGGAAGTTTATTTGGTGTTAGAACTGAACCTTGAGACTTATTTATCTTAAGTGCACTAATGTTGCTAATGAGATTGTGTGAAGTTTTGTATGAAGGAAAATTTTCACGTGTATGGAAGGAATGAGTAATGAGATGAAGGATGGACTAAAGCTCAAGCTTGGGGATGCCACGCATATAACCCCAAGAAATATCCAAGAAGTACAAGCGTCAAAGCTTGGGGATGCCCAATGCATCCCCTTCTTCATCAATAAAAATTCCAGGTTTCTTCCAAACACTTCATTTTTATTATTTCGTGCACAGTTGTGTTTCTCTTGGAGCGTCTTCTTTTTGTTTTCGTTTTGGTTTTTCGTTTGCTTTTGTTTGCTTAGTTTTCTGAATAAATTGTTTGGACCCCCTCTTTCATACGTTGGTTTGCAAATAGTTTGGTTTGGTTTGGAAAAGAGTAGGAAAGTTCATGCTTATGTGGTAAAAAGAGCTCGTTTTTTACTGTGGCTATGCTTTGTCATGCCATGCTTGATATTGTTTTAGATTTATGCTTAGTATTCTTTGTTGTAGCATGACTTGTTATAAACAATTGATATTGCTTAATGTGTGTTGGATGAATCATGCGTTGTTTTAGCATATTAAAGCATAGTATAGTGGTATTTTCCTTTGATGCTTTGTTTGGGTTGACTTGGCGCATGCTCACACCATGTTATGACTATCTCAAGTCACCATATCCTTTGTGATCCTTTAGTTTTCAACTTGTAGTATCACTTTATGCTTTGATCAATGATGTTTTGTCGCTCTGCATGATTATGGCCATTATTGCTCTCTTAGTATGTCGCTCCCAGTCTTTTGCTAGCCTCCACAACAAAGTATGAGTTCCACTCATGCATCCAACTCCCTAAACCAAGTTATTCCAAAGAGTCCACCATACCTACCTACTAGCTTATGCTATTCCAAGTATATTCATGCTTTTGTTTACCTTCCAAATTAAACTTGTTATGAGAAAACTAGTGATTAAAGCTCTCACGAACTTGATGGCACACTTTACTATTTTTCATCTAATAAACTTGAACCATTGGGTCCTTCTTTGTTGCGTATATGCTTGTGCTTTATAAGTTGAAATTAGCAGAACCATGCATCATGGGGAAGGTGTTCAACATTGCACTTGTACTTTGTACCCCGTTGATATCATGTTCTTTTGCTTACGGATCCCGGCGGTGTGAAATAAAAGTGGAACTTGTAAGATCATGGAGTTTGTATGTGTGTTAGAGAAACGCCTGGGCCGCTAGCCTAAGCCATGCCTAATCATGGTGGAAACTTGCAGCATAACCATAATGAGCACTCTATGAAGCATCCTCAATAAAAACCTATGCAAATAGCAAATAAAAAGATCGTTGAGATGCTCATTGTCTGCTTGCCTTGTCATTTTGATTATGGGAAAGCTCCCGTATCATGTGCAAGGGGTACCCCGTTGGCGGTTCTTAATGATACACATGTACTTACAATGACAAGAGCTTACTCGTGACTGAAGTTGAGTAGCATGAGGATCGGTCTTCATAAGTAAGGGGCATGAGATTTCGGTATATAACTTGTCAAGCATATCCTCTTAGTTGTGTCACTTTAACCTTAATCACCTTAAAGATGCTTATGATAGGGGCAATGAGAGCTGAAAGCTATAAGTACCATAATTTTTGGAAGCTCTTTATGAGACTTGAATCCCTACTTGCTTCTATGAAGGCCTTTCTTCCACCATTATATTGAGTCTCCACCTTCTATCTTTATGCACCTACTTTGAGAGCATAGTGGCCATTCTTAGTTCTATGTGCATTGTCCCAAGACTAGTTGATTGATGCATAACTTGTTATTGCTTGTTTTAAACTGTTGTATCTAGTCACTCTTATGAACTTTGAAGGTGTCCTATGCATTTATATTTGCTACTCTATGAGGGACAAGCTGAATACTATTATGCTATGTTTTCTTTATGTGAAACAAACAAACGTCTTGCAAAGCATTGTTATTCATGAATCTTTTGTTTGTGCCTTTTCATGTTGCATCATAGTTTCTTTGCTTATTGCTAGAACTTTGTCTTTCATGTTATGATTGAAGTACAATGATCCCAGCTTTGAATGTTTTGCAAATACTTTGATCAAGTCTTTGATGGTGCATGTCACCTCAAAAATTATTCTTTCTTTTTGTCACTTACCTACTCGAGGACGAGCATGAGTTAAGCTTGGGGATGTTGATACATTGCAAATGTATCTATAATTTTTGATGTTCCATGCTTGGTTTTATCCACTTTCTTGTGTTTTGTCCACACTTTGGAGTACTTTTCATATGATTTCTTGGACTAACCTATTAACAAGAGCTACAATGTCAGCTGCCTGTTTTCTGCTGTTTTTGGTTCCAGGAAAGTCAGAAAATGAATATTCTCGGAATTGGAAGGGACAAAAGCCAAAGTACCTATTTTTCCGGAAGTCATCAAGTGCTAGAATACAAGACGGAGAAGGGCCAGAGGCCGGCCACACTACCTGGCCGCGCGGCCAGGCTAGGCCCGCGCCAGGGGGTGGTGTGGTGGCCCCTGGCACCCCCTCGGTCCCCCCTTCCGACTATAAGATGCCCTCAGGACGTAAACGCTAAGTATCCGATCAAAAATCCATGAAAGAGTCTGTAGCCGCCATCATCTCCATCCCTAGATCGGGAGGGATCTGAAGCTCTTCCTGGCACCCTGCCGGAGAGGGGAATTCACCCTGGAGGCCTTCTTCATCACCATGCAAGCCTCCGGTGAGATGCGTGAGTAGTTCATCCTTGGACTACGAATCCATGTAGTAGCTAGATGGCTGGTTCTCCTCCTTTGTGCTTTCATGTCTAGATCTTGTGAGCTCCGTTCATGATCAAGATCATCTATTTGTAATTATGCATGTTGTGTTTGCGGGGATCCGATGGATATTGAGATGATATTTCAGATTGATTATTGATTCTATCATGTCTTTGTTATTTGTGATCTTGCATGCTTTTCGTTGTTAGTAGCTATCTTGGCCAAGTAGATGCTAGCAACTCCAAGAGTTAGTATTTATGCTCGATAGTGGGTTCATGCCTCTAGTAATCTAGGGAAGTGACAGAAATCTCTAAGGTACTAGATGTGCTGTTGCTACTAGGGAGAAAACAACTATCCTTTGTTCATAGAACAATCGTATTGTTTACTTTACACGCAGTTCGTAAAGCAATAATCTGTTGCTTGCAACTTAATACTGGAGGGGGTTTGGATGATAACCTGAAGGTGGATTATTAGTCATAGATGCAGTTGGATGGCGGTCTATGTATAATGTTGTAATGCCCAATCAAGTCTCAAAGGAGTCAAGATGATTAGTATATGCATGTATTGCTTTCTCGATGTTTGTCAATTGCCCCGCTGTAATTTGTTCACCCGGCATGTTATCTATCTTAAGGAGAGCCACCTCTAGTGAACTATGGATCCCGGTCCTCTTTCTTTACATACAATCTATAAACTATTTACTGCTTTGTGTTTACTTTCTGGAAACTTTTACTTCTTTCTATTCGATACGTTTAATCCTTTGTTTTCTGCAAAACACGGTGAGATTGACAACCTCATCGCAAGTTGGGGACAAAGTTCTGTGGTTGTGTTGTGCAGGTCTCCACGTTGCTACTAGCACCGGTAGTGCGCCCTGCCAAAGCTCAGCTAGTAACACTTTTGGGGTGTTTCCCCTCTCCCACTGGTTCGATTAAACCTTGGTTTCATACTGAGGGAAACTTGCTGCTGTGCTCATCATACCTTCCTCTTTGGGTTCCCAACGAGCTCTACATCAACCACGCACCAGCACTTTTCTGGGCACCGTGCATTGAGCCATCAGCGAGCGCCGTAAAATACCAAGATCCTAAATCTAAAATGCAAAATAATAATGTAAACCATGATGCAAATATGCACTCATCAACTTCCCCAAGCTTAGACTCTTGCTTGTCCCGAGCAAGTTTTAGCTTAATGGATGTGATCCTCATATTCATGAAGCTGAGTCGATAAAATAAATGAGGCAGTTGCAGCATGTGTTAATCATATACGATACATAGGAATAAGTTCATGAATAGTACCTTACGCGAATCATCTGAATAATATTAGCAGGCTTCCACACCTTAGTGATCAACAATTCATAAAAGATGAATCTCAACATCACGTAAAAGTATCCGGTTCAACCGAATGAGTTAGAGAGCCTAGTAAGGATATCCTAGTTATTCTCTGCAGGCACACAGAGAGAGAGCACACTGCGAGGGCACACACACAGAGAGAGTGCAGAAAGGGGTGAAGGAGAATACTTACTTGAGGTCCTCGCAAGGATATCAAAGAGGAAGAAGAGGGGAGGCCGACGACAGAGAGGAACAGCAGCACAGGGAGCACCTCGAAGGGGCACTACGACCCGCACTAGCACGTGTCGGAGGTAGCCATCGAAGGAGAATAGCATCAGCACCGTCGAGGGAGCACCGGAGCATCGAGGGCATGGCGGAGCCCCAAACCCTAGCCACAGGGTGGGGTCAGCGTGGCCAGCAGGGAGCGCTAGGGCCGAATCAAGATGGACAGCCTCGATCAGCAGCATCAACCATGTCGTCCCGCACCACGGTGGCCACCGGAGGTGGCCAGAATCGCCCACGGCCCGTGGGTGGCATCGAGCGAGTCAGAGAGTGTCGCGTGAGAGAGAGATAAGGGAGAGAGAGGAGAGAACGCGTGGGAGTACTGGGCCGGTGGGCAGCCCAGCACTGCCCAGGGGCTTTTGGACCTGCCCAAGTGGGTTGGGTCGGGTCGGGTTGAGCCAGCCCAGTGGGCCAGGCCCGTGTTTTGAAAAGGAGGGCTTGATTAAAAATTGCTAATTACAAATATACCCCTAGCATTAAATAAGTTATAGGAAAATAAATAAAAATCCTAAAAATACAAATTATATATCTATAAATTCACAAAAATATCCTCTACCCAATAAAAATAATATATAGTAATTTTAAGTAAGTAAATTTAGACATGTTATTGTAATTCTATATATTCCTCTTGGAATTTTATAAAAAAAATAAAATACATAAAATTGAATAAAATTCACTTTTAAGATTCTAAATAAATATACTATTGTATAAAAATACTAAGTTGTATTTTTGGAAAGTAAATCAAGTTTGTTAAAAATAAAATCTTTATTCCCATTGGAATTTTAAGAAAATAATAGAAAGAGTTAAAAATTAAATAAAATTATTTTAAGCTCTTTGAATATTACTAGTTATCACAAACATATTAGATATAAGAATTATGTGAATTTAAGTGTCTTTGATCATTACATTCTTTTTATTAATCTCTCCGACCCATATTAGTTGACTTGGATGTTTCTAGATTTAGATATATCTAGTACTAGAATATGTCTAGATACATCCGAATCTAGACAAATTCGAGTCAACTAATATAGGTCAAAGGGAGTAATTAAAATAAATATAAAACCTATATGAGGTGGGTAAAACGTGCAAAGAAGAAACAGAATAAATCATTGCATGACATTACTATGCATTGCATATTGCTCTTTAAATATTATCCTTACCGAGTAATAATAATGTTTTGTAGAAATAGGAGCTCAAGGTCAGGTGGGAGCATCCGACTTAACTACCTTGCAGTCACAAGGCAAGTTCATCACTTGCTAATGTCCTTTGAAGAGTCTTTGTAAAAGTATTTGAAAATTGTGTGTTATCACCTATATTCTAAAAGAGAGAGAAAATCAGTATTTTCCCAAACAAATGAAATGCTATTATCATCCTAACTGATGATAAATACTATGAATGACAATGGAATCTAAGATTCCAGTTGCCGAACAACTAGGGCTTAATAACCCATGACATCAGTGATTCTAGTACCGTATATTACGCGTTAACCATAAGATTTGGAATGGGATAGAGAAGTCAGCTAGATCTTCTTCCTTTTGCATGGATGGATGACCTTATTGTGAAGCTGCAGATTTCTCGTGGAGAATTCAGCACATGGGTGGGACCCCTCAGTGCCCCGCGATATTGGTGTCTAGATTATCTGTGCATAGCTGTCTTGGTGGAGGTTCACCATAGCTGATGGTGGATGCCATACAGAGCTGCTTACAGAGTCTTCGAGGGGATACCAGGAATGTACCCATGGTAAACCTTCTTTAGGGATCGTGTCTTTATGCGGGGTCATGGAGAAGGGCAGTGATTGGCTTGGATTAACTTCTGGGCCCCACATCAAGGAATTGTGGATGGGAAAGTACGCTCGGTTGTGCAACAAAGATTTGGTATCTTATGGGTAAAGCAATGTACCTCTGTAGAGCGTACAAAGTGTGACATGTTACTCCCTGTTCCGGGAAGGAGCTATGAACGCGGCAGGAAAGAAACTCCATAAAGTTCTGGTCAACCTGTGAAGACTGATGGGCATAGTTTTTGATAATAAAATCAATCTTTGAAGAAAGTTTTACAAAAACTACATAGTGCCAAAGATTATAGTCTGAGGTGGTAGTTAGAGCATCAAACTTTCCACCGTGCATATAATGAACTTGCTGGGTAACGTTGTTACTCACTCTTTCCTTTGATCCTTTGCTTAGACTTTGAGGAACAGAAAGAAAACCAGGTGTATGCTACAGAGGTCCAGAATGACGTCTACTACGAAGAGCTGGACCTGTCCGGTGGAGTCGAAGGGGTGGACTACGGGATACAGGAGGTGAATACAACGAGTCAGAGTAGTTGTCAGACTGGAACTTAGTTAACTAGGTTGAGCTGAGCAGCACGAACCCTATACAATAAGCTATTGAGATCACATCTTACTTTATCGTTGTGTCTTTTGTTCTTTCGTTGAACTTATTAGGTAAGTTGTATGGTTTGTAAGTTTGAACCGTTCAAAGATCTTGATCTTTTGGTTATGTAATAATCTTAGGTGAATGTTTGAAATTTGGACCTGTTGTACCACTCCTAGGGATGCAATATTTGTAGAATGGTGTTCCGTGAGTGTTATGTCAACGACTACAGTATACTATAACATGCGGTGGTATGCTGGGTCACCGCATGGTAGCACGTTACGTAGTTCGCTACGACTTAGGGTGGTGGATGAGTGTGGCATAAAACCTACATTTATTATATCATATGTAAAAGAAATTTAGATTTAATAGCTTTAAAGAAGTTACGCTTGATGTTTGACGCGGTAGCCTTTCGAGGTTGATTTGTCCGTACGCCGTGAGAGCGCGACGGGCGACAAAACCGAGCCGCTAGAATTACTTTTGTATTCTCTCTATGGTTGATTTTAGTAGTTGAGGATAAGTTATATGTTATTGCGGTTGGTAACTTACATGTTGTAGCTTGGATAACTCTCGTGTTACTAATGGTAACTTTTGGGTAAAAAAGTTAATGTTATTCATCCCAAACATGTGAGCTAACCATATCATAGTATCTAAGTTATCCATCCTGTAACATATAATTTATCCAACGTATAAATTTTATATTCTATCTGCGGGTAATTTTTTAGTCGTGGATAACTTACATATTATAAGACGGGTAACTTATATGCTGAAGCTGGATAAGTCTAATGTTACTGGTGGGTACCAATTGGGCAAAAATATCGTGTTATTTAGCTAGAGCATGCATATGGACACTTGTGCAGGCTGTTGAAACGCCTGCTGAATTAAGTAAATCTCCGAACGGTCGCCGGATACTTTTCATGCATCCATGCAAAAGAGTCTTCATTTAATATGTTTTATACGGTGGATAACTTATATACGATAGCCTAATAATTCGAGTGTTATGGGGTGGATAACTTTTAGTCTTGAAAAAATATCGTCGGAACATATCATCATGGGATCTAGTTTCGAAGATCTTATCGCGAATAGCCCAACAGTGAAAGCTGATCCTAAATCAGATTAACAGTTTGACCTACTAAGTTTTTCAAATATTTGAAATTTTACATCAAATGCATATGACGTGTGCTGTTTTTTTCCTTGTGTGATTAGGAACTCACATGCATGCGTGACTTTGCACTGTCGGAACACCCGCTAGAAGTTTAATTTCTATTATATTTCTATCATGTTCCTATTTCTTTTTTTTCTTTTCTTTTTAAATAATCTGAACATTTTCACACACCACAATAGTTTTATTTTCTCCTCATGTGAGAGCGGCCCGTCCCCCAGATTTGGCCTTTCCGATCCCCTCCTCCCTTCCATCCGGCGACTACGCCGAGTAGAGGAGTGGGGACCCCATCCTCTTCATCCCTTTCTTTTTTGTAGGTTTGTTTTTCTTGGTTTTGCATCCCTAGTGGCATCGGCGAGGTGGAGACGATGCTGACATGTTGGAATAAGATCTCTCCGACCTCTCCCTACCTTGTGGTCATTCAGTTCGGAGTCAACAAAGGATCCGTAAGGATTATCGTCGCCTGATCTGTTGATTCCCTTCGGATCTTGGCAATTGGTGTGTCTATCAAGGGGTTTTGGTTGTGGGATCTACGGATCATCACTCATCGATGTTACTCATTCCTCTTCATCTCCGGGACCAATGTGATCTTCTAGACCCGTTCGGTGATTTCTCGTCCACGGCAGGCCGGCTTAGGGAGGAGCGGATGCGGTGGCATGCCGTCGACGTTGTCTAAGATGAAGGGCATCTCGAAAATTTCGTTGTAATTTTCGTTTTTTTGTGGTGCTTTGTATTGTCGCATATTTTTTAATGCCAGGGTCCTTTCCGCGAAAAAACATTTTCAAATTTGAACAACTTTTGAATTTGAATAATTTTTCAACTCTAAACGTTTTTCAAATCTTAACACTTTTTGTTTCACCGAAAATTTCTAAATTAACCACAGCTGGAAAACCACGACGAATTGGAACCACAGCGAGGACAGACAGCGACCAGAAATAGAAAAGAACCCAAAAATAATGACCGCAGGAGGGATGTACCTAGGCCGGCCCACTAACGAAGCGCCGCAGGCATCCACTCGCAAAAAGGACGCTTAGAGCGTCAGGCACCCATTTAATCAGGTGACAACGGAGTTTGATAAACTTGGGCCATCTCAGCTAGTCCTGGAGCGTCACAGGCAGCTCCACAGTAATGTTACAGGTACGCCCGCATGGCCGTATCTATGAGGTCCATAATCCATACCCGAACGAATTGGCCTCTTCTTCTTCTTTTCTGGAACCGGTTTTGCTAGTAGCTATTGCTGGTATACAATCGAAAGTCGAAAAAGATAAGAGTATACTTCATCCCTTCGTAAAAGTAATTTTTTTTGGCAATTTAATTTGATTTGGCAAAACATTTTATACGTATTAAGAATCACAGGTAGTACTGCACGAACTCTAGATCGCTCCGAGAACTGAGCAACGGCGAGAGAATTGACCTCGTGTCTTTTTCAGTCAAGTCTTATCCGAGTATGTTTTTGTTGCTCAGTTAATTTTCTTTTCCGAGTCCCTTTCTCGAGCTAGTTCCTACCCTTCCTGCATGACTTGACCGATGATTGCTTTACCTACCCACGCCTCTCAAGTCGATTCCAGCGTGACCACGTACGGGCCGCGTAACGATGTATGACACGATGGGTCATGCATGACGTCTAGTGAACCATGTCGCGTAGTGTGGTAGCTTGATTAACCAGGGGTGTAGTGTAGGGTAGGGTAAAGCAAGCTCCAAGTCGGGGTCGTGTCGGGCCGCTCGGGCCTTGCGTTGTTTCTGCCGTATGAACGAACGCGGAGCGCGCTAGCTCAATCGATCCGTCGACCGATCACTGAGCATGTGCTAAAATAAAGCAGGAGATAGGAGCAGTGGTAGCGGTAACTTATGATGAGAGGAGCAGGGGACAGACATATCACATCACGGATGATGCATGCGGCGTAGAATTCACAGCGGCGCTTTTTACCGTGCTGCCATTTGTGACACGGCCGAAACTACGTCTTGACTCCACGGCCAACGGTCGATCGAGTCAGTAAGACTGAGGCGTACTACTACGTAACATACAGTCACACAGACGACCGATGATCGAGGTTTATCTACGACAGGGAGATCTTTGCTAATTCGTGAAAGGAAAGGGCACATATATCTTTGAGAACACAGTGTGATAGTAGCACTGACGTGCGAAGCAAACCGGTCGTCCTACATGCACGAGTAAAGCCAACAAGCGTAGGAACAGTGCTAGTGTTAATTGGTGATGAGAGGAGCAGAGGACGTATCGTCATGGATGATGCGGCGTAGAATTTACAGCGTCCCTGCTGCGATGCGTACAGTGCTGAACTGCTGATCGACACGGAAATTTCGTCTTGACTCGAGCTCGTACGGCGAGCCAATTCGAGTCAGGAAGACTAGGACGCACTAGTACGTACAGTACATACATAACATACGCCCACAACACGTACGAGCTTTATCCACGCAAAGCTCGCCGATGTTTGTTTGCTTGATCCCTGAAAGGGTCCTCCTGCCTGCATCACGGCCAAGGCAGAACGGCCTGATGTATAGCGTGATCTCTAGCGCTGTGCACGTATAGCTTATTTGCACCTTTACAGACGACGGATTCAGGTTCGTTTCAGACGCGGAACGTGCGAGGAACCTGGCTCTCCAGGCCAAAAATAGAAGAATCTTCCGTGGAGGCAGTACACGCACGCACAGACTCGGATCTCGCACAACCGTCACTCTCGGTCTCACTAGCCTTGTCCATATATGGTTAGATCCGGCGGTTGTCACTGCCTCCATTGGAGTAGTTTCCCAGTAGTGACTGTTAGTTTTCGGTATATCCCATGTTTATTTTTATTTTTTTGAGCACTCGGTATATCCCATGGGTATTCTGCGAGTTTGGGAACTAAACTAAGTGGCCAGTGATCAGCAGCATGAGAAAACTAATTAAGTGGCCAGTCAAGCCTCATGTCAGCCTCTGGCGACTCACTGCTCTGTCACGTTGGCTCGCTCCACATCAGATCACATTTGTTTATCGTCGTTGCCACATCAGGTTAATTTTGTTTATCGTCGTTGCTGCTGGTTGACACGTATGGCTTGGGCACGTCATGTCTGCACGTGCGACGCTAACGTGGCAACTGGCCCAGCAGCGCTCACAGCAAGGGGACGCCATCATGTTCTTCAGCTCATGCGCGTAATCTCTAATAAGCCCCGTTGCCCTCACACACTTGCCCGTTAGTTTGTCCGCGTAGCCAAACGTACGCGCCGACGCGCTTTTCCGAGCTGCGCGTCACGATCTGGCAGCAAGTACACTACATACGAGCCATTTAGAATACAGTACATACCGCAAGCACAAGTAGATTATAATAAGTAATTAAGCGACCCCGGCGATCGGCGCCCAAAATTCTTCACTACCGCGTTAATTGTGCGTGTGTGAAAAGAGCAGGAAGTTGAGTGGAGGAAGCAACGGCGAACGAGGTGGTGAGCTAGTTAGCCGGCCACGCGTTTAGGTCTTTTACTATTTCTGTAGATATATACGGACTACACGGAGCTAGCGTAGTTTAAGTGGCCAGCATCATGAGTGAACCCATTCTAGGTAGCTACGTACGGTCGTAGCGTACGTACGTCGCCGGACGGAATCTCTCCGTTTCGACCGATGCACTAGCTGCTCGTCACGGAGTACGTTGGATAGTCCAACGTCTATCCGGACCGGATATATCGAAGATGATGCATGTTTACGTGTTTAATCAGGCTTCCGGATATCGATCTCAATAGATTGAGCGTGTTAACTTGGCAGCGATGCATGTCTCGCTCGATCAGTACGCTGCAAGCATGTACACACTTGTACAGTAGCAAGCATGCAGCGATGTTATTACTACTGCTCCCTCCTTTTCAAAATATAAGATGTTTTAGCTTTATGAATGAAGTGTATCTAGACCTCTTTTAGTGTCTAGGTTCGTCTAGGTTTGGAGTGAACCTAGACACTAAAAGGGGTCTAGATACACTATTTTCACAAAGCTAAAACATCTTATATTTTAAAACGAAGGGCGTATGTATCAATGACTCAATGTATGTCTCACGTACGTGCTTGGAAGTTGGAACATAGGACTGACCGAAAACGTTCGTGTAGGCTGTAGCGTGTACATGTAACGATGGCGCCTTGCCCGCAAAAAAAAAAAAAAGAGGCGCCTGACCTAACCAGACCGGAGTTACCCAAAACCCTGGTTCGATCAGCATATCATCCCGGCACCGGCCACCTCGCTCCCGTACTACGTCCTATAAAAGGCCGGGCATCGCGCGGCACGATCGAGAACACTACCTACACCACTCTTCTCTCTCAAAAAAAGAGAGAGATCACAGCCGGCCGCCTCCCGTCCTCGTCCCACCACCACACGCGACAAGCCGCAGCCCTCTCATCTCCTCCCCTCCGGAATGCCGCCGTGCACCAACCGCCCACGGAAGGCCGGACCAGCGAGTGTTCACGCCGCGCCGGCGCCGGCGCCGCCACGGTACGGGTACGTCGTCCCCAAGAGGGGCCAGGTGCTGAAGCGGGCCTTCAGAGGCCTCCTCTCCTGGCTGCCGCTGCCCCGCCGCGTCTGGCGGTGGCCGTCCTGCCGCTGCCGTCGCCGGGCCAGGGGCCACGTCGCTGTCGCCGCGTCCGCGTCCTCCCTTGGCTAGCTAGCTACTCCTACTCAGGTAGAGCTAACCTGCCCGACGATGACGACCCCTGTGGTCGCTCACTCCTTTCCCTCCAGTAGTTTTCGCGTTAAAATTTTCTTCCAAACTGATTATTCTTTACGTACATTCCAGGGCCAAGAAAGTAGCTGCAGCAGTCAACGAGTCAACCTGTCGCGGTGGTCCGGAAGGGGTGGTAGCTAGCTAGCCTTCGTTCGGTGGATGTCATCCCGTTTACTACTATTTAGTCCGCTTATCTTGTTGTTACATTTGTTGGATTATTATTTTGTTGTTTCTGCTTCCTCCGATTCATATTAATTGTCGTAAAAATAGATTTATCTAGTCATGTTTTAGTGCTAGATACATCCATTTCAGCGACAAGTAATATGTATCGAAGTAACGGGACGAATCGATGGATTTGTGTAATATAGTTTTTTTTTTGCGAAATTTGTGTTGGTTGTTTCTATATGACAACTATATATATATAGAAGTTAAATTTGAACCAGACTGTAAAAACAGTTACCTAACTGATGGTAAATTAAGTTGAAACACTGCGTCCTATGATCAAGCATGCAGCTCTGACTTCCACAGATAATTGCAAGCTTTATGTAAATAGGCCAAAAATGGTTTTGGTCATTGCCATGAAATGAGGAGAAAGCCGAAATATAACCCACACATACAGGGCCGGAACAAGGTCGATGGCCTAGCCCATCAAAAGGGTTTCGCTGATTGTGGACATGCACATTATAGGGGGTGCTGCTATATGATGCACGTAGCGTCCGCTACGGGGTCAAAGCCTGCATGTTGATTCTGTTGGGCCGGGCTAGGTAGACAGGTTCTCTCCTGCAGTTGTTTTCTTTATTTATTTTTCTTTAAAAACGTTCAGATTTGAAATAGCTTCATATTTTGACTAGGTTCAAATTTTTTTTAAAAATAAAATGGTTCAAATGTTAAAAACAAGCAGAATGGATTTAAAAATTGTTCATAGTTGAAAATGTTCAGATTTTTTTTTTAAAAAGAAAAGATACAGAAACAGATAACCGAAAGACCCAGAGAAAACCGTGCCAATTATAGGCCAATTATAGGGGGAGGTATATGTCGCCGGGAATTGGGTCGTGAGAATTTTTCTTGCACCTTTTTCCTATTATTTGATATAATTTTTGTGACTGAAATATCTCAAAAAGCTATTTAAGATATTTCCAACCCATTCTGTTAGGGCATCTTTACCGGGTCGACTCAACCTGTCCGGACGCGCGCGACGTGCGCAGCGTCGCAGCGGCACGACCCATCCGTCCCGACGCGTCCGGCCCGATCCATCCGTGCAACTATTTTGCATAACCACTGGGTCGGTCCGGACATGCAGCGCCGAGGCGTGTGTCCGACCATATCTACTAGCGGTCCCTCCTGCTAGTGGAACACTGAAGGAAATATGCCCTGAGAGGTAATAATAAAGTTGTTATTATATATTCCTTATATATGATAGATATTTATTTTACATGCTAGAATTGTATTGATCGAAAATATCAATACATGTGTGTTTAATAAACAAAAAGGGTTCCTAGTTATGCCTGTCTTATAGACTAGCTTGTTGATTAACAAGATGATCAAGATTTCCTGATCATGGACATTGGATGTTGTTAATAACAAGGTCACACCATTGGTAGAATGATGTGATGAAGTATAACATTACGATCAAGTCATTATGTTTATATTGCTATAACATCATACGAAGTAATCTTTATCCTTAGACCATGAGATCATGTTAATTGCTAACACCAGAAGAGTATCTTGATAACATCAAACGTCACATCGTAACAGGGTGACTATAAAGATGGGTTCAGTACTACGAAGGTGTTATGTTGAGTCTCATGGATCAAGAGTGGAATTTTTCAATCCAGATGACAGATAGATATACTCTAGGCCCTCTCGGTGATATCATATTAAGATAGCTTGCAAGCGAGTGATGTGATCACTAGAATGTTATATCACGGGAACGAGAAAAGAGTGCATGTCGGTAACGAGATCAAACTAGGTATGGAGATACCGATGATCGAATCTCGGACATGTAATATATCGAGAGACAAATGGATTTAGTTACAAGCATTAAAGGTTCTCACGATCACAGAAGTCATCGTTGAATGTGTAGGAGTCAGTACGGATCTCCAGGTCCCGCTGCTGATTATTGATCGGAGAAGGGTCTCGATCATGTCTGCATTATTCGCGAACCGTAGGGTGGCACACTGAAATGTTACCGGACACCATTTTGGAGCACATATGTTTCAGACGAAAGAATTGCAAAGCGCAGGAATTGTTTCAATAGAAACCAGAAATTGTTTCGGGTGAAATTGCAGAAAGTGGTTCTGCATGTGATATTGAAATATTGCAAGGGGCTATATGTGAATGTTTTTTAATTAAAGTAATTAACAAAATTCTAAATAAATTTAATAAAAAGAGTTTTATTAAATGAGAGAGCATTAAATTTGAAGAAATTTAATGCATTTAAAGTGGAGACTTTAAAAGGGAATGTGAAGAGGCATTTTAATGTGGAGGGGTTACCACCACATGAATGGGGGAGGTGAGGGGTCACCCCCCATGCGTCGGCCATGGAGAGAGGGGGCACCCCCCTCCTCCTATAAAAGGCCACCCATTCCCTCCTTCATCCTCACACCTCCTTATGAAGGATCTCTCTCCCCCTCTAGAATTATTTCCCCATGGTCTCGGATTAGCGAGATACATGTTTCCGGTGGAATTTCGTCTGTAAGGAGTTGCTGCTTCCGCTGGATCGCTGGAGCGAGGAGGTGGAGGTTGTCCGGTGTCTTGAACGTGTGTGCGAGTGCGGATGCGCTGCTGAGTTGCGGCGCTCGGACTTCCTCACGATCTTGAGATCGGCAAGTGTACGACTACATCAACCACGAGTTCCTACTCGTTAACAAAACTCGTTGTCTTCCAGGGTAAGTTCTTGTTGGATGTATGTCCACCCGTTGCTTTATACCTAGTAGATAGATCTTGGCGTGTAGTTCACACCGTAGGAAAAAAAATTCTATGCTGCGGACCCAACAGTGGTATCAGAGCCAGGTCTATGCGTAGGTGCTTTGCATGGGTAGTTCATATATGTTTATATGTGGGCGATGATGATCATGTTATTGCATCTTCTATGTATTTTGGATATTGGTGGCATAGTGGGATGAAGCGGCCCGGACCAACCTTACATGTCATCGTACATGAGACCGGTTCCACAACTGACATGCAACTGGTTTTGCATAAGTGGCTGGCGGGTGTCTGTCTCTCCTACTATAGTCAATATCTGATTTTATAACGAGTTGCTAATAACTTAGTTATCCTCGTTGTGGTTCATGTTCGTAGGTGAGAACGGTTCTATCTCCGAAAGCCCTAAGCCACGTAAAACTTGCAATTGATAAATTAGAGGCATCTAGTTTAGATCGTTGCTGGGCTAGTGTATTGATATGGTATTGTTGTAAGTAGATGTATGATAGATACTCTTACAACACACTCAACGTGTAAGTTCCATAGACCTTGGCCTTACACACGAAGGAATGATAGAGATCATACCACGATGCAAGTGATAGAGATCAAATGCATGGACCATATCATCTCACTTTACACATTAGATGTTAGCATCTTATACTGGTAGTTTGGCGTTTTTGGTAGCATTATAAGATGATCCCTCATTTAGATATCAAGATAAAAATGTGTTCTTCCTTAAGTATGCACCGTTCTGTGGATCGTGTTTCGAGACATCACGTGATGATCAGGTGTACTCAAATCTACGCTTTCATAGGAACGGGTGTAAGACAGTTTTACACACGCGAATACTAAGGTTCTTACTTGGCGAGCCTAGCATGTACAGACATGGCCTCGGAACACGGACCGAAAGGTTAAGCATGAGTCATATAGTTGATATGATGCCCATATAGATGCTTGCCTTTGAAGCTACATCAACTCACGTGATGATCGGACTTGGTGTAGTGGATTTGGTTCATGTAATCACCAAAAAGACATGAGGGATGTCGTTTTTGAGTGGGAGTTCATTAGTAATTTGGATTAGTTGAACTCAATCTATCATAAACTTAGTCTAAATAAACTTTACAAATTCTGTTGTAGATAGCACTACCTGCTTTTAATTTCAATGTGTTCATGGAGAAAGAGAAACTTGTTGCGAATGGTAGCAACTTCACCAACTGGGCTATGAATTTGAGGATTCTCCTCACTGCTGCACAAAAGCAATATGTGCTAGATGCGCCGCTAGGCCCCCCACCAGCTCCTGATGCCCCTGACGAGGAAAAGAATGTCTATGTGACTCGTCAGGAGGACCACAACTTAGTTCATTACGGCATACTGTATGGGCTAGAGCCAGAACTTCGAAAGCGTTTCGAAAATGGCAATGCTTTCGATACCATGGGAGAATTGAAAATGATTTTCGATACCCATGTTGCCGTAGAGAGTTATAATGCTACATAAAAGTTCTATAGCTGCATGATGGAGGAAAACAACTCCGTTAGTGAGCACGTACTCAAAATGTCTGGGTACGCCGATAAGCTTGTGTCCTTGGGAATAACGATTCCCATTAACTTAGGCATACATCGTGTTCTCCAATCTCTGCCACCTAGCTACAAGAGCTTCGTGATGAACTATAATATGCAGGGCATGAAGAAGTCTCTTCCCGAGCTTCTGTCAATGCTTAAGACTGCAGAAGTGGAGATTAGGAAAAAACATCAAGTGTTGATGATCAATAGGACCACCGGTTTCAAGAAAGACAAGAAAGGCAAGCACAAGGGAAAGAAGGGTGGAAAGTCTGTTGCCACGCCTGAAAAGAAACCCCGAGCTGGCCCTAAGTCTGACACCGAGTGCTACTATTATAAGGAGACTGGCCATTGGAAGTGCAACTGCCCCAAGTATTTGGCGGACAAGAAGTCCGGAAAGGCAAACAAAGGTATATGTGATATACATGTTATTAATGTGTACTTGACTAGTACTCGCAGTAGCACCTGGGTATTTGATATGGGATCGGTTGCTAATATATGTAACTCGGTTCAGGGGCTACGGAACAAGCGACAACTAGCAAGGGATGAGGTCAGAATGCGGGTCGGCAATGGATCAAAAGTTGATGTGATCGCCGTCGGGACGCTACCTCTCCATCTGCCATCGAGATTAGTTATAAACCTAAATAATTATTATTTAGTGCCTGCACTGAGCATGAACATTGTATCTGGATCGTGTTTGATGCAAAGTGGTCATTCCTTTACATCTAAAAACAATGGTTGTTCGATTTATAAGAATGATATCTTTTATGGTCATGCACCTATGTTGAATGGTTTATTTCTGTTGGATCTCGATAGTAATATTACACACATTCATAATGTTAATGCTAAAAAGATTGAACTTGATGATGATATGTCTACATATATGTGGCACTGCCGTCTAGGTCATATTGGCGTTAAACGCATGAAGAAACTCCATTCTGATGGACTTTTGGAAATACTTGATTTTGAATCATTTGATACATGTGAGCCATGCCTTATGGGCAAGATGACTAGAACGCCGTTTTCCAGTTCAATGGAACGGGCGACAGATCTATTGGAAATCATACATACTGATATGTATGGACCAATGAGTGTGTCGGCGCGAGGTGGATATCGTTATTTTGTTACTTTCACGGATGATTTGAGTAGATATGGGTATATCTATTTGATGAAACACAAGTCTGAAACTTTTGAAAAGTTCAAGGAATTTCAGAATGAAGTGGAAAATCATCGTAATAGAAAGATCAAATTTCTACGGTCTGACCGTGGAGGGGAGTATCTAAGTTACGAGTTTAGCACACACATGAAAGAGTGTGGAATAGTTTCACAACTCACGCCTGCTGGAACACCACAACGTAATGGTGTGTCGGAACATCGTAATTGTACCTTATTGGATATGGTTCGATCTATGATGTCTCTGACTGACTTGCCACTGTCATTTTGGGGTTATGCACTGGAAACAGCTGCATTCACTTTAAATCGGGCACCATCTAAATCCATTAAAATGACGCCGTATGAATTATGGTTTGGAAACAAACCTAAGCTATCATTTCTTAAAGTTTGGGGATGCAATGTTTATGTGAAGAAACTTCAACCGGATAAACTCAAACCCAAAGCGGAAAAATGCGTCTTCATAGGATACCCTAAGGAAACAATTGGGTTTACCTTCTATCACAGATCCGAGGGCAAGGTTTTTGTTGCCAAGAATGGATCCTTTCTTGAGAAGGAGTTTCTCGCGAAAGGTGTGAGTAGTCGGAAGGTAGAACTCGAAGAGGTTATTGAACCTTCTCTTCATGGAATGGCGAGTGGTGCAACACCGGAAGTTGTTTCGGAGTTTACTTCACCTGATGAAGAGAGAGCTAATGATAATGATCATGAAACTCCGAAAGAGGACACTACCGAACCTCGCAGGTCAAGCAGGACACGTGTAGCTCCTGAACTGTATGGCAATCCTGTTGTGAATTTCATGGTTGATGAAATGGATGACCCTGCGACGTATGAAGAAGCGATGATGAGCCCGGATTCCAACAAATGGCTAGAAGCCATGAAATCCGAGATGGAATCCATGTACGAGAACCAAGTTTGGAACTTGGTGGACTTACCTCACGACCGAAAGGCCGTTGAGAATAAATGGATTTTCAAAAGAAAAACTGATGCTGATGGTAATGTGACCATCTATAAGGCTCTACTTGTCACAAAGGGGTTTCAAAAAATTCAAGGAGTTGACTACGATGAGACATTCTCTCCCGTAGCGATGCTTAAGTCGGTTAGGATCATGTTAGCAATTGCTGCATATTTCGATTATGAAATATGGCAGATGGATGTCAAAACTGCGTTCCTCAATGGTAATATTGAAGAAGAGTTGTATATGATACAACCTAAGGGTTTTGTCGATCCTAAGGATGCTAATAAGGTATGCAAACTTCAGCGATCCATCTATGGACTAAAGCAAGCATCCCGAAGTTGGAATCTCTGCTTTGATGAGGTGATCAAAGAGTTTGGATTTGTCCAAACTTATGGAGAGGCTTGTATTTACAAGAAAGTGAGTGGGAGCAATGTGGCATTTCTGATATTATATGTGGATGACATATTATTGATTGGAAATGATATAGATCTTTTAAACAGTGTTAAAAGTTATCTAAACAACAAATTTTCGATGAAAGACCTTGGTGAAGCATCATATATATTAGGCATTAAAATCTATAGAGATAGATTAAGGCGCCTAATTGCGCTATAGCAGAGTACATACCTTGATAAGATATTAAAGAAGTTTAATATGGATGAAAGTAAGAAGGGGTTCTTACCTATGTTGCAAGGCAAGAGATTGAGTAAGACTCAAAGTCCGGCTACGGCGGAAGAAAGAGAGATGATGGATAAGATCCCCTATGCCTCGGCCATAGGCTCTATTATGTACGCCATGCTATGTACAAGACCGAATGTGGCACATGCTATTAGTTTGACTAGTAGGTACTAATCTGATCCAGGTTCGGAACACTGGATAGCGGTAAAAAACATCCTCAAGTACTTGAGAAGAACTAAGGATATGTTTCTTATATACGGAGGTGAAGAAGAGCTAGTCGCTAAGTGTTATGTTGATGGTAGCTTTGACACCGATCCGGATGACTCTAAGTCTCAATCCGGATACGTATTTCTCTTGACCGGAGCAGCAGTTAGTTGGAGGAGTTCCAAACAACCTGTGCTGGCTGGATCAACAACGGAGGCGGAATATGTTGCTGCTTCAGAAGCGGCGCAGGAGGCGGTTTGGATGAAAGAGTTTATTACGGAACTAGGTGTGGTTCCCAGTGCGTTGGACCCAATGGTGATCTATTATGACAATAATGGAGCCATAGCCAACGCAAAGGAACCGAGGTCTCACAAGAATTCCAAGCATATTAAGCGCCGGTTTCACTCCATCCGCGAGCATGTCAAGGATGGAGATATAAAGATTTGTAAAGTACACACGTACCTAAATGTAGCAGATCCGTTGACTAAAGTTCTCCCTAGGGCAAAACATGATCAACACCAGAACTCCATGGGTGTTAGATTTATCACTGTGTGAACTAGATTATTGTCTCTAGTGCAAGTGGGAGACTGAAGGAAATATGCCCTGAGAGGCATTAATAAAGTTGTTATTATATATTCCTTATATATGATAGATGTTTATTTTATATACTAGAATTGTATTGATCGAAAACATCAATACATGTGTGTTTAATAAACAAAAAGGGTTCCTAGTTATGCCTCTCTTATATACTATCTTGTTGATTAACAAGATGATCAAGGTTTCCTGATCATGGACATTGGATGTTGTTAATAACAAGGTCACACCATTGGTGGAATGATGTGATGAACATTCATCCGAAGTATAGCATTACGATCAAGTCATTATTTTTATATTGCTATAACATCATACGAAGTAATCTTTATACTTAGACCATGAGATCATGTTAATTGCTAACACCGGAAGAGTATCTTGATAACATCAAACGTCACACCGTAACAGGGTGACTATAAAGATGGGTTCAGTACTACGAGGGTGTTATGTGGAGGCTCATGGATCAAGAGTGGAATTTGTCAATCCAGATAACGGATAGATATACTCTGGGTCCTCTCGGTGATATCACATTAAGATAGCTTGCAAGCGAGTGATGTGATCACTAGAATGTTATATCACGGGAACGAGAAAAGAGTGCATGTTGGTAACGAGATCAAACTAGGTATGGAGATACCGATGATCGAATCTCGGACATGTAATATATCGAGAGACAAATGGATTTAGTTACAAGCGTTAAAGGTTCTCACGATCACAGAAGTCATCGTTGAATGTGTAGGAGTCAGTACGGATCTCCAGGTCCCGCTGCTGATTATTGATCGGAGAAGGGTCTCGATCATGTCTGCATTATTCGCGAACCGTAGGGTGGCACACTTAAGAGTTACCGGACACCATTTTGGAGCACATATGTTTCAGACGAAAGAATTGCAAAGCGCAGGAATTGTTTCAATAGAAACCGGAAATTGTTTCGGGTGAAATTGCAGAAAGTGGTTCTGCATGTGATATTGAAATATTGCAAGGGGCTATATGTGAATGTTTGTTAATTAAAGTAATTAACAAAATTCTGAATAAATTTAATAAAAAGAGTTTTATTAAATGAGAGAGCATTAAATTTGGAGAAATTTAATGCATTTAAAGTGGAGACTTTAAAAGGGAATGTGAAGAGGCATTTTAATGTGGAGGGGTTACCACCACATGAATGGGGGAGGTGAGGGGTCACCCCCCCATGCGCCGGCCATGGAGAGAGGGGGCACCCCCTCCTCCTATAAAAGGCCACCCATTCCCTCCTTCATCCTCACACCTCCTTGTGAAGGATCTCTCTCTCCCTCTAGAATTATTCCCCCATGGTCTCAGGTTAGCGAGATACATGTTCCTGGTGGCATTTCGTCTGGAAGGAGTTTCTACTTTCGCTGGATCGCTGGAGCGAGGAGGTGGAGGTTGTCTGGTGGCTTGAACGTGTGTGCGAGTGCGGATGCGCTGCTGAGTTGCGGCGCTCGGACTTCCTCACGATCTTGAGATCGGCAAGTGTACGACTACATCAACCACGAGTTCCTACTCATTAACAAAACTCGTTGTCTTCGAGGGTAAGTTCTCGTTGGATGTATGTCCACCCGTTGCTTTGTACCTAGTAGATAGATCTTGGCGTGTAGTTCACACCGTAGGAAATTTTTTGTTTTCTATGCTGCGGACCCAACAAACACAAGCCACTCTACTTCTGGCGGATAAGTGACCCGGCCGGCGGCTTGCGGTGCGAGGTCGACTCGCCCAAGCCAAGCTCGAGAAGGAGCGCTGGGAGGAGAACGAGCGCATCCTCGCCGCGCAGAACAGGGCCAGCCAAAAGGAGCTGGCAGTGGATGCCTCCAAGCACGTTGTGCACATCATAAAGCAGGAGGCGATGACCGTCGCGTTCGGTGGCGCACAGGCTTCGACGTCGGCGGCTTGTCCATGGCCGGCGCGTCCTCTACCAGCTTTGTCATGTCCACACCTTGCGACCAGCTCAGGACGCCATGCCCGCGCACACCTTCGCTCGGAGGCCACACTAGGATCGTCGCCTCGCTCTCCCAGTTCGTCCATCCCCGCACGACGTCGTTGGAGGCGGGAAAGCCTACCATCGACCTCAACCGCACTCCAATGACCACGGATACAACCCCGGAGGCGTCAAAGAAGCAGCGCTCCATCTCTGCCACGAACATGCCGGTGCCAGTCAACCTGTTCGGCGGAATGTCGGACACGCTGCCGACGGACAAAGGCACGGTATATCGCGCCATCTCTTCGCCTTTGCCAGCACACCGCTCCCGTCTCTTCACCCAAGCCAAATTCGTTGCAGGATTCCGTGGCCAACAATGACGAGGACGCCATGAACGACATGATCAACGAGGGTGGCCACGAGTATGGCGATGGCTAAGGCGACGATGCAGAGACACAACAACAGACGCAAGCAGAGACACAGGAGCAGAAGACGCAGGAAGATGCCTACAACATTGCGGACGAGTCATTGTTTGGAAACGATGGCGCTTCCATGGGCGTGGGTGTCACTGCCGCGTCGCTGGCCGCATCACTTGCGGCGTCACTCGTCGACACCAAGAAGTTGAGCCAACGAACCGCGAGCTACACCACCGAGGAGGACAAGATCCTATGCAAGGCATGTATGGAGGTTTCACAAGATCCACTATGCGGCACCGAGCAAAAGGGGTTTGCCTATTGGAAAAAGGTGGGCAAGTTCTTCCATGAGGCCCGGAAATTCTGCAAGGATGCCTTCTACAGCGATCGAAATGATCTCTCTCTCCAAGCGATGGGGCACCATCCATGCCGAGTGCAGCAAGTTCGAAGGATCTTACGAGATGGTGACGAAAAGGAAAATAGGCGGCATGTTGCTGGTTGACATGGTAAAACCCCTTCCTCTCCTTGTTGATGTCTTGCATATGCATTGAGCCATTGTCGGCATCCATATGTGTAGGTCATGAAAGCAATGGAGCACTTCAAGACGGTGAATGACAACAAGGCCTTCACATTGACGCATTGTTGGACGTTGATCAAAGACTGCAAAAAATGGGAGACTAGCTATGCCCTTTGGAAAGAACTCGATAACAAGAAGAAGGGCAAGAGCAATGCTTCTACGGACGGTGTAATCCTAGACGATGGCGGCAATGACGAAGGATTCGCCAACCCTGTAGGCGCCCATGCCTGCCGGCCTGGAGGCCACAAGGCTACGAAGTCCGACATCGCCCGCTAGGATGGTTCGTTGGCATTCCAGGAGACGCTGACGAAGATCATGGAGAAGAAGGAAGAGGCCATCGCTGAGAGGGAAGAGAGGCGGCGTAAAGAGAAAGAGGCCACGCCAAGGTCAGGCTGGTTGAGATTGAGGCGAAGGCAAGGGCGAGGGAGGCCAAGGAGGTCGATGCCATGTCTAGGGTGTTGGAGGCAGAGGCCAAGGCCAAGGAAGCCGAATCCAAGATCATGGCCGAGGAGACTGCCATCATGCTCACCGACCTGGACACCATCACCGACCCCGATCGCAGGGCCTGTGTCTCTCGCATGCAGCAGGCCATCCGTGCTCGCGACACTTGAACGACAATGGCGATGGCGGTTGCAACCTTTTGGACATAGAGGCCACCATTCTTTTGGACATTGTGTACGATATTGCCTCCTTTCGTACATTTCTAACCACTGGACATTAGGTGGCGATGCCCAAAGGGCGATGGCACATTTCTGCCAATTTATCTGCTAGTCACTTTGCGTGCCGTTGCCTGTGAATTTGAGTGTTCGACAGCGTTGGCCAGCGATGGCGCCAAGAAACGCCAGGCGCGGATATTTGGGTCGTGCCGCTCGGCGCGATCGTTCGGACAGGCCGGACCGTCCCAAAGTAACCGCGGGCTGACCCAAACGGACAGAAACAGACCGCTTCGGTCGCGCGTTTGGGTCGACCCGGTGAAGATGCCTTACATCATTATTTTATTTCCCTGACGATTGGGAGAAAACGGGAGGTACAGACCAAAATAGGAGTCACCAAAAGATATAGCAGCTTGCGCAAAAAAAAAAGATATAGCAGAAGTATACCATGCAAATGCAAGGGACTGGCCACATTTTTCTTAGTCATGTAGCGCCACCAATTTCCATTGCTGGCTTAGTTGGAACTTGGACAGGCTTGCTCGCGTGAAAACCGCTGGGGAAAGTCCATCTACTATTTGGACAATAACTTGTCTGAAAGGGGCCATGGCCCACTCGTAACTAATTTAGGCCGACTTTGGAAAAGACATAACGGGATGCTTTATGTTTGTATTCACTTATGTAAAATCTTTTAGATATTTCATATTTTAAAACGAACTAGATACACTCTAAGATGAATGAACCTACGTACTAAAACACGTCTATATACATGTGATTTAGAAAACAACGCTAGAGTGTTTTATATTAATGAACGGAGGTACTAGTATATTTTGACAAACCTAATTTATTTTGCAAAAACATGTACTCCCTCCAAACATATTAGTTGACGTAGCTAGATTTAGATATATTTAATACTAAAATGTATCTATATACATCTGTATCTAGACAAATCTGAGTCAACTAATATGGGTCGGAGGGAGACATTATCGAACAGAAGATGAAAAAAGTTGCATTTTCATCCAAAAGTAAGTAAAGTACTCCCTCCGTCTCAAAAGATTAATTTATCTAGATACACATGTATCTAGGCTTAAAACATGTCTAGATACATACGGATCTAAACAACCCAAGTCACCTATTTTGGGATAGAGGGAGTATAATTTGGTAGGAGTATTTGGCTATACATCATGGAGAAATGTAGGACATATTTTAGAAACCCAGCCAGCTGGTCAAAATTCTTAACTCACAATAACCTGTACTAACTCTTCATCATGTCTTCAGACTCTAGAGATTCTTGCTACTTTTGCTATAACTCACCGATGAGTAGTTAGCACAGTTATCAATGCCCGCCTGCTCCACAAAGCTCTGCCGATCACCTTCAAATGTGAAATAGACAAACAAGGAAGAACCAATTACTCTAATAAGTGAAATCAAATCATGGCAAACAAAGTGACAAGGCCAACCGTCAATTCTGCTATTCAAGGTGCATATCTAGATCAATGATGCTGATATTATAGCTCAAAAGAAGGTCATTGCCATTGCAGTGGGTCATTAGTCCAGCTCTCCCGATCAACAACACCCAACTAGGGCTCTCAAGATAGCGACTGTCATGAATGAAGTGCTTGCCCCGTTCAAAAAATAAATAAATGAATGAAGTGCTTGTCAATACAGGACACATGGAAATGTTGCAACATCTCAGCAGTTATAATTATAAACACCGGTGATTAGTAGTAGTACTCCCTCCTACTATCACAAGCACAATTAAAACTAATGATACCCTTGGTGTCTCGACAACAAAAGGCAATGCAAGTATTATGATGATCATTTATAATAGTAGATCCTTAAAATCCTTTCAATCCTGCAGGTTTGTTCCTCCTTTAGGCCTTGTTTTGCCGGCCGGTTTTGTCAGGTATTAGAGAGTATTTGCAGGGCCAACCCCAGATTCCCGAAAATCCTGACAAGGCTGTTTTGCAGCCCGGTTTTAGATGGTCTCAGCCCCAAATATCCCGGTCAAAACACTTTGATACGCGTGTAAACCGAAACGCTACCCTTTGCTCGCGTTTTGGAAACTCTCCCTCGACGTTGATTGGGTTAGTGGAATTGTTTCATCCAATCCCTGGGGGATTAACCCAACTAATCCACTCAAACACACCGGTACAAAACAAGCCCTTATGTGTTTGATTGGTTTAGTATCATTTTTGAATTGTAGAGGTTTGATTAGTTCTGATGTACTGTATATTTATTAGCAGTCTCTACGGCAGGTCTGCATTAGTGAGTCGGAGGAGCAGCACAGCACCCGTACACCACTAGCAGCAGTACAGTAGTACTACCATTTTGCGATTCAGTCAAGTTGGGACGATTACTCATTAACTTCACTGATTTGCACAAACACGCATACGGCCGTGCAGGATCGAAATGGAAAAACCTAACGGCTCAGACGCTGTGCGCCCGAGCAGTCTAATCGCGTCGTCGGCTCCACAATGATTTGCGTGGCCGTGCGTTTCATTCGTCCGATCCCCGTTCGTCTCGTCGCTGAAACCTGCAGGGGATCTGGTGGACGACTTGAATTACTAGCCACATTGAAGCCATCGTATGAGGCTGGCATAAAGGCACTCGGCCCATTTACTGGGATGAAATGCACATTTATTTCGTGGGAGAGTTATTTCTACTAGTTCACCATCAATCGCTGCACAACGACCTACTGACAGGAGCTCTTGAAAAATTGCAAAGCCCTCCTCTGTTTGCTCATCTTATACTACTCCCACCGATCCATATTACTTGTCACAGAAATAAACGTATCTAGACATATTTTAGTCCTAGATATATCCAATCCAATGACAATTAATATGGATGGGAGAAAGTAGTACTGTTTTGAAATAGAATATGCAGATTTGCTATGCTCCACCGATGAGTAAACAAGGTTCGGATTCTACCAACAATTAGAAAGATAAATAAAATCATGGCTAACATGATTATACGAGAACTACTGGTACACCCTTGTGCATCATACTGTCCCAGTCCGGCTTTTGTAACGCCACGTTTGTTTGTTCACATGCTTTGCAAGTCGATTCACGTTTTATGATTGGGCGGTACTAAGCGTTCCCGGCGAAAAATATCTTCCGATCTAGTAGCGAAAAATTATACTACCGTAACATACTACATAAATGGTTCTAGCAAAAACAAATTGTGCTATTGTAGCAAAGTGACTTCGCTAGAGACGTCATAGCAAACACTTTGTGCTATTGTAGCAAAATAATAAAACAGTTGTAATGGAAAAATTCAGCTATTGTAGCATCGATTGAAGAATTTCTTCTGCGGTTGTTCAAACACGGACTAAAACATTGCAACACTTCAAGAACAACAAATGAGCAAAAAAAATGTGTATGTAGCAAGAAAAGTGTGAATGTAGCAAGAAAAATGCGAATGTAGCAAGAAAAAAATGCGAATGTAGCAACCGCCGTCGCCCATCATAGTAACCACCATCACCCGTCATAGCAACCACCTTCGCTGGTCGCAGCAACCATCGCTGCTGCTTGTAGCACTGGTGCCCAAAAACCAAGGCATGCATGGGCAAGCAGCCCTAGCCCGCGCCTCCCTGCAGCGCCGCCGCAAAAACATTGTTGTCGGGACCCGTGCTCGCATCCATGTTCATCGCCTCACCTCGAAGAAGCAATGTCGTCCTCTGCAAGGTCGTCGGCGAGATGCAAGAACGGGGAGCACGGTGGCGGTGGCGAGATGGGGAGCAGACGGCGGTGGCGAGATGGGGAGTGGGGTGGTGTCGGAGGTGTCCGCCTAGACGGTGGGAGGAGCAGAGGTGCGGCACTTTGATGTGAGCCTAGGTTTCTCACTCGGGAGGAAGAAGAAGATAATGTGAAGGATGAAAGGGATGAGATAAGGTGGTTCCCCGGTCACACGTCGCACGCAAAGTAGGCATACGATGGAGTTGTGCGATCTTTGGGGGGTTGTATTGATTCCCTTAAAAATTTCCACGAGAACGTTACCTATATTAGTTGGAAGTCACTCAACTCATTAAGGTAACAATTTTGGAGGGAATAACTATGCACATGTAAGATTAAGTCCATGTGTTATTTTTGCGCAGCTTGCAAATAAGCATGCTATTTATAGGAATAAGTTCCTACTTGGTCTCTACCGTAAGATTTTCTAGATTTTTTTTAGAATAGTAAGTTAAAGTTCTAGAAAGTGTATTTATATATATCAGGTTCCGTTTAGCATCTGTTTCCAAGTGAGCTTGATGAAAATGAATGATGCCAAAACAAATGGCGTCACAATTTACAGAAGACTTTTGCTTCGGTGTCAATTATTTTCTATGGACATGAGGATAAATTGCACATAAAGTCTATTCTTATTTAAACCACCATCCGAAAAATAAAGAAATAAAAATTCTACATTACACATAAATAGTATGGAACTGAAATTATTCTATTTAGATACTTTTTTGGTTGGTTGCCGCATATGTCATGTGGTCTATTTTGATGCTATTTCGATACTACTGTACAAAAAACTTATGTTTACCTCTGAAAGTGTAGATCAAATTAGTATGTTACTTGATCGTCTTATATAGTAAATGGAGGGAGTATATACAAATCATATCAAAATTCAAATCACTTTATTTTTTGCTCATGTTGGCATCATTGGTACGTCTTGATTTCGGCGGTTTCATGTTGGGCGAGCGCACCCACATCTCATTCCCTTAAGATGCTACACATCTTGAATGCTCCGTACATGCCACTCTAAAAAGAACAAATAGAGTTCTCAAATGCTGTTAATGGGAAAAAAAGTGCAGGACCATAGTGTGCGTATAAATATGCTATTCCGAGTTCAGAAATTGACCAGCCTTGATAACTTCAACGACCAGAGAAATAGGAAGGAGAGGGTGTACAAGAGCTTCGACGGACGAGTAACGAATTGGGTCTTTTTCTGTCGACTTTATGTTAGATTCCATTTCCAAGATAGTTTTATTCTACTCAAACATTCTGTTATATTCCATTCTTCGGTCGAGTTTCTGTCAGATACCATTTGGAAATACTCCGGTTCGAACAGGTTCCTCCTTTATATATCTCCCTTTTCCCATCTAAGAATGTGGAATGTGTGACACCCCGGTATCAGGGTTACACAAATCCCAGACCTTAGTCTGACAAAAATTGGTAATACAACAGTAATCCTACGACACATAAATTATTACAAGCTCATAATTGAGCAGAGAATCAAAATATTATAAGTAGAGGTCTATGACCACAAACATCAAACAACATAAGGCAAATTATGCTATTAAGTGTAGCAAACTTAACAAATAACAAAAGGTCCGAAGCATAATGATGACGTCTTAGCCCATATAATCCAGACTACCGGCTGGGAACCCCAAACTACTTGTTGGTATCGATGTCGTACAAAACTCATCTTCAGGAAACACTTACTCAGTTACAAAAGTATCAACGAAGCAAAAGTGAGTATAGGGTGTACTCCATAAGACTTATGGCTGATGAGGTGATTTTGCATAAAACTATCTTTGTTTGTAAAACGGAAGGGAGTAGAAGCTTGTCTAATCAGAACATTTTTAAAAGGGGTAAGAGAGCGACATCTTCAAAGTATTGATCATCATCTTTTGATATCCATCAAATCACCATCATCATCATCATCATCATCATCTATCAACTAGGATCACCCCCTCAAACCCACGAGGAAGCATCCTTAAGCACACATTGATCTACCAAGCTTTATGATTAGGTTAAAGTTCTCTATGATCATCACGTCTGTTTCCCAAGTCGTCCATAAACGTAGACATGGCTTTTCGAAAAGATTAAAACCATGCAGGGGTGTACAACTCTATCCACACGTACCAACCGACTCTTAGTGCCACTAATAGTAGCACTCTTCCGAGGGTGCCGGCAAAGGGTGGTTAGACATAACCTTTATCTTGCTTTTGCCGAGACCCTAAGTTATGCCCTAAGAAGGATTCCGCCATAACGGGTCAAATACCGAAGCCGGTCTCTAGAGATGTGAGGCGAAGTTGGTTCACCAGGCACACTATCGACCCCAAGCAACCCCGTCCACGCTTACCTACCTGTTATGATGCACCTCCTTCGAGAACAACCAAAATTCATATGTCGAATGGAACGTCCAAACTATGTGACTCATGGAATCTACTAGGCAAGTTAGTTAGTCAAGTGGTTTTCCAGGCCCCGTGTGTCTGTACGTTCATCTTGGTTCAAGAGGAAATAACTCAATTCCTAGTGGTAGCGAGCATGTGAGTACAAAAACCACATCCCACCATGGCCTCCCATACAAGCATTAGCATGTTTAACCCTATATCACCATCATACCTCGTTCTCTTGTCAAACTAAATTATCTGCATTTGATACATCATGAGGATGAACTACCACCAGCAGCTAAGCCAAACCTAGTTATGCTAGGAGAATTGGATGAGGTAATATAATCTCAAAGGGAGTAATACAAAAGATATGATACTCTATCTATCGATAAAATACCACAGTAGAATCGTATGCACCAGGGTAAGAATTAAAATACTTTAAAATCATGGGATTGTATCATGGTGGGGCTATGCTTGCCTTTTCTCATTGATAACCCATAATCAGATCTACAATAGCCTTCTACTTGACTTAGTCACATTGGTCAAGTATTGAACTTTGATGGTGTTGATTTCTGTCTTACATCTCGATCTCGATATCGTATTCTACCAGGAGGAAGCAAAACACCGAAAAGAAAGGGAAACAATCAACACATGGCATCGATGCAAGGCTCAAACGAGAATGATGATATTTTATGTTAAAGGGTACTGAATGAATCCCTAAGCAATGCTTGAAAATTTAAACGGGATCCGAGGGGTCTAAACCCTAAAACGGGAAAACCTCGGAATCACCTGCGGGAGTTCATTATGTTATTCTAATTAAAATTATCGTGAAAGTTGCTTGACAATGCATGATTTTGATGCTAAAGTGTAGATCTCATTTTTCTGAATATTTTAATATATTATACATATTTTATGACTTAATATGAATTAGTTATTGATTTTATAAGATTATATCATTTTTAAAAATTATTTAAAGGTTTTATGACATCAGTCTGACGTTAGCACAGTGCATAGATACTTTCCTCACTCGGGCTGGCTAGCCTCTGTGGCTGACCTGTGGGCCAGGAGCCACGCTGACAAAGCTTGCACGGTGTCCACGTCATGGCCACGTGGGGCCATGTCAACGCCACCTCGGCGCCATGTCTGCACGCTGGAGTGCTTGCAGACTATGGCCACTGGCGGCGAGGGAGAGAGCGCGGGGCTATGGGATTAGGCGCATTGGAACGAGCTAGTCGAGGCGGACCTAAACATGGCAGCGCCACCCTGTTTTGGTATCCAGAGCTACAGCAACGACGACGTCTAGCGGCGGCGCGCGACACGAGCATGAAAGAGGATGCGAGGGAGAAGGAGGGGAGGTTCCCGAGAACCATGAGCTCACCCTTGACGCGTTGTTAGCCTCGACAATGGCGACGACGGAGCTCGTCGGAAGCGGGGAAGACGACGTCGATGGCGATGATTAAGAGCGCCCCTGCTCGATTCCTTCGGCGAGGAGGATCAGAACGGCGAGGCGGATCTCAAGGAATCTTTGACTGGTCACTAGGCGGCCCGAAACAGCGACACAGCGCGACGACTGTAGGATTAGGGTTTGGTGGCGATGGGATCTGCAGAAGGAGGGCGAGAGAGCGAGCGAGCGGGACTGGGAAAGATAGCCACGACGCTGGGGTCCTATCCTCCACTCCAGGGGACGGCGACAGGGATCTTAGCGCAAGGACGATCGATGGCCGGCGCACGGACACGCAGCAGCTTCGGCTCCGACGTGAGGAACAAGAAATGTGAGGCATTCCAAGGGGTATGGGCCAGGTGGGCTCTGACTGGGCTGCAAGAAAGGTTGAGGAGAGGAAGAGTAGCTGGGTTGTGGCCTGGAGGCTCTGGTTCTCTTTTCGGGCTTTTTTGATTCATAGGAATTGCATAGGAATTGTGTAGGATTCAAATCCTATAGGAATTTTTCCTATATAATTGTTTGATTCATAGGTACACATCCTATAGGAATTAATCCTATAGAAATCTTGTAGTGCAATTCCTTTAGGAAAGAAACATTAGCTCAAACCTCATGGAAAAATTCCTTTGCTACATCAAACAAACTTTCTCTTCTCATAGGATTCAAGTTAGCATGACATCTCAATCCTATGTTTTTCCTATTCCTATACTTTTCCTATCCTATGAATCACGGGCCCTTAATTTTTTCTTTTGCAAATTCATTTCAAAACTGTTTTGAATAGTTTTAAAATACCAAAAGGGTTTGTAAATATTTTGAAAACATTGCTGGTCCTTTTATATTGTTTGGGCTCCATTGCTTTTGGTAATTTTTAAAAATAGCAAAACCATTTGAATAGATTTCAAGAGAGATGAAAATTAGGGTTAGAGTTTTATTTTCTTTCTTTCTTGTATTCATTTTCTTTAGAAAAATAATGATGCTCATGAATATATAAACATGACGTTACGTAATGTTAAGCTCGTAGGAAAAGGTATCGGAGTGTTGTCGATCAATACGAACATGAATTAAGGCACTGGCCTGGCCTGGTCAGGTGTCGCGGTAGTACTATGAAATTATTGTAGGAATCAAGGGTGTATCACCGTTTACCAGCTCTGCAGACTTGCTGATCGTCCGAGCATTTATTCATCGTTCGCCAACTATGATTAGTCCAACATTGGATGGGTCCAAGCCAAGCTGGGGGCTGGCTACAAGAGAGACATCCTTACTGTTTAATATGCCATTTCACTGCATAAATCGGATGTGTGTCAAGCGCTTAGAGGTTGAACGCTTTAGCAATGCTTCTCCTACTACTCTGGAGTCCTGCTCATCCATCGCCTCCTGCATGCGCGTATGGGCAAATGCCACTGCCCACTGGATCCTACTGTAGAGATGAAACAGTTAGCCAGATGTACAGCACCACATATTTATTTTGGAAATTGAGGGTGTTTTTTTTGTTACAAAATGTCTTGAAGCTATGAAAGAATCCAAAGCTCACAAGCCTCTGCATCGAAGTCGACAGATCCTCCGGCTTCGTAGTAAAACTTGATTAGGCTAGTTATAGTTTTTATTAGCAAATTACTATATTAGTTTGAACTAAATTTTACTTTTGCGGCCTTATGGGGGTTGCTGCTTGTAATTCTATATATACAAAATAACTCCAGAGCAAACATGCTTAACATTGGAATTCTTTTTTTTATCAATGGGCGTTTTTATTACTAAATATACACTCGGCATCTCCATGACTAAGATACGCATAGCCGATCAATCCACACGACTAGAGAACAAAGTAAGTAGACCAACATTACAAATAACAGTATCAAAATAAACCGCCTCTAGCTATGGAGAATCGATCCGCAAATCACGCGGTCATCCATGTCGGGAGAAAATACCCCTCACCGTGCCCTCCAATCGCATATACCCCTTCACAAACAAGTCACGAAATTCCGTACGTTGGAGAGTAGTCCATGATCGGAGAATATCTATGGTCCGATAGATAACCTGTAGGGAAGAAGACATAATATTATAAAAAATCTTGTCATTTCTATATAGCCATAGCGACCAAATAATGGCAAGTGCTCCCACCCTTAACAAAGTCTTGTATTTATCATCTATCCCATGCAACCAGTTACCAACTACATTGTCAACCGATCATGGAGGAGATAAACTAGAGGCTACTTGGATGATTAACTATATAGATCGAGTCAATTTATAATGGAAGAATAAATGTCGGATTGTCTCATCATGATGAAAAAACGCACTGTGTACTTCCATACCAATTTCTCTTTACAAGATTATCTTTTGTAAGAATTACTCCCTTATGAAGATACCATGCAAATATCTTCGTTTTTAGTGGTATTTTTATCTTCCAAATTTTACTATTATCATCGATTGGAATATCAGGTTGAATCAAAGCTCTATACATTGAGTGAACTGAAAATTTACCAATCACTAGTAATTTCTATTTGAAATCGTCCGCACCATCCGATAGTTGTATCGTGGATAATCGTAATAAAAGATTATTCCAAGATACCAGTCAATCACCGATGAGGTTTCTTCTGAAAGCATTAGGAGGATTAGATTGCATGAGTGTGAAAAGTGTATCCCCTTTATAACTAACAATCGAATATAGAGCTGGATATTATTCACAAAGAGAAGTTTGGCCAAGCCACTTATCTTTTTAGAATCTAATCTATGATCCATCCTTAATATTAAAAACATCAAAACAGAAGAAATGCTTTTTAGACGCCGTTAGTTCAGCTCAAAAGTGTGAATCACCGGATTTCCAAATCACTTGAGACACAACTTTGGAGCCAATATATTTCCTCCGAAGAATGGTTTGCTAGACACCATCTTCAGTAAGCAGTTTGAAAAGCTATTTACCCAGAAACACGGTATTTTTGACTTGCAAATCATGTATGCCAAGTCCACCGTATTCTGTCGGTCGGCAAACCACATTCCATCTGAATTCTTACATGAGGAAAACAGTTTTAACATTTAACATTGTAATTCAACACTTATTGGAATGCTTCTTAATTCAAAACGAGTAACCAAGGTCATATCGAAACCTATCGCACTTGTTCTATCGTTTCTAAACAGAACAACAAAGCTTGTTCCATCCAATTTAACATTGGAATTCTTACATGAGGAAAACAGTTTTATGAATGTTAAGAAATCGTGAACAAAATTTAGACGTGTATATACATATTTGTGTCCTTTGGTTGCCTGCAAACAAAACACAAATATTGTGATCTGTGTTAAAAAAAAGGACAATTGGGATGCAAAATTTGTTGCTAGCCTTAGCCAAGGAACATATATGTTGATCTCGACATGCAAATTTGCACGACCATGGACCATAGTGACAAAAACAAGTACACACAAATTCACATTTTTCTTTTTTCTTTTCTATTTATTTTAAATTTACTGTTCATCCAGAGCATATGCTTCCAGGAGCTAAAACTATGATTCGGGTACATAGGGACAAAGAATAACTCTCGTGGAACAAGCTTCTTTTAGCTCATATCCGCGGTGCGAAGACTAGTGTAACATCTCAGGATCAGAAACTAGAAATAGAGAAGACACATGTTTGTGCATTACATTCATGCATAAGAAAATCCGATTTTTTTACGCAAAACTAAAATACTATCGAGGGATCGAGATCTCTCTTATTCTATTGAGAAACGACAGAACAAGTGCGATAGGTTTCGACGTGACCTTGGTTACTTAATTTGAATTAAGAAGCATTCCAATAAGTGTTGAATTATGAATTTGAAATATGAATTGAGTAGAGGTTCATATTAGGTTGTTACCTAGAGTGTAAATTACTTAGGATATGAATTATAAGTATATTGGGATTAGAGGTTACAAAGATTTAATTATAATACAATATCTAATTGGTACTATTATAAATGAAAGATAAGGAAAGTATTATAT
Organism: Avena eriantha; assembly: GCA_910589775.1. Classification (NCBI taxonomy): domain Eukaryota; kingdom Viridiplantae; phylum Streptophyta; class Magnoliopsida; order Poales; family Poaceae; genus Avena; species Avena eriantha. The sequence continues at coordinate 106,446,131 of OU342744.1, forward strand.
TATATGAGATCATAATATTTGATTTACTTTTATTTTACAATCTTATAAACCGAGTATATAATTAAGGGCATGATTAAGTAAAAAGGGAATGATTACAATAATAAAATAAGAGAATTATTTATTAAAGGTATACATAACATATAACATTGTTCTTTTACAATAAAAGAAACTTCAAGAAATTAAAAGAATTCAAATATGTACATAGAAAATTCAGTCTTTGCCTATCTTATATTCCCAAGAAATATAGAATTCAAATAAATAAGAAGTTAATGCATACAAGAAAAATTACAAGAAAGAAAATGTAAATCTTTATTAAATCATAAAGGTTACATGGCTTGAGATCTCACCTCTTCCCTATTGTTGTCCTCATAAGAGCGGTCGGAAAAATGTTGTCCTCTCTCACGTCTCTCATGGCTGTTGTCGGTGAGGTGTAGCCGGCGACGATCGAACGGCGGAAGGTATTATTCCGATTGACACATGTAGGCGTCCTATCCCTGCGCAGATCGGGTACGATCGAGTTGGTGGGCTCTACGATCATCTCACTTTTTTATGAGGTGGGGGAGCGGCTCATGGATCAGGTACGTGTCACTGTCGATGTCACGTACAGGACTCGGGTACAGTGCAACGCTTGTCACGTCTTGGTCGGTCCACAGGGGCACATTTGCGGGCGACGCCACGATCACGCTGGCGTGCCGCCCTATGAGCACGCGTGTTAGATGGTTTTGATCGGGGGTTTAGCACGGCGAACCTACTCTGGATGTGGGCCGAACCCTAATGAGGGCCACACGATAGCGGAGAGAGTGGGTACATCTGCGTTGGTGGGATTGGGATTGGGAGAGGGAGCTAGATCGGCGAGCAGTTCCTCGGTGGCCATTAACCCTAGCCAGAGAGAGGTGGGCAAGGTAGTTCTCATTCGTACCCCCGCCGCACCTCCATCATCTCCGCGAGTTGCAGTTCCGGCGGTGTGGAGAGGTACCAGATCGGGCGACGCGAGGTCCTTCATGCAAGTGGTCACATCTACAGCCCCTAGGATGGATCGTGGATACCAAGGCCCTTGGTTATCACTGCCATGGCAACCAGCTCGTCCTGTTCCCTATGCGAACATGTCGAGATTCGGTAACAATACAAGCAGGCAACCGGAAGATCGGCGGTTCCCGGAGGCACGTTGTCAAGAGGGGGTTGGAGAACAAGAGCGCCGCCGAGAGGAGGAGCACCGCTGGGAGGAGAACCACCAGGAAGATGAACGCAGGCGGATGGAGGAAGAGGCAAGGGCTGAAGATCGTAGGCGAGATGATCTCGCAAGGGAAGCAGGAGTTGCTGAGCAACAATGTGAAGATCTGGCTAGGGAAAGGGTGCTGGTAGAAGCACGGAGAATGGAAGAGGATCAAGTGAGGAACAGGATTAGATGGAGCCATAGGACAGAGATGCAAAGGGGTTCCCATTCTACAACATCCGATTCTTCGTTACTAGGAATAATAGGCAATTCTGCCGATATTTCATCTCGTCGTGATGCGCCTATGTTCGCACGCACTTTTGAACAACATGCTGTCGTCAAGAATTCTACCTCTGTCAGCATACTTGCTAGTAGATCCAATTTGCCTTCAAATGTTCCTGTGATGTGCACAAATTTCTCTATCAGCGCTCTGATTTCGACTCTAACGAGTGCACCTTCTGTTGCTGGTAATCAAACTTCATCGATTCATGTGATCAGCCAATCTGAAGCAGTATCCACAACACTGGTGGGGTCCTCTGTGCTAGCATTAGTGGTCAGTGTACCTGCTAATGTGCATTTGAACTCTGATGTAGTGGGTTTCCAACTGACATCACCTTCATGGGTAGAGGTACAGGAATGTGAAAATTGTGGGAAAATCACAACATTTTGGTCTATCAAGAGAGGAAGTCATGGAAATATGTCCCATTGTTCTTTGGGAGTACTGATTTTGATCAGGGTTTTCATTCTATTCCTATGACTGAATCTACTTTTCAGTCTATGGAAAATTTGCACTATCCTCATATCACTATGGTTAGAGGAGATGTTTCTGGAAAGGATCTTGAAAAGGAATTCCAGGTATGGGTAGATTCTGTTGGCTCTGGATGGAGGTTTACTGCTAGACCTATTAGTGATGTTGAGTTTCTCATGAGGTTCCTGACTACAAGCTATGTTGATGATTTTCATTTTGGTAAAGTGTTTATGAAAACAATTCCTGATGTTGTGATTGATCTCTCTAAATGGTCAGGTGATCTGGAACCAGTTGATTGGATGGAGGAAGCTTGGTTCAGAATTGTGGGTATTCCTATGAAGTACAGGGAGAAATCCACTGTGTTTTATGTAGCATCTCTGATAGGAAAACCCCTGGGAATGGACAGGAACAGTCTGAGAAATTTGGCATATGTCAGAGTGAAGGTGGCTTGTTTGGATGTGACCTTGGTGCCTAAGACAAGGAGAGGAGAGATGAAAGGTGGAATTTATGAATTCAAAGACACTAGAGAGATTGTTGCTCCTCATGCTGTACCATCTATCCCTGTGAATGTTGATGTGGGAGGTGAGGATAATCAAGCAGGTTAGACTAGTCCTGTAGATGGTATTAGACTTGTCCTCACTCTGGTTACTGATGGAAGGAATGGGGTTGGTTCAGGTGTGGAACCTACACCTCATGGTGGCAATGCCAAGACTAATCAAGCTAAGAGGGACCTTCCCCAGTGTGCTACTTGGGAAAAAGGAAAAGAACCCAGGTAGAAGGTGAAACTTCTAGAAATACAGGTGACATGTCTTTTGGTGCTAGGGTTGCTCAGTTGTGGCCTAGTGCTGGATCTGCTGGTGGAGTGGTGATTAGATATGTACATATTAATGAGACTAACAATTCAGCTGATAATGTGAGGGGGATTTTGGAAATCACAGATAATAGGGTGATGTTGGTGCTCAAGCTCAAGAACAAGTGATGGGGGAGGTGCATTTGGAGGTAGCACATGCATTGACCCTATAGGAAATAGGGGCTATGGTTAATCTTGATGATCCAGCTGGAGGGGGGGGGGGCAAACCTTCCAGGAGTTTGTTCAAGACCTGCTTCAGAATAAGCAGAGTGATAAATATTATGAACATAAGAAGTAGTATGGCCATCTGCTTGAGCAAATTGAAGAGGAGCAGGGAGGTGCTGAAGATGATAGTGGAAATGATGAAGAAGGATCTAATGACACCATAGTTTCTTCTACTAAAAGTGGGGCTGATGAAGAAAGCAATCAGGTTTAGGAACAAGTCGTGGTTCAAGTAGGATCCTCTCAACCTAAAATGTTAACTTAATAAAGTCAGAGCTCTTAGTAGGATTCTTAGCGGCAGGTTGCTGGAATATAGAGGCAGAGATTGGTGATCCACATATCAAAATGAGTGATAGGCTGACTCATCAGGGGGGCCTCCTAATATGAATGAAAGAGTCATGGCTCAAGCTTCTCAGAGAGATTTATCAGGTACTAACTTGTCTTTTTACAATTCCTTTGCTGTGTTGGATGATGATGATATCATTAGTAGAGCTCTAGAAATGGGTGTGGATTATTCATCTTTATCTCTTGCGTTTGTTAATTCTCTGAAAGTTTTAGAAATTGCTAGGCATAATTTAGCTGGTAAGAAAAATGATAACTCTAAGGAAGTGTCAGAGGATAAGGAGCAGGTGGAATTTCTTGAATGGAGGAGTGATGAAGAGGAGGAGGTAGATTTTACTCTAGCGGTGTCTACAAAGCATAAGAAAAAAAAGAAATATGTCAGTGGTAAGAGTGAGGGTCAAGGCAAGTTAAAAGCAGCTGTTGTGAAGGTTAACAACTATCACCCTATGAGTGGTGTTGTAACTGGAACAAGGGAAAGAAAGTACTACAATAGGAGCTATTTTAAATTGTAGAGGGGTTGGCAAGAAGGGAATGAGTTCTTATTTGGTAAATGATGCAGCAAGAGCATTTGGATTTTATTGGTTTGCAAGAGACAATGAAGAAAGAGTATTCTCCTGAATTTTTCAGGAAAATTTATCCTATGGATCAATTTTCCTGGAGTTGGTTACCTTTTATGGGGAAATCTGGGGGACTGTATGGGGGGCCTATGTTCCTCGAGGTTTGATAATTGTGGCTCAACTATTGGGAGATTCCATGTCAAGATAAAAGTTTTTGATATTAAGCTGCAGGTCCATTGGCATTTGGTGGTGGTGTATGGAGCTGCACAAGATGAACACAAGGAAGCCCTCTTGGTAGAGTTGGCAGAAGTATGTAGAGATCAATCCCTTCCTCAGTTGTTGGGAGGGGATTTTAATATTGTGAGATTTGTTTCTGAAAAAATAAAAACCATGTCCTAAGCACATGGATTCACATGTTTAATTCAATCATCAATACCTATGGCTTGAGGGAGCTTCAGATGTCAGGAGGGAGATATACTTGGTCTAATAATCAAGCTATTTCCTCCTTGGAAAACTGGATAGGATTCTTGTATGTAAAAATTGGGAGAATCCATTTCCTTTGACTACAGTGCACAAGCTAACCAGGGAAATTTCTAATCACAGTCCCTTGATTTTGGATACTATGGAAGGGTAGATTGGGGGGAAGAAAGAATCCAGATTTGAGAAAAGTTAGTTAGAAAACCCTGAGTTTATGCATAGGGTTGAGAAAATTTGGAATAAACCTGTCAGTTGCAGAAACTGTTTGGACAAGTTGCAGAAGAAACTTAAAAATGTTAGAAATGATTTGAAAGGTTTGGAGGCTCATATCAGAGGGCAGGAAAAAAGCTCAGAATATAATTGAGTGAGGAGCTGCAAGAACTTGAAGATATTGAGGAACTTATTTTACTTAATAGAGAATAGCAGATCAGAAAAGCTCAGGTTCAACAAGAATTGTTTGAGATTTATGAAAAAGAGGAACAATATTGGTAGTAGAGATCCAGGGATACCTGGTTGTTGAAAGGTGACAGTAACACAAAGTATTTTCATAGGGTGGCTAATGGTGTAAGAAAGGAAAAAATGATCTTTTCCATGCAGAGTGAAGGTGGAAAGATTCAAGGGATCTATGATCTCTTGAATTATGCCACTGATCACTATATAATATTGTTTGGATCTGTTGATGATTTTGCTATCAGACTCTCTGATGATAATTGGGAAAATTGGGAAAAACTTAGTGATCAAGATAGAGAGAGAATGGGGAGATCTTGCTCAGAGGATGAAATTAAAGAGGTGATTGATCAGATGAAAAAAAATAAAGTTGCTAGACCTAATGGAATACCTATGGAGTTCTATAAACTCTGTTGGTAGTTTATCAAACATGATGTTATGGCACCTTTTGCGGATTTTATCATAAAATTGACCTGCCTAGTATCAACTATGGTATAATCACTTTATTGCCAAAAAGTGAGGATGATGATGTTATACAAAAATTCAGACCTATTTGTCTGTTGCAAGTGTTGTTTAAGATCTTTACAAAAGCCTAACAATTAGAACTGAACCTGTGATGCATAAGTTGATTGATACATGTTAGACTGCTTTCATCAAAGGAAGATTCATATCTGATGGGGTCACTCTTCTACATGAGATACTGAAGGAATCTAAGTCTCGGAAACAATAGGATGTGGTCTTGAAGTTGGATTTTGAGAAGACATATGATAAATTTAAGTGATGACTGGTTGATTTGGCTGAAAAGTGTTATTACACAAGGGAAACTTAGTGTGAAAGTTAATGGAGAAGTGGTCCTTACTTTGGGAGCTTTAAAGGTGTGAGACAAGGTGATCCTTTTTCCCGTTTCTTGTTCAATATGACAGGTGATTGTTTGGCCAAAATGGTACTGAATGCTCATGCAGGTGGTCTATTCACTAGGCTAGCTGACAATATGTTTGAAAAAGGGACTGCTATCATACAGTATGCTGATGACACTATTTTGTTCATCAAAGATGAGACAGAGGGGGCCAGGAACATGAAATTGTTGCTGTATCTTTTTGAAGCTATGTTTGGTCTTAAAATTAATTTTGAAAAAATGAAGTGCTGATGATTATGAGGATGATGCAAAGTTGGAGATGTATGCAAATTTTTTTAACTATCAGACAGGTGAATGGCCCATCAAATATCTAGGTCTTTGTGTGTGCAGTAGAAAATGCTTTGTAGCTGAAATGAGGTTCATTAGCGAGAGGTTGGGAAAGAAGATGGATGGTTGGATGGGTGGTGCTCTATCTGTGGGAAGTAGATATGTCAAGATCACTTCCTGTATGTCAAGTGTGGCTGTATATCCCATGTCTATGTTCTTATTACATAAAACAAATGTGGAAGAGGTAGAGAAACCTACGAGAGCTTTTTTCTAGTATGGGAGGGCAGGGAAAAATAAATATCAACTGGTAAAGTGGAAGTATATTTACAGGCCTAAAAAGGTGGTTTGGGAATTAAAAACATCAGAATCTTTAATATGAGCTTGCTTTGTAAGTGGTGGTGGAGGTTGGAAGCTAAAGATGGACCATGGAAAGTGTTTGTGAGGAAGAAGTATTTGGGCAGTGGGGGTATTTTCTCTGTGAAACACAAGCAGAGTGATTCTGCATGTTGGTCTGACCTGTTGAAAATCAAGAATATCTATATGTTAGGGAGGAGGATGGTTGTTGGAAATGGTTTGAGAACAGATTTTTGGGGGGATGCTTGGTGTTTGGATGTACCATTGAGAAGCAAATTTCCTGATTTATTTGATATTTGTCAAAATCAGAATCTGATAGTTGCTGCAATGGCTGACAGAAATTGGCAATGTTCTTTTAGGAGGTGGTTAAATACTGGGAATCATGAACAATACAATAGGTTGCAACTGATTTTAGCTGGGGTTACCTTATCAGCTAAACCAAATAGACCTAGATGGTTGTGGACAAATATAGGGAATTCCACGATTAAGTCGATGTATAATCATCTATAAAATGGAGGGGTGGATAGGAGTTTCAGACACTTGTGGAAAGTCAAGGTCCCTTTAAAAATCAAGATTTGGTTGTGGCTCATTTGGCACAATGCGATTCCAACCAAAGATAATGCGAAAAAGAGGAAATGGACAGGTGATACTATATGCAGATTTTGTGACTAGGAAGAATCAGTTGGTCACCTTTTCTTCTCCTGTGTTGTAGCAAAATATGTGTGGGGTGTGGTTGCTAAATTAGTGGGTGCTGAGACTAGGCATGGGTCCTTTTCTCAATACTTCTGGTGGATTCCACGTTTTTTAGCTGTCAGCCGTAATATACATATTACTGCTTTAGCCGCCATATGTTGAGAAATCTGGAAGCTCAGGAATAGAGCATGTTTTGATTGCAAGTTGATTAACTCTCCTATTGAATTGATTATGTACGCATGTGTTTTCATGAAATACTGGGCATGTCTCCATGGTGACGATGAGAGGGAGGCATTAATGAATGGTGTAGATACCCTGCAAAGGAATGCACTGGCAGATGCTACAGCTATGGACGTGGCGCCTGTGCCCCTGCTGGGGTTGACATCTACCAGTTGCAAGCATGCAAGGTGCCCCAATGATGGGCAGGAAGAAGATTGACGTCCCCATGGGGTTTGTGTGCCGACCTTTCCTCCTCCTGGTGTGCAACATGTGGAAGAGTGAAGAAGGAGAAACAATGATGTGCTATTCATAGTTCTTTTGTGGGGGGAGGTTGTTTTTGCCCCTCTCATGTTCCCTGAACACTAGCTTGCTGTAGTGTTTCTTTTGTGGCTGTGTAGGCTTCAGGAGCTTAAACCTGAATGTTTCATGTTGGTTGTTGATGACTGTAAGTGCACATATCGTTTGTAGCTAGTTTCGAAATAAAGATATCGATCCCACATGGAGCAGGAGTCTGAAGTCTAATAACTCTTGAAATAAATATTACGATAGAAATGCTAGATAAAGTTCTAAGTGACAAGATAAAATGCGAGTATTGTGTAAAAAGGTGTTTTTGGGTTTTGGGTATAAGTAATAAAGTAAAGTAAACAACTGAGTATAGAAACTAAGTATTGCGTATGTAAGAGATTGGAACTGCAGTAGGGAAAAAGCGTTCTCAGGGAGTAGCGGATATACCACTAATATTATAAAGATTTAAGATAAAGATTATCATCATGAACATTCTTAACTATGTATGTGTGGGAGGAACTCTGTATTTGGACGAATAGGCAACAACCGCTGCTCACATCATCCTCATAACCACAAAAGTCAGCAATCGACATCAATCGAATTACTGCGCTATTAAGGGACGTAATCTCGTAGGATGTATCCCATGGCATGGATAGTGTTCCGTAAGTTTCCTATGTTTCCCAAGTTGATACGTAAGGGGTGCCAACATCTTTATAGTCACTGTAAGTGCTAGCACACCTCCATATACCAACAAGTAGTTTCCTCCATCAAGTCCCCACGAGTGGCAAATATTGAGAGGTCGACTTCTCTCAACATCAAGATGTAGAAAATCTAACACATGGTCACATCGATGAATATCATAATAGACTTTACCTTATTTCAATCTCATACTAGGGTTTATCCATCTCCCCAAGAACTAATGATCTACTCAGACATGGAGGCAATCAACATCATGGCAATGGTAATGGAAACAATCATAGATGAATAGTACTTGTATAAATCCACAACGAGTACGGGAATTACAACAAGATCTAGAAAATATGTAGATGGGATGGATGGAGATGGTGGTGATGCAGCGGTGGATGATGAAGATCGATGCCTTAGCCTCCCGGATATGCGCAGGACGAAGATGGATCCTTGGTGTATAAGTTCCTCCTCCAGATGCCTTCCGGAGGTGAGGTTTCTACGATTTTTGGATGTTCTGTATGTCGTCTCCTCGAACCAATTGCACGGGGTGAAACTATTTGACGAGGCGAAGGCGGCGCTGATGTCTACACACGCTTCTATTCTTGTAGACAGTGTTGGGCCTCCAAGTGTAGAGGTTTGTAGAACAGCAACAAGTTTCCCTTAAGTGGATCACCCAAGGTTTATCGAACTCAGGGAGGAAGTGGTGAAAGGTATGCCTCTCAAGCAACCCTGCAATCAAGATACAAGAAGTCTCTTGTGTCCCCAACACACCCAATACACTTGTCAGGTGTATAGGTGCACTAGTTCGGCGAAGAGATAGTGAAATACAAGTAATACGGATGATTATAAGTGGTAATTGGAATCTAAATAAGAGTGGCAGCAAGCAAACATGTAACCGGACTGATTGTAAATGGTGTTTCACTACTTAGAAACAAGGCCTAAGGATCATACTTTCACTAGTGGACACTCTCATATAAATATCTTCTCCTCATTATGCTACCCTGAACTATTCTCCGATTGGACGATGTAGGGCTATAATAGCACACCTTAAAGTTCGCATTTCCCATCTAGATAACCCCTCAGTGTCACCTTGAGCGCTAGATGTTCCAACAAACACCACAATCTCATAGAGACATCCAACTCAAATTATACTCATGATAAGTATTTCTGTAACCTTAGCCTAAGTGCCACACGGTGTGCACACTGTCAACTTCACACACGTGGGGATAAGTTGAGATTAATTAAAGCACTTGAGTAGCAGAATAGATCTACTTATTCAACTAGATTACAAAGATCCTGATCTCAATAAGATCACGCATAGAGAGAGAGATGAACACATAGCTACCGGTAGAGCCCTTAGCCTCAAGAGAAAACTACTCCCTCCTCATCATGGGAGTCAACAACGACGATGGAGATGGCGGTGGAGTAGATGGATATGGCTCCGGGGGAACTTCCCTGTCCCGGCAGGGTGCCGGAACAGAGAATTCTGTCCCCCCGAATCTCCTCTTCGGTTGGGGCGGCGCTGTGGAACTTTTCGTGGAATTCTGATCCTCCCCCTAGGGTTTTCGTCTCAGGGGGATATATAGGCAAAGGGGCAAGGTCGGTGGAGGCCTGAGGGGACCACACCACCTGGTGGCATGCCTGGGGGGGGGGGGGTACTCGTGCCACCATAGGGTGTGGCCGCCTCGGTGACCTCCCCTGTCTCTGCTTTGGACTCCGTCTTGTGTCGGGAAAAATAGGAAATTCGGCTTTTGTTTCGTCCAATTTCGAGAATATTTCCTTACTAGCTTTTCTGAAACAAAAAACTGCAGAAAACAGGCAATTGGCACTATGGCATCTTGTCAATAGGTTAGTTCTAGAAAATGTATAAAAATGCCTCAAAGTGTAGACAAAACATAAGATAGTTGATACAAAACAAGCATGGAGCATCAAAAATTATAGATACGTTTACGACGTATTAGGCGCCAACTATACGGCCAGAAAAATTGCTCCCGCCGTATAGTTGGTCATTGGACTCTCTGCCTCCCTCATTCTCTTCTGGTTTTCTTCTGGTATTATTAATATTTCCCAAATAAGCGATTTATGTTGTTTTGACTCCTTTTCTCCATAGTATAATTGCTCCAAGAATTGTATCCATCATCTGTCCTGATCCTGGTGAAAAAAGACATAAAATTTGCACGTGAGCACCGTAAAATACCAAGATCCTACATCTACAATGCCAAATCATAATGTAAAACATGATGCAAATATGCAGTCATCAACTTCCCCAAACTTAGACTCTTGCTCGTCCCGAGCAAGTTTTATCTTTAATGGATGTGATCCTTATATTCATGAAGCTGGGTCGATAAAATAAATGAGGCAATTGCAGCATGTGTTTATCATGTACGATACATAGGAATAAGTTCATGAATAGTACCTTACTCGAACCATCTGAATAGTATTAGCAGGCTTCCATACCTTAGTGATCAATAGTTCATAAAAGATGAATTTCAACATATTGTAAAAGTATCTGGTTCAACCGAATGAATTAGCGAGGCAGTTCCAAGTGTTCTAGGATTCACGTATTCACTAGGGATTCAAAATCTCAAAAGTGTATCTTTGTCATACTACAATAAAGAGGTATATGCCTACTTGCTCTTTGCACACTTGCTCTTTTTCTTCTTTTTTTCTTTTCTTTTGTATATACGCTCACACTTTTGTTTAAGTGTTGTGCAAAGCAACTAGCCATACATTCCACTTAATGTAGGAATTCAAAGTTTAACGATCTCAATTATCAAATTCCAATTGTATATGAAGCATTCTTATGACTTGAAGATTCTACCTCGACTTGTTCTCACTCTATTTTGATAGCACTTTCATTTTTCCTTGTTCAAGGTTTCTTTTTGAATTTAACTGTATAGATAATTTTTCTTTGTAAATCAAATCGTAGACTTACAGCATATTGAATAAATTATCTTTAGGTGTTCCATTAATACCAATGCTGTGGAAGACTCCTATTGCTATCATCAAGTGCAAGTAAAATTATACTCAAGCCATTCATATATCAATAAAGCAAACACAAACTCAATATTGCTCCATATATAATAATAAACTCAGAATTTCATAAAAGGGATTGACTATTCATGAAGGGAATTCTAATGATGCAAACTTTATTGCTAGTTTGAACTAATGCGAAAATCTATACCTAATAATAAAGTACGAAGCATTTCTCTCTTCGTCCGTCGCAATGCGCTTTGGTCCAACATCAAATACGCCTTTGTCTATCGCATACCTGGTCTCGGCCCGTGCTACCTTTTATTTACCGATTCAAGTATGGCAACCTGGACTCTTGGTAAGACGCGACTTACAAGTTAGCACCACACGTGCAAAAGCTAGAAAAACAAGGAGCGAGGAGACGGTTACAATCAGGAGTCCTGGGTTCAAACTTCAAACGCTTTCCTTCGCGACTCGTGGAATCAAATTAGATTGAGTTTCTTCTCGCATTTGTATCCGACCACATTATGCAAAATTGCAGATTCAGCGGCGAACTTATAGACCAGGTCAGGCCATTGCGACCATCCTTCCGCGTCTATACTCAAAGACAATCTTACAACGATTCAGAGCACCATCGAGCAGCCACTCCCCGCCTTGTTCAGACCAGCTCCCTGCACTTCGGTGATGCACAGACTGTTCCGTCTATTTGGTACAGCCAGCTCCCTAGAAGAGGGAAGTGGATCATCAGGTCTGATTAGGTAGTAAGCCAAGTTGTTGGTATAGAGAATAGAGAAGATAAATATTTGTTTTAGAGAAGGGGATTTCATTGGGTGCCTGGTCAAACTACAGAGATGTAGAGATAAATATATAGCTGGGAGCACTAAAATACATACATTGAGAGGGTTCTCGATTCTCATTGGGGTAGGTAATAGGACCAGTTGGGTCATCGTTAAATATTCCACTAAGAAATGAAAAAATGGTTGTTGGATGCTAAATGTAGTAGATGTGTCTACCAACAGTATGTATTGTTGGATCCAATTGATTTTTCTTATTTTCCTTGGTTCTAAAAATTAATTGACTGGCATTTCCCGCATTCTATTAAATCTGAAGAGACGTGCCCTCTAATCCGTGGAAATATGCTTCTAAATAAATCAAGACAGAAAATATATTTGTAACAAAATGCTCCAAATATAAACTGTTACAATGATTAGTGCCTAATAGTTTGACCCGCCGTGGTAGAAATAGCAACAACATGTACATCTTGGTGCGAGACAATGATTAGGGGTATCTCTCCCTCGCGTAAAAAACCAACAGGGGCACCTCATGACAGAGGGGGCGAGCAGGGTCCCCCGTGATGCCGCCGGTGGGTGCTAAGATAGGAAGTTCCTTTGCCATCAATATTTCTTTCTAAGATACGACAGTGTATAAACCCTGGCGTCTCAACCATGGCACAAATATATTGGGACTGATTCTTTTCTGGCAGGTACTTCCTATTTTTAATTGGGTTAGATAGTGTGTTTTATAGTGTTTGTGAGACAGAGATCCGTAATCGTTTTTATTTTACTGAAGTCGATGTCAGTTTGGTGTTTTTTTTTTCAACCCTTACCCAGCTAAGTCATTGTGGTGCCATGGTGTGTAACACCGTGGTGCATAGCTTCTTGTTGGTCTCCTCCAGAGCAGTTATGTGGCTGTAGCACATGCGTAGATCAGTTTGTACAGTGTCCACTCTATCTACGAGCTTAGTCACCAATGGAAGGAGGTCTTCCTTCTTCTCCATCTCATTGAGATGGTGAAGGACTTCAACGTGATGGAGTAGCTCCTGCTTCTGATATATCTCCAATGCCCGCACCCGATCCTTGGTCCTAGGGACAACTTCTTCTTCCTCATCCATAATTGATGGATTGGGGAAGTGGAAACCGTACCTCCACTCTTCTTGAGGCTTGACCTTCATACAAGCACCAATGCTTGGCTTTGCGAGTGGTACCTCGACTCCTTGCTAGCACCTACACCAATATTAGATAATTCCTTAAGCTTGTGTGGCATTTGATCCGTAGTGATGAACTTGACCATCTCCACACGCCCTTTTCCATGTGGTTTGCGATCTTCTCTCTCTTGTTGAGCTTTCTTCATTGCCACCCAATTGATATCAAGTGGATCATAGATGTCACAACGGATGTAGACGTCAACCACATCATTGTCAGAATCGTTGTTGAAGTAGCTTGGCTCGACGTACTCCTTGTACCTCGAGCTAAACCTCTCCACCTCCTCGTCATCGTCCTCCATGGACGGGCTGCTAGAACGGTCCTTGGAAGGAGTAATGAGCCCCAAGGTTTTTCCACGGCCTGGGACAGGATAACGCATTGCTAGATTGGTTCCTGGAGATTATGATTAGAGAGAGAGACCATGACATTATATAAGGGGGTCAGAGGTAGGTAAAACTCGCGAGAAACACCAAATTTTCGCCTAAGAAAAGAATCTGAACAAAACAGGGAAAGAAATCACGGATTTGGAAGTGTCATGCCGCGTAACGACCAACTATACGGGCGCGACTCGTATAGCTCTAGTCGTATAGTTGGTTCTAGGCAGATATTTCCAAATATCTCGAGTCCATGTCGATTAAATCATGGCTCGGAACCGACAATAACATTTTTAGATGAATAATAAAAACGAACGATCAAATGAAAAAGTGTCTGAGAGTTTAACGACCAACTATACGGGCATAATTTTTGCTCTGGTCGTACAGTTGCGACCATATAGATACAGACACCTAAAGCAAAACCATCTGAGAGTTTAACGACCAACTATATGGCCGGAATTTTTGGCTCCGGTTGTATAGTTGTGACCGTATAGGCTCAGCTAGCGAAAACAATTTCATGAAGATGGTATAGAGAGTTTAACGACCAACTATACGGCAGGAGCTTCCTCTCCGGTCATATAGCTCCGCCCGTATAGTTGGTAAAAACCCTCTAAATCTTCAGAAAAACACAAGGAATTCAAAGGCAAAAAAATTAAAAGTAAAAATTGTGAAAACAAATCACTTATTTGGGCAAGAACACTTACCTTGAACTTACCATTTTTTTATTCGGAGATGAAAATTTCCTCCCACAACAAAGATTTCTTCTTTTTTGGAGGAATTGACCTTAGTTCATTGAATAATTCCCATAAACGAAAATCACCAGGACTAAAGTTCATTTCAATAAGATTGGTGTCGTGCGGGGTGATGACCCACAAGTATAGGGGGTGTATCGTAGTATTTTCGATAAGTAAGAGTGTCGAACCCAACGAGGAGCAGAAGGTGTTGACGAGTGGCTTGGAGCAGGAATTCTCTGTAAATACTTAACAAACTGATTTTTAGGGGTTTTTGATAATACAAGTAAATAAAATGCGAGTAAATAAAAGGCAATAATAATAAATGCAGCAAGTGGCCCAATCCTTTCTTTAGCAAAGGACAAGCCGGTTGTATTACTTAAGATGACCAAACGTTCTCGCGGACACACAGGAATATCGTCAAGTGCTTTCGCTTCATATAGTTGATTAATCATCTTTAGTTTGCTAAGTGTTGTGTGGGTGAACCTATGCTAATGTACCGACCTTCCTAGGACTAATACATACTTGTGATTATACCCCTTGCAAGCATCCGCAAGTACAAGAAAGTAATTAAGGTAGAAACCTAACCACAGCTTTAAACTCTAAGACCCTGACATCCCTTGTGCAAAGGTTTCCTAATGGGGGTTCAGGTTTCTGTCACTCCGGCAACCCCTACGATTAGTAGCCAAATACACAATGCATTCCCCTAGGCCCATATAGGTGAGGTGTCATTTGTCGACGTTCACATGATACCACTAGAAGAAATACACCACAACTTAAATATCAAACCATTGAATTTTTCTCAACACAATTCCACTACTAACAACATGACTTCTCCCATCTCCTCAAGAACTAAACGAACTACTCACAAGACATCATATGGATCAAGATCAGAGATGATATAATGATATGTAACAATCTGAACATAAACCATAATTCAATGGTTCACTCAATAGCATCAACTACAAGGAGTAATCAACACAGGCAAAGTTTCCCCTAAGAACTGTGCAAGATTCAACCCAATTGTTACAGCGGTATGAAGTGGTGATGATGGTGCTGGTGGAGATGATGATGGTGATGATGATGATGATGATCCTGATGAAGTCCAGCTTTGTAACACCCTCGAATCGGCCCTATGCAAGTTTTAGCGATTTCCGCCAAACCCGCATAGAAACGATTCAAGGACGCCCACCAGGCACTTTTGTGCGGGTGGAAAACGAAATAATACCATTACACATCAGTCCTCGATGGGACCCACAGACAGATTTATATACATAAACGACTCCATGAGTCAAGAATACCGATATACAATACAAAGATCCAAATCACCTTGAAACGATAGAGCGTCCGACTATGGACAAGATGCAAATGGGGCTAAGAGCCCTGAAGAATAACCAATGGCGTCCATAACCCTGCCCAGGCCAAGCCGGAAGGGTAACCCTGCTAACGACGTCAAACCTGCTAAAACAAAAGGGGTGCCGACAAAGGGCAAAGGAAAAAGAGGAGCGTCAGTACTGAGGCCAGTACACGGCGAGGCTAGAATTCGGCGGCTCTCGCCTACATAGGTATGGTGGGCTGAAGCGGCAGCGCAGCGCACTGGACAACCTATAGAGACTCGATACAACTGGCGGTTATCAGAGAGGGATAAGAAAGACCTATTCGGATCCAACCTGAAGCTAACACCAAACCAACCCATCCTGGTATTTTCCCCCTCGAGACCAAACGAGGAAGTCAGACCAAGGAACTCACACAGTTGGCAATTTTACTCATTTTGTTATAGTTGTAGCAATTACTAATCAGATATAGATATTAGGTGTCATCCTGATAGCATAAGTAGTGGGCGGTTTTAATCACCATTCCATTGTAGTTGGAACATTTACTAGTCAGGTATCATTGTTCTGAGGAATCCCAAAACCCAGCAGTTGTTGGCACTTTTATCACATTCCATTGGAGTTGCAATACTTACTAGGCAGATATAACAAACAACCCAGATCTAGCAGTTGTTGGCATTTTTAATATCCATTCCGTTATAGTTGAATATGATTACTAGTCACATATTAAGTCAAATTATTGCACTACTTTAGTTATGCTTGTCTATGATCGAGATACTGTGCTCCAAGTCATCCATAACTGCGGACATGGCTTTCATAAAGTTTTACCCTGCAGGGGTGCACAAATAGCAACATACACTCGATCAACCTCGGAAAAACCAACTCAAAACCCAACGAGGCATTCATGATAAAGCGATCATAGGATTCATAAAATATTTCAGGGGGCCACCCCACTAAGCTACCCGCAAAGAAGTTGGCCGGCTCCGGAACGGACCCAGGGTTTGTGTCAATGGCTGTAAATGACCGGGAACCCGAAAGTGTGACTGGGCTTGTCGATACCGTGAAAACATTCCACGTTCCAAAACAGTACAGGTGCTCCACGCACAATCTTAAATAAAGCAGTAAAGCATGGCATAGGTACAAAATAGTAATAAAGCCCCAAACTACTTGTGGCCCTAAGAAATAGAAATGAATCAAGCTCTAGCTCAGGAGGGTCCATAAGGCCTCCCGGATGTGGATAGTGCGAAAAATCAAGGAACAAGTATCAAGTACTCGGGGTCCTACGAGACACAAGTGAGCGTGGAAGAACCAAATAACATCTATTGCCCACCGATGCCTCTGCATTAGTTATATCTAGCATTTTAATAGTTGTATTTAAAGTCGTGATCATCTACACCATTAAACATCTCCACCAATAACCATCTGCCAACATTCCAACAACTGTGGTACTTTTCAACACAAGATCGCACGTGAGCACGCAACTACAACTCGCAAGGCCAGCTATCTACCAAACACAGGTAATAGGAGGTGTCCACGACAATATAGAGGCTGCACGGGATATAACTGGGGTACGGAAACTAAAGCATCGCGACATGGATAGCAATAGATCAACAGGAGGAAATAAAGACTATAAATGCAAAATAGGTAGAAGAGGAAGGAATGCTCGCCTAGGAAAAACTGTCGAAGGATCATATCCGGAGAACTTGTCGATACTCGCATCAACTCATCGGCCTAATCCACGAAGAAGCAAACACTAGCACAAACACCGGATGCACTATTTAATACTACGACAAAAGATCCGACATGATTATGATATGATGCAGAGATGAACAATTTAATATGCGACAGTCGATAATGTCATATTATAAAAATAATGGGGTTCTCGGATAGGGAATCACATTAGGGTTCGGCGAACTTGGGCTCCGAGGGGTTCGGGGTTCGACGGGGGCAGAAACGGCTTGATGGAATCGGTCTCGGACAACGGAATTAGATCTTGTCGCATCCAGGAAGAAGGACTTGGTTTGGCGTCGGGGCGCATCGGATTCGCCCTGGTCGGTGTCGATCTTGTCGTCGCGAAGATCTTGTCAGGTCCGCGTAATGGTCGGTCTTGGCGTTCGGGGTGAAGAACTTGGCGTCCTTGAGGAAGTACTTGGCGTATCCGTGTCGACGACCCTGGCGTCCGGGTCCGGGTCTCGCATCCGGGAAGGAGTACTTGTCGCATATGTGGTCTTCAGGGTTGCTTCAATCGGATCCATGACGAAGTACTTGTTGTCCCATGTAGAAGTCCTTGCCGATCCGGGGGAGATCTTGGGGTTCCACGTTGAAGGCCTTCGGGTACGGGGGTCTCGGTGTCCGTGAAGGCGAACATGGCGATCCATGAAGGAGGTCTTGATGCTGCGATCGGTGTCGATCTTCGGGTACCGCGTGTCCTCGGCGTGGTTTCTCTCGAGTTCAAGCGTCGGTGGTTCCTCTTGTGGCTCCATGTACGTTCTTCGGAAAACATCGGCACCAAGCCGATCTTGTCGGCGAACGTCCATGAGGAAGATCTTGTCGAGGTTCATGGTCTTACACCGGTGTGGCACCTCGTCGTGGGACACCTCGAACATATGGGTAGGAACTAGCCCTGTAGGAGACGCATAGCAGAAGGCTGAGCAGGGCTCTAGGTAGTAGCACGCAACGGTTGGCGTCACTGGCTCGGTGGGGCTCGCACAAGCAGCAGGGGTCGAGGACGGCGGCCGGGGCCGGCGCTGGTGGAGCGGAGGGGGCCCGCGGCGGCGGGGTCGCGGCCTGAGGAGGCGCGGTAGGGCGCAGGGGCTTCGGCGGCCGCGGCTGGAGGCGGGGCGACACGGAGCTTGGCGGCGGGCGGCGAGGCGAGCCCGAGCGGCGGAAGGAGGAAGCCGGCGTGGGGGAGGAGACGGCACCGGGGCGTGGGGTGACTGCGAGGAGAAGGCGCGGGGCTCGGGGGCCCATGGCGGCGTTCTAGGGGAAACGTGGACGGGGGAGATGGGGTCGAGGCGACGGGGAGGCGCTGCTGCCGCTAGAGATTGAGAAGGAGACAAGGCGGCATCGAGGAGCCTGACCGGTGAGGAGGAGGCGCGGCCGGAGTGAGGCGGCGGGGCCGGCGGAAGGCGGCCCGCGGAGTCCCTCTGCCGTGGTACTGGCGGTAGAGATGGCGATGCTGGGGGGTGACCACGGCGCGAGGAAGGCGGGGGCGACTCGCCGGCGGCTCGGCGGCGACAGCGAGGAAGGTGGAGGCGACGGGGAAAGGGGAGAGGGAAGGAAGGGGAACGCATGGGGCAGGGAAACCGAGGCGGTTGTCGGCGCGTGGAGGGACGCGGTTAGCGGCAGGTGGGGCCGGCCGAACGGGATTAGGGGGGGCTGCATGGGAGTGCGCCTGTCCATCCCAGGAGGGTGGGGCCCGCGCGGGCGGGAGAGGGAGACGCGCGCGGCTGGCGGAATCAGCGTGAGGGTGTGCTGCTGCGTCCGCGTGGGTGGGGCTGGGATGATGTGGCGGCCTGGGATAGGCTGGGGTGGTGTGGAGGTGTGAGGTGGAGGGAGGAGATTGGCCAGGGTGAGGTGGAGGAAGGGTGGGTAGGCTAGGTTTAGGTAGAAAAGGGTTTGGGGGAATGATCCAGGGTTGGTAGAATTTTTATCTGGAGGTGGCCGGCTAGGCTTTCAGGCCTGGCTGGCTGCCTCCCAAAAATAATTTAAATATTTTATTTATTAACAACGGCTTTTGTAACCTGGATTTAGACAAACCAAAATATTCTGGAGGTTCGGGTTTTTAATTTGAATAAAGACGGGGATGTTTAGAAAACAAATCTAGGCGTTTCGAAAATAGTTTAGACAAAAACCATGCAAGATGATGACGATGCTCAAATGCAATGTGGCATGATGACATGAGCATGCGGTCATGACGATGCAATGCACAAAAACAACGCGATTTTCTAGTAGTGGTTTTTGCGGGGCGCCACAAGCTTGATGGTGGTGTTGATGGCAACGATCTCCCCTCTCTGGGAAGGAATTCCCCCGGCAGAATTCTGTCTACCAGAGAGATCTTTCTCTCTCGGTTCTTTTCCGCCCCGCAGAGGCGGCGGAATATTTCTATGGCCGCTCCCCTGGTATTAGGTTTTTGAAGGGATAATATACGCCAAAGGGGAGAGCCTGGAGTGGGCTAGGGCGTCCACACCACCTGCTGGCACGGCCTAGGGCTGCCACGCCGGGGGGTGGTGTGGCCCCCCTGTGGCCCATCTCCACTTCCCCTTCTAGCAATCTTCGTCTTCTGGAAAAATAGAATTTTCCATGTATTTTTCTGGATTTTTTGATCTTCGCGAATTTCGCCTCCAAACGGCCCCTTTTCCATCAGAATCCTGACTACAGCGGTCCATGCTCCAAAAGTCATCAACCATGCGAAAACAGATGAAATAACATAAGTATCATCTCTGAATATGAAATATATCAATGAATAACAGTACATTATGATATAGAATAGTGATGCAAAATGGACGTATCAACTCCCCCCAAGCTTAGACTTCGCTTGTCCCCAAGCGAAAACTGAGCTCAATAAACATGACCTCGGGTTTATGGAGTGAAGAGTCAATAAAATAATACGGACAAGAAGCATCACATTCATGAATACATAAATCATAATAGAAGACAGCTCACTATTATATAACTTAACTTGCAATAAGTAAAGGAAACACAATAAAGATACATAAAGTAAATAACAATTGGCAATGGCAAACTTAGCTCTTGGTCGAAGAATAGTTGACAATTTGCAGGAGTTCACACATAAAGGGTTTTCAATGATAGCTTTCAAAGTAATAAACACTAAGATAAGAGCAAATGTGCAAAGCAAGGAACATAAGAAACATGATTGAATAAATCATCATATGAATGAATGAAACACAACAACTCAAAATACTTGCTGAGATAGAAGAGAATAGGTTTAACTGACTCAACTAAAAATTAAAAGATAGGCCCTTCGTAGAGAGAAGCAGGGATTTCAAGTTTCATAAAGAGCTTCCAAAAATTATGGTACTTATTAGCTTTCAGCTCTCATTGCCCCTATCATAGGCATCTTTAGGTGATTAAGTTTAAAGTGATCAAATACGAGGATATGCTTGACAAGTTGTAAGTTGAAAATCTCATGTCCCTTGAATACGAGGGCCGCTCCTCATGCTACTCAAGTTTAGTTACCGGTAAGTTCTTGTCATAGTAAGTATATGTGTATCATAGAGAACCTCCAATGGGGTACCCCTTGCCCGATGATACAGAAGAATCCCCATATCAAAATGACAAGGCAAGCAGACAACGAGCATCTCAACAATCTTCTTATTTACCATGGGAAAATGGTGCTTTTTTTATCTCTTTCCTCTTTTCTCATCTTTTTTTTTCTTTTCTCAATCTTTATCTCCTTTTTATAATAAGAATGCTTCATAGATTGCTCATTATGGTTACGCTGCAGGTTTCCACCATGATTAGGCATGGATTAGACCAGCGGCCCAGGCGTTTCTCTAACACACATACATAACTCCATGGACCTACAAGCTCCCCTTTCATTTCACACCGACGACATCCATAGACAAAAGAGCATGATATCAACTAGGTACAATGTACAAGTGCAATGTTGAAAGCGTTCCCCGTGACAGCATGGTTCTGCTAATTAACAACTTACAAAGTGCGAGCATATACGCAACATAGATGGGCACAATGGTTCAAGTTTATTAAATGCAATAAAAGTAAAGTGTGCCATCAAGTTCATGAGAGCTTTAATCACTAATTTTCACATAACAAGTTTAATTCGGAAGGTAGATAAAAACATGAATTTACTTGGAATAGCAATAATGCTAGTAGGTAGGTATGGTGGACACAAATGGCATAGGTTTTGGTTTTAAGGATTGGATGCACGAGAAGCAATCCCTCTCAATACAGGTTTTTGGCTAGCAAGGCTGGGTAGCAAGTATAAGAGTTGAAGGAAACAAACAAACATACAAGTGATAAAAACAAACATGCAATCTTCCTTGGAAGCACAAAAATCTTAACTAGAGAATACTAAGCTTATGAGCAAATCAAGAAAGAAAGATGATGAAATTATATTTCTTTCGAGAGTACTTTTTATCTTTTTCATTCAATTCTCAAAAATAGTGTTTCTACTGACCGAGCCAGGTTTGCCAAAACCAACTAAATTTACTCAATGATCCCAAAGTGATACCAATACTAACGACAAGATCAATCATATAATCATGAATTGAAAAGTAATATAAGATATGCAAAAGGGTAAATGAAAGAACTTCTCATTAATATTCCATAACGGTAACTCACACCAAGGGATACATAGATATCTAACGAGAGGGGGGACACTTCCATAATGCAAACCATCCTACATGATAACTTCTCTATTCATGATATGACTCTACTAAAAAGGTAAAAAGATTGAAGATAGTGATGTGATACCGCGGTACTCCCCCAAGCTTGGAACAAACCAAGGGGAAGCCAAAACAACTCCTTCGGTGGTGGTGGTATTCTCTTGATGAGCTTTTTTTATTAATTTCCCCAAGTCCTCAATCTCCAAGGTGAGAGTACGAATCAACTCCGAGTTTTGCTCAATACGGCTCATGATCATGTCGGGTTGCGAATTCCAGCTCTTGCGATTCTTTCCCCACTCTTCCTCCTTGAAGTCTTCTTTTCCTGCATGGTTAGAACGAGGCATATCCCAATTGGAGGGTAGTCTATCCTTGGGCATATTTTGGAATTGATGCTCATGGATAAGGGTATGGAAAGGATTCTTGGTGCGTGGAAGTGGTGACCGTGGAGCCAGACAGTGATGCGGAGGCTTCCCTCCAGTTGACATCCGTTTGGTCCTTTTAATCCTAGCATGGTTTGCCACCACTCCAATGCTTGCAATGGTAGTGCCGGTGTGCTGATGCTGGCTTTTGTTTGCCTCCTCTTCATCTTTACTCTTGATCTCCTTCTCCTTCCCAGGGTCTTGGGGATCCTCCTTCACGGGCTCTTTTCCCTTGTCCTTGGCGGAGACCATTGTGCTTCTAAACTTTAAGAATAGTTCCTGGCAGAAACAGATCGAAACGAAAACACATCGAGAACACGATACATGAACCTTGGGGGATCCGGGGGATTATATATTATGAATTTTTACGATAAAAGGAAGGTACTGGGAGAAAACGGGTCGGAGACGGAGGCCGAGGTGGCCACACCACCTGCTGGCGCGGCTAGGGGGCCCGTGCCAGGTGGTGGTGTGAGCCACCCTGGCTCCGTTTCCGTCCCTCTTTCGCTTCATTGCTTTCCATGTTGGACAAAAACTTCAAAAAATATAACTGAACAGATTTTTCGCGGAACTTTTCTTACCAAATCTGTTACCTATTTGAAAACGGACCCCGCAGGTCTCTGAATTTGGTCTTTAGTAGATTATTCCGGAGTCACCGCTTGAATAACATCAATATATTCATCTTCATACTCATATTGCTCGAGTCATGAAACCTTTCACTTTCTTATTACACCATTTTCTCCGATAACCTGGAAATTTCTTTCACATAAAACTTTACACAATTCTCATTAGCAACATTAGTATAAGCGAGGTAATTAACCTTTTAAGTTCAATTTCAACTGAAATCCATCAAAACATAAGCCACTGAAACAACTCATTCCGAAAACCCAAAAGAATACAAAAAGGAAATCGATTTAAGAGGCAAATGCGAAAGTGGCAAAAATCTATCAAAACAGACCAGCAGGTAAAGATCATTTTTTATAAAGTCTTCTGTTGCTCAAATCAAAAAGTACAAAACTAACGAAATTTAAATAACAACCTGGGGAATAATCACAAAAAATTACAGCTCAATCCAGCATACAGAGATCGCTCACGAATTTTTACGGTGAAGCACAAAAAACTGTTTTGGGACAGCAACTTCCCCAAATCTTACTTCTCTCTCATTAGAGGTTGATCTTGACACAAAAACCAAACAAAAAGGATAAGGAGAGGTTATTACCGAAGTAATAACTCCCAACACTCAAATAAACAAATACAACTGAAAGCACAAATAAATTGGGTTGTGTCCCAAAAAGCTCTTTCTTTATAGTCATTAAGATGTGCATAATAATTTCAATGATGTCACATAAGAATATGAATTGACGTGAAAGAGAGAATCAAGAAGCAAAAATACACATGTTTAAGTCTAACCCACTTCCTATGCAAGAGGATTTTGTAAGAAAATAAATTTTTAAAACCAGAGGCTACTAGCATAGGAAGGCAAAATAAGTGCAACATAAAAACTTTCAGCATAAAACAAGGAAACTTAATATTATTGAGATGCATTAGAACCATATTCCCTTTCTCATAATAACTTTCAGAATCATGCATAAATTTAACGATATAACTATCACAAGAACCACTATAGCAATGATCACTTATCCTAACAGAAAACACAGGGACACTAGCTCTCATAACACTACTTTGTGAAACAATATTAGAGGTATCTTTAAAGAGGATAGTGTGTCCATATACATACTTAGTGACAAAGTCTTCCACATTTGCTATTATAGGTTCATCATCCATTTGTTCATCAGGTTCAACAACTTTATTTGTCCTTTCATTAACCATACTAGCTATCATAGAATGTTCCTTTACGTTATCTGGGAAAGGTATTTTCTCAATGTAAGGTTCAGGTAAAACATGATTAGCAGTATATACTTCAGTATTTCTTGCATGAACATACTTAGCAACATCTTTATATGGTTCATGATACTTATTCCACTTCTTTTTAGGAACTTTAATATAGGAAACAAAGGCCTTAAAATAAGTTGCAATAGCTTGAGAGTCAAGACCATAAGCATTTTTAATATTTTGAAAGTCATCAGTTCCCATAAAAGATTCAATGCATTCATAGTCATAATTTATACCTGACTTCCTTCCTTTATCAATCTCCCATGCTTCAACATTATCTTGAATACGGTCTAGAAGATCCCATTTAGCTTATTCTTCCATGTGTGTAAATGATCCAGCACAAGAAGCATCCAATAAATCCTTATCATGGGAGAAAGCCTTGCATAAAAGTTATTGATAATAATATTGTGAGGGAGCTCATGAATAGGACATTTGAGCATTAGTAACTTCAATCTCCCCCAAGCTTAGGCTGTACTCTCTCCATCACGAGGCCAAAAGTTGTATATTTGATTCCGATTTTTATGAATCTCACTAGGAGGATAAAATTTTGAATAAAAGAGAGGCACTATTTCCTCCCATTCAAGAGCTTGACCATTCTTCAGCAGCTTATACCATTCTTCAGCTCTTCCTTTCAGTGATAATGAGAATAACTTCTTCTTGAATTGATCTGTTGTAATACATACACACTTGAACAACCCGCATAATTCGTGTATAAAGAGCAAATGATCACCGGGATGGACAGTTCCATCTCCAACATAATAGTTATCCATAACATGATCAATAATTCTTGTAGGTATTTTAAAAGTATCATTCTCAGCAGGTGGTGGTCCATCTACTACCTTAGTAGTGGTATTAGCATTACGAAATAAGAAACTCAGCGAATTATCCATATTGAAATAAAGCAACTAATAGAAATAAACAATACTCACAGTAGAAGTTTCCTTTACCAGTTCCACTCTCCAATAGCGCTTCACTCCTCGACAACGGCGCCAGAAAATAGTTTTGATGACCCACAAGTATAGGGGGTGTATTGCAGTATTTTTGATAAGTAAGAGTGTCGAACCCAACGAGGAGCAGAAGGTGTTGACGAGTGGCTTGGAGCAGGAATTCTCTGTAAATACTTAGCAAACTAATTTTTAGGGGTTTTTGATAATGCAGGTAAATAAAATGCGAGTAAATAAAAGACAATAATAATAAATGCAAAAGGTGGCCCAATCCTTTCTTTAGCAAAAGACAAGCCAGTTGTATTACTTAAGATGACCAAACGTTCTCGAGGACACATGGGAATATCGTCAAGTGCTTTCGCTTCATATAGCTAATTAATCTTCTTTAGTTTGCTAAGAGTTGTGTGGGTGATCCTGTGCTAATGTACTGACATTCCTAGGACTAATACATACTTGTGATTATACCCCTTGCAAGCATCCGCAAGTACAAGAAAGTAATTAAGGTAGAAACCTAACCACAACTTTAGACTCTAAGACCCTGACATCCCTTGTGCAAAGGTTTCCTAACGGGGGTTCAGGTTTCTATCACTCCGGCAACCCCTACGATTAGTAGCCAAATACACAATGCATTCCCCTAGGCCCATATAGGTGAAGTGTCATGTAGTCGACGTTCACATGACACCACTAGAAGAAATACACCACAACTTAAATATCAAACCATTGAATCTTTCTCAACACAATTCCACTACTAACAACATGACTTCTCCCATGTCCTCAAGAACTAAACGAACTACTCACAAGACATCATATGGATCAAGATGAGAGATGATATAATGATATGTAACAATCTCAACATAAACGATAATTCAATGGTTCACTCAATAGCATCAACTACAAGGAGTAATCAACACCAGGAAAGTTTCCCCTAAGAACTATGCAAGATTCCACCCAATTGTTACAGCGGTATGAAGTGGTGATGATGGTGCTGGTGGAGATGATGATGATGATGATGATCCCGATGAAGTCCAGCTTGATGGTGGTGTTGATGGCGACAATCTCCCCTCTCCGGGAAGGAATTCCCCCGGCAGAATTCTGTCTGCCGGAGAGATCTTTCTCTCTCGGTGTTTTCCGCCCCGCAGAGGCGGCGGAATCTTCCTGTGGTCGCTCCCCCGGTATTAGGTTTTCGAGGGGATAATATACGCCAAAGGGGAGAGCCTGGAGTGGTCCAGGGCGGCCACACCATCTGTTGGCGCGGCCTAGGGCTGCCCGCGCCAGGGGGTGGTGTGGGCCCCCTATGGCCCATCTCCACTTCCCCTTCTGGCAATCTTCGTATTCTGGAAAAATAGAATTTTCCATGTATTTTCCCGGGTTTTCTGATCTTCACAAATTTCACCTCCAAACAACCCCTTTTCCATCAGAATCCTGACTGCAGTGGTCCATGCTCCAAAAGTCATCAACTATGCAAAAATAGATGAAATAACATAACTATCATCTCTTAATATGAACTATATCAATGACTAACAGTAAATGATGATATAGAATAGTGATGCAAAATGGACGTATCACGGGGCGGTCATTGACACTACATCCAACATCTTTATTTCTTGCCTCTGCATAATCTGCAACTCAAATTCTTGAAGTGAAAGAATCCAACGGATCAGTCTTGGCTTATGGTCTTTCCTCTCAAGGAGTTCTTTTAAGCCATCATAATCCATGTGAACTCTTACCTTTGCATCAAATATATAGGAATGAAATTTATCACAAGAGAAAAATACAGCAAAAAGTTCGTTTTCTTCCTTAGGGTAGTTCTTTTGAGCACCATTGATAGTTATACTGGCATGATGTATAATATTAAATCTTCGACCAATATGTTGTCCTAGAGTTACTCCTACAACATCATCACTAGCTTCACATATTAAATCAAAGGTTGTATCCCAGATAGGTGGTTTAATAATAGGAGCACGAGATAAAGCATTTTTGAGTCTATCAAAGGCTTCAAGACACTTATCATCAAAATTAAATCTCATTCCCTTTTGCAAGAGGTTTGTCAAAGGTTTAGATATTTCAGAGAAATTTCTAACGAACCTTCTATAAAAACCCACATGACCAAGGAAACTTCTTATACCTTTAACATCCCTAGGTTGTGGCATTCTCTCTATTGCCTCAACCTTAGCTCTATCAACTTCAATTCCCTTACCTGATACCTTATGTCCAAGGACTATACCTTATTTGACCATAAAATGGCACTTCTCCTAGTTTAGAACAAGATTATTTTCTTCACAATGCTACAAAACTCTTTTGAGATTATCCAAGCAACTAGTTAATGAAGTTCCATAGACAGAAAAGTCATCCATAAATACTTCCATTATAAGTTCTATAAAATCAGCAAAAGTAGCAGTCATGCATCTTTGAAAAGTAGCTAGAGCATTACATAAACCAAAAGGCATACGTCGGTAAGCATATAAACCATAAGGACTAATGAAAGTTGTTTTAAGTTGGTCATCAGGATGAACAACTATTTGAGAGAAACCAGAGTATCCGTCCAAGTAGAAAAAATGAGAATGGTTTGCTAACCTTTCTAAAGTTTGATCTATGAATGGTAATGGATAGTGATCTTTTATAGTCTCTTTATTTAATTGCCTGAAGTCTATGCACATCCTATTCCCAACAACAGTTCTAGTAGGTATCAATTCATTGTTTTCATTAGGAACAATAGTAAAACCGCACTTCTTAGGGACACAATGAACATGGCTTACCCATTCACTTTCTTTAACAGGATAGATTATACCTGTCTCCAGTAGATGTATAATTTGTTTTCTTACCACTTCCTTCATTTCAGGTTTTAGTCTTCTATTGGATTCTACAACTGGTTTAGCACCTTCTTCCATGAATATTCGATGGATGGCTATCATGGGACTAATGCCCTTCAAGTCATCCATTGAGTACCCAAAGGCCTGGTGATGCTCCTTAAGTATCTTCATGATTTCTTGATGACCCACAAGTATAGGAAGTGTATCGCAGTATTTTTGATAAGTAAGAGTGTCGAACCCAACGAGGAGCATAAGGTGTTGAAAAGTGGCTTGGATCAGGAATTCTCTGTAAATACTTAGCAAACGGATTTTTAGGGTTTTTTGATATGCAGATAAATAAAGTGCGAGTAAATAAAAGACAATAATAATAATTGCAGCAAGTGGCCCAATCCTTTCTTTAGCAAAGGACAAGCCGGTTGTATTACTTAAGATGACCAAACGTTCTCAAGGACACATGGGAATATTGTCAAGTGCTTTCGCTTCATATAGTTGATTAATCTTCTCTGGTTGGATAAGTGTTGTGTGGGTGAATCTATGCTAATGTACTGACCTTCCTAGGACTAATACATACTTGTGATTATACCCCTTGCAAGCATCCGCAACTACAAGAAAGTAATTAAGATAAAAATCTAACCACAACCTTAAACTTTGAGATCCTACACTCCCCTTATGCAAAGGTTTCATAACGGGGGTTCAGGTTTCTGTCATTCCGGCAACCCCATGATTAGTAGCCAAATACACAATGCATTCCCTAGGCCCATAAAGGTGAAGTATCATGTAGTCGACGTTCACATGACACCACTAGAAGAATAACACCACAACTTTAATATCAAACCATTAAATCTTTCTCAACACAATTCCACTACTAACAACATGACTTCTCCCATGTCCACAAGAACTAAATGAACTACTCACGAGACATCATATGGATCAAGATCAGAGATGAAATAATGATAAGTAACAATCTGAACATGAACAATAATTCAATGGTTCCACTCAATAGCATCAACTACAACAAGTAATCAACACCGGGAAAGTTTCCCCTAAGAACTATGCAAGATTCAACCCAATTGTTACAGCGGTACGAAGTGATGGTGATGGTGCTGGTGGAGATGATGGTGATGATGATCCTGATGAAGTCTAGCTTGATGATGGTGTTGATGGCGATGATCTCCCCTCTCTGGGAAGGAATTTCCCCGGAAGATTTATGCCTGTCGGAGAGCTCTTTCTCTCTCTATAGTTTCTGCCCCGCAGAGGCAGTGGAATCTTTATGTGGTCCCTCCCTGACATGGGTATACCCTATAGGTACTTGAGCTCGGTATATACGGTCTGAATATAGTAGAGGTCCACGGTGTCGCCAAGGCCCAAAGGGAGAGCTCGAGTAACCTACGGACTCTCGATTGCTTAAAGAACAAGAAAAAGCTATGGATAGAAAGTTCAAAGGGGAAAACCCTAACATGTAACCTACTCGACCTGCTACCCGAGACCTAGCCTATATATATAAAGGCTAGGAGGGGGCAGCGAGGAGGACACACGCAACTCTAGTTTCCACAACCCTCGCCAGATTGCATCCACCATTGTAATCCTCGATTCCTTTGATAATTCCACGAGCAGACAAGCAGGAGTAGGGACCTCTACGAGGCCTGAACCTAGGTAAATCTTCGAGTCCCCTGTGTTCTTGTTTGCTAGCCGATAGATGTCTCCAGCGCTCCCTCCTTCTCCAAAACCCAAGTCCATAACAATGGGCATTGATGAGTTAAACCCTCGTCAATTGGCGCCGTCTGTGGGAATAGGGGGTGCTGATGTTGCGGCTTCTTCGGCCCCATCAACCGTGATCTACAACTCTGCAACAATGGAGATTCACCAACTCTTCGGCGCGTTCAACTTCACCGTCCACACGCCAGCCACTCGCCCGACTTTCGAGTCTGTGGGCGACGGAATCAGCTTGGCGATCGGGAGCCTCCGCTTCCAAGTTGGTCAGATGGGCACGCTTCGCATGCCTGACCAGCCAACAACACCATCGATTGCCCTAGCATCATGGTTCCCTCCGTCGATTGGCACCCTCAGCGAACTCAACGCCCCGGCAACAACTGGGAGTACAGACAGCGATAGCAGTCGCGAATCTGATCTGGGAGATCTGCAACTGAAGATTGAACCTACGGTTCCGGATCTAAAAGTTGCGGGAGCAGCAGCTTCCCCAACCACTTCATGTGTGCCATCATCAACGCAGGCGACACCTCCGCCAATCGCGACAACACGGGCAATGGCGGCCACGGAGCTGACCCGCCAAACAGCGGCATACCTAACGGTGGACCACCGCCAAACGGCGGGCCATCGCCAAACGGCACCCCCGTCAACAACGGGGGATCAGTCGAGCCTCCAACCATAATAAACGAGCAGACTGGCGAACGAGTTGTGATCAGGCTCAATGAACTCGAGTACGCTCGCTGCCGCGAAGCCCTACGGGGTAACCCTTTACCCTTTGGATCCCCTCAAGAGCTGCTAATGGGCTATCATTGGCTCCTGAAGGAAGAACTCAAGCGTCAAGTGCAAACAATCGCGCAACTCAAGGCACGCAAAAAGGCGGCATATGAGTCGACTCTTCGACGTGCTGGGCTCTCCTCCCACGGAGGATCCTCCTCAAAGGTCAACAAGCACATCGCAAACAAGAGGCGATCCCGGATGGCCCATCTCACTGAGCAAGAACGCATAGAAGCTGCAAAGGTCCTCGACTTCAGCTCTATGACTGTCGACACACGGGGCAACGTGGTCCCGAAGACGCCGCAAGCTGCGGTGACGGCAGCCACCATGTACCTCCTGAACAACCAACCGCCAGCTGGAGATCCCTGAGCCGCCATGCACCGATCTACAATCGCATGCTTGGGACTAGTCAATGCCGCCCTTGATAAAGAGCCAGCACCAGAGCTGAAGAAAGGCAAGGCTCTGGCAAAATGCTACTCCTCACCCTCATCCAGCGACGACAGTCACGATCTGTCTCGATGTCGCCGCTCATGGCGACACGACCACGACTATGATGCACGCGATGACCTCACGCAGCGCAAGATCGACAAATCAAGGGCGCGACGTGCTCGGTCGACTGACTCAGAAGACGAAGATGTGGAGCTTTGTGGCGCTAGATGCTTCAGCAGGGCCATCAGGGAAAAGCGAATGCCCAAGGGGTTTAAGCTCCCATCGAAGAACCCAAAGTTTGACGGCCTACAGGACCCGAAGATCTGGTTGGAGGACCACATTTCCTCCGTCAGGCTCCACAGTGGGAGTCGAAGCACGGCCATGCAATGCCTACAGCTATAGCTGCAGGGCGCCACCCGAGCCTTTCTCAACAACCTCCCATGCGGATCCATTTGCAGTTGGGAAGAGCTGGTATACAACTTTGTGCACAACTTCAAGGGCACATACAAACGACCCGCATCAATCGAAGAGCTGAGATGCTGTCAGCAAAGATCGGGCGAATCGCTACGCTCCTACATCCAGAGGTGGTCCATCATCAAGAACTCCGCAGAGAACATCTCGGAGGATCGCGCAATTGACGCATTCAACGACGGAGTACGCCGCATAGAGCTCAGGGAGGAGCTGGGCCGCTCAAAGCCCAAAACCATCGACCACCTGATGGAAATCGTGAATCGCTAGGCAGACGGAGAAGATTCGGTGAAAAATCGCGTTCACTCTGATGACGAGGCAGAACTCGAGCGCAGACGCGATCGCTGAGGCAAACACCTCAAGCGCATCTACGATGATCGCGACGACGTCAACATGGTCGCGGCCAGCTACGCCGACAGACGCGACGACAACCACAACAGCAGCTACTGTAGCGGTGGATACCGCGACTCCAAAAAAACCACGCAAGTATGGCAGCGCCGCAATCGCGATGAGGCACCCACAACATCCATTGAAGACAAGCTGTCCGAGCCATGCACGGTGCACTTCTACATCGACAAGCATGACAGAAAGAAGAAGTCAAGTCACCTCCTCAAGGACTGCCGCGAGTTCCTCAAATTACACAAGGGACTGGCTCGGATGAACCGTAGCGCAGTCGAAAGGGCTTAAGGAGTCGCCCCAGGCGTCGTGGCACATGGAGCTCCGCCACCACCACCCGGGCCACCCCCGAATGCAGTTGCGCCGAACCAGCACCACGGAGGCGAACCATACCCACGGGCCATGGGTACCCTGATGATCCAAAAGGGGCGCCCCTCGAATTGGGTGCAGAAGGCCATCACTCGCCAAGTCAACTTGGCCAGAAACTCGCCACCATCTACCATTGAGTACCTCAGCGGAAGCGAGTCCTGCATCACCTTCGACAAGCGCGACCATCCGCCCCAAGTACCTCGCCTAGGCCATTGTCCCCTCGTACTCGAGGCGCAAATTGGAGGCTTCGACATGAGGCGCGTCTTCATGGACGGCAGAAGCGGCATCAAACTTATATTCGCGAGTACCTTGCAAGCACTAAGGATCCCTCTAACTTGCTGAGAAGCCTCAGACACAATGTTCCATGGCATCGTCCCAAGCAAGGGCGTGTATCCTCTTGGCAAAATCAACCTCGACGTCATCTTCGGCACGCCGAAAAACTTTCGGCGCGAGCGCATCGACTTCGAGGTCGTCGACTGGCCCTTGCAGTACCACTGCATCCTCGAACGTGACGCGTTCGCTACGTTCATGGAAGTACCACACTACGCCTATCTGCAGATGAAGATGCCAGGCCCTAACGGTGTCATCACGGTCAACGGGAGCTTCGAGAGATCTGACAGTTGCTCTAGGGAATTCAACAGAATCTCCCAGTCCTTCGGCATGCATGAAGAACTCACGAGACTAAAGGAGTCGACAGACAATAGTCTGCCTCCCCTAAGCCGGCCAAGCTCACCCGACTTGTCCTTCGACTCATCAATGCACACGAAGAAAGTCCAGGTCCAGCCATCGGATCCTGCCAAGACGGCCCTCATCGCCAACAACTTGAGTCCTGCATAGGAATTCGCACTCGTCAAATTCCTCCGTGAGCACCGGGAAATTTTCTCCTGGTGTCCAGCGGACATGCCAGGAGTTCCCAGGGAATTCGCCGAGCACGCACTCAATGTCAATCCAGACGCAAGGCCGGTCAAACAAACAATTCGGCGATTGTCTGAACCAAGGGCAAAGGCAGTTGGAATGGAGTTCAACAGAGCCCTCGACGCCAAATTGATATGCGAGATCAAGGAAAGCACTTGGCTCGCCAACATGGTGCTAGTACCAAAAAAGGACACGCACATCCTGCGGATGTGCGTGGACTTCACCTCTTTGAATAAGCACTGTCCAAAGGATCACTTCCTGCTACCGCGAATCGACCAGATCATTGACTCCACCGCGGGATGCGAGCGCCTCTCCTTCCTCGACGCCTACTCAGGCTATAACCAGATTGAAATGAAGGAGGAAGACCAAGAAAAAACAGCATTTACAATGCCTTTTGGTGTGTTCTGCTACAACACAATGCCCTTCGGGCTAAAGAATGCAGGAGCCACCTACCAGTGATGCATGCAGGCTTGCCTCAAGAACCAACTCGGTCGGAACATTCAAGTCTATGCCGATGACATAGTAATCAAGACCAAAGAGGAAGCCTCACTAATCGACGATTTGCGCGAAACCTTCACCAACCTCGATCGCTACCGGGTCAAGCTCAGTCCGGACAAGTGCGCCTTCGGCGTACCATCTAGGCAACTCCTCGGGTACCTTATCTCCACGAGGGGAATTGAGGCAAATCCGAAGAAAATAAAAGCTATACTGACCATAGAGAAGCCAAAAAACATAAGAGGCGTCCAGCAGCTGGCTGGGCGAATCGCGGCTCTCAGTCAATTTATCAGTCAGATGGGTGAAAAGGCACTGCCCTTCTACCAAATCCTCTGCAAATCTAACAAGTTCGAGTGGACCAATGAGGTGCAGGAAGCATTCGAAGACCTCAAGCGCCTATTATCCACCTCGCCGGTACTGGTGACACCACGCGAAAGGGAACCATTGTTGCTATTCATCTCCGCCACCAACCAGGTGGTCAGCACAGTGCTCGTAGTCGAACGAGCCAAAGAAAATAAGGTCCACGGAGTCCAGCGCCCAGTCTACTACCTCAGCGAGGTACTTATGCCAACAAAACAGTGGTACCCGCACTACCAGAAACTGGCGTACGACGTCTTCATGACGGCTCGACGACTGCGCCACTACTTCCAGGAACACTCAATCGTGGTAGTCAACGACGCGCCGCTCGGGCACATCCTCAACAACCCCGACGCCATCGGACGAGTCGCACTTTGGGGAATCGAACTATCTCCACGAGACATCACATATGAAAAACGCGACGCAATCAAGTCACAAGTTCTCCCTGACTTCCTCGTGCACTGGATGGAGAACCAGCTCCCCGAAAAACCAGATATGTCCTACCTCTGGACAATGCACTTCGGCGGATCCAAGCGGAAGGACGGAGCTGGTGCAGGTGTCATACTGACATCGCCCCAAGGAGACAAGCTGAAATATATCCTACGAATGCAGTTCACCACCTCCAACAACGAAGCTGAATACGAGGCCCTGCTCCACGGGATGAGGATGGCAAAAGCCTGCGGCGCCAAAAGGCTCATAATATATGGCGACTCCAAACTGGTGGTTAATCAGACAATGCACGAGTGCAACGCACTGAATGACAACATGATCGCCTACCGTGACCTCTACGACAATCTCGAAGGGGATTTCGACGGCTGCGAGCTACGACACATAGGTCGCAGAAGCAATGAAGAGGCGGACACACTCGCCAACATAGGCTCTACCTGCGCCCCCATACCACCAGGGGTATTTCTCGAGCGCATCTGTGAATGCTCCATCAAGCCAAAGGCCACAGAGAAGAAAACAAGCGCATCAACGGACTCGAGGGCTACGTCGCCCAATGAGCCAATGGCACTCGATGACTTGGAGCTGGATATAGGACTCGAAGGACCCGTGAGCGTCATGATGATCGAGCCATCCTGGACTCAACCGTACATCACGTACCTTCTCAGCAAGAGGCTACCAGACGATCCAACTGACGCACGGCACATCGCATGGCGATCCAAGGCATTCGCTGTTATCAACGGCGAACTATACAAGCGCGGCATCACAGGAGTGCTCCAACGATGCGTCTCCACGGCCGATGGAAGAGTTGTTCTCCTCGACATCCATGAGGGGACCTGCGGGCACCATGCCGGCAGTCGCGCCCTTGTTGGCAAAGCTCTACGAGCTGGATTCTACTAGCCTACGGCCATGCGAGACACCAAGGATATCGTCCAGAAATGCAACGCTTGCCAGCAATTCGCGGACAAGCCACACGCACCTGGCGCAGAACTCTGGCCAATTCCATTGGCCTGTCCCTTCGCGCAATGGGGACTTGACATGGTCGGCAAGCTCCCAAAGTCCTCACGAGGAGGCTACATCTACCTCCTGGTCGCAGTCGACAAATTCACCAAGTGGATAGAGGCCATGCCAGTGACAAATCAATCAGGGCACAGTGCGGTCAAGTTCATTGAGTCCATCGTCTACCGCTTCGGAGTGCCGCACAACATCATCACAGACAATGGGATGAACTTTACATCCAAGGAGTTCCAAGAATTCTGCGAGAATCTGGGAATCAACGTCAGCTATGCCTCGGTAGCACACCCATAGACCAACGGTCAGGTCGAAAAAGCTAATGGGATAGTCTACGGCGGCATCAAGAAGCGACTCCTCCGGCCACTGGAACAAGCCGCAGGTTGTTGGCTAGACGAACTACAATCAGTACTCTGGAGCCTACGCACAACTCCAAACAGTGCTACAGGGTACACCCCGTTCTTTATGGTGCACGGGGCTGAAGCGGTGCTACCCGCCGAAGTACGATACAAAGCATCGCGTGTGGTCGCTTACAGCGAGTAGGAACCAACTCTCGCACTCGAAGACTCCGTAGACCTCCTTAACGAGGCAAGGGAAATCGCCGCGGAGAGATCAACGATCTACTAGCAGAACCTACGCAACTACCATAGTAGGAGGCTACGCCCCAGATCCTTCGTCGAAGGCAACCTGGTATTGCGACTGAAGCAGCAAGGACATCTCAAGCTCGAGTCTCCCTGGGAAGGACCATATGTGATTACAGAAGTAATCCCAGGTGGCGCCTATCGTCTTAAAAATTTAGAGACAGGAGTCGTATACTCCAACCCCTGGAACGTCACGCAGCAGCGATGCTTCTACCCTTAGTCGCTTTTTACTTTTACGTTACAAATAAGGCTACTCAACCAAGGCTACTTAGCCACACAATGTACTTCATACTACCCTGGAAATAAATAAAGCTAAGTGCCCCAAAACTCTGTGTTTTTCTTTCATTTCTCGCAAATTGTCCACTCGGGAGCTGCGCCACCCTGTACACATCTGTTTTACGAACTCAAGCGTGATATCCTGAGTAGCTGGCACACCTATTGAAACCCTTGAAAAAACATCAACCCAGTTGCAACGCACCTGACAGGTTGACAAGGGACTGAGATAAACACAAAGCTAGGCTAACGAAAATGAATCGCATAGTGCAACGCACTCACAAAACATACACGCTAACAAGCTCTTTTATATACATCGTCATCAATCAATTATAAACAACATATATACGAACTTTACAACATTAATACAACTATGTGCAGGATACAAACTAAACTACTGTTGCAGCAAGAGAACATTGGTCTGCTCCTCGAAGAAATCGACGATCTCCTCTGCCGGACGGTCCACTGCCTGATAATGTGGCAATTTGTTCCAAACAGAACCCATTGGACGTGCAGGTGGCCCAGCCGCAATTGCTGCAATATCCACATCAGGCCTATGCAATCGCACCAGTGACAGAGCAGCTTTGGCACCTGCCACTAATTGTTGCCGCACACACTTGTGTACCGCACTCAAATCCTAGAATCTAGCAAGAAGGGCCAGCAGGCTCGATGGAACGACGTCCAGCGGGAACATCGTCTGGTAAATATTCTTCAAGCATGACTGCGCCTTCTTCAAGAAATGAAGCACTCGTGACGCACGATCCTACAGGGTCGCCAACGCGATCGCACGATCATGATCTACCCAGAAGTACCCACTCGCCTGAAGCTGCTCTTGGGTCAAGTCATTCATACGAATGGCAATTCGATCCTTCTCATCCTGTGGATGGCCGCATTGACAACTATACAAAGCAAAAGCGGAAGTATCAGGACAGCAAACCATCGCGAGTGACTACAAGGAAAATATAAGAGTAAGAAAGCTAACATTTAAATTGGTCGCCCAGCTGCGTCACCTCCCCCAATAGATAATGTTCTCGAGCGGTGGCCTTCTCTGCCTTCGATTTCCATACATCCGCATTACCGCGGAGTACGGGCAATTCACGCTCAAACTGCTTCACGCGATCACAGAGTCGCGAGAGCAGAGATAACTCATCCACCCTTGAGCGTGGCGGTGCCAAAGTGTCATCAAGGGGTGGCGAATCCTGAGGTTCCCTCAATGGTTCACTCGATCTGCCCTATCACAAGCCAAGCAAGAAGCAATAAGAAGACTAAAGCGATGCACAGACAAAAGATTCGCGTGCATTCAAGATCAGCAAAAGTATCAGTAGATACATTCGCCAAAAGGCATGTTTTCGACAAGATACATAAGCTATCTAACTATTACAAAGCTACTGAGGAGCAACTAGTTTCTTCGACTTGGACTTTGGCTTTGGGGGCCTCATCGAGTCTGTGGCGGTGTCAGATGCCACTGACTTTCCGCCGGCCCCTGACGCCATAGCCTTCGGCGCCTTCTTGGCTCGCTACAGCTCCTCAGAGTACTTTGCAACTGTGTTCATCAGCTATGGGCCATACTTGCCACAAGCAGCCGCGAAAGGAGCAAAGACTACCTACTGACCGTCCGCGCCGACGGGCATCACCCTTGAGACTACTGCAGGATCAACTTCGACTCCATGGGTTTGCAGCATCGCGAGTGACATTGACGCACCAGCCACACGGAGCGAGTTCTTGAAGCCCGCATGAACACCTCCGGCAAGGGATTCCACCATCTCATCCAGATTTTTTATCAACTCAGCCTTGGGTGTCATCTCCTCCCAAAGACGGCTGAGCACGCCTTTAGCCTTGGCGAGCGTACCCTGCACAACAGCGTTGCGGTCTTCGACTACCAAGACGGCACCCGCCAATGCGTCATCATGGCGGAGCGCCTGTGCGTCAAAGCTCAGCCCACTAGCATCTACACAAAAATCGAGCATTGGCATAACATCAGCAACAAATAACCACATCAAAGGCAATCAAAAAAGAGGCATTTGAGGAAATTACAGACCAGCAAATACCTGAGAGGGCCTTGGCAATCGAAAAAAGCTGTTCTTCGAACATCTTCTCCCTGGCCGTAATGGAAGCACGTAGATCCTCTTCGCGCTTTTGCGACTCGTCACGCGCCGTGATTGCCTCATCGCGGCTCTTCACAGTCGCGGTGAGCGTATTTTCCAGGGTGGCGGCGTCGCGAAGAAGGGCATTATGTTCAGCTGAAAAACAAACACAAATGATAGACTATCAGTTGAATACATAGCAACAATGTAGAAGAAGAAGAAGTAAAAAGCACCTACCTTCCACCACGCAATGGCGCGTATCCAACATTGCATGCTGGCGACCCATCGCAAGGACCTGCTCCGCCAAGTGAGCGGCTTCCTTCACAAGGAGCTGTCCTAAAAGGAAAACAACAGAGGATCAGCAGATGACATAGATAAAATTGACTGCAACATCAGAAGAAGAGATACTACACTTACATGATCCTCCAGTGACTCCGAAGTCGATTGGTGTGAAGTCATCCGGGGCAACCATCCGATGCTCCCCATCGTGTGGAGAGCTTGATGAATTATGCCCGGAGTGGGCCGCCAATGGAGGGGAAGGAGCACGTTCAACCTCTTTCTTGGCCCTGGAGGTCGCGACTCCATATTCTTTCAAAAATTGTACGCCGTCAGAAGATGACGACGCTTGTTGGCTGCAAAACAAAACCAATGTCAAGAAAAGGCAACTCCAAAGAAGAACCAAAAAGGTAGAATCGAATACTTACCAATCAAACTTATCAAAATTGAAGGTTTGATCCCCTGACTCTGACGACGATTCCTTAGGCAGCCGCATCTTCTTGCGAGAGGATGGCGCCATGGCACTCACAGGAATGGCAGGGATCAACGACTCTGCACCAACACCTGCACCTTCTGGAGTCGAAGGGGACGACACATCCGAATCCTCATTGCGCGAACGCTTGCGAGTATCCGGACTACTCAACTCGGGGGCTTCCTCCTCCACATCAGATGGGATGGTCGACTCCGACTCGTCCTCTTCCATGGCTTCACGAGGTATAACCCCCTCAGGAAGAGGGGGCATACAGGGTGACACCACCCAATCCTACACACCGACAATAATTTAGCACAAAGTCAAGGAAAAATAGCAAAGAAGCAATCGACAAACAAAGCTATTACGTAGCACAACTGTACCTCAGGAGGAGGGTTATTAGCATCGAACGGAGGAACGACTGGATCACTGGGGAGCACATCCTTGACGGTGTACTTGGTAACCAGCCGCACCCTTTTGTCTACCTCACTCGCGGACATGCCATCGACAGACACGCGAGTGACATCGTTCGCGCCAGCCCACTGAAACATGGGGTGGACTCTGGCCTACAGGGGCTGGACGTGACGGCACAGCCATGTGCGAATGAGGGCACAGCCTCCCTCCTCTTTGCCCATGCGACTCTCGAGGTCGCAGACGCGCTCGTACAGCACATCTGTTTCCGCGGACTAGCCGGGCATAATCACGTTCTTCCAGGAACGCCTCGTCTTGCACGGCGTCGCGGGGTCGAAGGGCGCGGGTCCGTAGTGGTCTTCGTCAGCCTTCTGGTCACGGGCGTAGAACCACTTGTCCCTCCACCCTTGGACGGACATCATCAGCTTGATGTCGAAGTACGTGGCGGAGGGATCGACGTGGATACCATAGCCGCCTACATCATAGACTACGGAGCCATACGCCGATTGGCGCTTCAACTTGAAGAGGCGCTTGAAGAGGACGAAGTGTGGCTCGATTCCGAGCCAGCACTCGCAAAGGGTAATATAGCAAGCTACGTGGAGGATGGAATTGGGGGACAGCTGATGGAGCTGGAGCCCGTAAAAACAGAGAAGGCCCCTGAAGAAAGGATGCAGGGGCAACAAGAGGCCGCGAATGATGAACGCTAGGAACATCACTCGAAAGCCAGCAGGAGGAGAGGGGATTACCTCGCTGCCAGGGACGCGCGCGTCAGCGACTGCGGACGACAAAACTCCGTGTTGGCAAAGAAGACGAAGCTGTGAGGACTTGATCACAGATGCACGCCACTTGTGACGCGAGTGCCCGTGCCTTTCTTCTTTCTGCCGACGGCGGTGGTGGTGCCCGCAGCGGCGGAGCCACCCTTCTTCTTCATAGCAGCAGCAGCAGCGGAATCGGCCACAGCACCTCCCTCTTTCTTCCCCATTCCGCGGCGGCGATGTGACTAGAGAAAGTGGCTGGGAAATACGCGGAGCTGGTCTAGCGCCACGAAGGAAAGGAGCGCAAAGAAGCAGAGGAGCAGCGGGAATGGCGATGGAGGCAAAGGCAGAAGAGAGGAAGATGTGAAATTTACCGTCGCCGCATTGCTACTTAACCCCCTGGAAGATGCAATCCAACGGCAAAGAAAAACCCTATCAGACGCGTGGCGTTCATCGCGCTCAACATGTGGACGACCTGAAGCGCGAACCGTCCCCCACTACTCCCATTACATGCGGAAATCGAGGAGGCGCAGTTAAAATAAAGATTACGCACGCCCGGTCAAATTAGAGTCAGGAAATGGGACCCACCGCTCGTCACGTCCCGTCAAACTCGCTCACGCGGGCAACTGAGGTCATCAATCGTCAGCACTGGCGTCATCCAAAACTACGCAGCAGAAGACTTCGACTATTTTAGTCCTTGCTCGAGTCTTTGACTCCACCAAGCACTCAGGGGCTACTCCCATAGGGAGCGCTGGTCGCGCACCCTACGATTTTTTCTTTTTCTTTTTTACAGGAAAATGGACAATCAAAGCAAACCCAACCACTCGAAGCACGATTCGAGTATGGACATGGGTTACTCCCATAGGGAACGCCGGAAGCCAATTCGAATGAAACAAGCAAACAAAAGACGACAGCAGTCGCAAAAGTTCTTTAGTCCCTGCCTGAGTCTTCGACTCAACCAGGCACTCGGTGGCTACTCCCATAGGGAGCGCTGGTCGTGCACCCTATGATTATTTGTACATCATACTGTGTGTTGATGACATCCACACTCGAAGCTTATGGCGACATCACCTCATGACATTGCCCTACAAAGAGATTGTGTCTCCTGGGTCACCCGAATCATCTCCGCGGTGACAAAACTCGGATGCCGCGCTTGCAACGTGAAGATAAGACCTGAATAAGGCCTAGCAACACATTTTCTGCGCGCTACCAGAAATATATCCGTGCCAACAGGCACAATGAACATGCCTTGA
Organism: Avena eriantha; assembly: GCA_910589775.1. Taxonomy (NCBI): domain Eukaryota; kingdom Viridiplantae; phylum Streptophyta; class Magnoliopsida; order Poales; family Poaceae; genus Avena; species Avena eriantha. The sequence goes on from OU342744.1 coordinate 106,487,757, forward strand.
CGGACACGTCGAGTGCTCACACCCATATACTGGAATTCGACTCCTGTAAGACCTCTGCGGCTTGAGTCGAATTACACCAGCACTTATCCGGATTCGAGTCCAGGGACTCGAGTTCGAGTAGATTGCGTTGTTTTGCCCTAAGGTAGTTAACTGATACCGATACATCGGTTAAATTAGGCACGCACATCAACAATCCCTATGACACAACCAAAGCAGTCAAAAAACATAGTCATTCATGCACTTGAAAGGCTTCATAAAGTCTCCAGTCGAATCTGCGATTCCACTAGACACTCGGGGGCTACTGACATGGGTATACCCTATAGGTACTCGAGCTCGTTATATATGGTATGAATACAGTAGAGGCCCACGGTGTCGCCAAGGCCCAAAGAGAGAGCTCGAGTAACCTACAGACTCTTGATTGCTTGAAGAATAAGAAAAAGCTAAGGATAGAAAGTTCAAAGGGGAAAACCCTAACCTGTAACCGACTAGACCTTCTATCCGAGACCTAGCTTATCTATATAAAGGCTAGGAGGGGGCAGCGAAGAGGACACACACAACTCTAGTTTCCACAACCCTCGCCAGATTGCATCTGCGCCCATTGTAATCCTCGATTCCTTTGATAATTCCACGAGCAGACAAGCAGGAGTAGGGACCTCTACGAGGCCTGAACCTGGGTAAATCTTTGAGTCCCCTATTTGCTTGTTTGCTAGCCGATAGATGTCTCCAGCGCTCCCTCCTTCTCCAAAACCCAAGTCCATAACAATGGGCATTTATGAGTTAAACCCTCGTCACTCCCCGAGTCTAAGGGTTTCAGGGGGATTATATACACCAAAGGGCGATGCTACAGCTGGGCTAGGGTGGCCACACCACCTGGTGGCGCGGCCAGGGGGACCCACGCCAGGGGGTGGTGTGGGCCCCATGTGGCCCATCTCCACTCCTCGTTTTGGCTCCCTTCGTCTTCTGGAAAAAAAGGACTTTCCGTATATTTTCTGGGATTTTCTGATCTTCGCGAATATTGCATCTGGACAGTGCTTTTTCCATCAGAATCCTAACTTCGGTGGTTCATCCTCCAAAAGTCCTCAATCATGCAAAAATAGATGGAATAACATAAGTATCTTCTCTCAATATGAAATATATCAATGAATAATAGTAAATTATGAAATAAAATAGTGATGCAAAAATGGACGTATCAACTCCCCCCAAGCTTAGACCTCGCTTGTCCCCAAGCGAAAACTGAGCTCAATAAACATGACCACAGGTTTATGGAGTGAAGTGTCGATAAAGGGAATACGGAAAAGAAGCATCACATCCATCAATACACAAATCATAATAGAAAACAACTCACTTCTATATAACTTAACTTGCAATGGGTAATGGAAACACAATAAATATACACAAAGTAAATCATAATTGGTAATGGCAAACTTTGTTCTTGGTCAGATCACGGTTAACAAATTGCAGGAGTTAAACATAATGGGGTTCTGAATGATCGCTTTCAAAGTAATATTCACTCAGATAAGAGCAGTGTGCAAAACAAGGAACATAAGAAATATGATTGAATAAATCATCATATGGATGATTGAATCACAACAACTCAAATGCTTGCTCGAGATAGAAAGGAATAGGTTTACCGACTCAACTAAAAAGTAAAAGATAGGCCCTTCGCAGAGGGAATCAGGGATTTCAAATTTCATAAAGAGCTTCCAAAAATTATGGTACTTATTAGCTTTCAGCTCTCATTGCCCCTATCATAAGCATCTTGAAGTGATTAAGGTTAATGTGAGGAAAATATGAGTTATATGCTTGACAAATTATAAGTTGAAAATCTCATGCCCCTTGAGTACAAGTACCAGACCTCATGCTACTCAACTTTAGTCACAAGTAAGTTCTTGTCATTGTAAGTACATGTGTATCATAGAGAATCACCAATGGGGTACCCCTTGCCCATGACACAGGAGCTATCCTATATCAAAAAGACAAGGCAACAGACAATGAGCATCTCAGCGTTCTTTTCATTTGCTATTTGCATAGGTATTTATTGAGGATGCTTCATAGAATGCCACTATGGTTATGCTGCAAGTTTCCACCATGATTAGGCATGGCTTAGGCTAGCCACCTAGGCGTTTCTATAACACATATACAAAATCCATGAGCTTACAAGCTCCCCTTTTATTTCATACCACCGGGATCCATAAACAAAAGAACATGATATCAACTGAATAATAAGTGCAATGTCGAAACCGGACCCCATGATAACATGGTTTTGGTAACTCCCAACTTATAAAATGAAAGCATACAAGCTTCACAAGATAGTCACAATGGTTCAAATTTATTAAGTGCAAGAAAATAAAGTGTTCCATCAAGTTTGTGAGAGCTTTAATCACTAATTTTCACATAACAAGTTTAATTTGGAAGATAGATAAAACTCGAGAATTTACTTGGAATAGCAATAATGCTAATATGTAGATATGGTGGACACAAATGGCATAGGTTTTGGTTCAAGGATTGGATGCACGAGAAGTATTCCCTCTCAGTATAGGTTTTTGGCTAGCAAGGCTGGGTAGCAAGCATAAGAATTGAAGAAAAAAAAACAAACATACAAGTGATAGAAACAATCATGCAATATTCCTTGGAAACACAAAAGATCTTAACTAGAGAATACTAAGCTTATGAGCCAATCAAGAAAGAAAGATAATGAAATTATATTTATAAAAGTACTTTTCTCTTTTCCATTCAATCCTCAAATAGTGTTTCTACTGACTAGAGCTAGGTTTGCCAAAACCAACTAAATTTACTTAATGATCCCAAAGTGATATCAATACTAACAACAAGATCAGTCATATAACAGAAATTGCAAACTGAAATAAGATGTGCAAAAAGTAAATGATAGAACTTCTCATTAATATTCCATAATGGCAACTCACACCAAGGAATATATATAACTAACTAGAGGAGAGATACTTCCACAATGAAAACCATCATATATGATAACTTCTCTATTCATGATATGAGTCTACTAAAAAGGTAAAAAGATGAAAGATAATGATATGATACCGTGGCACTCCCCCAAGCTTTGAACAAACCAAGGGGATGCCAAAACCTGATGACGAATTACTCCTTCGGTGGTAGTGGTGTTGTCTCAATAAGCTTTTCAATCAATTTATTCAAATCCTCAATCTCGAAGGTGAGAGTACGAATCAACTCCAAATTGTGCTCAATGCGGTTCATGATCATGTCAAACCATGAATCCTGGCCCTTGTGATTCTTTCCCCACTCTTCCTCCTTAAAGTATTCTTTTCCTGCATGGTTAGAACGAGGCATATCCCAATTGGAGGGTAATTTTTCCTTAGGCATCTTTCGGAATTGGTGCTCATGTATAAGGGTATCGAAGGGATTCTTGGTGCATGGAGGAGGTGACCGTGAAGCCAAGCAAAGGCGTGGAACCATCCCTCTAGTGGACATTCGTGCAGTCCTTTTGATAGGACGTGACATCACTCCAATGCTTGCAATGGTGGTGCTGGTGCGCGGATGCTGGTCTTCCTTCACTTCCTCTTCAACTTCACCCTTGATCACCTCCTCCTGCTTGGGGTCTTGGAGATCATATTCCGCAGGCTTCTTTCCCTTATCGTTGGTGGATACCATTGTGATTCTAGTTTTAGAATGGTTCCTGACAGAAACAAATCGAAATGAAAACACGATGAGAACATGATACAGGGACCTCGGGGGATCCGGGGGATTATATATTACAAAGTTTAACAACAAAAGGAAGGTACTGGGAGAAAACGGGTCGGAGACGGGCTCCGGCGTGGCCACAACCCCTGGTGGCACGGCCAGGTGGGCCTGCACCACGGGGCGGTGTGATCCCTCCGGGCTCTGTTTCCGTCCCTTTTTCGACTCATTATTTTCCATGTTAGATAAAACTGTAAAAATATAAATTGAAAAGTTTTTCGTGGACCTTTTCTTACCAGAACTGTTACCTATTTGAAAACAGACTCTGCAGGCTTCTGAATATTTGGTCTTTAATAAATTCTTTCGGAGTCACCACTTGAATAATATCAATATCTTCTTTGTAAAAATCTTCAAAAATATAGTGTTTGAGTATTTTCACCATTCTTCATCTCATTATATCATTTTCTCCTACCACTTGAAAATTTCTTTCATACAAAACTTCACACAATCTTCATTAGCAACATTAGCATGCAAGATAATAAACCTTAGGTTCAATTTCAACTCAAATCCATCAAAACATAAGCTACTGAAGCAACTCCTTTCGAAAGCCCAAAAAGAATTCAAAAAGGAAATCGATTTAAGAGGCAGATGCAAAAATGGCAAAAATCTATCAAAACAGACCAGCAAGTAAAGATCAATTTTTTCAAAAATCTTGTGTTGCTCAAATCAAAAAGTGCAAAACTAAAAAAAGTTAAATAATATCCTAGGGAATGCACACAAAACATTACAGATCAGTAAGACGTTCTGGGATTTTTCACGATTTTTTTTACAGTGAAGCACAAAAATCTGTTTTGGAATAGCAACTTCCCCAAATCTTACTTATCTTTCATTAGAGGCTGATCTTGACACAAAAACCAAACAAAAAGGATAAGGATAGGTTATTACAGAAGCAATAACTTTCTGGACTCAAATAAACAAAAATAAACTAAAGCAAAAATATAATGGGTTGTCTCCCAAAAAGCTCTTTCTTTATAGCTATTAAGATATGCAAGATAAATTTCAATGATGCCCACATAAGAATATGACTTGAATTAAAAGAGAGCATCAATAAGCAAATATACACATATTTAAGTCTAACCCACTTCCTATGCAAGGGAATTTTGTAAGAAAATAAATTATTGAAACCAGAGGCTACTAGCATAGGAAGGCAAAACAAGTGCAACATAAAGACTTTCAGCATAAAGCGAGGAAACTTAACATTATTGAGATGCATAAAAACAATTTTTGCTCTCTCATAATAACTTTCAGCATCATGAATAAATTTAATGATATAACTATCACATGAACCATAGTAGCAATGATCACTTATTCTCACAGAAAACATAGGGACACTAGCTTTCCTAGTTCAACTAGGATATGAAACATATTAGAAGTATCATTAAAAAGGATAATGTGTCCATCTTCTACATTTTTAGTGACAAGGTCTTTCACATTTGCTATTGCAGGTTCAACATCTATATGTTCATCAGGTTCTACAGCTTTCTTTGTACTTTTGTTAAACATACTAGCTATCATAGAATGTTCCTTTACCTTAATAGGGAAAGGTATTTTCTCCATGTAAGGTTGAGGTAAAATATGATCAATAATATAAACTTCAGTACTTCTAGCAGGAACATAATTAACAATATCTTTATATGGCTCATGATACTTGTTCCATTTCTTTTCAGGGATTTCAATATAAGAGGCAAAAGCCTTAAAACAATTTGCAATACTTTGAATCAAGACCATAAGTAGTACTAATATTATGAAAGTCATCAGTTCCCATAAAAGATTTAATGCATTCATAATCATAATTTATACCTGACTTTCTTCCTTTATCATTCTCCCATGCTTCATCATTGTCTTGAATACGGTCTAGAAGATCCAATTTAGCTTCTTCTTTCATACATGTAAATGATCCAGCACAAGAAGCATCCAATAGATCCTTATTATGAAGAGAAAGCCTTGCATAAAAGTTATTGATAATAATATTATTAGGGAGCTCATGAATAGGACATTTGAGCATTAGTGACTTCAATCTCCCCCAAGCTTGGGCGGTACTCTCTCCATCACGAGGCCAAAAGTTATATATTTGATTCCGATCTTTATGAATATCACTAGGAGGATAAAATTTGGAATAAAAGAGAGGTATTATTTCCTCCCATTCAAGAGATTGGCCATTCTTTAGTAGCTTATACCATTCCTCAGCTCTACCTTTCAATGATACAGAGAATACCTTTTTCTTAACTTGACCTGCTGTAATACCTGCACACTTGAACAATCCGCATGATTCATGTATAAAAAGCAAATGATCACCGGGATGGACAGTTCCATCTCTGAAATAGTAGTTATCCATAACACGATCCACAATTTTTGTAGGTATTTTAGTAGGTGGTGGTTCATTTACTACCTTAGCAGTGGTAGTAGCATTCCGAAATAAGAAACTAAGTGAATTATCCATATTGAAAATAAAGTAACAAACAAAAATAAACAATACTCACAGTAGAAGTTTCCTTTACCAGTTCCACTCTTCAATAACACTTCACTCCCCGGCCACGGCGCCAGAAAATAGTCTTGATGACCCATAAGTATATGGGGTGTATCGTAGTATTTTCGATAAGAGTGTCGAATCCAGTGAGGAGTAGAAGGTCTTGAGGGCTTGGATCAGGAATTCTCTGTAAATACTTAGCAAACAGATTTTTAGGGGTTTTTGATATGCAGATAAATAAAGTGCGAGTAAATAAAAGACAATAATAATGTCAAAACCCGGATTTTTAATCCCAGATGCCTGTTATGCCATACATCGCAATCCCAGGATTACCATTTTTGTGAGACATAACAGATTGGATATCATAGTACATCATCCATTACAAACCATAATAAGGTCTTACACGAATAAAGGATCTCATGATCCAGTCTTAATACAACAAACAACGGAATAAATAATAAGCGTAGCGGTGGGGTCCATCTTCAAGGGCACCGGCAACGCTGACGATGGAAGATAGTCCTAGTTATCGTAGCCGTCCTGCTGTCCTTCATCTTGGTAGTCTCCTTCATAGTCTGGCCATAGGAATAGCCAGGGACAAAAGCCATGAGTACTCCTTAAGTTCTCGCAAACTATCACTAACAAGTAAGGTAGTTCTAGTAGGAATGCTAACTCTAAGTTCATTTGTAAAGTTAAGTTTGAAACCTAAGCTGAGTTCAGAAACAAAGAAAGATAAAATAAAGTTTGAAATCACCTAAGTGGGAACTTAATTGTCATAGCCACAACTCTGTTATGGTCAAGTCATGTCACAATTCATTTCATAAGTTGTTTTGAAAACATCTGACAACGGAACAGTATGGCCACTCCAACTGTCCATAACCGCGGACGCGGCTATTCGAATAGTTTGACACTCTGCAAAGGTGGTACACTTTCACCACAAGATTTGATACATCTGTCAGGGATAACCCTGAATCATCATACTTAGTATGCAGATAATCAAACATAACCTTTCCTTTACACACCCTAGTATAAGCACCTCTCCTATGAGTATGGCCTCCCAACCATGACCATCTGTCATCTTGGGCACTGCATAGGTGGACAACATTGAGATGTAGCCTCAGCTCAAACCTCTCCCGCGAGGGAACTAATACTAATGCATATAAACTTCTGGCTAAGACTTACCCAATTCAGGTATTGTGGTTGTACGGTAAAATTGGAATGGTATCGCATCCGAACCCAACCATCAGTTTTGTAAAGGGCTAAGGCTCATGCCTCAACATTTTCATCATCATAAACCATTTGTGTTTCTCACAAATGTCAAAACATCTCAATAGAATGACTCATCATTCCAAGGTTTTCACAATTCATTTTCACCAAGTATTCCCATCTAAAGTGAATCAAGTTTTGGTTTAGCTCTAAACTACTAAGTTAAGAGTGTTCACTAATATGGGGTGCTAATCCCAATCTCATGCCATAGAATGACATCTAAATCTAACTAGATAGGTCAAGTTTTATACTTTTTATGCTACCTTTAAACAAGTAAAGGACTTTAATAAGGTAAAGAAAGTAAATCTTGGAAATAAAACTTGGGGTAGGTAATAGTCAAAGTGGTATAACCAAAGCATGCCCAATGCATCTTTCTTAGGTTATCTAGCTTAATTCTAGCTTACTAACAATAGCTTGCCCATGTTGGTGTAGTGGTTCAAGTTTTCTTCCTCCTCCTCTTGGTAGAACTCCTCCTCCTCGAAAGCTTGGTTGATACTATCTTCTATAAATACATATGGGATACACAATCACCAAACAATACTTAACTAGTCTACTTAGCACACTAAGGCACACATTTGATGCTATATTATCATCACAAGCACCACAAGGTTTAATTAACTAGCTTCATTCTTTTTATTTGAGAAAAGTAATTTCTACTCATTGAAAATAACTAAGATTTAATATTCTCCAATTAAAATATGGGATCATGTGGACACATGTCCTCACCACATATTCTAACATATGGGAATGTGATTTAAAGGTTGGATCACATTTTAATAAGTTTAAGTTTAATATTTAATGATTTAAAGTGACTAGAAATGCCTATATAGCATTATTTTGGTACTAGTCCAAAGTCACTGCATGTAAACCTTAATATTATTACATATTCAGATAGGTATGGTTAAATGTGATTTTTGAGAGTTGGAATCAACTCAAAAGATATTATGGTTGATTTTATAAAAATGTTTGAATGTATAAAAGCTTATGTCTTGTTATTTTTACTAGGAGAGATCTCTAACTCTAAAGCATTTAAATCCAATGGCTTGGATAGATATTTTCATTAGCTTTCCAACAAAATTGGAATCACTCACTTTGGATTTGTATAACTCTCCGAATTGATTTTTGAACTAAGGGACATAATTGATTTTAAGTCTAAATAGAAAAATCCTAATTTGAATGACTCGGTCAGCGCAGGAAAGTAAATGGGTTGGCCTAGTGACGCTCAGTGGCGCAGAGGGCGACTGACAGGCTGGTCCCGCATGTCAGCAGCAATTAAAACACAAAGCAGTACGGGGCGATAACAACCACACGATTAGAACAAGATCTATGGTCCACGGTCGTCGTTGACGATGGACTTGTCGCCAGCCTGAATAAAGCCTACGCGGTCGGTGGGGGTCTATTGGGGACGTACCAGGGCTCCAGCTAGTGCAGCGAGGCCGGCAAACAAACTGGTGGACAACGGCGAGCTCAGGCAAAGTCGCGGTAGGGGCTGAGGTGGACGAAATCAACGACCACGTCTCCTCCTCTGAAGCGGCTACCTCCGGCGGAATTCCGGCGATGTGCTGCTCGAGCAGCTCCAGCGAGAGAGGGGAAACGGTCAGTGGAGAGAGGGGAGTGAGATGGTGTGAAATGATGGTGTTGGGGAGGCCTCCTTATATAGGCTCGACGGTGAGGTAGTGAGGTATGGGCGCAACTCGTCGGTGACGGCGATACAGGGGGCTACCGGCATGGGCGAGGTAGGCGGACGGTGGGCGGTTTGCTGGCGGTCAGCTACAGCGCAATGGGTTGGCTAGGGGCGGTGGCAATTGGTCGGGAGCTTCCCGCGCTCTAGGAGACAGAAGCGGTGCTCGACGGTGCTCCTGGCTACTGTGGGTCGCGCAGCGTTGCACAGCCATGTCTGGCGGGTTGCTGGGTTCAAGGCGAAGCAACGCACGCAATTTGGTGTCGAGGCATGGTCTATGGCGTGCTGGTGGCGATCGCGCTCTGGCATGCTCTGGCTGCACGCAGAGAGGAACGGGCGGCGCGGCTCTAGGTGGTCCAGGGCTGGCGGTTATTGTGGGGTGTACAGGGAGTGGCGATAGGGTTAGACGATGCTAGTGGCGGTGCTGGTTTGGCGCGGCGCGGTCAGTTGCGAGCTACGCATGCTCGGCCGGCGGTGACCAAGTTTGGGCGGCGTGCAAGTGCTGCAAACGGCTAAGGGGTAGGCCAGTGAGGGTTTGGTTAGAGCTGGGGGAGACATGGAAGAGTAGAGAGGGTTGAATGGGGGACAAGGGATCAATTGGCAACAGTATTAGTTAGGCCAGAAATTTTCTGCCTGCCAACTGTTCGATCAAATAGCCACATGAAACTTTTATTTGAATTTTGAGCTGATTTTCTGTGGAGTGGTGTATCTTATGCTTAAGCATCTAGGTTTTCTTGGGATTTTAAAATGGAGTCCATTTGAGTGGTTTTTGAAAAAGTGTGATCTGGATACATACACTAGATTCAATTTTCAAATGTCATTTAAAATTAGAGTTTGAATGTTTTTGGGAGATAACAAAGTGGGCCTTGGCACATCACTACTTGTACTAGCAAGGGGTGCAAAGATCCACAATTGTCTCTGTTAGGATTTGAGTGCTAGGAATAGCAAAAGTAGGCTAGGTGGTTAAAATGGCAAAAATGACCATTTGCCTTATTTATTCTTTTTGATTTCTTTTTCTTTGGGATTTGCTTGGGGATGATCTAGATGATGTGCAATTCACCTTAGAATCATTTTACAATCAATAGATCACTCAAACATGGCAATTCAAAACAACTCATATTTTAAATGCACACACATATGAATGCTTAAAGATTTTAAAATGGAAAAGTTTTTGTCACTTGGATTAAAGTTTTGGGATGTTACAAACCTTCCCCCCTTAAACAAAATCTCATCCCGAGATTTAAGAAAGAAAACTAGGAACTAAAGAGATTTGGGAACTCAGTCCTATTGTAATCTTCTCGCTCCCAAGTGGCTTCTTCTTCGGTATGGTTCCTCCTTTGAATCTTGAGAAATTTGATACTCCGGGTCCTGGTGGTTCTGTAGGCTTCCTCTAGGATACGGATGGGCACTTCATGATATGTCAGATCCTTGTTGATATCAATAGCTCGGTGATCGATGTTTTTGAACACTTCGGTCTTCTCTGGCACTTCTAGGCATTTGCGAAGTAACGAGATATGGAACACATTGTGGATGGCTGACATCTCCTCTGGTAGTTCCAGTTGATAAGATACTTGTCCTCGGCGGTTCAGAATCTTGAAGGGCCCGATATATCTGGGGGCTAACTTTCCTTTCAGACTAAAACGTTGGGTTCCCTTCAATGGCGAAACCTTGAGATACACGAAATCTCTAACATTGAAAGTCAGGTCTCTCCTTCTCTTGTAAGCATAACTCTTCTATCTGGATTGGGCGGTCTTTAGGTGCTCACGGACTTTGTGAACCTTCTCTTCGGCTTCTCGGAGAATGTCGGGTCCAAAAATCTGACTCTGTCCTACTTGCGACCAATTCAAAGGGGTACGACACTTTCTTCCGTATAGGAACTCAAATGGTGCCATTTGCAAACTGGCTTGATAACTGTTGTTATATGAGAATTCTACGAAAGGCAGGCAATCTTCCCATTTTGATCCATACTCTAACACACAAGGTCTCAACATATCTTCTAGGATTTGGTTAGCTCTTTCAGTCTGTCCATCAGTTTGCGGGTCATAAGTGGTGCTGAAATTCAACTTGGTTCCTAATCCTTCTTGGACTTTCTGCCAAAATCTCGAGGTAAATTGTTGGGGGGATACCCCCGGGTAGGGTCACGCCGGGGTATAAAGGCCAAGTTAGCCGAGGTTCGGCAAGGTCAAAGCGGATGTTGGCCGGGTCACCTCAAGGCAGGCCGAATCACGGGGTAACCCGGACCGGGGGGCGTTCGCCTAATTAAGTCTCATCCGACTTAAGCAATAAGTCGGAAGTGCATGTTTTACTTGTATGCAGGAATAGGTGTGGCCGGATCAACCATGATCCGGGCCATATCTAGCTTCCAAGAGAAGGAAGGAATCTCGCTGGTCAAAAGAAGCCCCGGTACGCACTACCTGAGCGAAGCAAGCAAGGACAGGACCACCGGGGCGTGGCCGACAAGGGTGACGACGCCCATGTCGGCTGACGCAGGCGCCGCAGAGGCTCACGTAGCTAAAGCATGAGTGACGCGGGGGAAAAGCACCCCGGTCGGCTTGCTACTTTGGGGCGAAGCATATTCTTAGGAATATGCTTCCACGTATGCCCTAGGCAGAGCCCGAGCTCCCTCTATAAAAGAGGGGCTAGGGTTTCAGTAGAAGGGGTTAGTTGATCTCTAGTTGATTGGATTTTCTCTATTGGTGCTAGGGTTTTAGGTGCTATCTGTGGGTGAGAGTAAGAGAGCTCCTTCTTCCTCCTCTCGCCAATACGGCTCAAGGAGCACTTGTAATCTTGGAGACAGAGCAATATAAACATCCGTGTGGAGAATCACTTCACTATCCCTCCCTGGATTCCCCTAGCGTGTATTAGTCCCCACCTTTCGCCTATCCATGGCATCTGCCGTGACACCACCACGACAGTTGGCGCCCACCGTGGGGCTAGCGGCGCTAGCAGGGGTCAAGATCCGGACGGGAAACATCATCGGCACCGGCGAACGCATTGTCTCCGGGCTCGTTCAGCGCTTTGGAGCGCTGGACTTCGTCAGCGACAACGCTGGCTGCTTCGGCACGCGCCCTCTTCCGCGCAATGGCCTCTTCGTCAGGCTCGGCGCGCACAAGGTCTACGTTGTTGTGGATGTGTCAGGTGTTCATCCACGTCACGTCGTCGACGCGGGGGAGCCCCCCCTCACCGTAGTTCCCGGGACGCGTATCGCTCGTTCCCTGGACCATGCAGAGGTGATGATGACTGCGCCAGGTGCGGGCGCGAGCAAGGATCCGGCGCAAGATCCGGAGGTAACGCCTAAGGCACCGAGGAAAGGTAGAGGTCCTCCACTAGAGAGGCCAGAGAACGTGTTGAGGGAAGCAATGCATAGCTTGGCAAACCCTATAGTAGCAGCGATAGATCCGGCTCGAGCGCAGGCCGAGCTGGAAGAAACTAGGCAGAAAATACTAGAGGGCGCAAAGAAAATAGCTGTGGCTCAGCATTCGTTGAATATGACGCTGCGTGAGTACGCAAAGGCGAACAAGGTTGACGCTGTAAAAGTGAAGGGGAGAAATCTCATGAGCGAGATGAACAGAGAGGGTGATACTAGAATTGAGGTATCAGAAAACTGTTTGTCCGTGGGGCTGCCGAGGTACAGTACCTCGGCAAAGAACCTCAGAGCAGCGGATGCAGCTGCATCCGAGTTGGAGGGTCTGACGGGTGAAGCCCGGCAAAGACAACAAGATAGGGTTAACGAGCTGGTTCGGATTGCGAACAGGCAAAACGAGGAACTGCTCAGGGCTAACCCGGAGAGAGCTGGAGCCTCCAAGATCATCCATTCGGCGGTGGGTAACCCAGAGAAATTCGCTGAAGCCGCATCGTCTCCTCATGGTGGTCCAAGGAGAGAAGAGGTGGTAACCTCGGCCAGACGGAACAAACAGATCGTCCCGTATGACCCGACGCGGACAGGGAAAGGAAAAGAAGCTCAGAAAAATGATGATCGACGGAGTGTGAGCCGAGGTGAAGCTGGCCGAGGTAACCGCGACCAAGGCAATGCCGGTCAAGGGAACGTTGTCAACGGCAATGCCGGACAGCGAAACTCGGCTGGAGCAGGACAACTGCAGCAACGGAATATACCAAGGCAAGAGCAAAGTGCCGGCCGAGGTATGCAACAGAAAGGCGCTCCAAGAGAGCAAGACAGGTATAATGATGGAGACTCGGAAATGGCAAACGCGGGATGCCCAAGGACGGACTATCATGTGATAGGGTCAAGATTGGGGAGCAGGGATTTGATGCCGGATGATGCCAGGTTGAAACTGGATCGAATGTATAGGTCGGAACAAATTGAATGTCAAGGTCCACCGGGCCCAGCATGTTTTGGACCCCGGATTATGAAGGAGCCACCGGTACCGAACTTTCAGCTACCCAGGGGCACGAAGACGTATGACGGCAGTACAAAGCCAGAGGATTGGCTGATAAATTATGCTGCGGCTGTGAAAATTGCCACTGGTAACCTGAGATGGGCTGTACGATATGTACCCTAGATGTTGGAAGGCCCGGCAAGGGTATGGCTGAACAATTTGCCACCAGGAAGCATCAACTGCTGGATAGATTTTGAGGAGATGTTCATCAGCAATTTTTCGAGTACGTATCAAAAGCCAAATAGGCCACAAACCCTAGCTATGTGCAAGCAAAGGCCAAATGAGACGGATCGGGAGTTTTTAACCCGGTGGTGCACTGTGAGAAATTTGTGTGAGGGCGTGATTGAATCACAGGCCATAGCATGGTTTGCACAAGGGTGCAGGTATGGAAGCGAGCTGTGGATGAAGTTGCAAAGGAAAATGCCAACTACTTTGGCAGAGATGATCCGGATTGTAGATTCATATGCTCTGGGTGATCCGACTCAACCTAGGCTCGTATCAAACGAGTCAAACGATGAGTATTATCAGAGAGATGGGGCCGGATCATCCCGAAGGAATGACTACAGAGGAAAAAGGAGAGATGATAGACCGGATCATCGGTATGGTTCGCACCAAGTTGTAGCTGTGAATCAAGATCAGCCCGGAGCAGGGGCAGTCAATGCCAAAAAACTGGAGGACAGTGGACTCCGAGAAATGATAGCAAGAAAACTTGGACACCAGAGCAAAAGAAGCAGTGGCAAGAAAGGAAAGACCGTCCGAGGTATACTTATGAGTCGATGTTGGACCAGCCGTGTAAGTTTCACACGCCAAATCCGAATAACCCAGCGGGTCATACGACGAGGCAATGTGAGTGGATGCGCAATATTGAACAAGGCGGTTCGGGGAATGCTCAGGCACCCGGAATGAACAGCCTCGGCAGGAGTTACCCCGGCAGCAATTGCTCTCCGGAGCGAACACGCAACAGCTAATGTTGCCTCCCCCTCCGCTGAGGTATGATAACAATGAGAGAAGGGATGCAGTGCACCAAGTGGAAAATCAGCATCAGCCAGATCAGAGGTACCCCGGAAATGAGGGGAGAAACGAGTACAGGGAGCACCATCAGAGCTATTGTGTGTTCACCACTGAGGAAACCGATAGAAAAAGCTTGCAGCGTAGGCATATGGAGGTGAATGCAGTGATGCCTGCAGTGACGAGGTACATGCCTTGGTCCGATCAGGAAATCACCTGGAGCATCAGGGATCATCCCAAGCTCATGCCAAGCCCTGGTTCGTATGCGTTGGTCCTGGATCCGACATTCATTGGACCTAGCATTAACGTAAGATTCTCAAAGGTGTTGATCAACAATGGCAGTAGCATTAACATCATGTATGCGGACACAATGCGCAAGTTGGGTATCTCGGAGAACATGCTCCAAGCCACGAGGACAACTTTCCTTGGCATTGTGCTTGGCATTTCTTGTGAGCCCATAGGCAAGGTCCGGGTTGACGTCTTGTTCGGCACGAGGGATAACCGCCGAACCGAAAATTTGGAGTTCGAGGTGGTGAACTTGGAAAGTGCTTACCACGCATTACTCGGAAGGCTAGCCCTGAGCAAGTTCATGGCAAGCTGTCACGTTAGCTAATTGAAGATGAAGTGGCCCAGACCGAATGGAGTGATTACCATTGCTGGGGATTTCCGACGTTCCATGGAGTGTGCGTCGGCCGGGTCAAACTTAGCCGAGTCACTTGTGATTGCGTAGGAAAAAAGGAAATTCAAGAGGTGGTGGCATTGGCTCAGTCCGCGCAGCAGTATATGCCGGCGCTGAGTAACCCACATGGAAGTGTCTCTTTCCAGGCCACGAAAGATACCAAGAAGGTTCATGTTGATGACATGTTCCTAGAGCGCACCGTAACAATTGGTGTTGGGTTAAGTGATAAATAGGAAAGCGAGCTCGTCAGCTTCCTCCATGAGAATCGGGACATTTTTGCTTGGTCCACACAGGACTTGCAAGGTGTTCCGAGGGAGTTGGCCGAGCACTCTTTGAATGTGAGACCCGGAGCTAAGCCGGTGAAGCAACCTCTCCGCCGCTTCGCCGAAGATAGGAGGAAAGTCATTGGGGATGAGATAGCTCGGTTGCTAGCTGCAGGATTTATCATGGAAGTACTTTACCTGGATTGGTTGTCTAATCCGGTGCTGGTGGAGAAGAAGAAGGATGACCCGAACGTAGCAGTGGTTTGGCGCATGTGTATTGATTACACGAACCTAAACAAGGCGTGTCCAAAGGATCCATTTCCGCTGCCAAGAATAGATCAGGTGATAGACTCAACTGCTGGGTGTGAATTGTTGTCATTCATTGATGCATATTCTGGTTTCCACCAGATACCTCTGAATCCGGATGATCAAATAAAGACTGCGTTTATTACCCCGTATGGGGCTTATTGCTATCGCACCATGCCGTTTGGTTTACTTAATGCAGGGACAACGTACCAAAGATGTATGCAAAAATGTTTGCACGACCAAATAGGTCAAAATGTACAGGTGTACGTGGATGATGTGGTTATCAAGACCAAGGAAAGCAGAACGCTCCTTGATGATATCAGGCAAACGTTTGTGAACCTACAGAGGTTCCGGATGAAGCTTAACCCGGAAAAATGCACCTTCGGTGTCCCGGCTGGAAAATTGCTTGGTTTTCTTGTTTCCAGCCGAGGTATCGAGGTTAACCCAACCAAAATCCGGGCCATCGAACGAATGGAACTGCCGAAGTGTCTTAATGATGTCCAGAAGTTCACAGCTTGCCTGGCCTCATTAAGTCGGTTTGTATGTCGGTTGGGAGAAAAAGGCGTTGCCTCTTTACCAACTCATGAAAAAGTCGGATAAGTTCGTTTGGACGCCACAGGCCGATGAAGCCTTTACCCACATGAACAAAATGTTAGCCACGGCACCTGTGCTAGCCTCACCACTATCAAAGGAGCCAATGCAGCTCTATATAGCCGCAACCAACCGGGTTGTAAGTGCAGTGATAGTGGTGGAGCGCGACGAGGAAGGTAAGTCGGTGCAAAGGCCAGTGTATTACTTGAGCCAGGTGTTGTCAGCCTCAAAGCAGAACTATCCACATTACCAAAAGGTGGCATATGGCGTGTACATGGCCGCCAAGAAACTGAAGCACTACTTTGAGGAGCATCCTATCCGGGTCATATGTGAGGCCCCCATATCCGAGATAATGAGCAACAGGGATGCAAGTGGCAGAATTGCAAAATGGGCAATTGAGCTAGCTCCTTACGTGCCGCAATATGACAGAAGAGAGGCAATCAAATCTCAAGCCGTGGCGGACTTTTTCGTGGATTGGGCCGAGGTGCAATACAAACCGCCACTTCCAGATCCAAACTATTGGTGAATGCACTTTGACGGATCAAAAACCAAAAACGGGCTAGGTGCCGGAGTTGTACTCACATCGCCAAAGGACCAGTTGAAATATGTGTTGCAGATCCATTTCACCGCATCAAACAATGTCGCTGAGTATGAAGCACTTGTGCATGGGCTTAAGGTAGCAAAAGAAATTGGGATACGTCGGATCATATGCTTTGGCGACTCAGATTTGGTGGTGCAGCAAGTGTCGGGAGTGTGGGACGCCCTTGATCCAAACATGGCACTGTACAGATTTCATATGCAGAAGATATCTGGTTACTTTGAGGTATGCGAATTTCATCATGTACCCCGGGTAGAAAATGAGGCTGCCGATATGCTGTCGAAGCTCGGGTCAACCCAACAAGCAATTCCACCGGGTGTAGCATTAGAGCACCTCAGGAAACCATCCATCAAGCCCTCCCCAGGAACCGACTCGATCTATGTCCCGGAGGACACAGAATCCGGAGCTGTGCCCATGGACATTGACATGGGAAGTGGTGCACGAACCCCGAGGACTGCCTTGGCAAACCCGGGGACTACTTCAGTAAACCCGGGGACTGCTTCGCAAGACCCGGGGACTGCTCAGCATGATCCGGTTGAAGTTATGCCGGTGGATTAGATGGAGATTGATGAGGATGTATTCCCTGTGCGAACGATACCAGCTTGGGCACTACCTATATTTCAGTTCCTAAAGGACGGAACGTTACCCACTGAGGAAGTGCTGTCTAGGCAAACATAGAGGAGGGCAAAGGCTTACACGATCATCAATTCCGAACTATACAAAAGGAGTGTGACCAATGTCCTCCAGAGATGTGTTGACCCGGAAGAAGGGCTTGACATCCTCCGAGATATACATCAGGGGGAATGCGGGCATCATGCCTCATCCCGAGCCTTGGTAGCAAAAGCTTTCCGGCACGGATTCTACTGGCCAAATGCCTTAGAGCAAGCGGAAGATCTGGTGAGAAAATGTAATGGTTGTCAGAGGTATGCTACCAAGACACATATGCCAATGTCGGAACTAAAGACCATACCAATCACTTGGCCCTTTGCCGTATGGTGCTTGGATATGGTTGGCCCGTTCAAACCAGCAAGGGGAAATATGACTCACATTCTGGTAATGGTGGACAAGTTTACCAAGTGGATTGAGGTAAAGCCTATAAGAAAATGTGATGGAGCTACGGCCGTAACATTTCTCAAGGATGTCATCTTGAGGTACGGTTATCCTCATAGTATCCTAACTGATAACGGCACAAATTTTGTGGAAGGAGCATTTGCGCGTTTCTGCCGGGATAAGAAGATCCGGCTAGACGTAGCCTCGGTAGCTCACCAAGTGGAAAGATCCAACGGATTAGTATTATCCGGGATAAAACCCCGGCTCATTGAGCCACTGCAAAGATCAGTGGGGTGCTGGATAGACGAACTACCAGCAGTACTGTGGAGTTTAAAAATAACTCCGAATTGATCAACAGGCTATACACCGTTTTTTCTGGTATATGGGGCAGAAGCTGTATTACCAGCCGACATAGAGCATGATTCGCCTAGGGTCACCCAATACACAGAAGCCGAAGTGCAGGAAGCCCGGCAAAATGATGTTGATCTGCTGGAAGAAGCGAGAGAACTGGCACTGTCCAGATCCGCCATATATCAGCAAAATCTCCGACGCTATCATAGCCGGAAAGTGTGCCCCCGAGTCTTTCGGGAAGGCGATCTGGTGCTCCGGTTGGTACAACGCACTACTGGCATGCATAAATTATCCCCCCCATGGGAAGGGCCATTCATAGTAAGCAGGGCATTGCACAATGATTCTTATTATCTTATAGATGCAAAGCCACACGAGAAGAATAGGGCGGATAAGTCCGGAGAGGAATCTAAGCGTCCATGGAATATAGCTCTACTTCGTCCTTTCTACACCTAACTAAGAGGTGTATGTATCCGAGTCATCTCATATGTCGGTATGTATGTCGGCAATGAGCTTATCAATGAAATGTTGGCACCTCGAGCAGTAACTCGGGGACTGCCTTAATAATGTTTGTTGTCATTTGTTATTTGTCCGTTAGCTGGAATAAGTTGGTCTACTTAACTCGGATTAGTAATGTGTGAGCACCAAGAACCCAACTCTTCGACTTGCTGCTGTCCAACAAGAATTGGCTTCATGGCAAGCAGGAGAAAAGGGAATGGAAAGTACGGCAAAGTCGGACAGAAATGACTTACCCTTGATCTGCTCCAGATTTTTGCGCATAATGATGTTCCCAGCTTCCACCCCAGCTGCGGAAACTGAATGATGAGGTTAGTCCGGCAAAGGAAAATGAAGCAAAACGAAGAAGCGCTAAGGAAGAAATTTACCCCTCTTCTCGTATTCCGCAATAAGTGCAGCCTGCTTTGCGCGTAGCAGCTTGTGGGTATCCAACAAGTCTTGGAATTCAGCACTCCGGCGATTGGTGGTCACCATAAAGGGACAAACACAAGTTAGCTCGATGCATATTCGAAGTGTACTAAAATCGGGGCCAAGTGGAACTTAACCCGGCTCTAGTTGTGTGCATATTCGAAGTGTACTAAAATCCGGGCCAAGTGGAACTTAACCCGGCTCTAGGTGTGTGCATATTCGAAGTGTACTAAAATCTGGGCCAAGTGGAACTTAACCCGGCTCTAGGTGTGTGCATATTCGAAGTGTACTAAAATCCGGGCCAAGTGGAACTTAACCCGACTCTAGGTGTGTGCATATTCGAAGTGTACTAAAATCCGAGCCAAGTGGAACTTAACCCGGCTCTAGGAGTGTGCATATTCGAAGTGTACTAAAATCCGGGCCAAGTGGAACTTAACCCGGCTCTAGGTGTGTGCATATTCGAAGTGTACTAAAATCCGGGCCAAGTGGAACTTAACCCGGCTCTAGGTGTGTGCATATTTGAAGTTCTCATGGAGCTACGTTAGTTTTCTAAAGAGCATCCAGCCGAGTAACAAGTTACTCCCCCGGAGGCTCGGGGACTAATGGTTATTATCTACAACATCTAAAGGGGAAGCGACGTACCTCCATCATATGCCCGGCGAGGTTAATTGTCTTTGCAGCTGTGTTCATCTGAGCGGAAACCTCGGCGGGGCCGAACTTCTCCGGGAGATCAGCGTCTTGAACGACCTCCGCTTTATTCCAGTTCATGACGAATTCTATCAGGCTCGGAGGGTACCGTTCACCACTGGGCATATGGGGCGCCACCAAGCCCTCTGCGTGCGCTTCTTTCCTTTCAATCAAGGCAAGGGCTGGGCTGGTGTGCAGAACCATCTGTTGTGCGTCAATTGGCTCGGCAGGGGCGTCCTTCGCTGCTGGAGCTTTCTTGGGAAGCATTGATACGAGGGTACGCTGCCTAGCCTCGATGGATGTTGGCTTGGTAGCGTCTGGAGCATTCTTGCCCTTGGCTTGCTGGGAAGGGGAAGCCGTCGCAGCGGATTTCCCCTTAGGTGCGGCCGGGGTAGTTCCTCGCCGAGTGACATGGGTATGCCCAATAGGCACTCGACTACAGCCTACCTGGTGCGGCTCGACGGAAGGCCCACTCGACGAATTGCCAAGGTCCATGATGCCTATGACGGTTCGAGTGGTATGAAGCCCATATGGACACGGACTCCCAAACGCACAAGACAAGGAAACCTCAAGACTAGAGTTTGAATACAACTTGTAACCAACCCGTATTGGTACCTGAGACCTAGCCTCCCCATATATAAAGGCTAGGAGGGTCCAACGAGGAGGACACAACCTAAGACACGCTCAACCACAATAGATCTAGACATCGCGACTCCCCCAATAGATAGATCTACGATCTTCCATACGCCAGATCCAATCTGCACATACACCACCATCGGCGACATTGTAATCCTTCGGATCATCATCAATCAAGAGCAGACAAGCAGGAGTAGGGTCCTCTACGAGGGCTGAACCTGGGTAAACCTTGCGTCCCTGTGTGCTTCTTTGCTAGCTGTACCGAGATTTCCAGCGCTTCCTCCTTCTCCAAACCCAAGTCCATAACAATGGACATTGATGAGTTAAACCATCGTCAATTGGCGTCGTCTGTGGGAACTAGGAGCGCTGATGTTGCGATCTCGACGGCCCCATCACCAGCAATCTATAGTCATCAATTTTCAGAAACAGATCGTACTCGGCTCTCTCGAGTTCACCCTACGATGGGTGATTTTGTCTTCGCGAGCAGCGCGGGGCGAGATGGAAGCGATTCAAAGTGAACCAAACTAGCTCCAGCCGATCGATTTGGCTCAATCGAGTCCCCACAAGCGGCTAGCCGGAGACGCACATGGCCCTGATTTTGTTCATGATTGCCGTCAAAGTAATTAGATCGATACCAACCGTGCAAGTGGATGACTCCAAAACCAAAGTCTGTACCAGCACGACTCCCAATGGTAGTCTAAATTCAACACGGTGGGAGCCTCACTCGTATCTAGGATTTTATGTGAGCAGCACCGCACACACAAGTATAAGAAAAAAGGGCTACAAGCCTCGATACTAGATCGAGTCCTGGAGAAAGCAAAGAAAAGAAAAAGAAATCTTCAAGTGAGTATCCAGGACACCGCGTTTAGCCAGGAGACCACACACCCTGATCGATCGGGAAATAAGGACCGTCTCGGCTGCCGCAGACTGTTTCGATTGCGCTGTAGACTATTCCGAATCTACCGTAGACTACATCTCCTTTGACACCACCGCCATAAGATCCGATAGTGTCTCAACAAAGTTAGCGGATGTAGTATCGAATCATGGAAGTACCGGAAAACTACTACGACTCAACCAATATCAGCGCCAAACACGCGCGTCAGTCAGGTCCATGCAAAGCTGTACAAGCAAGGTCGTCGCACATCGATCTAGTATGGGCACGACTGCACGCGGACCAATAAACCGCCGCATCTCTTCGTGAGTAGTACAAGTCCAAGCAAGGAGCCGCCGCGCGACTCTATGTCCGTCATGTGATCATGTCCGTTGCTGCTGAACTCCTGACCGCCACGTCGACTACTTGTCTGCTGTGTCAGGTAGCGACTTTGTCCAACAAATATTTGACGATTCTGCCACGTCGATTACTCGTCCGTTGCGTCACGCGCCGTTGCGTCGACTCCCTCCAAAGAAAAATCCAACATCCCCGCCATAACAACTACGTCTGACTGCGTTGACTCTACATCCGAGGGATACGCCAACTCTGCCACGACCCTCTGCAGTCTTCGACTGTGAAGACATGTTGCAATCTTCGATTGCGGCAAACCATTATGGTCTTCGACTCGAGCGACCTGCTGAGTCTTCAACTCCATCGACAAACCGCTACGATCTTCAGCTGCGGCGACTAGCCTCTACGGTCTTCGGCTGACAACCCGGTGCGGTCTTCGAATGCTGTGACCCGATACAATTTTCGGATGCGGCAACTCGTCATCACCGTACGACTCCAGTCCATGACGTCTACTACACGTCTGTCGCATCAACTTCTTCAACTGCGCCAACCCTACCGCGCGACCCTCTACGCCCTTCGACTCCGTCGTGCAACCCGCTACGACCTTCATCTCCGTCCACTTGCCATGGTCTTCGACTCCAACGACCCGGGGGCTCGGGGGCTCCCTCGGCATCGACCACCCACTACAATCTTCGGTTGGGGCCACGTCGACTCCGGTCCGCCGCATCGGCTGTCGAACGCCGCCTCGACTACATCGACATCATCGAATCTACACTTGGGGGCTCCGTCGACTCCGCCGCGAGGCCCGTTACCGCCTTCAGCTACGGTGACTCACTACGGTCTCCGACTCCTCCCATCTACTGAGTCTTCGACTCCATCACGCGACTCACTGCGGTCTTCAGCTGCGGTCTTCGGGTGAGATGACCCAATACGGTCTTCGACTGCTGTGGCCCGTTACAGTCTTCATATACGGCAATTCGTCATCACCACGCGACTCTCATCCGCCGCGTCTACTACGTCCGCCGCGTGACCCACTGCTACGTCAACTACATGACCGCTGCACAACTCTCGACCGCCATATTGACTACTCATCCGGTGTCGATCTCGCGACCTGCTGCAGTCTTCGACTCTAGCGATTCGCTACGATCTTCGGCTCCAATGACTCGGGGGCTCGGGGGCTCCCTCCGTTTTGACGACTCGCCGCGGTCTTTAACTTCAACGACCGACTGCGGTCTTCATATCGGGTGACTCGAGGACTTCCTTGACTCCCGCGACAGCGAGCCGCTACAATCTTCGACTCCAACATGCGACCTGATGCAGTCTTCGGCTGCGGTAACGCGCTGTGGTCTTTGACTTCGCCGACCTGATGTGTCTTCGACTCCTTCACGTGACCCGCTGCCGCGTCGACTACGTCCGCAATTGCATCGACTTCGTCCACAACGACTACCAATAAAGCTAAGTTACCCTCTATTAGAGATGCTTTCTTTCTTACTTTAATCGCACTCGAAACACTCGGGGGCTGCGCCCTCTTCGAGTAACCTAATGTGCCATCGATTCCACGCACTCGAGCACCTCATACGTGACAGCCCGAGTAGTTGATTCTGCCTGATCGTCGAATCCTTGAACTCCGAGCACCTCGGCAAGGTACTGATACTAAGGGTAATTAGGCTAACGAAAAGGCCTAGCATGAAGTGCAAAGGTGTCGACTCGATT
Organism: Avena eriantha; assembly: GCA_910589775.1. Taxonomy (NCBI): domain Eukaryota; kingdom Viridiplantae; phylum Streptophyta; class Magnoliopsida; order Poales; family Poaceae; genus Avena; species Avena eriantha. The sequence goes on from OU342744.1 coordinate 106,511,319, forward strand.
GGCACCAGAATTTTACTTTACAAACCGACATGCAAATATTCTTTACAAGATACAAATACTTCACAATTCTTAATGTTTTATGCAGCTTATAAGGATGTCGACTGCGTCGAGCTATTCTATCGGGTCCTCCAACAGGAGTCGACAAAACAACTGGCTATGACATACACTCAAGACCCGAGTCGAGTCCCTCCTCGGATGGTTGCATCGCTTGATGCTACACACATGCGACGTTGGCCACGCACCCGACAAAAGTGACTGCATCGACTCCATCTGCATCGTCGACTCACCCATGTTTTCTTCTCTCATGATTGGCAACTACATCTACAAAGATACAAGACTTGAGTCTCTGCCCGAGTCTGCGACTCCGCCAGACACTCGGGGGCTACTCCAAACTGGAGCGCTGGTGGCGCATATACAAGATCCTCGAGTGACACGCTCTGAGTCCTCACTCGAATCCACGATTCGAATAAGGACTCGGGGGCTACTCCCATAGGGAGCGCTGGCCGCGCACCCGAAGAAATTTGTGGAAATATCCAAGCATCATGAAAACCCTTCACTCAAATCTATGATTCGATTGTGGACTTCGGGTTACTCCCATAGGGAGCGCTGAAAGCATCTTCGACTGAAACAAGCAACAAAAGACGACAACAGTCGCAAAAGTTATTTAGTCCCTGCCCGAATCTTCGACTGAAACAAGCAACAAAAGACGACAGCAGTCGCAAAAGTTATTTAGTCCCTGCTTGAGTCTTCGACTCAACCAGGCACTCGGGGGCTACTCCCATAGGGCGCGCTGGCCGTGCACCCTATGATTATTTTCTTCCTCGTACATCGTACTGTGTGTCGATAACATCCACACTCGAATGCTATGGTGACTCCGCCTCATATTTTCCCTACAAAGAGATTACGTCTCCTGGCCACCCGAATCATCTCTGCGATGACAAAATTCGGATGCCGCGCTTACAGCGTGAAGATAAGACCTGAATAAGGCCTGGCAACGCATCTGCTGCGCACTACCAGAGATATATCCGTGCCTGCGGGTACGATGAACATGCCTTGATAGACGCGTCGAGTGCTCACATTTATACACTGGAATTCGACTCTTTAAGGCCTCCGTGGCATGATTCGAATTACGCCAGCAATTTCCGGATTCGAGTCCGGGGACTCGAGTTTGAGTAGGTGCCGTTGTTTTTGCCCTAGAGCAATTAACTGGTCCTGATCCGTCGAGCGCACCAGGCACGTTTACCATCATCCCTATGAACTACTATAAATTCGACTGACCCGATGAACTTCCGGGTGAAGTGCTTCGCATTCGACATAATTGTCGACTCCGACATCCTAATGCAAGACTCAAGACTTCTGAGTCTCCATCCGAATCTACGGTTCACATGGACACTCGGGGGCTACTGACATGGGTATGCCCAATAGGCACTCGACTACAGCCTACCTGGTGCGGCTCGACGGAAGGACCACACGACGAATTGCCAAGGTCCATGATGCCTATGACGGTTCGAGTGGTATGAAGCCCATATGGACACGGACTCCCAAACGCACAAGACAAGGAAACCTCAAGACTAGAGTTTGAATACAACTTGTAACCAACCCGTATTGGTACCTGAGACCTAGCCTCCCCATATATAAAGGCTAGGAGGGTCCAACGAGGAGGACACAACCTAAGACACGCTCAACCACAATAGATCTAGACATCGTGACTCCCCCAATAGATAGATCTACGATCTCGCATACGCCAGATCCAATCTGCGCATACACCGTCATCGGCGACATTGTAATCCTTCGGATCATCATCAATCAAGAGTAGACAAGCAGGAGTAGGGTCCTCTACGAGGCCTGAACCTGGGTAAACCTTGCGTCCCTGTGTGCTTGTTTGCGAGCCGTACCGAGATTTCCAGCGCTTCCTCCTTCTCCAAACCCAAGTCCATAACAATGGACATTGATGAGTTAAACCCTCGTCACCGAGGTTGAGAAGACTCGGACGAGGCAGAGCAGCTAGGCGCTGGTGCTCTTGTTGCGGGACTTGGTGCCGGTGCTGATGTTTTTGCAGCCGGAGTTGGTGCTGATGTCGGAGTAGCTGTTGGTGCTGGTCTGGTTGTTGGTACTAGGGCTGAAGCCGAGGTAGCCTGAGTGGCTGCTGGTTGCAGCATTGCCGAAGTGGTGGATGCCGTTTCTTTGGCCGGGCCGGTCTCCCTCGCTCCAAGGTTACCCTCCTCTTGCCGAGGTGGAGCTGAACCCGGAGCGGCCGCAGAACCCTCTGGAATAGGGCTCAGCGGACATGACTCATCGTCGTGACGGGGAGAAGGGCTAGGCCGGAGAGGTGAAGATATGCTAGATCCACTTTGAGGGACCTCTACCGGAGCCCTGCAAAATCAAACAATGTCATAAGAAAAATTACAACGAAGTAAGGAAGAGCAAGTTACAGAAGAAAGAATGACTTACGCATCCGAGGTTTCGGCCTCCTTGGGTTTCCGAGCCCTTCGTGTTGGGGCCTTGCCTGTTGGCTTGGAGGCAGTCTTGTCCCCGGACTTCTTTTGCCTTTTAGCAGGCTGGGAAGGTCCGGAGGAAGAACTTGAGGAAGCCCCCCGCTTCTTCTTCGATGCCACCGGAACAGGTTCGCCTGTAGCGAGGGGAGGATCCTCGTGGATATGACCACCGGGGTGAGCTGATGGCAGAAAAGCAAAAGAGAGGGGGACAGCCTCAACAGGTTCAATCACCTCGATATCCGAGTCCTCCTCATCATCGGGCCAATCTCTAATAGAAGAGGGTTTACCCGTGGGTCGTTTCGTGGCGTCGGTCATCGGGAGGAACATCTCCTGGTCCGACTCTTCCTCATCCGGAGTCTGCCGGTCCGGCGCCCACTTAAGGGTCAGATCGGTGCCGTCCTCGAGGGTCAGCTGAAGAAATTGCTGAGCAAAGGAATGAACAAAATAAGTCAAAAACGCAACAATAACAGACATATAATTAGTCCGGGGTAAGTTTGCAACATGAAGCTTACCGTGGGAGGAAGCCGATCATGGCAAAAGTGCTCAATCCCCCAAGTCCACTCGGAGGAGAAGTCCTTGTGGGTGGTGAAGAGAGCCTTAACCCGGTGATAAATCTCCATGTTGCTTAGCTCGAAGGATGAGGTCCGGTTGGGATCGCGGCCGAAGCTCATGTGGCACACCTTGTGGGTGCGCTTCTGGAGGGGGGAGATTCGGTTGCGCATGAAAGTGATCATTGCATCCTCGTTGCACAGCCCGAGCTCCTTCAGCTCCGCGAACCTTTTGTTGACCTGGTTGGCCAAGGCCATGGGCTTCCTGGGAACGGCGTCCCACATATCCGGGTTAGGTGGACCCAGAGTATAGGGGAGCAGCCGGATTAAGTCTTCGGTGCCTATGTTCCGGATGTAAAAGAATGTCCGGGCCCACCCTTTGCAGGACTCTAACCCGGTGACCCGGGGGAAAACAGAAAACCTCCGGGGTGAGATGGAAGCCGCTCCGAACTGAGTGAGCCGCTTGTCCTCCGGATCAGTGTGGATGTCGAGGATGACATTGCGACGAAGGCCGAAAAACCGGATCCACAGCTCCTTCGTGGGCCATAGTCCGGTGTAGCCTTCGATCGTAGAAGCAAAGGTAGAGAGAGAAGTAATGGCATTGGCAGGAAGATGGTGCGGCTGGAGCTGGTAGGTACTGAGCCAATCCCGGAAGAAATCGCTCACCGGCAGCCCGAAGCCCCGTTGAAAGTGAGACAAGAACACGACGAATTCCCCCAGATTGGGTGAGGGGGGCAGTTCGGAGGAGACGAGGCAAGCCGCAACACCGGCGGGGATGCGTCTGGTCCGGTAGAGCCAGTCCAGGTCATCTTGGCAGACCCAGGAGCCGGCCCACGCACCGCGGTCCGCCGCCGCGGCGTCCTCCTCCATCTCCTGTTCAGCAACGATGAGTTCTTCTTCCATCATCTGGTCCTCGAGGCCCTCGCTGGCGTAAGAGGCGGTGGGGGATAGTGGCCGGGATTGACGAGGACCCGTGGCGAGAGATTTGCGTCGCGGTGGCGGCGACGCGGAGGTGCGACGGAGAAGCGCGGCGGCAACGCTGCTATTTGGTATCACTGGTGGCGGCGCGGTCGCGAGGAAGATGAAGAAAAAGGGCAACGGGCAGAGGGGCGCGAAAGGAGAAAGATCCTAAGGGAAGCACCCCTCCGCTATTTAACCACTCCCACCAGCGGTGAGTGGGATCGTATCCTGCGGACCCGCCACACGCAGTGGCCATGTATCACCTCTCCGGACCAATAAGTGGGGAGCCACACGGAGGGCCACAGAGCGGAGAGAATCCTATGACGTGACACTGTGATGCGAGAAACAAGGAGGTAGGCATGATGTGACCCGCGCGCAGTGATAACTGAAAATTACTGCGGCGGTTACTGTGCAGGCCCTTAAAATAAGACGACAAAATGATTACCCATCACATGGGATGGTGTACGAGAGAAGGAAACAAGACCCGGATCGAACCATGGTAACCCGGCCAGCAAGTGAAAACTTGGCATGTGCGCAGGGAAAGTAAAACCATGAGGTCCGAGTTGAAGTGGTAACCCGGCCGGCAAGTGAGAACTTGGAATGTGCGAAGGGAACGTAAATCCATATAATCCGAGGTAAAGAGGTAACTCAGAAATAACGACTGGAGCTTGAAATTGAACCTGATGTGGCCTTAGCGGCCAAGGCAGCTAAGACCGCACCAACTTCGGGGACTAATGTTGGGGGGATACCCCGGGTAGGGTCATGCCGGGGTATAAAGGCCAAGTTAGCCGAGGTTCGGCAAGGTCAAAGCGGATGCTGGCCGGGGCACCTCAAGGCAGGCCGAATCATGGGGTAACCCGGACCGGGGGGCGTTCGCCTAACTAAGTCTCATCCGACTTAAGCAGTAAGTCGGAAGTGCATGTTTTACTTGTATGCAGGAACAGGTGTGGCCGGATCAACCATGATCCGAGCCATATCTAGCTTCCAGGAGAAGGAAGGAATCTCGCTGGTCAAAAGCAGCCCCGGTACGCGCTACCTGAGCGAAGCAAGCAAGGACAGGACCACCGGGGCATGGCCGACAAGGGTGACGACGCCCATGTCGGCTGACGCAGGCGCCGCAGAGGCTCACGTAGCTAAAGCATGAGTGACGCGGGGGAAAAGCACCCCGGTCGGCTTGCTACTTTGGGGGAAAGCATATTCTTAGGAATATGCTTCCACATATGCCCTAGGCAGAGCCCGAGCTCCCTCTATAAAAGAGGGGCTAGGGTTTCAGTAGAAGGGGTTGGTTGATCTCTAGTTGATTGGATTTTCTCTATTGGTGCTAGGGTTTTAGGTGCTATATGTGGGTGAGAGTAAGAGAGCTCCTTCTTCCTCCTCTCGCCAATACGGCTCAAGGAGCACTTGTAATCTTGGAGACAGAGCAATATAAACATCCGTGTGGAGAATCACTTCACTATCCCTCCCTGGATTCCCCTAGCGTGTATTAGTCCCCACCTTTAGCCTATCCATGGCATCTGCCGTGACACCACCACGACATAAATTGGGTTCCTCGATCTGATACTATGGTCTTGGGGGTTCCATGCAGACTAACAATGCTATCAATGTACAACTCTACTAGCTTCGAACTCTGGTAAGTTGTCTTGACAGGTATAAAATGAGCTACCTTGGACAGTCTATCAACGATGACCCAGATTGAGTCATTTCCCCTACTAGAAGTAGGAAAACCGGTGATAAAATCCATTCCAACGGAATCCCATTTCCATTCTGGAATCTGCAATGGTTGCAACAGTCCCGCGGGTCTCTGATGTTCTGCTTTGACTCTCTAACAGATATCACACTTGGCGATGTAGCTTCTGATTTCTCTTTTCATCTTGTGCCACCAGAATTTCTCTTTCAAATCCTGATACATCTTCGTTCCTCTAGGGTGGATAGAATAAAGAGTATCATGAGCTTCTTGCATGATTACTTGCTTCAGTTCCAAATCTGCTGGCACACATATACGGCCTTTGTACCACATAACTCCTTCTTCGTCTTCAGTGAAGCCAGGTACCTTTCCTGTACCAATACGACATTTGATTCCGTCGATACTTTCATTTCCCTTCTGGGCTTCCTTGATTTGGCTGATCAAAGTGGGTTGAAGTTCAATGCTAGCTAAAATCCTTTGCTAACTAGCTCAGTCCTAAACTGCTCCAACTCCAAATACAAACTTGGTTGCTTCTCCTTGATCATGGTGTTTAGCCTACATGGCAATCTGCTAAGAGCATCCGCTACCACATTGGCTTTGCCGGGGTGATAGTGAATGTCAAGGTCATAATCCTTGATTAACTCTATCCATCTCCTTTGTCTCATATTCAACTCCTTCTGAGTGAAAATATACTTCAAGCTTTTGTGGTCCGAGTAAATCTCACAGCGATTGCCCATAAGATAATGACGCCATGTCTTCAATGCCAAAACTACGGCTGCTAACTCAAGATCATGGGTCGGATAGTTCTACTCATGCTGCTTCAGTTGTCGAGACAGATACGCGATGACTTTCCCTTCTTGCATCAATACACATCCGAGACCAATCTTGGATGCATCACAATACACATCAAACGGCTTCTTGATATCTGGCATGATCAATATTGGGGCTGAAATCAATCTCTTCTTCAGCTCTTGAAAACTGGCTTCACATTTGTCGACCCATTCAAACTTCTTGTCCTTCTTCAACAATTGAGTCATGGGTCTTGCTAGGCTCGAAAATCCTTCTACGAACTTGTGGTAGTATCCCGCTAATTTGAGAAATGCACGGACTTGGGTTTGAGTGGTCGGGGCTTCCCATGCTTCGACATCTCTAATCTTGGTGGGATCAACAGCGACTCCTCCGGCAGACACAATATGTCCTAGGAATCCTACCTCTTTCAGCCAAAACTCACATTTTCTGAACTTGGCATACAACCGATGCTCTCTCAGGGTTTCAAGAATGATTCTCAGATGTTGCTCATGCTCTTCTTCTGACTTAGAGTAGATAAGGATATCGTCGATAAACACAACGACAAACTTGTCTAGAAAATTCATAAAGATCTTATTCATGAGATTCATGAAATAAGTAGGGGCATTGGTTAATCCAAAAGACACGACCGTATACTCGTATAAACCATAACGAGTAGTAAAGGCGGTCTTCGGAATATCCGTTGCACGAATCTTAAGTTGGTGATAACTAGTCCTAAGATCAATCTTAGAGAATACATTTTCTCTAGTCAACTAATCAAATAGATCCTCTATCTTTGGCAAAGGGTACTTGTTTTTGATGGTGACGTCATTTAGCTTTCTGTAATCTGTGCACAAACGGTTGCCTCCATCTTTCTTGTCAATGAATAACACTGGCGATCTCCATGGCGATGCGCTTGGTTGAATCAAGCCTGTTGCGAGCATAGCGTCCAACTGCTTCTTCAATTCCACTAACTCTGAGGGGTTCATGCTATAGGGTCTCTGGGCTATGGGTCCGGTTCCGGGGATTAGTTGAATAAGGAACTCAATATCCCTATCCGGGGGCATACCTAGAAATTCATCTGGGAATACATTGGGGTATTCACAGACTACTCTGACTTGGTCTATGGTGGGTAGGGCTAGATTCTTGTTGCACTTGAATTGACGGGGTAAGGTTTCAGATATATGCTCTATTGAGACTCCAAAGCTACTGGTCATGGTGATGGCTTTCTTGGCACAGTCAATCAATCATTTATGCTTTGACATCCAATCCATACCTAGTACTACTTCCAAACCTTTGGTTCCAAGTATTATTAGATTGGCATAAAAATCTATCCCATGTATTCTGATAGGTACAGCTTTGCAAATTTTTCTAGCTTTTGTAGTTGAACCAGGGATTTGAACTATCATGACATGCTTCAAATTGGTTGGGTGAATCTTACTAGTGCATGAAAATTCTTTGGTGACAAATGAGTGCGATCCTCTAGAATCAAACAACACTCTTGCTAAAACTGAATTGACAGAAAACATACCCAACACTACATCTGGCGCTTCTTGGGCTTCTTCGGTGTTCATGTGGAAGAGATGGTCGTTGCGGTTGTGAGGGTTCCTTGGGGCGAATCTTCTTCCTGGTTGAACACGACGTTGCTGTTGAGCTGGGGCATTCACATTGGCAGTGGCGGCAATCTTCTTGGGGCACTCATTGGAATAGTGACCCTTCACTCCACACTCGAAACAAGTGATCTGAGACTTGTCTTTTGCTGCCACGGGCACAACATTGCTTCCAGTTCTGGGTGCAGTGTTGTTGTTGCTCTTGGGAGGTGCACGGTTGAAATTGCTGGTGTGGGGGGGGTGATTGTTGTTTCCTCCGGACTTCACATTGCCTCCGCTACGGTTGGGGTAGTTTGGGTGAGACATTGGGGGTCGGTTGTTCCTCGGTGCATATCCCGCAAAAGGTTTAGGACGGTACTTCTGGTGACTGTTGGATCCAGCTTGGTACATCATACGATGCTTGCGGTTGTCGTTTGCCTGGTTGATCTTCCCTTCCATCTAAATGGCAGAGTCGACTAGCTCTTCGAGATCCTCAAAACAGATGTTGACAAGAACCGTCTTCATCTCATCATGCAGCCCGTTCAGGAATCTCTCCTTCTTCTTGGCCTCTGTGTTGATCTCATCAAGTGCATACTTGGCTAGGGACAAGAATCTGTCATGGTACTCCATTACAGTCATTCTGCCTTGCTTCAGCTCTCTAAATTCATCCCTCATTCTGGTGACTAGACCTTGTGGCACGGGGGTGCGACTGAACTTGATTTTGAAAGCTTCCCATGTCATCACTTGACCATGGTTCATTGTGCGGGTGCTGTTCCACCATGCTCTTGCATCTCCTGCCAAATAGTGGGTGGCAAACAGAACTTTCTCGTTGTCATCAACTCTGGCTACCTCTAAGTTGTTCTCCATTGTCTACAACCAGTCATCTGCATCTAGTGGGTTCTCCGAAGTGCTAAAGATTGGGGGATTGGTATTCTGGAAATTCTTCAATTTGGATCCTTGATGATCCTGATTTCCATGGCCTTGGTTGTTTTGGGCCATCTGGGCGATCTGATGCAGCGTTGCTAGGTTGGCTTGGTGCTCTGCCCTGCTAGCTTCACGGTCGGCAACTAGCATCTGCATAATCTGCAGCATTGGGTCCTGCGATGAGCTGCTCCCTCCGGGGTTTCCACGAGTCATCTGAAGATTGAGATAGATAAAGGGGTAAGAGGGAAAGTTCTAAGGTTCATGGTTTTCATTTCAAAGCTAAAACTTTGAGTTTGACTCAGGTTTTGCAACTAACTTCATCTCATTCATTCAAGCAAATCACACGATACAAACACACACACACCACAACAACAAAGGAAACAGATGGTTTTAAGAACCATTCTACAAGCTAAGATACAATGGGACCGATACTCCTCATGCTACGATAGTGCTCTAGTGCATCTAGTCATCATCGATGAAGTCGGAGTCATCATCGTCGGTGTAGAAGTCCACGGCATCCTCCTCCAGAAAGTCATCATCATTGTTGAGGTAAGAGTCCATATCTCCCTGGATGTCTTCACCTTCCACTTCTTCTTCTTTTGCTGCAAGTTGAGCTTCTTGCTCCTTGATGGTCTTCTCGGGGTCGGCCACCTTCTTGCGAAGACGGTCGATGGTGCGATCCTTCTTTGCATGTGTATGGCGAGAGACTGACGATCCTTGATGAGCAGTGAGAAAGTCTGGGCCTTCTGGGCAGCAATGGCGAGATTGTGGTTGGCGAACTCCCGAGCATTGTCCAACTCCTTCTGTCTGTCACATAGCAGGAAGTCGAGGTTATCCACTTGACGCTTCAACTCCGGGTGACTAGGCATCTCCATGGGCATTCCCATAAAGTCACGCCTTGCATAGTGAGCAAAGCGGGTTCCATGGATTTGGTTGACACTCATGGAACACAGACGTGCGAGAGCTTCATGCATTGCCCTGGCTAATCCATCTAGCCAGTTGTTCTTTCTCACGGAGAACTGGATTCTACCGGACGTTGGTGCTTCTATCCTGCCTCGAAGATCAGCGATGACTAGCCATTGTAAGGCTCCTCCTGGGGGTCCAGGAAGTTGAGCTCCAAGAAACTCCGGATGCGGGCGTCCCAAGTACTCCGATAGTGCATCAAGATCCCTCTCGAAGATCAGCTGCCCTCCGTTTCCCAACTGGTAGAACTTGCTGAACTGAGTTTCCATCTATAAGAATTGAGGATGAGAAAGTTAGTGAAGTGATCAAGTGTGTCAAAAATTTATGTAGTAATGTAAGAATTTGGAGGAACATGAATTTTTTTGAGCGAAAGAATTCCCAAGGGTAAGAGAGGAAATAGTTTTCATAAATACTCACTTTGGTTTTTGAAGCTAAGTTTTTGTTCAGACATCCATTCTAACTAGGGTCTCCTATGGTCAGGATGGCTCTGATACCAACTTGTCAACACCCGGATTTTTAATCCCAGATGCCTGTTATGCCATACATCGCAATCCTAGGATTACCATTTTTGCGAGACATAATAGATTGGATATCACAGTACATCATCCATTACAAACCATAATAAGGTCTTACACGAATAAATGATCTCATCATCCAGTCTTAATACAACAAGAAGCGGAATAAATAATAAGCGTAGCGGTGGGGTCCATCTTCAGGGGCACAGGCAATGCTGACGATGGAAGATAGTCCTAGTTATCATAGCCGTCCTGTTGTCCATCATCTTGGTAGTCTCCTTCATAGTCTGGCCATAGGAATAGCCAGGGACAAAAGCCATGAGTACTCCTTAAGTACTTGCAAACTATCACTACCAAGTAAGGTAGTTCTAGTAGGAATGCTAACTCTAAGTTCATTTGTAAAGTTAGGTTTGAAACCTAAGCTGAGTTCAAAAACAAAGAAAGATAAAATAAAGTTTGAAATCACCTAAGTGGGAACTTAATTGTCATAGCCACAACTCTGTTGTGGTTAAGTCATGTCACAATTCATTTCATAAGTTGTTTTGAAAACATCTGACAACGGAACAGTATGGCCACTCCAACTGTCCATAACCGCGGAAGCGGCTATTCGAATAGTTTGACACTCTGCAGAGGTGGTACACTTTCACCACAAGATTCGATACATCTGTCAGGGATAACCCTGAATCATCATACTTAGTATGCAGATAATCAAACATAACCTTTCCTTTACACACCCTAGTATAAGCACCTCTCCTATGAGTATGGCCTCCCAACCATGACCATCTGTCATTTTGGGCACTGCATAGGTGGACAACATTGAGATCTAGCCTCAGCTCAAACCTCTCCCGCGAGGGAACTAATACTAATGCATATAAACTTCCGGCTAAGCCTTACCCAATTCAAGTATTGTGGTTGTATGGTAAATTGGAATGGTATCGCATCCGAACCCAACCATCAATTTTGTAAAAGGGCTAAGGCTCATGCCTCAACATTTTCATCATCATAAACCATTTGTGTTTCTCACACATGTCAAAACATCTCAATGGAATGACTCATCATTCCAAGGTACTCACAATTCATTTTCACCAAGTATTCCCATCTAAAGTGAATCAAGTTTTGGTTTAGCTCTAAGCTACTAAGTTAAGAGTGTTCACTAATATGGGGTGCTAATCCCAATCTCATGCCATAGAATGACATCTAAATCTAACTAGATAGGTCAAGTTTTATACTTTTTATGCTACCTTTAAACAAGTAAAGGACTTTAATAAGGTAAAGAAAGTAAAGCTTGGAAATAAAACTTGGGGTAGGTAATAGTCAAAGTGGTATAACCAAAGCATGCCCAATGCATCGTGCTTAGATTATCTAGCTTAATTATAGCTTGCTAACAATAGCTTTCCTTGGTTAGTGTAGTGGTTGAAGTTTTCTTCCTCCTCCTCTTGGTAGAACTCCTCCTCCTCGAAAGCTTGGTCGGTACTATCTTCTATAAATACATACGGGATACACAATCACCAAACAATACTTAACTAGTCTACTTAGCACACTAAGGTACACATTCGATAATCTATTATCATCACAAGCACCACAAGGTTTAATTAACTAGCTTCATTCTTTTTATTTGAGAAAAGTAATTTCTACTCATTGAAAATAACTAAGATTTAATATTCTCCAATTAAAATATGGGATCATGTGGACACATGTCCTCACCGCATATCCTAACATATGGGAATGTTATTTAAAGGTTGGATCACATTTTAATAAGTTTAAGTTTAATATTTAATGATTTAAAGTGACTAGAAATGCCTATATGGCATTATTTTGGTACTAGTCCAAAGTCACTGCATGTAAACCTTAATATTATTACATATTCAGATAGGTATGGTTAAATGTGATTTTTGAGAGTTGGAATCAACTCAAAAGCTATTATGGTTGATTTTATAAAAATGTGTGAATGTGCAAAAGCTTCTGCCTTGTTATTTTTACTAGGAGAGATCTCTAACTCTAAAGTATTTAAATCCAACGGGCTTGGATAAAGATTTTAATTAGCTTTCCAACAAAATTGGAATCACTCACTTTGGATTTGTATAACTCTCTGAATTGATTTTTGAACTAAGGGACATAATTGATTTTAAGTCTAAATAGAAAAATCCTAATTTGAATTACTGGGTCAGCACGGGAAAGTAAATGGTCCGGCCTAGTGACGCTCAGTGGCGCAGAGGGCGACTGACAGGCTGGTCCCGCATGTCAGCGGCACTTAAAACCCGAAGAGGTACGGGGCGATAACAACCACATGATTAGAACAAGATCTACGGTCCACGGTCATCGTCGACGACGGACTCATCGCCGGCAATACTAAACCCTACGCGGTCGGTGGGCGTCTACTGGGGACGTACCAGGGCTCTAGCTAGTGCGACGAGGCGGGCAAATGAACTGGTGGATGACGGAGAGCTCCGGCAAAGTCGCGGCAGGGGCTGTGGTGGACGAAATCAACGACCACGTCTCCTCCTCTGCAGTGGCTACCTCCGGCAGAATTCCGGCGATGTGCTGCTCGAGCGGCTCTGACGAGAGAGGGGAAACGGTCAGTGGAGAGAGGGGAGTGAGATGGTGTGAAGAAATGGTGCTAGGGAGGCCTCCTTATATAGGCTCGATGGTGAGGCAGTGAGGTATGGGCGCGGCTCGTCGGTGACGGCCATACAGGGAGCTACCGGCGTGGGCGAGGTAGGTGGACGGTGGGCGGTCTACTGGCGGTCAGCTACAGCGCAATGGGTTGGCTAGGGGCGGTGGCAATTGGTCGGGAGCTTCCCGCGCTCTGGGAGATAGAAGCGGTGCTCGACGGTGCTCCTGGCTACTGTGGGTCGCGCGGCGGTGCACGGCTATGTCTGGCGGGTTGCTGGGTTTAAGGCGAAGCGGCAGACGCGATTTGGTGTCGAGGTGTGGTCTGTGGCGTGCTGACGACGATCGCGCTCTAGCGTGCTCTGGCTGCACGCAGAGATGAAAGGGCGGTGCGGCTCTGGGGTGGTCCAGGGGCTGGCGGTGATCGTGGGGTGGACAGGGAGTGGCGTTAGGGATAGGCGGTGCTAGTGGCGGAGCTGGTTTGGCGCGGCGCGCTCAGTTGCGAGCTGCACATGCTCGGTCGGCGGTGACCAAGTTTGGGTGGCGCGCAACTGCTGCAAACGGCTAAGGGGTAGGCCAGTGAGGATTTGGTTAGATCTAGGGGAGACAGGGAAGAGAAGAGGGGTTGAATGGGGGACAAGGGATCAATTGGCAACAATATTAGTTCGACCAGAAATTTTCTGCGTGCCAACTATTCGATCAAATGGCCGCATGAAACTTTTATTTGAATTTTGAGCTGATTTTTGGTGGAGTGGTGTATCTTATGCTTAAGCATCTAGGTTTTCTTGGGATTTTAAAATGGAGTCCATTTGAGTGGTTTTTGAAAAAGTGTGATCTAGATACATACACTAGATTCAATTTTAAAATGTCATTTAAAATTAGAGTTTGAATGTTTTGGGAGATCACAAAGTGGGCCTTGGCACATCACTACTTGTACTAGCAAGGGGTGCAAAGATCCACAATTTTCTCTATTAGGATTTGAGTGCTAGGAATAGCCAAAGTAGGCTAGGTGGTTAAAATGGCAAAAACGACCATTTGCCTTATTTATTCTTTTTGATTTATTTTTCTTTGGTATTTGCTTGGGGATGATCTAGATGATGTGCAATTCACCTTAGAATCATTTTACAATCAATATATCACTCAAACATGGCAATTCAAAACAACTCCTATTTTAACTGCACACACATATGAATGCTTAAAGATTTTTAAATGGAAAAGTTTTTGTTAACCCTAAATTGGGTAGATTTGATCTTGATCACTTGGATTAAAGTTTTGGGATGTTACAAATAATAATTTCAGCAAGTGGCCCAATCCTTTCTTTAGCAAAGGACAAGACGGTTGTATTACTTAAGATGACCAAGCATTCTCGAGGACACATGGGAATATTGTCAAGTGCTTTCACTTCATATAGTTGATTAATCTTCTCTAGTTGGATAAGTGTTGTGTGGGTGAACCTATGCTAATGTACTGACCTTCCTAGGACTAATACATACTTGTGATTATACTCCTTCCAAGCATCCGCAACTACAAGAAAGTAATTAAGATAAAAACCTAACCACGGCCTTAAACTTTGAGATCATACACTCCCTTATGCAAAGGTTTCCTAACGGGGGTTCAGGTTTTTGTCACTCCGACAACCCCACGATTAGTAGCCAAATACACAATGCATTCCCCTAAGCCCATAAAGGTGAAGTATCATGTAGTCGACGTTCACATGACACGACTAGAAGAATAACACCACAACTTAAATATCAAACCATTAAATCTTTCTCAACACAATTCCACTACTAACAACATGACTTCTCCCATGTCCTCAAGAACTAAACGAACTACTCACGAGACATCATATGGATCAAGATCAGAGATGAAACAATGATAAGTAACAATCTGAACATGAATAATAATTCAATGGTTCCACTCAATAGCATCAACTACAACATGTAATCAACACCGGGAAAGTTTCCCCTAAGAACTATGCAAGATTCAACCCAATTGTTACAGCGGTACGGAGTGATGGTGATGGTGCTCTTTCTCTCTCTGTAGTTTTCGCCCCGCAGAGGCGGTGGAATCTTTCTGTGGTCGCTCCCCGAGTCTTAGGGTTTCGCGGGGATTATATACGCCAAAGGGCGATGCCAGAGGTGGGCCAGGGTGGCCACACCACCGTCTAGGGGGACCTGTGCCAGCGGGTGGTGTGGGCCCCTGTGGCCCATCTCCACTCCTCCTTCTAGCCTCCTTTGTCTTCTGGAAAAATAGGACTTTCCGTATATTTTTTGGGATTTTCTGATCTTCG
Organism: Avena eriantha; assembly: GCA_910589775.1. Classification (NCBI taxonomy): domain Eukaryota; kingdom Viridiplantae; phylum Streptophyta; class Magnoliopsida; order Poales; family Poaceae; genus Avena; species Avena eriantha. The sequence continues at coordinate 106,526,683 of OU342744.1, forward strand.
CGAATAATGCATCTAGACAATGGTTTTTTCCATCAGAATCCTGACTACGGTGGTTCATCCTCCAAAAGTCCTTAGTCATGCAAAAATAGATGAAATAACATAAGTGTTATCTCTCAATATGAAATATATCAATGAATAACAGTAAATTATGATATAAAATAGTGATGCAAAAATAGACGTATCAGTTCTTCTTCTTCTTCTTCTCCTAAGTTTATCACTAATAATAATAGGGAATTTATTTGTATCATCTAAAAACCTATATTTAAGATTTTCTGGTTGAGTCTTCAATTCTAGGGGTGGAAATTCTGCGTCCCCTCTCTTTTCCGGCTCTTCAAAAATCTCATCGATTGGAGGTCCCAAAATGGGAAGTGAATCGAATTCATATTCTAATTCTCCCAGGGACTTGTCCTCCATAACTATTTCTTCATAATTTGGATTTTCATCTATTTCTTCTTCTTGATTACTAAAGAAAAGAGCCGCCATTTCCTCAATAGTTCTGTCTTCCTCTTCTTGTTGTATTTGTGGAGGCTTTTCTTTAAATTTGGAAAAATGGAATTTACTTTCCGTTCCCCCAAGCTTAAGAGACACAATCTCCTTCTTGAAATTAACATAGGCACCTATATCACCCAAAAAGTTCCTTTCAAATATAATTGGGCAAAGAGTGTCAGCTGGCATGTCAACAACTACAAAATCAATAGGAAAGTTTTTATTTCCAATTGTGACAGTTGCATCTTCAACTACTCCCATTGGAATTCTCAGATTTTTATTGGCTAACATAATTGTCATATCAGTATTGAAAATTGTAGACGGTTCTATTTCTTCTTTTATTTCTAAGTAGAAATCATAAGATATAACATTAACTTCGGTGCCAAGATCACATAAACCGTAATGCAAGGTTTCTTTAAATATGCAGGGAAGAATAGGCTTACCCACATCTTTTACCTTTGTTTTACCTTCAACCAATATGGAAGTCTCTTCATCAAGTTCAACTATCTTACAATGTGAGTAATAGCCATACTTTCTTCCTTGGTTACCTCTTCATCTTTGGTTTCTTCCAGATGTTCCACGACTTCTGGCATGCTTTCCTCTTCCTTCTTCTCATGTACTACTTTGACCTATTCACACTCAAGAATATGCCTTTGTGCAGTGTTAGGAAAAGGAAATTCATGCATTGGTTCTAGGGAGGCCAGTGTTGCTTTATCTTCTTTTTCCTTCTCAGGTTTGGGTGGTGGATCATACTTGACCGGACCCTCTTTCGGAGCTTTGATATGTTCTGTAAAAGCTTTAACAACTTGCAACACAAGATCTGAATCCAAATGAAGTTCTTTAGATAATTCTTTAACATGGCCTTTTTTATTGTAATCATGAATACAATCATGCTCTATTTCTACGCCTCCTTCACTTCCTAGACCAAAATTCCATGAAACTCTATGATCATGAATTTTATTAAGTGAAGCCCAAGCTTTCGGTATTGGAAGATTCATAAAGGCTCCTTTTGTGAAAGAATCTAGTTTAATTTTATTAGGTTCAATTAAACCGCCATAAAAGATATGTAGTAAATACCATTCAGGAAAATCATGATGAGGACATAGTCGTAGTAAATCTTTAAATCTAATATAAGATCTTATCAGTCCTTCATTAGAGCGATTCTTCCAAGTCATTATAAGACGCCTGATTCCAAAAGATTTTGATAATGGATAATGGATATTCTAATAGAAATTCACTTGCTAGATTATCCCAAGTAGTAGTGGCTTCAGGGGGTAGAGATCTATACCATGAGAGAGAGAGATGTACTTGTCAAAGTTTAACTAAAAAATTTAACCCTTACCTCATCAGCGGTATATCCCGTCAATAGAAAAGTGCCACATATATCTTTGAAACATGCAATATGCTCATATGGATCAGGATCTTCTTCATCTCCAGTAAATTGCTTCTTATGTAGAATACTAAGTAGTAGAGGAATTATTTCAAACCCCTTGTCTTCTCATTGGAGTTGTCTCTTTTATAAATATCATACAACTTCCCAAAGTGGTTGAGTGGGCTAGCACTAGCCATATGTTCAAACTCCATTATGTTGGTGGAAACCTGTAACTCAACACAAAATTTAGCAAGACAAAAATAAATAAGCAAAAACTAAAAGACCTACAACGCTTATCTCCCCGGCAATAGCGCCAGAAAATAGCTTGATGACTACAAGTGCACAGACCGTTTGTAGCTAGTTTCGAAATACAGATATCGATCCCATGGGTAGCAGGAGTCTGAAGTCTAATAACTCTAGAAATAAATATTACGATAGAAATGCTAGATAAAGTTCTAAGTGACAAGATAAAATGCGAGTATTGTGTAAAAAGGTGTTTTGGGGTTTTGGGTATAAGAACAATAATAAAGTAAAGTAAACAACTAAGTACAAAAAGTAAGTATCGCGTATGTAAGAGATTGGAACCGCAGTAGGGAAAAAGCGTTCTCAGGGAGTAGCGGATATACCACTAGTATTATAAAGATTTAAGATAAAGATTATCATCATGAACATTCTCAACTATGTAAGTGTGGGAGGAACTCCATATTTGGACGAATAGGCAACAACCGCTGCTCACATCATCCCCATAACCACAACAGTGAGCAATCGACATCAATCGAATTACTGCGATATTAAGGGACGTAATCTCGTAGGATGTATCCCATGGCATGGATAGTGTTCCGTGAGTTTCCTATGTTTCCCAAGTTGATACGTAAGGGGTGCCAACATCTTTATAGTCATTGTAAGTGCTAGCACACCTTCGTATACCAACAAGTAGTTTCCTCCATCAAATCCCCACGAGAGGCAAATATTAAGAGGTCAACTTCTCTCAACATCAAGATGTAGAAAATCTAACACATGGTCACAGCGATGAATATCATAATAGACTTTAACTTATTTCAGTCTCATACTAGGGTTCTCTATCTCCCTAAGAACTAATGATCTACTCACACATGTAGGCAATCAACATTATGGCAATGGTAATGGAAACAATCATAGATGAATAGTACTTGTATAAATCCACAATGAGTATGAGAATTACAACAAGATCTAGACAAGATGTAGATGGGATGGATGGAGATGGTGATGATGCAGCGGTGGATGATGAAGATCGATACCTTAGCCTCTCAGATCTGCGCAGCGCGAAGATGGATCCTTGGTGGCTGAGTTCCCCTCTAGATGCCTTCCGGAGGTGAGGTTTCTGCGATTTCTGGATGTTCTGTATGTCGTCTCATCGAACCAAATGCCCGGGGTGAAACTATTTGACGAGGCGGAGGTGGAGCCAACTATACGGCCGGAGCTATATAGCCGGGAAAATTGCTCCTGTCGTATAGTTGGTCGTTGGACTCTCTGCCTCCCTCGTTTGCTTCTGGTTTTCTTCTAGTATTATTAATATTTCCCAAATAAGCGATTTACGTTGTTTTTTACTCCTTTTCTCCACAGTACAACTACTCCAAGAATTGTATCCATTGGATCCATCATCTGTCCTGATCCTGGTGAAAACAGACATAAAATGTGCACGCGAGCGCCATAAAATACCAAGATCCTACATCTATAATGCAAAATAATAATGTAAAACATGATGCAAATATGCAATCATCAGTTGTTCCGCTATCTCATGTTAGTGGAACCTGATCCCTATATTATGGGGGTTGTAGGGAAAACAAATAAAGGTTACATGGCTCTTACAAGGAATAAAAAACCCATACTACTTTCTAACTAAGTCATAAATCTTCATATTCTCAAGTTTCCTTGTAACAATGTGTACCTACAAGCAAATACATAAAACAAAACTAAAGTAAAGGTTATTGTTAGTATAAATTGCTCTCATACTTAATAGTGAAGTGCACTGTTGTATATCCTCACTGAGAAAATAATGACTAGGGGCAAATTTCACCAAAGGCAATTATACGTTGCTAACGTATCCATAATTTTTGATGTTCCATGCTTGGTTTTATCTACTTTATTATGTTTTGTCCACACTTTGGAGTACTTTTTATACACTTTCTTGGACTAACCTATTAACAAGATGCCATAGTGCCAGTTGCCTGTTTTCTGCTGTTTTTGGTTCGAGGCAAGTCAGAAAATGAATATTCTCGGAATTGGACGGGACAAAAGCCAAAGTCAGTTTTTCACCGAGGGGGACACGGATTCAGAATACGAGACGGAGAGGGGCCAGGGGGCGGCCACACGACCTGGCCGCGCAGCCAGGCCTGGCCCGCGCTAGGGGGTGGTGTGGCCACCCAGGGCACCCGCTCGGCCTCCCCTTTCGCCTATAAGATGCCTCCGATACAGAAACCCTAAGGACCCGATCGAAATTCCACGAAAGAGTGTGTAGCCGCTGTCATCTCCATCCCTAGATCGGGAGGGATCTGAAGCTCTTCCTGGCACCCTGCCGGAGGGGAGAATTCACCCTGGAGGCCTTCTTCATCACCATGCAATCCTCTAGTGTGATGCGTGAGTAGTTCATCCTTGGACTACAGATCCATGTAGTAGCTAGATGGCTGGTTCTTCTCCTTTGTGCTATCATTTTTAGATCTTGTGAGCTCCGTTCATGGTCAAGATCATCTATTTGTAATCCTACATGTTGTGTTGTGGGGATCCGATGGATATTGAGATGCTATTTCAGATTGATTATTGATTCTATCATGTCTTTGTTATTTGTGATCTTGCATGCTTTCAGTTGTTAGTAACTATCTTGGCCAGGTAGATGCTAGCAACTTCAAGAGTTAGTATTTATGCTCGATAGTGGGTTCATGCCTCTAGTAATCTGGGGAAGTGACGGAAATCTCTAAGGTACTAGATGTGTTGTTGATACTAGGGAGAAAACAACAATCCTTTGTTCATAGAACAATCATATTGTTTACTTTACATGCAACGCGTAATGCAATTATCTGTTGCTTGCAACTTAATACTGGAGGGGGTTCGGATGATAACCTGAAGGTGGATTATTAGTCATAGATGCAGTTGGATTATAGTCTATGTATGATGTTGTAATGCCCAATCGAATCTCAAAGGAGTCAAGATGATTAGTATATGCATGTATGCTTTCTTGATGTATGTGAATCACCCCGCTGTAATTTGTTCACCCAACATGTCATCTATCTTAAGGAGAGCTACCACTAGTGAACTACGGACCCCGGTCCTTTCTTTTATCATCAATCTACAACTATTTACTGCTTTATATTTACTTTCTGCCACACAATACGTTTAATCCTTTGTTTTTAGCAAAAACGGTGAGATTGACAACCTCACTATAAGTTGGGGGCAAAGTTTTGTGGTTGTGTTGTGCAGGTTTCCACGTCGCTGCTAGCACCGGTAGTGCGCCCTACCAAAGTCCTGCTAGCAACACCTTGGAGGTGTTTCCTTGCTCCTACTGGTTCGATAACCTTGGTTTCATAACTGAGGGAAACTTACTGCCGTGCTCATCATACCTTCCACTTGGGGTTTCCCAACGAGCTTGTTATTACATGAGTCAGCAGGCAACATCTGCTCTTTTACTTAAATGGCTTTAGGACAACATCCTTAGCTAAAGGGGAAAGTTTCACCAGTAAGATAGAAGTAAGATGGTAAAGAAACAAGATATGTCTGCTTGGTCTGATCCACAGAGATAGCACACAAGCACACAAATTACTCATGCATGCTGGGGGTAGTGATGTCGACACTAGGGAGCAAGGGGCGGTAGTTAAAAGCACATAGTCATGCTAACAGAGAAAGTCTGCTACACAAGTTCACCACAATATCATAGAACAAAAAGAACATCACAAGCTCTTAGATAGATTCTCACCAGATCAACCCATAAAATATCACAGAAAAACTCACCAATTAACCATCCAAGATGGTTACATAAAGGAGAAGGAGGTCTGGGTGTAGAGCAAGGGCAAGGAGGAGCTAGGAGGAGGAGTAGATCAAGGAGGAAAGACATGCCTGTCACAGACAGGAGATCACCAAGCTCACCATCAATAGCAAGGCAACATACACATCACAGTCACATCAACAACCACAACAGGTTGGATACATCCCAACAGTATCATATCTTGCATCTGATCTTATCAATCATAAAAATATGATTTGTTGAAGTGAATAATCCTCAGAGATACACCCAACTAGGGTGTAAACTCATCACAGGAGGATAGTAGCCATTAGAAGGAACCATTCTTTATTTATGCAACACATTAATTCTCAGTCTATGCATCATTGATTTAAATCTAATAGAATAGCAAGGCAAAAACATGAATTAGTGGAGGTTACCACTTTGTGCCATCCATTAGGAGGCCTCACAGTGGCATCCTTGCAAAGTTAAGACATGCTCCAATAAAGGAACCCTAAAGACTCATTTTCTTAAAACCACTAGGAATCATCAACGCTTGATAATCTATTAGAAGATAGTAATGTCATAGTAGTTTGCTCAGCAGCATTATTCCAATAATGGTTAAACCATCACTGATATACTTAGAAAAACATTTTTAGAGTATATTACCATACACACTTAACCATATTTTATCACAAGACTAAAACTATTAATCATATTCCTAATCATTAAGCTAGGAATCATATTACTTATACCCATCTGTCATTCCCTGGATAGCAAATAAAACATGAGGATCATTGGCCTATACTAGATAGCATACATGTATGGTCCTTTGGGAAAATCTCACATTTTTCATCATTGATAGATCATGTATAGGTAGATAAAATCCCACAATCATTTGACACTAGGTTCGAGAGACTATTTGATGAAGGAATCATCCATATTACAGTAGTAGTAATAAAAGAATAACCACAACACCACTAATATTTCTAGATTCAAAGCCAACAGATTAAGATCATTAAGATCACCATAGATAATAGTACTGGATCAATAAGGCCAAGCATCAACAACACTATAAGATGAACCAAAAACAAAGTCCACGGATCATACAACCATTAGAATTAAGCCAAGATTGATCCATCACAAATTCATGAATATAACATGTATTAGCCAAGAGCTACTGGGTTATGATTTCCAATGGAAAAGGGTAGAACCCTAGAATAGAGAACAAACCCTAATTAGGGTTAAGATTATATTCTAGAGAAGGGTTCAAAGAAATACAGAGAGAAGAGAGGGAGATAAGAACTCACCTAATGGCCTCGCTCAGAAACAAGAAGTAGCAGAGAGAGAGCCAGCGGCGAAACCACATCGGCACGGGGAGCACCGGTAGGTGCTGCAACCCGCGCCATGCCGCAACCACGGCGGTCCCCAAGGAAAAGAACGGAAGCGTTGGGCACCACCTTACCGCTAGATCACCAGTACAACACCATGGGATCACCGGAGCATGGCACCGCAAAGAAAGCCGCAAACCCTAGCCACCAGAGAGAAGACGACATGGTTAGAGGTGTGCTCTAGCGACAAATTTTGTAGGGCTAGTCAACAGGGCATCATTGATTGAGTCAGAAAGCACGACAGCGGTGGCTAGAGCAGCCGGAGTTGGCTAGAATCGGAGGACAACAGCGGCGTGTAACACCCCTAAAATGCTAATCAAGATTATCAAGTTCTAATCACCCAAGTTTAGGGTTAACAAAAACTTTTATTATTAAAATTAAATATGAATGCATGTGTGTTTGCATTAATGTGTGATTTGTTGAAATTGCCATGTTTGATTGCTGATGGCTCTGTAATGGCGCCAGGAAAATGCTGGAGCAATGATGATGTAGAGCTCGTCGGGAACCCCAAGAGGAAGGTATGATGCAGCAAGTTTCCCTCAGTTATGAAACCAAGGTTTAATCGAACCAGTAGGAGCAAGGAAACACCCCAAAGGTGTTGCTAGCTGAGCTTTGGCAGGGCGCACTACCGGTGCTAGTAGCAACGTGGAGACCTGCACAACACAACCACAGAACTTTGTCCCCAACTTGCGATGAGGTTGTCAATCTCACCGTGATTTGCGGAAAACAAAGAATTAAACGTATCGAATGGAAAGAAGTAATAGTTTGCAGAAAGTAAACACAAAGCAGTAAACAGTTTATAGATTGTACGTAAAAGACAAAGACCGGGATCCATAGTTCACTAGAGGTGGCTCTCCTTAAGATAGGTAACATGCTGGGTGAACAAATTACAGCGGGGCAATTGACAAACATCGAGAAAGCAATACATGCATATACTAATCATCTTGACTCCTTTGAGACTTGATTGGGCATTACAACATTATACATAGACCGCCATCCAACTGCATCTATGACTAATAATCCACCTTCAGGTTATCATCCGAACCCCCTCCAGTATTAAGTTGCAAGCAACAGATTATTGCTTTACAAACTGTGTGTAAAGTAAACAATACGATTGTTCTATGAACAAAGGATTGTTGTTTTCTCCCTAGTAGCAACAGCACATATAGTACCTTAGAGATTTCTGTCACTTCCCCAGATTACCAGAGGCATGAACCCACTATCGAGCATAAATACTAACTCTTGGAGTTGCTAGCATCTACTTGGCCAAGATATCTACTAACAACGGAAAGCATGCAAGATCACAAATAACAAAGACATGATAGAATCAATAATCAATCTGAAAAAGCATCTCAATATCCATCGGATCCCCGCAAACACAACATGCAGAACAAATAGATGATCTTGATCATGAACGGAGCTCACAAGATCTAAACATGAAAGCACAAAGGAGGAGAACCAGCCATCTAGCTACTACATGGATCTGTAGTCCAAGGATGAACTACTCACGCATCACACTGGAGGCTTGCATGGTGATGAAGAAGGCCTCCAGGGTGAATTCCCCTCTCCAGCAGGGTGCCGGGAAGACCTTCAGATCCCTCCCGATCTAGGGATGGACATGACAGCGGCTACAGACTCTTTCGTCGATTTTTGATCGGGTGCTTAGGGTTTTCGTACTCTGGCATCTGATGACTTCCGGAAAAATAGGTACTTTTGCTTTTGTCCTATCCAATTCCGAGAATATTCATTTTTTGACTTTCCTGGAACCAAACACAGCAGAACACAGACAGCTGGCACTGTTGCTCTTGTTAATAGGTTAGTCTAAGAAATCGTATGAAAAGTACTCCAAAGTTGGAACAAACACAAGAAAGTGGATAAAACCAAGCATGGAACATCAAAAATTATAAATACATTTGCAATGTATCAATTGCTACAAATGATAAGAAATGGTTTAAAGATGAATGCTACATCATCTAGGCCAATTACAAACAAAAGCAAAAGAAAAAGAAATCAAATATGAATTTAATAAGCTAATGGTCATTTTGACCAAAGTTAACCACTAGGCCACTTTGGGTGTTCCTAGAAGAAGATTTCTAATAGAAACATTTCTACTTATTTTCACCCCTTGCTAGACCAAGTAAAAGTGAACCAAGGTCTACTTTACAAACTCACCAAAACTATTTTCAAATCTATTTAAAGGACATTTGAAAATTGAATCAAGTGTATGTACTAAGATCACACTTTTTCAAAAACCACTCAAACCAATTCCATTTGACTTATCCAAGCAATCATAGACACTCAAGCATAAGATGATCACTCACCAAAATTCATTTAAAAATTTGAAACTTAAATTCTTTTGGCCATTTCGTCAAACACCTGGCAGACACTAAATAATCATCTGCCTAACTTCACTGTTTGAACAGTAATCCTAGACCAATTTGGTTCCCTCTTCACTCCCTTGTCTCCCCCAGTGTCGAGTAGCACCAGACCAGCTCCCCCTTAGCCGTTGTGCACTAGTGCAGCGCCGCCCGAAAGTGGTCATCACCGACCGACAGTGGACAGCTCGACAGAGGCCATGCCGTCCTCACCCATGATGTGCACCAGACACGCCACCGTCCACCGCCACCCCCTGTCCAAGCCTCGACCCCAGCCAAGCCCTGGACCACCCTAGCAACGCCGCGCCCTATGTCTCTGCGCCGTGCCGAGAACGCGCTAGAGCACCGCACCTGACCGCCTCGCACAGACCGCGCCTCGTGCTCTCCCCGCATGCACCCACTCGCCATGATCACCACCACCTCCTAGACACCCCCGTTCGCCGCCGCGTGACCCGTAGCACCCGTGCGCCGTCGCAAACACCGCCGCTCCCACGCAGAGCATCGCACGCTCCCGACCAGCCTAGACCATCCCGTGTCGTGCCATTACTTCCATGAGGACCGCCAGGGAACACTGCACCATCCCCTAGCCTCAGCCACGCCGCTAGCCGCCTGTACCATCGTCAACGACGAGCCCGAGCCCATGTCGCCCAGTCCCCTCGCCGCGGTATAAATAGAGGCCCCCTCTTCCCCCATTCTCCACACCAACACACTCACCACTCCTCAAAACCACTCCCTCACCCTTCCTCGGAGCAAGGCGAGTTCTCCTTCGCCGAAATTTGGCCGGAGCACACCGCTGCAGAAGGAGAAGGGCACCGTCGATTGAAGCTGCCCCAGGAGCTCCCGTGACCGTGCCTCGAACCGCCGTCCTCGACCACGTCGATCACCCCCATCGCCGACCCTAGCTGGAGCCCAGGTGAGCCGCACCAGACCCCCACCGCCGCGTTAGGTTTAATTCCTCGCCGGAGCAGTTCGTCGGTGATGATGAACTGCAGCCGTTGATTCGCGTTCAAATCGCACGGCCTAGAATGCACGATACCGTTTCAGTTAGTTTAAGTCGCTGACTGGTGGACCCCCTCTGTCAGTAGCCCGCTGCACCGCATAGTACAGTTGGACCGGCCCGTTTACTTTCTCGAGTAGCCCAGTGAATTCAAATTAGTATTTTCCAATTTAGTTAAAAATCACATTCTGTCAGTAGATTCAAAAATCAATTCAGAGAGTTTCACTAAACCAAATTGCATGATTCAAATTTTTTTAGAAAGATATCTAAATTATCTATCCAAGCCCGTTGGATTCAAATCGTTTGGAGTTAGGGATCACCAACAGTAAAAATAACAAGACAAAGTCTTTTTCAACTTCAAACATTTTTCAAAAATCAACAATAAATGCTTTTGAGTTGATTCCAACTCTCCAAAATCACATTTGGTAAGATGTATTTCAATATGTAAAAATATTTAGGTTTGCATGCAGTGACTTTGGACTAGTACCAAAATAATGCTATATAAGTATTTCTAACCACTTTAAATCTATTAAATAATAATCTTAAACTTTATAATATGTGACCAACACTTTAAATCACATTCCCATGTATTAGAATATGTGGTGATAACATGTGTCCATATGATCCCATATTTTCATTGGAGAATATTAAATCTTAATTGTTTTCAATGAGTAGAAATTACTTTTCTAAAATAAGATAAATCAAATTAAGTCTTCAATTCATGTGATGATTGTGATGATGCTAGATCATCTAGTGTGAACCTTAGTTTGATAAATAGAAATAGTTAAGTATTGTTTGGTGATTGTGTACTGCGTATTTATTTATAGATGATAGTACCGACCCAAGCTACGAGGAGGAGTACTACCAAGAAGAAGAAGAGGAGAACTTCAATCACTGCACTACTCAAGGCAAGCTAATACTTGCAAGTCTTATACCTATGCAAGCCATTACTAATTGCAAGCTAACACTTGTAAGTCTTATACCTATGCAAGCCATCACTAATTGCAAGTTAGCACTTGCAAACCTCATATATGTGCAAGCTAACACTTGCAAGTATTAACTTAAGCAAGATGCATTAGGCATGCTTCGTTATACCACTTGATTATACAAATCCCAAATTTTACTTGCAAGCTTTATTATTTTACCTTTACTAAAGTTCTTTACTTTTAGTTAGTACTTTGGGAGTATTGGAAACAATAGAATAGATATCATAAAGAGTATAAAACTAGGCCTAGCTAGTTATATTTAGATGTCATTCTATGGCATGAGATGGGAGATTAGCACCACTCATTAGTGAATACCCTCAACTTTAGTGGCTAGTGCTAAGCATAAAAGTTGATCACTTTAGATGGGAATACTTGGTGAAAATGGTTATGAAAACCTTGGAATGATGCTTCATTCTATTTAAATGTTTTGACATGTGTTATGGACACAAAAGGATTTGATGATGAAAATGTTGAGGCATGAGCCTTAGCCCTTTTATAAAAACTGATGGTTGGGTTCGGCTGCGATAACATTCCAATTTTACCGTACAACCACAATACCTGAATTGGTTAGGGCTTAGCCGGAAGCTTATATGCCTTAGTATGGGTTCCCTCGCGGAAGAGGTTTGAGCTGAGGCTACCTCGTGAGTGTGAATTGTCCACCTATGCAGTGCCCATGATGGTAGATGGCCATGGCTAGGAGGCCAAGCTCATAGGGGAGGTGCCTATACTAGAGTGTGTAATTGAAAGGTTATAATTGATTATCCGCATACTCAGTATGATTGATTCAGGGTTATCCCTGACAGATGTATCGAATTTTGTGGTGAAAGTGTACCACCTCTGCAGAGTGTCAAACTATTCGAATAGCCACGTATGCGATCATGGACAGTTGGAGTGGACATACTATTCTGTCGTCAGATGTTTTCAAAATGACTTGTGAAATAAACTATGATTTTGACTTGACCACAACAGGGTTGTGAACATGAAAACTAGGTTCCCACTTAAAGTGATTTAGAACATTAACTTAGTTTTCTTGACTTCTAAACTCAGTTTAGATAAATCTGGCTTTTTGCAAACTGAAATAAAGATGGAAGCAAGCAAACATGTAACAGATCTAGTTGGAAACAATGTTTCAATGCTTAGAAACAAGGCCTAGGGATCATACTTTCACTAGTGAACACTCATATAAATATATTATCTTCATGATACTACTCTTAACTACTCTCCGATTGGACACTCTAATCATTGGTAGAGCTATAACAACAGTCCTCAAAGTCCGCTTTCACTATCCAGATAATCCCACACTGTCACCTTGAGCTCTAGATGGTTCAAACAAACACCACAATTTCACAAAGACATCCAACTCCAAATATAACTCATAACAAGTATTTGCAATCCCTAGCCTAAGTGGCACCATGGTGTGCACACTATCAACTTCACACACATGGGGAGAGTAGAGATCTATTAAAGCACTTGAGTAGCAAGGTGGATCTACTTGATTACAAAGCTCATGATCACAATATGATCATGCATAGAGAGAGATGAACACATAGCTACCGGTAGAACCCTTAGCCTCGAGGAAGAACTACTCCCTCCTCATCATGGGAATCAGCAACGGTGATGGAGATGGTGGTGGAGATCGATGGAGATAGCTCCAGGGGCACTTTCCCATCCCAGAAGGGTGCCGGAACAGAGACTTTCTGTCCCCCAAATCTCCCCTTCGGTGGCGGTGGCGTTGCGGAACTTTTCATGGCTGGAGGCTTGATGATTTAGGGTTTTTGCATCGGGAGGCATTTTATAGGGGAAGAGGCAAGGTCGGTGGGCGGCCAGGGGGGCCACACCACCTGGTGGCGCGGCTAGGGCTAGCCCGCGCCACCACATGGTGTGGCCGCCCTGTGGCCCCTCTCCGTCTCGTATTCTAGCTCCGTGAGTCTTCTGGTAAAATATCGACTTTGGCTTTTGTCCGGTCCAATTCCAAGAATATTCATTTTCTGACTTTCCTGGAACCAAAAACAGCAGAAAACAGGCAACTGGCACTGGGGCATCTTGTTAATAGGTTAGTCCAAGAAATTGTATAGAAATACTCCAAAGTGTGGGCAAAACATAAGAAAGTAGATAAAAACCAAGCATGGAACATCAAAAATTATAGATACGCTAGCAACGTATCAGAAACTTGCTGTTGTTCTACAAACCTCTGCACTTGGAGACCCAACAACTGTCTACAAGAATAAAAGTGCGTAGACATCAGTTATCAATAACATAAAACAAATAACGATCAACATGATGATCAATTTGGTTTCTCTTGGGTGTGTTTCCACGAATTCTCATTCTATTAAAATACTCCCAAGGTGCTATATTTAGAACAAAGATGGTGGACCATATGTTAGTGGTGTTGTTGGCAAACCCAAAGTAGTGATCCCATTGGTCGAGTGTCAAGGAGTATTCACAGTCCATAAGATGGAAGTTGATGCAATCAACTCCAGGCATTTTCTCCTCAGAACAATAAGGGACATGCCCACATGGTGGACTTGATTTCTATAAAAACTCCTCGGTGAACTCGATACCAAGTGACTAAGGGGCCAACATATCAACGGGTGGTGTGGCTTGTTCTGCAGCCATCACATGTGTACGTCTCCTCATGTTCATCTAAAATAAAATGAATAAAAATGCTAATAAAATTTTAGTCCGATAGAAACATAGCATAAATGACCCTCTACACTTGTTAAAAAATAAACTCCTCTAAAAACAATATTAAGCATGTTCAATATCAATATTATCTCAAGAACAAGACCTAAGTCTGGATTGACAATGGTGAAATATTGAACAAAGTTTTGATGCAAATAAGTTGGGGATCAGAGGAGAAACATACCTTAGATCGATTGGATGCATGGAATCGAAGAAAGATTGAATAAATTGAAGATCCAATGGAGGTGGTTTAGACTTTGGAGGTGGAACAAAGATAAGTTTTCTGTTTTGGAAATTTAGGGTTACCTCCTCCTGGGGTGATATGGTGGTCGAGTACATGGTACGGGCGGTCAGTGCGGTCGGAGCCCGCCCGTACCAAGTGCATACCTTGGGGTCGAAGGACTCCTTCCGGCGTTGCACTTGGTACACGGGCGCGTTACGGTCGCGCATGCACGTACGGCTGGTTGTTATGTGTGCAACATATTTGCTTAAAAATTGATGTTTTCCTCCAGGGTACGGTATGGGCCGGCGGTACGACCGCCTCCGGTCGTACCAGTGGTTGTTACGGCCACCGAGTCCTGCGGTAAAAATCAATATCTCTATTTTCCAAAGTCTCGATGTGGTACATGCACATGGTACGGGGCATCCTGGTCGTACCAGTGGTCATTAAGCCACCAGTAAGCCACAAAACTTATAGAATTTGGTTAGTAACTTTGTGCGTCTTTACACATCTTAGAAAATGACAAAAATAACAGCAAATAGACTTCATAAAATCAGCAATACCTTTTAGGCCATGTGTTAGTAAATAAAAGATCGAGGATTACCTTATTTTCTTATCCTCTCTCCAAAGTATTTCTTGAACGCTCTTTATTAAAAACAAAACAAAACAAAACTAACACACAAGAGTAAAAACTTTTATTTCAGATGGGTTGCCTCCCATGAAGCGCTTCTAGTTAAGGTTAATTAGTTTTACCCAGATGGTGATCATTTAGGTTTGGTGAGTGGAACTCCCACTCCAAATTAATTGGCTTTCAGGGTACTTATACCATCATCATCATTATTAGGTTTGGCCTTCTTCTTCCTAGGGAAGTGGACAATAAAAGGATCTCTAGACGGTGGTCCTATTCTCACATTCCCTTAATGTAGATTGATTAAAACTTTAATGGTTCTTAGGAATGGCCTACCAAGAATTATAAGTGCTATGGGATCTTCAGGCATGTCCACTATAACAAGATCAATAAGCGTAAGACTTCCTTTAATTTCAACAACTATGTTTTCTTTTATCCCAACAGCTTGTTTATAAGTTGAATCGACAAAATGGAGTCTCATTTCAATGGTTGCAAAAGGCCCCAAGTTTAACTTATCAAATAGACTTTTCAAAACTGTGGAGACGCTTGCACCAAGATCAAAAAGTACAGATATATCATTAACACTGATTTTAATTTTAATTGTGGGCTCAAATATATCATCTAGCTTAGCCGGAAGCTTATCAGCTAGTCTTTTATACTCCATTCCTAAATCTTGGACTTTAGATGCTACTTGTTGAATAAATTGTTGGTACATAGCATCATTACCTTGTTCTAGACTAGGATTCTTCACGGTGATCATCTTTAATAGATCTCCATGGTTTATTCAGGTGTTGGTGTGTTGCTATAGTCCATCTCTTCGGGCTTCTCTTCATTCATTTCCACCCTCATCATCTTGAGGTCTTCTACCGGATTTGGCTCAGGCTTTCCAGCAAACTTTGCTAGTATGAGAGCTTGGCTCTCATCTACCTTGCCCAATTGAGCCTCCATGGTCTTTGTTCTTTCCTGTAGATCCTGCACATCATTTCTAATTGCAACGGCTTGATTAGATAATTTACCAATGCTACTCTCATAGTTCTCTGTGATTTTAATAATCATATTATTTTACTCGGTTTGAGCTTGCATAAAGGTTCTAACAATATGTTCAAACAAGAGATTGCCATGATTTGTTCCATTATGATTATTATAATTATTATAAGGAGCTCCTACAGGCTTAGAATAATGTTTTTGAACATTAGAAGTAAAATTTTTGTTCTTCCAAGCAGGATTATAAGGAGTGGGAGCTGTAAAATTAACATCATTAACACCGGTAGCGATAGCATTAACTTGGGTATCTTCCTTACCCTTTACTATGTTGAGTAACTCGTCTACCTTAGAAGTAAGCTCTTCATTGTTTACCACGGTGAGTGAATTTACCCTTTTTGAGATTCTTACCACATGCCACTGGGCATGGTTGTTTTGCATATCAGCAAGTAATTTCTATGCAACACTCACTTGCTTTCCCATGATTGTTCCTCCTACTACGGTATCTTGCATAGACTTAGACATTGGGTTAAGGCCATTATAAAATAAATGCAATATAAGCCACTCTTCCATCCCATGACTAGGATAGTACATTACGACTTCTTTCATCCTTTATCATGCAAGCGCTAGTGGCTCGCGATATTCTTGTCTAAAACTTGTAATGTTGGATCTTAGTTGCATAGTCTTAGCTAGGGGAAAAAATTAGTCATAAAAAGATTAGTGCATTCCTCCCAAGATTTAATAGTGCCCTTAGGTAGAGCTAGAAAGTAGTCCTTAGCCTTTCCTCTTAGAGAGAAACGAAACAAATGTAATTTAACAACATTTGCATCTACATCCTTAATACGCATCATATCACAAATTTCAGCAAAAGTATTTAAGTGCAAACCCGAATCCTCAGAAGATGAGCCCCCAAATTGGTTTTGCTGAACCAAACTTAAAATGTTAGGCTTAATTTCATATGCTTCCGCATTAACAACGGGCTGAGTAATAGGTGCACAAATAAAATCATCAGTGGGAGTAGCATACCTCCACAAGTCTCTTTTGAGCCATGGCTCTTATCTTTTTGGTATTTTTAAAGTAAAGGAAACAAATAACAAGTAACTAATTTTTTAGGTTTTCAAATAGATAACAAGAAAGTAAACTAATAACAAGAAATAAACTACAAACAAGTAATAAAACTAAAAACAAGGTCTCTAGTGACCTCAATAGGATAGCAAAATTGCTTCCCGGCAACGGCGCCAAAAAAAGAGCTGATACTTCGATCCGGGTTCACGGACGTAGTATAATAGTCTTTTTCCCTAGTATACCTAAGATTAATCGAACCTTGGGAAATAATGCTAAAAGGAATTAAAAAGGACATGTCTACAAGACTGGGAAATTTCGTTTTACCTTTGTTTACCTACAAAACTCTTGTTTACTTTATATCATGGGTTGATTCAATGAATGGAGATAGGCTAGGGTTGAAGACCCACCTACAACTGCACATCATATGGGATAAAGGATAATAATAAGCACAGTCATGCGTGATACGTCCATTTTGCATCACTATTCTATATCATAATTTATTGTTATTCATTGATATATTTCATATTAAGAGATGATACTTATGTTATTTCATCTATTTTTGCATGGGTGATGACCTTTGGAACATGGACCGCTGCAGTCAGGATTCTGATGGAAAAGGTGCTGTTTGGAGGCGAAATTCGCGAAGATCAGAAAATCCGGGAAAATACATGGAAAATTCTATTTTTCTAGAAGACGAAGATTGCCAGAAGGGGAAGTGGAGATGGGCCACAGGGGGCCCACACCACCCCCTAGCGCGGTCCACTGTAGGCCGCGCCACCAGGTGGTGTGGCCGCCCTGGTCCACTCCAATCTCTCCCCTCTGGCGTATATTATCCTCCCAAAACCCTAAGACTCGGGGGCGACCACAGAAATATTCAACCACCTCTACGGGGCGGAAAACACCTAGAGAGAAATATCTCTCTAGCAGACGGAATACTGCCGTGGGAATTCCTTTCCGGAGAGGGGAGATCGTCGCCATCAACACCACCATCAAGCTGGACTTCATCGGGATCATCATCATCACCACCATCATCTCCACAAGCACCATCATCACCACTTCATACCGCCATAACAATTGGGTTGCATCTTGCATAGTTCTTAGGGGAAACTTTCCCGGTGTTGATTACTCCTTGTAGTTGATGCTATTGAGTGAACCATTGAATTATCATTTATGTTCAGATTGTTACATATCATTATATCATCTCTGATCTTGATCCATATGATGTCGTGTGAGTAGTTCATTTAGTTCTTGAGGACATGGGAGAAGTCATGTTGTTAGTAGTGGAATTGTGTTGAGAAAGATTCAATGGTTTGATATTTAAGTTGTGGTGTATTTCTTCTAGTGGTGTCATGTGAACGTCGACTACATGACACGTCACCTATATGGGCCTAGGGGAATGCATTGTGTATTTGGCTACTAATCGTAGGGGTTGCCGGAGTGACAGAAATCTGAACCCCCGTTAGGAAACCTTTGCACAAGGGATGTCAAGGTCTTAGAGTTTAAAGTTGTGGTTAGGTTTCTACCTTAATTACTTTATTGTACTTGCGGATGCTTGCAAGGGGTATAATCACAAGTATGTATTAGTCCTAGGAAGGTCGGTACATTAGCACAGGTTCACCCACACAACACTTATCAAACTAAAGAAGATTAATCAAATATATGAAGCGAAAGTACTTGACGATATTCCCATGTGTCCTCAAGAACGTTTGGTCATCTTAAGTAATACAACCGGCTTGTCCTTTGATAAAGAAAGGATTGGGCCACTTGTTGCATTTATTCTTATTGTCTTTTATTTACTCGTACTTTATTTACCTGCATTATCAAAAACCCCTAAAAATCCTTTTGCTAAGTATTTATAGAAAATTCCTGCTCCTAGCCACTCGCCAGCACCTTCTGCTCCTCGTTGGGTTCGACACTCTTACTTATCAAAAATACTGCGATACACCCCCTATACTTGTGGGTCATCAAGAATATTTTCCAGTGTCGTTGTCGGGGAGTGAAGCACTATTGGAGAGTGGAACTAGTAAAGGAAACCTCTACTGTGAGTATTGTTTATTTCTGTCAGTTGCTTTATTTTCATTATAGATAATTCGCTGAGTTTCTTATTTTGTAATGCTACTACTACTGCTAAGGTATTTTATGAACCACCACCTGCAGAGAATGATACTTTTAAAATACCTACAAGAATTGTTGATCGTGTTATGGATAACTATTATGTTGGAGATGGAACTGTCCATCCCAGTGATCATTTGCTCTTTATACACGAATTATGCGGGTTGTTTAAGTGTGCAGGTATTACCACAGATCAAGTGAAGAAGAAGTTATTCTCGTTATCACTAAAAGGAAGAGCTGAAGAATTGTATAAGTTGCTGAAGAATGGTCAAGCTCTTGAGTGGGAGGAAATCGTACCTCTCTTTTATTCAAATTTTTATCCTCTTAGTGAATTTCATAAAGATCGGAATCAAATATACAATTTTTGGCCTCTTGATGGAGAGAGTACAGCTCAAGCTTGGGGGAGATTGAAGTTACTAATGCTCAAATGTCCCATTCATGAGCTCCCCAATAATATTACTATCAATAACTTTTATGCAAGGCTTTCTCTTCATGATAAGGATTTATTGGATGCTTCTTGTGTTGGATCATTCACACGCATGGAAGAAGCTAAATGGGATCTTCTAGAATGTACTCAAGACAATGCTGAAGCATGGGAGAATGACAAAGGAAGGAAGTCATGTATAAATTATGATTATGAATGCATTGAATCTTTTATGGGAACTGATGACTTTCAAAATATTAAAAATGCTTATGGTCTTGACTCTCAAGCTATTGCAACTTATTTTAAAGCTTTTGCTTCCTATATTGAAGTCCCAAAAAAGAAGTGGAATAAGTATCATGAACCATATAAAGATGTTGCTAAGTGTGTTCCTTCAAGAAATACTGAAGTTTATACTGCTAATCATGTTTTACCTGAACCTTACATTGAGAAAATACCTTTCCCAATTAAGATAAAGTAACATTCTATGATAGCTAGTATGGTTAATGAAAGTACAAATAACGTTGTTGAACCTGATAAACAAATGGATGATGAACCTATAATAGCAAATGTGAAAGACTTTGTCACTAAATATGTAGAAGAGGGACACACTATCCTTTGTAAGGATATCCCTATAATAGCTAATGTCCCTGTGTTTTCTGTTAGGATAAGTGACCATTGCTACCATGGTTCTTGTGATAGTTATATCATTAAATTTATGCATGATACTGAAAGTTATTATGGGAGAGGAAAGACTGTTCTAATGCATCTCAATAGTATCAAGCTTCCTCGTTTTATGCTGAAAGTTTTTATGTTACACTTCTTCTGCCTTCCTATGCTAGTGGCCTCTGGTTTCAACAACTTGTTTGTTTACAAAATTCCTTTGCATAGGAAGTGGGTTAGACTTAAACATGTGTATTTTTTCTTCTTAATGCTCTCTTTCACTTCAATTCATATTCTTATGTGAGCATCGTTGGAATTATCATGCCCATCTTAATGGCTATAAAGAAAGAGCTTTTTAGGAGACAACCCAGTAAATTTTTGCTTTTAGTTTGTTTTTGTTTATTTGAGTCTTGGAAGTTGTTACTTCGGTAATAACCTCTCCTTATCCTTTTTGTTTGTTTTTTGTGTCGAGATCAACCTCTAATGAGAGAGAAGTAAGATTTGGGGAAGTTGCTGTCCCAAAACAGATTTTTGTGCTTCACCGTAAAAATTCGTGAGAGATCTCTGTATGTCGGATTGAGCTGTAATTTTTTTTGATTCTGACCCAGGTTGTTATTTAACTTTCGTTAGTTTTGCACTTTTTTATTTGAGTAATAGAAGATTTTCGGAAAAATTGATATTTCCCTGCTGGTCTGTTTTGACAGATTTTACCACTCTTGCATTTGTTTCTTAAGTCGATTTCCTTTTTGAATTCTTTTTGGGTTTTCAGAAGGAGTTGCTATGGTAGCTTATGTTTTGATGGATTTCAGTTGAAATTGAACCTAAAAGGTTTATTACCTTGCTTATACTAATGTTGCTAATGAGAATTTGTGATGTTTTCTGTGAAAGAAATTTCCAGGTTAGTGGAGAAAATGGTGTAATAAGAAAGTGAAAGGTTTCATGACTCAAGCAATAAGTGTATCAAGATGAAGATATTGATGTTATTCAAGTGGTAACTTCGGAAAAAATTATGAAAGACCAAATTCAGAGACCTGTAGAGTCCGTTTTTGAATACGTAACAGTTCTGGTAAGAAAAGTTCCGCGAAAGTTCTATCCAGTTATATTTTGGCAGTTTTTATCCAACAAGGAAAGCTACGAAGCGAAAGAGGGACGGAAACGGAGCCAGGGTGGCTCACACCACCCCCTGGCGCAGGCAACCTGGCCGCGCCAGCAGGTGGTGTAGCCACCCCGGACTCCGTCTCCAACCCGTTTTCTCCCAGTACCTTCCTTTTGTTGTAAAACTTCGTAATATATAATCCTCCAGATCCCCCGAGGTTCGTATATCGTATTCTCGTCGTGTTTTTGTTTCGATCTGTTTCTGACAGGTAGAGTCCCAGATTTGGAGCCACAATGTCTTCCTCTGGATCAGCTAGGGAAGGTTCCTCAGCGGATATCATCAACCCGTACATGCGAGAGTTGAAGATTCATCCCAAGGAGTTGTTGCTTGAAGATGGGGAGGTACGGGTAAAAGAGGTTCCAGGCCCTAAAGGTGAAGGAAGTCTGGAGGACAGGATGGAAGCGCTAGAGCAAGAAGTCTTTAGGTACAAGAAGATGGCAGAACGCGAAGTGGATATCATCCATAAGATTTGTTCTGATCTCACTCCACCAAACAACCAACCAACTACAAGCACAGCTCTACGACGTTCAAAATCAAAACTATGATTATGAGGTTAGGTTTAAACACATAAGTGTTGCTGCTAGTTTCAGGATGATGGAGACCAGAATGTCTTTCATTAATGGGGAGCCCTTATCTTGGAAGTCAGACGATGATGAGAGAACACCACCACCGAAGGAGTAATTCGTCATCATGTTTTGGCATCCCCTTGGTTTGTTCCAAGCTTGGGGGAGTGTCGCGGTATCACATCACTATCTTCTATATTTTTACCTTTTTAGTAGAGTCATATCATGAATAGAGAAGTTATCATGTAGGATGGTTTGCATTATGGAAGTGTCCCCCCTCTCGTTAGATACCTATGTATCCCTTGGTGTGAGTTGCCGTGATGGAATATTAATGAGAAGTTCTATCATTCACTCTTTTGCATATCTTATTTTAGTTTTCAATTCATGGTTATATGATTGATCTTGTTGTTAGTATTGGTATCACTTTGGGATCGTTGAGTTAATTTAGTTGGTTTTGGCAAACCTGGCTTGGTCAGTAGCAACACTATTTTGAGAATTGAATGAAAAAGATAAAGTACTCTTAAAAGAAATATAACTTCATCATCATCTTTCTTGATTTTCTCATAAGTTTAGTATTCTCTAGCTAAGATCTTTTGTGCTTCCGAGGAAGATTGCATGTTTGTTTTTATCATTTGTATGTTTGTTTGTTTCCCTCAACTCTTATGCTTGCTACCCATCCTTGCTAGCCAAAAACCTGTATTGAGAGGGAATGCTTCTCGTGCATCCAATCCTTAAAACCGAAACCTATGCCATTTGTGTCCACCATACCTACCTATAGCATGATTGCTATTCCAAGTAAATTCATGTTTTTATCTACCTTCCGAATTAAACTTGTTATGCGAAAATTAGTGATTAAAGCTCTCACGATCTTGATGGTACACTTTACTTTCTTGCACTTAATAAACTTGAACCATTGTGCCCATCTATGTTGCGTATATGCTTGCACTTTGTAAGTTGTGAATTAGCAGAATGAGGTTGTCATGGGGAAGAGACAAATAAACAAAATATACAAATCCCTCTTTCAAACAATACACAATACTCCCATAGATTAGATGCACATAATTGTTGCGAGGTTTCTCCCCAACCTGTAGCCCGTGAGGACTACTCACTTATAACAATAAGATCAAGGATAGAAAACATTGTGCAAAATACTTACATTGAAATCAAATATTCTTACAATGGTCGCAAAATCACAAGGAGATCTCAAGTACAAAGTAATGGCTATGAATAATGGAGTGGATAGAAGATGGAAGGCATGAACTATGGTTTGGATCTCCTTTGGTGGTGTTGTGATGCAGTCTAATAATGGCGGCCTTCTATGCGGAGACTAGGGCCTCAAAATATATATGCGTCTTCACAAAAGTTGTAGGGTTTGACAAGATGAAGTCGCCATAAAGCCACATGGTATGGGTGGACCCTGCCCGTACTAATGGTTGTTATGGCTGTAGAAGCCTGGCAATTCCTCCAGAATTACTTGGTCATGTGGACTTCCTCAAAATCTTCATTATGACTCCTGATTTCGCATTAAAAGCATGATTCCCTGCACAACACAAATCAAAGCAATGGTTTGCATATCTTTGCAATTATTAGTCATTAGTGGCAAGGTTAGAGAGTTTCTTATCAATTGCTTGACTAAAAACAATGTTTAAACGCGGGAAAAGATGGCTATTTTTGGAGCCATCACCGCCCCTTGCCTATGGTTCTTTGCTTTTGGTCCAGCCGACATCACATTGTTTGCCACAGGGAGATGACGATGGTGTCCTCAAGACCAGGGTTTTGCATGTTGGTGGACGGCAAGCTTGGGGGAGCACTTCGGTCTATCCGGTTGATGGGTTCTGGGGGTCGGGAGAAATCCTTGTCGGCACCGACGCAGTGACGCCTGCGGGCGCCACCTTCCCTGTGCAGGGCGTCGGGTGTACCCCCTCTCATTCCCCTTCGTGTACCGGGAGAAATCCCTAGACCAGTCTGGGCAGCAACGTCATTGTCGTCGCATCCCGACTTGAAGGTGTTGCTTGGTATACAATGATTCAAAGGCATAGGTGTGTGGTGGGAATTCTTTGGAGGGCACAACGGTTGCAAGCCATCTGTGCTTTTGTCGATCCAATGATGTTGGTATTATTTTCTCTTTTATTTCTCTTATTTTTTCCTTTTGGGTTCTGTTGTGATGTCTGCCCCATTAGTGGTCTCATGGTTGTGCCGGATTGTGTTTGTTGACATATTAATATAGTGGGGCAAAATCATGTTTCGAGGAAGACTATGTATCCATCTCAAGTTGCATGCATTCTACTCACATGGCTCGTAGTCCTTCGGTGACTGAATAGATAGTGTAAATGAGTATATAGAGAGAGTTGATTTCTCTCTTATAAGAAATGATATCATTTCAACATAGCCATAATGAACAACACAAATTAGTGTCTCTAAATAGTATAAGATCCCTCAATTTATGATTACTCCTCCTCAACCAAGTACCAAGCATATCCGTGAAAAATTGTGGAGGTATAAGTTAGATACCATCTTGACTATGTGTCACGCAAATCTAGCAAAGTTACAAAGCAGATCCATTGAGTCATTATCTATCTATTATATATTAAGCAATATAAGGAGATGTTTAGAGGCACCATGTTAATCCACATCATCAAAATTATCATGATAGTTAGATGTAAAATAAATGGTTTGGATTTACCAAAATAAAATATGTAATGTAACCGGTTCGACACAATTTATGTTGAATCTGGGACGTGGAATCGATAATTAGGCGAGTTCTGATTTAGGAAAAAATAAGGAAGAAAAAACAAGCCATAAGTGAGTCACAAGATTGGTTCCAAGAGATTTGCTTCCATACTAAAATAGACAAAATAGATCGATTCAACTATGATTTAGGAAAAGAAAACAAGGCATACATGATGTAGCTCTAACTGACAAGATTCGTTTCATGAGATTTACTTCCATACATCCCGTGCTAAATGAAGGTTATCAAAGAAGTCATATAGACGGTAGGCTCGATCAGAGCCCGACTTTAAATTAATAAAGCCCCAATCGACGACAGATCAACCAAACGAAAGAAGAAAATAAGTTCTAGGAGCCTAAGGAAAAGGAAATCCCTCAATGGTTTGAAAAGGAAATCTTCATCCTTGAGGATGATGAGCCTGCAAACTACAAGAAAGATATGATGAGCACTGGCTCAAAAGAATGGAAAAATGCCATGAAATTTGAAATGGAACCCATGTACAAGAACCAAGTTTGGAACTTGGTAGACCCTCCTAAAGGTGTGAAGTCTATCGATATAAATGGATTTTCAAAAGAAAGCCAAACTCAAATGGTATTGTGACCATGCATAAAGCTAGTCTTGTCGCCAAAGGGTTCTGATAAGTTCAAGTAGTTAACTATGACAAGGCTTTCTAACTAGTTGCAATGCTTAAACCTATGCGGATTTTATGATTATGAAATCGGGCAGATGGACATCAAAACCGCTTTCCTAAATGGAAATTTGACAAGATGTGTACATGACACAACCCGATAGTTTTGTCAATCCTAACGATGCTGAAAAGATATGCAAGCTCCAAAGGTCAATCTATGGCCTAAAGAAAGCATCAAGGAGGTGGAACAAACAGTTTGATGAAGTAATCAAAGAGTTTGGCTTCATGCAGAAGTGTGGGGAAGCTTGCGTATATCAGATGGCAAGTGGGAGTGTAAAGGCATTTCTAATACTTTATGTGGATGACATATTGTTGATCGAAAATATAGAATTTCTGAACACAATAAAGGAGTCATTGAAGAATATTTTTTCAATGAAAGACTTAGGTGAGGCCACATACATGTTGGGCATCAATATCTATAGAGATAGGTCCATACGCCTGATAGGGCTAGACTAGAGAAGGTGCATTGAAAAGGTGTTGAAGAGTTTCAACATGGTGAATTCCAAGAGAGGATTTACTCCCATGGCACATGGACTAAGCTCAATAAGGAACATTGTCCTAGTACAATTGCCGACCGTGTCACCATGAGTACGATTCCATATGCATCAGCTATCAGATCCATAATGTATGTCATGATAAGTACAAGGATAGACTTTGTGCAAGATTACAAAAGTGATCCTAGAATGGATCACTAGGGTGTAGTTAAAAACATATTGAAGTATCGGAGAAGGACACAAGATTTGTCCTTACTATTTGGGAGAAAACATGAGCTTGTTGTAAGAGGTTACACCGATGCTAGATCCAACATAAATACAAATGACTTGCTCAATCTTATTTTGTCTTCACACTAAACGGGAGAGCACTAAGCTAGAAAAGTTCCAAGCAAAGTACTATTGTGGATTCTACAACAAAAGCGGAGTACATGGTTGCTTCACTAGTTGCAAAGGAGGGCTAATGGATAAATAAATTCATCACTAAACTTGGTGTTGTCCCTTATGTGCTAGTCCATCGACATCTACTGTGACAATAGTGGAGCTGTGGCTCAGGCAAATGAACTAAGCTCTCACTAGAATTCCAAGAACATCGAGCGCAAGTACCATATTATTCGTGACTAGGCTGAGAAGGGTCGCGTGTGCATCATCAAAATTCATACGGATTTGTACGATCCATTTACAAAGGCTCTACCACTAGATAAGCATGCATAACACCATAGTATTATTGGTGTTAAAATGCTTGATCTTATGTGACTAGTTTTGACTCTAGTGCAAGTGGGAGACTATTGGGAATATTCCCTAGAGGCAAATAAATGTTTATTGCTATTCTCTTATTAATAATTGTAGTTTATTCTTTATGCTATAACTGATATATGTCTTGATTGCAAGAATCAAAGGAAAACTTAGTAGAATGTGTAAAGGTATAAACACTAAGTGTTCATGGTCTCATGGGCATGGCTCGCTCATTGTCAAAGATGATCAAGTTTCCTAGATCATGGTATAGTTATGGTAATGAGGATATCATTTGACAATGAGGGAATATCGTTGTGGCTCAATAAGGATGCTGAAATGACCCAAGTCAAAACGATCTACTAAAAGATAAATGTCACCATTCAATTATTGGTATATCGTTGTTGTTGTCATATCACTTGGTCCTTTAACCATGAGGATATCAGTTGTCCTTCAGTGTTGAAGTCATGTCTTGGTTGCATACAAACGTCTTCTTTAACCGGGTGATCATAAAGGGTGCCTTCAGATATGTTGGAAACTTATGACTAGGAACAAGGTAGTCCGAGATGGGATTTGCACCTTCATCGATGAAGAGATACTATTCATCCCTTCTTGATATTATGGTATCACCAATACTTCTGGCCAGACATAGGGTGATGAGACTCACCGAATACCGGGAATATACGAACAAGAGAAAGAACGACAAACTAGTAACGAGGTCAACATGGTATAGTAATCAAGAGTTGTATTACGGGGACACCTAATTGTCTTAACTCGGGATTATCATGTATCATGATGTAAAGGCATAATACATGACATCAATAGGTTTATTCAATTACTTCATGGTTGTTGGAGAATCAATATGGGCGTCTAGATCCCGTTGTTTATTATTGTCTAGAAGGAGTTCTGCAGACATGACCACATAACACCGAACATGCAAAGTCACATGCTTAAAGGATCTTGTTCTGTAGAGTGAGTAGAACATGCATTATGTGATAGATTCTCTAGAATAATTCAAGATTATCAGGAGAAATCTCAAGAGAAAAATTGAGGAGGTACATAGTTGTGGAATGGTTCCAAGTGGGAAATTAGTGCCAGAGCGAAGCCCCGAGAGGGGGATGGCGCCTGGGCAACCCTTGGACCACCTAGGGTGGCGCATGGGGCAGCAAGACCCATCAGGTGTGGCATCTGGGCCTCCCAAGGCTTCTCCACACATTCCTAAAATGGTGAGATCCATTTTAGGAAGGTTCTGATCATAATTGCTAATTGTGATTCGATTTGATCTAGTCATCATGGAAAGATATTATGTCTTCTAATTGAGTAAGGCTATTCTATTAAACATAATGAGGGGATCAAGCAATAAATGGAGGAGCTCAGGGAGGATATGGAGGAGGTGGCGGTCAGGGAGGAATCCTGGCGTGCGAGGCTTCTCCCCTCCTCCTCTCCTCCTATATAAAGAAGGGAGGGAGGGGTAGCCTCCAATCCATCCCACGGAAGACCATTGGCTGCCTCACTCCCTCTAGAGTCTCCTTCTCCACATACAAGACACGAAGGCTACTCTCCTTCTCCGGCATTGCCGACCCCTGGACAACAAAGCGCTATCGAGACAAGTTCACTGGATGCGTGGATACCTTCAGAGGGATCATACTTTTGATCCTACATTGAGCGCATCACCAACTCCTTCGCCGACGAGCGAATCTCCTCAACAATGTTGGTGAGTACTAGATCTCTTATATGTTATGTTCTTGCATAGCTCGATCTTGGCATGTTCATAGTACCTGAAATTTTTGATTCCCTATCTGAATCCCTAACATGGACAACTTTAGGAATAGGAAGTTATGGCAGGAAAAGGAAGGAGTTAGGAAGTATCATCTGGTCACTTGGGAGACAGTGTGTTATCCAAAAATGTGGGTGGTCTAGGGGTGTTAAATCTTGATGCGATGAACTTCAGTATGCTATTTAAGTGGTTGTGGAGACTTGAAAATGACTAGGGGAGTTGTCAAGATGCATTGAAGAAAAAATATCTTCAAATAGAATCCTTGACTCAAGCTAGTGAAAGACTAGGGGTATCTCAATCCTAGGCACGTTTGATGAAGGTGAAACACTTTTCTACAATTTCTTTGACATAATTTTGGTATCTGGTAATAAGGCTAGATTCTAGGAAGATGTATGGTATAAGAAAAAGGCTCTGGCTGAGGTTTTCCATAGACTTTTTGATCTATCTTTCGACAAAAATATTGGTGTGCAAAAGGCAGTGCGATCTTTTGTGGGCTGCTAAGTTTTTAGAAGAACGATGTGGGGTGAGTTGGCTGCTGATTGAGTAAAATTGTTGGATATCATACATGGGGTGCAACCGAGACAAGGGGATGATAGGGTGTCTTTTAAGCTAGGTAACAAAGGATTTAGTGTTAAATCCTTATACAATGCCTTGCAAACAAAACCTCCTGACAAAGTTTTTAAACAATTGTGGTGTGTGAAAATCCCTGCTAAAGTGAAGACTTTTATATGGTGTTTGCCGCGGGGAAATATATCAACCAAAGATAAGTTGAGGAAGAGAGGTTGGGATGGGAGTGGACAATGCATGTTCTGTGCTGCCGATGAAAGCATAGATCACCTGCTCTTTTCTTGTCATGTAGCTAGATTTGTGTGGTATATGTTTCATTGTTCTTTCAATGTTCCTAATTCTCCAAAAAAATGGTTGATGTCGGTAGGTGGCTTAATAATTTCCAAGGGTTTGAAAAGTAGCCGTTAAAATTTGCCTTTGCTATGCCAAAATATTCTTATTATATTATCCATATGACTTTTCACTTGATCGATTATTGGTGTGATTTACTGAAACCAAAACGTCAAGATGTGTTGCGGCAAGAAACAAATATTCTTTTTCTTTTCTTTTTAAAATGGGGAGTTGAGCCCCGGCCTGTGCATCAATCGATGCACACATCATTTCTTATGCATAGTTCAAAGCAACCAAGTTTTTACAATCATGGATCAGCTAAGGAACTAAACTTCTGGAGATGGTTTCCAAAGAAATTTCCGATAAGGTCGGACGCCAATGTCGAAGATTACCCAGCGGATAGATTTCGCGAGGAATTCCTATGTGTGGACTTTGCATGATGGTGGGGAGTGCTTCGGGAGATTTAGGAAGTGTAGTATTTTTTGATGTAGTTCTCTTGTACGTATTGGTTTTCTGTGTGTGGTTGATGCACCCTTGTGTGCGTCAAAAAAACTGGTGTTGTAATAGCTCAGTAGCACATTCTGACCTTGTTAGTGAAGCTGGGGGAAACTCCTTGATGAAGAAAAAATAATACGTACTAATTCAATTTATACACCACATATTTCGAGGCTGAGAAAGTATAGCTGTTAAAGTCACATGCATGTATACAGTCGATCTTAATCGCCGCCCGACTGTGATCCATGGAAGTTACACCGCCGGCGCCCGGCTAGCTCGTTCGCGGAGCCGCAATGACAAATTTCGCGAACAAGTTGTCGGGCGTCCGCTCACAACAACAACGTAACGTACGTACGCCCACGCGTGGTGTGGTTGTGATCGCTCGACGGTGTGGCATTTATGCAACGTCTTTTCTCGTGGATCGACACATGTCCGTGGCGTGGAACAGTGTTGCGGTTGGGGCTCCGTATGCCCCCTTGCATCGCCATTACTCTGCCCGAACCAACATAATTCTAAGTGTATTTTCTTTCTTTTTTATCGACCATCCATCGCAGGCTAGTTAATGCAATACCGCGCTAGCTCCTCCAGGGAGACAGGAACGGTCAAGAGGAGATCAGACGTGTGCGCAAGAATCCGCAGTAGTACTACTCATTTAACGAGAAGAAGAAATGCTTAATTTGGACAACATACGTCGCAAACCTGTATGTAAATAATAAACAAATTACACGCACGGAGACGGAGAAGCCTCGCCGTCAGCGACCGTTGTTTTTCATGCCAGAAGGGAAGGAGAAGAAAAGAGAAATAGTTGGGCCAGAAAGCGCTGCATGCATGCGACGACGATATGGGCAGAGATGACGACAACTAGGAGCTCACTCGACGCGCGATTCTCCAGCACAAGACAAGCCCAAAACAACCAAGCCCCAACACAGAGTACCTTTTAGCATGCATGGCTCCGATCGAGCCTGCGAGAACGATCGAGATCGGCGTTAGTTGTGTAGACCTGTAGCAACAGGGAAGGGAGTGTGGCCGTGTGGGTATGGCGAGCAAAGCAACGTTCCCAAGGCAGTGGTGGCGCCAAGTTAAGCCGCGATGTAGAGTAGGTCGGGGCGACTTATTCGGTCCCGGCCGGTCGATCGGTAGCGGAGGCCGGCGGGCGACCTGCATGCCTGGCGCGCCATCAAGCAGCTGGCTCGCGCGGAGGAGATCGATCGAACGCCAGCAGCTAGCTAGCGCGCATCAATGGCGCAGTAAAGTGCGGTGGGGAGGCCAGCCGGCTGGGTGAGCTAGCTAGCGCAGCGCGGCACCGGGCTGCGCGCGCGTACGGGCCGCCAGGTAGGGAGCGGGGGCGCCCCCCGCTGATCGGTCACGTACGTACTCCCCCAGCCCGTCGCAGCTCCGTCACGATCACACCTCGGCCGGCCCAGGCAACCACCGTATTAAAGCCGCCGTCTTTGGGAGCATCGTCGATCAGCTGCAAGCACGGCGGCGGGGATCGACGACCCATCGATGTGTGAGTGTGACGCAGGCCGCCCCGCATACGGCACGCGCGCGGCCGGTCGAGTCGGTTGGGTTACATATGCACACGACGGCGGCCCGTGACGTCTACGCGGAATAAGTTGGTTCCCAGGACACGGCAACCAGCGACAAGCAGCTGGATCAGCCGTTGGATGCAACTAGTACTAGGCTGCAGGTAGCCAGCCAGCGATGAGAGGTTGACAAGGATGAGATCGATCGAGCATGTATACGACGTACTACTAGTACTACTGCTGTATTGGCTAGGTGTAGCCGTAATAACAACAATATAGGGCCAGAAAAGCAAAGCGGGGGTCGATGGATCATCCAGCTTTACCAGATCCCTTTCCTTTCCATTTATAACCGAAATGAATGTTCATTCAAGGCTCTCTTACATTGATGATGGGAGAGAAGTCAATACCCGAACCATGCATGCGTGCATTTCATCCCCCCCTGACTGATGCAGCAGCGGCAGCACCAGGAAAAAGAGGAGACGAGCTAGCTAGCATTGGTGCGTTCTTGACTCCCTCGCTCGCTATCAAAGGAATATGCCTAATTTAGTTTAAGCTACCCCCCCGGCCGGGAAAACAAAACCAAACCCTGTAAATTATCAAAACCAAAACCAGAACCAAAATCCAAAACACGAATCCTAAACAAGCAAGAGATGTTTTGATGGTGGATGCATGAGCCTGAGATGCAGGAGCGGAGCTGGTGGAGTGGAGGGCATGAATGCGAGCATTCAACGCGCCCAACCAACACTCGTCTCAGAAGCACGACGCAGCTAGCAGCCCCATCAGCCGCAGTTGAGGGCGTTCCTGAGGTTCCGCACGGTGTTGTTGATGAGGTCGCTGACGGTGGCGATGGACTCGGCGTTGAGCTTGGACGACGGCAGGCTGCTCACCAGGATCTGGAAGGCCACGGTCACGATGGACCCGGACAGTGGCGGCCCCCCGCCGCTGCTGGACGCGCCCACGCCCGACCGCCCGTCGGGCCAGATGCTGAACCCCGACGGCAGCAGCGGGATGGCCGACGGGTCCTCGCCGCTCATCACCACGTTCGCCGCCGGGATGTCGATCGGAGAGTAGACCACCAGGGAACCCGACGCGTCCGTGCAGCTCTCCTGCACAACCAGCATGCTGTTCTGGCTCGACTGCAGGCCCTGCATGCACAGTTCAGTTCAGTTCAAACCGGAGGAGGATCGATCAGAGGCCATCAACGCACCCAGATATTAATTAATGCTTTTTATTTACTACTAATATAATGGAGGGAGCAAAGCACAATTCAAGTTGATTCGAAATCATGGCTGGCCGGCCGGCGTACGCAGTTACTACTCACCCGCAGCAAGGAGATGCAGTTCCCGGGGTTTGCGCCGTTGGGGATGCGCGACACCTCCTGGACCTGATTGCCGTGCGTCAGGACGTCCCACTGTGCGCGCAGCAATGGCGGCCGAGAGAGATACATACACATGGCCATCAATGGCGTCAGTACGTACGCGTCACGACTCCCAGACAACAACGTAGTATAGTAGCAGGGAAGAAACAGAGAAGAACGGACGTCACCTGGCTGCGCGTGCTCTCGTCGCGGACGAAGGCGAAGACGTGCTCGCAGGGGACGGGGAGCCACACGGAGGTGGCGGCGCTCAGCACCACGCCGTTGGGCTGCCCCGGGTCGCCGTTGCGGTGCATGGACACGCGCACGCACACGTCGTTGCCGGCCGCGCCGGACATGACCGTCCACTGGTGGTGCTGCGACGCCGTCATGCTCGCGCAGAAGCTGCTCACCATGCGCTGCGACAGCTTCATCATGCTACGCCGCCCTTCCGCAGTCACTGCCATCGATCATAAACCAATTGGGGTTTTATTAAGAACACTTTCCATGTGACCAATGCTCCTGAGAGTGACAAGACTAATGGTAGTAGTACCTCCGGCAATGTCGGCGTGCATCCCGCCGAGGGATGAGAGGGATGCGCAGCGCTCGCACGCGCGCTGCAGCGCCCCGAGCCACCGGTGCGCCCCGAACGCGGCGCCGCTCTGCACGATGTCACGGAACAGGGGCCCGATCGCGATCTTGTCCTCCATCTCCATGTGTTCGACCCAGGTAACCTGCAAACAGGAAGGAGAACAGCAGCTGTCAGAACTCAGAAACACAGCACAGCGCAGCACAGAGTTGACTGATTGTTGACGCTCGTGTCTATGTGTCGCTCGTGACTGGCCTTAGAGTAGCCATTGGACATGTCGGCGATGAGGCACCCAGACGGGAGCCGGCGGGAGCGCGGCGGCGCGCCGAAGTGGACGTCCCGCTGCATGTCCACGGAGACGTCGGCGATGGCCCACAGGCCCTGGTCGATCTGCCGGCAGTAGCGGAGGAAGCTGAACTCGCGGGTCGGCACCACCGGCGTCATGATGTGCAGCTCCTCGTACATCTGCAAAGCATCGTTTAGACGGATCGCCCACTGTAAAATCAAACAAAAGAAGATGACGACATTTGGTCGACGGCATTACCAGGATGAGGGACTCGCTCCGCCCGTTCGCGCCATTCACCAGGTCGTCAACGGTGCGCGCGTTGCACACGATGCTCGGGAAGAACTCCACCCAATTGCCCTGCAGCGGCAAACAGTCACGAGTCGGAAGAACTGAAGGCACGTCGCGTGCGTGGCAATCGGTCGAACGGTTGTGGGGGAAGAACTCACCGTGTCCATGAAGACTTCGACGAGGGCGGCGGCGGTCATGCACACGAGCGCCGAGTCCCGGGAGCCCTCGACGCGGAGGTCGGCGGCGCGGAAGGAGCTGCCGGGCTTGGAGAAGATGTTGTCGTAGGTCTCGACGTTGAGGGTCTCCCTGCCGTCGCCGCCGGGGATCTTAGCCCAGACGTGGTCGCCGGCCTGCGCGAGGCGGATCAACTCGTCCATGGCGCGCGTGGCCATCCCGGCCATCACGGGGCGCTCCATTTCAGTCACGGGCGCCGGCAGCTGGAACTGCGGCATCTGCGACGACGACGCGCTGGCCCCGCTTAGGAGGTCGAGGTCCAGATTCGGGCCGCCGAGCACCTGGTGATGGTGGCCGCCCATGGCCATCCCGCCCATGGAGAGGTCCAGCGAGGAGGCGCTCATCTGCGGCATGCCCTGCGGCATCTGCGTGAAGGGGCGGCCGAGGAACTTGGAGGTGAGGCTGGCGACGCGGTCGAGCTCCTCCTTGAGGCGGGCGTTCTCCATGCGCAGCTTCTGCTCGTCGAAGTAGTCCTCGGCGACGGGTGGGCCGCCGCAGGTGGGGCAGATGACGTTCTTGAGCGCCTCGCGCATGGCGATGTTCTCGCACCGGATCTTGTCGTTCTCCGCCCGGAGGAAGCAGTTGTCCGCCCGCTCGTGCTGCGCCTGCGCCATGCCATCAACAATTCCAGGATTCCATTCCATCACCCAAGAAACGATTCAGATACTTGGAGTATAATCAGGAAAATTACCTTCATCTGTGTACGGCGGTTCT
The DNA here is from genome assembly GCA_910589775.1 of Avena eriantha. Classification (NCBI taxonomy): domain Eukaryota; kingdom Viridiplantae; phylum Streptophyta; class Magnoliopsida; order Poales; family Poaceae; genus Avena; species Avena eriantha. The sequence continues at coordinate 106,561,550 of OU342744.1, forward strand.
GAAACCAAAACTTGATCTGCCGGGCCTCCAGGCCGAGCTCGCGGCTGAGCTGTGCGCGCTGGTTCTCATCGGGATGGGGGCACTCCTTGAACATCCTGCACACACACACCCCGCCATTATTCTCCATTAATCATGATCCATCACACCACCCCAACAATTAAAACGAGGAACACGTCACAAAAGGATCATCAGAAAACAAAGAAAGAAAGGAAGAAATGGAGTAGGAGCGTACGTCTCGAGCGTCTGAATCTGGCGCGGGGTGTGGCGGTGGTAGCGCTTGCGGCGCTGCTGCTGCTGCTGCTGGCTCTCGGAGCCGCCCTCCTGGTCATCGCCGAAGTCCATGGCCACCAACCAAAACTCTCGCTCGCTCTCGCTCTCCCCCGGATATGGGAAGAAGAAGAAGAAGAAGAAGAAGAAGAAGAAGAGGAGGAAGAAAGGGAGGGATGGAGAGATCTTCGCACTGTGCCGTGCCTTGCTCCTGGCTCCTATTTATACACCAGCGGAGTAGTAACGCCCCAGCTCGAAGATCAGCGACGCAAAACGGGAAATCTTGGGCGAAATCTTGGTGTTTGGACTCTGGTCGTGCCAATCCTTCCACCTTGTTTCCTTGTATCGCTCGCGCTCATCTCTCCACCATCCTTTGGCCAAGAAACGGACGGTTTGACCACCCTCGCCAGCCTACTGCTCTTGGCTGCTTCCTCTCTTCCTCTTGCTCGTCGAGAGCCAGCCAGCGGCAGCAGCGGGCGGACAGCAGTGGCCTGGCCTGGTACTAGTAACCGGTGCGAGCGAATTAAGAGACGAGGATTTTAAACACGGCGCCCGTCGAGGCCATGACCACTCCCCCCTTTCTCTCTCTCTCTCTGTTGGGTTTCGATGGGAACAGCTGGAGCCATTTAAGGCCAAACGGGTCGGGTCCGCAAATGCATTGCTCCTAGTAGTCCTTGGGTCTCCTCACCCGCAAACTACTCTAAACATGGATATGTGATCGATTATTTTAGACTAGTTAATTTTTGGAAATTCTTGAACGATATGGAAATTGTTGAACAACCTTCATATGGTAGTGCATAATTATTTGTTCAACTAATAACTAATACTTATTGCCAGATAAGTACTGACTTTGGGCACTTCACCACAAGTGGCAATGGTATGTTCATGTCTTTATTTTTCTTTTTCGCACGTATTTATAAAGTCATGCCAACAAATTACACGGCGTAAATGTTCAGGTTTTATGTATCATGCTTAGTCCGTGTTACACATTTTTTTACTTGATTAAATAAAACTATCTGGGCTTTCAATTATGTGGGATGACATTAATTCGGAGTTTATTTATGTGAATAATTTTTTTGATGTCCATTGTGTTATGTGAACAAATTGTTTTTGATGTTCATTGTGAATAACATTGGAATTAATCATGGATAACAATGCTACATTAACCATGTTTCTGAATGTGCAATTGTGATGATTGGCAGTTTAAATGAAAAATGATGTGATGTTATTTGTTTCTCGTTAAATATCTACCTACTTTTGTTCATGAAGAATTGTTGTTTCCTGAATTTAAATGTACAAAATTTAAGCTGGCATGATTAACTAATATATCTTACAAGTAGCTTCAAGTAAGTCATCACGATTACCATGAAAAAGTTGTAGTTCCGGTCTATTAATTGAAGAAAACACCACCTAGACCGGGGTCACCACGTCCGGCCTCGCTTGGCCCGACAACGGGGAATGGAGAGCCCATCCGCCATGACCGTGACCGGAGATGGGCCGCAGCGCCGTGCCTCCTCCTCGCCATGTCTAGTCCCTGTGTGGACCGCGCCGCCGTGCCTCCTCCTCACCAGCAGCTCGAGGAGATCGAGGAGGGACATGGCTCCCTATGGATAATGGTTGGGTGGATACGAGTGAGAACTAATGAGAGAGAAAAGAGAGATGGTAACGGGTGTGAGGTGGGGTTGAACAGGTGGGAAGAGAAAGGTGGAGGGTGCAAATGCTCTAAATGGCTGATTCAACGGTGAGATGGGGGTGCACAGCTCCATGAGTAGCACATTATTTCATATATATATATATATATATAGTGGCGCTATTTGACACCCAGGGTGTAGAATAGTTATTCTTCATCCACCCCCTATCTTTCAAACCGTACATGATTTTTACGTCACGTAAATTTTTTCTTATCCCGGAAGTCAAGAAGAACATAAAAAAATTTAGTCATGTCGTACAAAAATTATTTACATGCCGTAAAAAAATACGGCGTAAAAATGCGAATTTTCTATGTTTTTTACACTATATTGACTCATAAATCTTATTTTTATGTCGATTTTTTTGCGTTTCTGATGAATATAAATATAATTATTAATATACAAAACTTAAATTTATGTATGTGAGAACATGAAAATATGTGGGGTGCAAAATAACTATTCTGCACCCTGGATGCTGAATAGGGTTTCTATATATATATAGGACATATTCTATATATATATAGGACATATAGATACTACACCCGGGTGTAGTTACACCCACACGTGTTTCACACTATATAGGCAGTATCTAACATACCGGAAGGTATGTACGCGTAGTATGAAGTATATAAGAATATTTGGGCAGTATATATACTACGTTTTGGTAGTATGTAATTTTTATTCACATACTCCTTTTGTACGTACAAATATGACGGTATTTTACATATATAGTGCAAACTATGGGTGTATTTGCAATTTTTTCACCTAACTTGCTTGGAAGTATCTTAGATATAGTATATGAACATACTCAAATAGATAAAGTATTACAAATACTTCCGTAAGGCAGTATATGAGACGTGGGTGTAGTTACACCCGGGAGTAAGAAGTATTTTTCCTATATATATATATATATATATATATATATATATATATATCATGTGAATAATATAGTTTAGTACTACAATAAATCTGCTTTCACATGTACACTATAATTTTAAAAATTGAAGCAATAGTAACAAAAACACATTTAGAACATTGCTTGTAACACAAGTCGGCATTGATACTATTATGACATAGTTCTATCATGTAAACAATAATATTATGCACTATATTTATAACTTATTTACCAAATTATATGCAAGTAATAAGATAGAGATATTACATTGACATCATAATACTACAAATCCAGTCAACAAGTTGGTTGTGTATGTTCATCATGTATGCTTATTGAGATATTGCTTTTGTAACTTGTTTCTGTGTTATGACATTGTTATGGTAACTATTTATTCATGGGTATTGTTATATTAGATAGTGAAGTGTGTACACGCTAGAATATAATTTATATAATCATTGAATCTTGTAAGAAACTTATATCGTGTGCACTAGTAATATTAAACCATATAACCTATAATTATATTCAGTACATTTGTGAAACAATTTTTTGGATCTACTATGATTGAGGTTATTGATCTGCATTTCTACCTATTCTATTTGGTTTGGTTGCAAACAAATATGCTACCTATAGTTAGATGAGATAGGGTGGTTGTCTTAAGTTTTTTCTTTACCCAGCCATAAATGACTCTAAATATATTCTTAACTTGGTTATCTCTATAAATGGAAATAAGACCGTTCTAATCAATTCGATTATACTTTAGAATAATATTAATTGGCATTAACTTTGTGCTTTATATATGGATTTGAAATCAAATCATATTAATGGTGAATCGTTATCCTCTACATTGTAAAAAAAAGTTTTGTAACAATTACCGACCTATTATTGCGAGTACTATCACGTATCATTATGGTGGATATGATAATTTGATTTCTTTTAAGTATCATTTACTCATTTTATTTGGATATAAAATATGTAGATGTACTTGGGAAGTTTGAATATATGTTAGGGTTTTAATACTAGATTTTTGTTTCGCTACAAGCAGAGGTTTGATTTGATTTGTAACATGTATTTGAAACAACACTATGGGAAGACCATATTCCTTCTCATGTATATATATATATATATATATATATATATATATATATATATATAGATAGATAGATATATCTGTGCGTGTGTATTTTATTTGAGTGGTAATTCTAAACTACTACAATATTTTCTTCTAATTCATTTTGGAGAGATCGTTAGGTTAAGATAAAACTTTCTTTATTTATCCAATATGGTGCATCTTATGCCATCAAAATACATCAAACAAAAGAAATAGAGTATATGCATAAGAAAAACAATGATCTCCTTCTGTAATTTTCCCACTTTCTCCTTCAGGGAGAACATATTTACAACCATTTTGTTTTTAATATGCATGTAAAATTAACTCGCATGTCTTCTTAAACTAAATGATGAAATGTGATTGGAAAAGGTATGTAATCAAAAAAAATGTAGACTATATAAATTAATTATTCTTTCTTTAATAATTGATCTCATATCTGTTTAGTGTAGTATCCTCTCATCATATGACTTTTTAATGAACACGAATTGCAAATCGAGCCAATCTTCATATCAATATTTATTTTGGAGTAGGGTGGGGGAAGGGGTATTGACACATAGACACACTTCCTCTATCTCTACTTTTTCTTATTCTATGTTTTCAAATAATTCTATCATACATAAACATGATGATTGAATCGTCGTATCATGTGCAAAAAAATATGGGGTGTGATTTGTACTACTACATAAACACAAGGATGTGGGAAATATGCCCTAGTGGAAATCATGTGATGATGATATTTCCCTATGTATTCATGATTTATTTATATTTTCCTTGAACATCATCATTAAAGTGTATCAATAAGTACGCGACTAGTTTATGAGACTATTGTATGATGGTTGTTCTAATGGCTATGTGGGTACATGTCCTTTGACTAGTATACAATTATCTTGACGACTAAGTTTCACAAGTTATGTCATAGAGATGCTAATCCAATAATATTAACTCATGGGTGGAGATCACCAAAATGTACATGCCCACTTTGTGACCCAACAACACATTTGTAATGTGTTAGCCTCAAGTTTAGTGTATATACATGTCTTTGGTCCTCACAGGTTATTGATATGTGGATATGATTGGACTTTGCGAATAGATTCCTGATGGGGCTCAACTATTGATCCCATATCGAATGTCTATATATGTGGAGAAGTTCAACCTAAAAAAGTTCACCTAGTCATATGTACCTTCTAACTCTCATGAATCAGGATTGTTTAGATCTTAGCATTCCCTCCAAAATCGGCAACAAAACGATTCAAAGACATCCACCAAGAACTTTCTTATGGATGGAATTGTCACAAGTAGTTATATCACAATAGTTCACAACAAAACCCACAAGAAACATATATATACAACAACGAATCCAATGAGTCAAGAATACAAATATATACAATACAAATATACATAACATTGAAAGAGAAATAGCATCCGATTATGGACAAGAATACAAATGGACTAGGAGTTCTGAGGGTAACCAAGTGAAGTATGTAACCTTTTCCAAGACAAGCTGGAAGGGTAACCTTTCTAACATCGTCGATCACATACATGCGGCCGAGCAATCGCTCCCACGGACGCCCTGATCGTGCAATATGATCTAGCAATCTTCCACATGTTGTTCCTCCGTGCATGTATGGATACCTTGGAGGCATTTGACCTCTAATGCAGAACAAGTCATATGAATGATCTATAAGGAAGAGCAGGCAATACAACGATAGTCTCGTCATTGTTCATCCCTAACTCTACTTCTGCTACAATCTGCACGTGTAGTGGTAATCTTAGATCCTACAACCTGGTCTGGATTTGCGCGATAGAAATTTTGATTTGTTACCATAGCATTCCATGTGTCCCAACAAATGATTCCTAATTTGTGCTCCCAAACTAAACTACTTTTATATGGAACTAATTAAAATAATATGAAAATTTTACTTCAAAAAACAACACACGTTTTTAATTGTTAAAATATATAAATATTGATATTATTTGTTTGTCTTAATATATGCTCCGACAAATGCCCGCAAGACAATGGATTGTGAGATATGTTTATGAGAAAAATATAATTTGGATAGATACAATCAACTTGTCAAACACAAGTATTAGTTTGTGGTGCATGAAACAATTAGAATAAAAGCAAGTTGTCATGAGCATTGAAACAAATAAAAAATACGAAATGAAAAGGTTATTTTAGTCATAGATATAAACCAAGGGTTAGTAACAACCTTTACTATTAGGGGCTACTCGTTTCAAGAACAATAATGCACTATACAAACTCAAATGCATGTTTAATTTGGTTGTTCGGTGCTTGTAAACATTACAAAGCTTCTAGAAATACATCTAAGCTAAGAATGCACTTATACTACATACAACTAGCCTAACATAAAATGAGTGTGCATTTATATTACATCGGAAGTGGCAAAAACACGACAATATTTATCGTATGTGAAAATTGTAATGGCGTGCAATGCGTCATTCTTGGATTGTGGTAGATAATTAAAGTTCCATTATACATATATCCCCAACGTACATTAATGAATTTAATGTACAAATCAACAAGATTGCATTTGTGCATGTAAAACAAACACATTGACAAATAAATTGGTGTCACATGTCTTGGTATTAATAGTTGGCGTTAACATCTGCTTATAATTTATAATAAAAATTAACTTTTTTATAATGTGGTCTCTCACGCACACACAATATGATTACGTTTGGAATATTCCAAGAACTTATGTTCGCCTTCTTTGTAAGTTAGAGTGATCTCTTCTCACTCTAGCATTCTTATGTGTACATAACATTCCATGGTATAAAATTCCAATTCCAACTTTGTTATTTGGATGTGCATGGTATTTCCTATTGGAATCGAAGGGTGGCCTCCAATTTTGATTCCTATAGGGATCTAAAAACCATTGAATTTGATGTTTTATTAAATTTACACAATACACATTTATGTACATATATGGAAAATAGTTGTGTGTATATTAGATTGTTTTATATTATTATTTACACATAATTACATGGCTGCGATCAAAACTGTAGAACAAATAAGAAAATTTGATCTAGTATTAAAAAAAAGTAGGAAAAAACATGATCCGTTCATGACTGAATTCCATCTTTGGGCTCTAAACATAATTGCCCCAAATGTTTTTCGAGCTTCCTTGTGCTCTCTTTGCTTTTCTTACATGTGCCAAGGTCAACTAAAAACTCGATAAATTTCTACAAAGACGCATGGCTTATGATTGATGTTGAGAAGAGAGGATGGCATCCAGGGCGTCCTTCACTTGAGATAGCTCCAGAGCCTTGCCTCCTTGCACTGGCCAGAACTCATGTCACCAACACATCTATGTATATACACCAAATATGCACAAGCTAGATTATAAATTACAAATAAAATTATAGCTGTTTTACATCAACATCATACTATAGTTAATAACTAAGTTAATTGTGTCAAAAGAGTGGCTGTGTCGATGACCGACCACTGCATACTTGATTTGCAGCTTGAAGAACTTGACATAGTTGATCGCCTTTGCTGGGCTTCGTTCCACTATGAAAAAAGTGATTTCTAGCGACAAAAAGCCTGATGAAAATTTTCAGAACCACCATTGATAACCCACTATACATGAATGAATGGGTAAATCGTCATCTATGATCGTTAACACATGATAGAATCTTTTTTTGTCATGGGTAATTGTCATCAAACTGCATGATGGAAGTAGATCGCGGTGCATATCTACCATCGCTGATAATCAACCTTGGGATCCACATGTCATATGTGGAATAAAAAAATGAGTTTTGGTGGGGTTTGAACCCCGATTGATCCAAAACCATGAGATATGTTATCACTGCGGTATAGTGAGTTTGATGTTTGTTTAGTTTATCTTTATTCTTTTGTACATAATTTGACAGAAATATAAATAATTTACCAATAAAGATTAGTTATAATATTTTACCATCTTTTTTTTGACAAAAACAGTAGGGAAGTCCCCTACTGTGTCATTTTACAAATTTTATAATGTACAGAAGATTGAGCCAGGCTCAATCAATAAAGCTATTACAGATGTTTACATTCATAGTGTGTCAAAAAAAAGATGGTAAAATATTAGTATCTATATATTTTTAGTCGGATTGTTATTTTCTTATGTCACAAACATAGATGCACGCGGTGTACGGCTTCCGATCTCGATCTATGTTGGGCAGCGATCATGTTCTTGATCACTTGTTGATCCACCCTGATCTTCGTTGGGCATTGATCACGTTGCCGACCCCGCCGCGACGTAGGCCTAAGGATCACATTCACGGTGAATCTTCACGGGAGAACTAAGAAGTTGTGAGTTCCATCAAGATATATTTTTTATTTGTTTTTGGCTTTTTTCATTGGTAGTGTTTGAGTAATGTGCAATTAGTAATTGAATATAGTTTGTAGCTAGGTACTAAATGATTAACATGGTCATAGTATGTAGTGCATTAGTACAATTTTCATAACATTAATGCTATCGAAACTTCCTCTTATTAAATTCCTAACTGCTAGTTGTGACTGTGATTAATGTTATGCAGGGGATAGATAGAAGTTTGATAATTAAGGGGAAAATTTTACAAATCCATACGTAATAGGTGTAAACGAGTTTTTGAATTTTTCCCGAGAGCACACAACTGATCAATATGAACCAATGGTGTACCCGTGCAGCCAATGCTTATGACCAGGCACAAGGAAGACATCATTGAGTCCCACCTAAACCTCTTATGGCCCTTACCTATACAAAGTGGACTTTCCATGGGGAACCGTTTAGTGCTAACGAAAGTGGTAGTAGCCAGCATGGTGCACATGAAAGTGAAGATGATGATTATGAGTTTGAGGATGACAATGGAAATAATTATGATGATGTGTCCCAATATGGTAGAGGCTCTAGAGGACTCTAGAGAAAAAGGTTTGGGTGATTATAACTTGTATAGTAAGCTCATTGAAGAAGAGAAGTGAGAGTTTCGTGCAGGGTGCACCACATTCACTAGGTTGACCTTCATTATCAAGATCCTTCATGTCAAAGCGTACACCCAGACCACAAACAGAGCCTTCAACCTATTCCTTTCGATATTTCTTGTTGTTTTGCCAGGTGTGAATTTTCCCACAGATTACACTGAAGCAAAGAGTGTTCTTTTTGAAGTTGTCCTTGGTTCTGAGACAGTTTATGTATGTAGGTATGACTGTGCTTTGTTTTGGGGAGATCATGCCAGCAAAACCCATTATCCTGAGTGTGGATATTCTAGATGGAAAGACAAGGAAGCAAAGTAAAACATTTCTGACAATGTGCTTAGATACTTCCATATAATCCCAAGTTTGCACGGATTTTTTATTACCAAGGAGACGTTAGCACTGACCAAGTGGCACAAGGAAAAAGGGTTGTTGGAAAAAAAATTGAGGCACCCAGCTGATTGTGATGCATATGAGCATTTTGACAAGGAGTTCGGTTGATTTGTTGATGATCCCGTAACATACGTCTAGGCATTCCCACAAATGGATTCAATCCCCATAGTAGTAATATGAGTAGTTCATACAATATGTGGCATATCTTTGTCATTCCGTACAACTCCCCAACTTGGATGTGCATGGATCTATCAAATTTCATGCTATCATTCATGATGCAGCTATGGGGAGGTGTGGTCATGTATGATGCATGAAACTATGGAGAGTTTGGCATACACATTAGACAATGTGAAATTGTTTCACAACTCACTCTTGTAGGAACACCACAACGTAATGGTGTATCTGAACATCGTAATCGAACTTTATTAAATATGGTACGATCTATGATGCCCCTTACCGATTTGCCACTTAGAGACAGGTGCATTCACTTTAAATAGGGCACAATCAAAATCCGCTGTAACGACACCGTATGAATTATGGTTTGGTCACAAACCTAAGCTGTAATTTTTAAAAGTTTGGGGATACGATGCTTATGTGAAGACACTTCAGCCTGAGAAGCTCAAACCCAAAGCGGAAAAATGCGTCTTCATAAGATACCTAAAGAAACAATTGGGCACACCTTCTATCACCGATCTAAAGGCAAGATTTTCATTGCCAAGAATGTATCCTTTATGGAGAAAGAGTTTCTCTTGAAAGGTGTGAGTAGTAGGAAGGTAGAACTCGACAAGGTTACTGAACCTTATCTTCCTAAAATGGCGAGTGGTGCAGCATCGAAAACTGTTCTAGTGTTGAGTTCACCAAGTGAAGAAGGAACTAATGATGAGAATCATGAAACTCCAAAATAGAATATTATCGGGACTCATAGGTCGGGCAGGATACATACAACTCCTGAACTGTATGGTGATCTAGCCTTAAATTTCATGATAGATGGAAGCAATGACCCTGTGACATATGAAAAAGCAATGATGATCTCGGATTCCAACAAATGGCCTGAAGCCATGCAATCTGAGATGGGATCCATGTACGAAAACCAAGTATGGTGATCCAGCCTTAAATTTCATGATAGATGGAAGCAATGAACCTGCGACATATGAAGAAGCAATGATGATCCCGGATTCCAACAAATGGCTTGAAGCCATGCAATCTGAGATGGGGTCCATGTACGAAAACCAAGTATGGACTCTGGTGGACTTATCTCACGATTGCAAGGCCATTCAGAACAAATGGATCTTCAAGAAGAAAACTGATGCTAACGGTAATGTAACCGTCTATAAAGCTCGAGTTTTCGCGAAAGGGTTTCGACAAATTCAAGGAGTTGACTATGATGAGACTTTCTCACCCGTAGCTATGCTAAAGTTTGTTAGGATTTGATACGTCATAAACGTACCTATAATTTTTGATGTTCCATGCTTGTTTAGTATCTACTTTCTTATGTTTTGTTCATACTTTGAGGTATTTTTATACATTTTCTGGAACTAACCTATTAACAAGATGCCACAGTGCCAGTTGCATGTTTTCCGTTGTTTTTGGTTTCAGAAAAGCTAGTAAGGAAATATTCTCGGAATTGGACCGGACAAAAGCCAAAGTCAATATTTTACCCGAAGCAACACGGAGTCCGGAGGGGAGACGAAGTGGCGCACCCGGGCGGCCACACCTGGTGGCGGCGCAGCCTGGGGGCACGCCACCAGGGGATGTGGGCCCCCTGGTGCTCCACCGACCTTGCCCTTCCGCCTATAAAAGTCTCCCAGTATGAAAACCCTAAGTACCCAATCAAAATCCCACAGAAATCCACGGAAGAGTCTGTAGCCGCCGCCATCTCGATCCCCAGATCAGGGGGATCTGAAGCTCTTCCCGGCACCCTGCCGAAGGGGAGAGATCACCCTGGAGGCCTTCTTCATCACCATGACTCCTCCGGTGTGATGCGTGAGTAGTTCATCCCTAGACTACGGGTCCATGTAGTAACTAGCTGGTTGGTTCTCCTCCTTTGTGCTATCATGTTTAGATCTTGTGATCTCCGTTCATGATCAAGATCATCTATTTGTAATCTTACATGTTGTGTTTGTGGGGATCCGATGGATATTGAGATGCTATTTCAGATTGATTATTGATTCTATCATGTCTATATTATTTGTGATCTTGCATGCTTTCCGTTGTTAGTAGCTATCTTGGCCAAGTAGATGCTAGCAACTCCAAGAGGGAGTATTTATACTCGATAGTGGGTTCATGCCTCTAGTAATCTCGAGAAGTGACAGTAATCTCTAAGGTACTAGATGTGTTGTTGCTACTAGGGAGAAAATAGCAATCCTTTGTCCATGGGACAATAGTATTGTTTACTTTACACACTTTGCTTAATGCAATTATCTATTGCTTGCAACTTAATACTGGAGGTGGTTCGGATGATAACCTGAAGGTGGATTATTAGTCATAGATGCAGTTGGATTATGGTCTATGTATAATGTTGTAATGCCTAATCAAATCTCATAGCAGTCAAGATGATTAGTATATGCATGGTATGCTTTCTCGAGTCTATCAATTGCCCCGCTATAATTTGTTCACCCAACATGTTATCTATCTTAGGGAGAATCACCTCTAGTGAACTATGGACCCCGGTACATTCTTGTACCATTGATAAACCATCTACTATTTATTGTTTACTGTTTACTTTCTGCAAGCAATTACTATCTTCCACACAATGCATTTAATCCATTGTTTTCAGCAAAACCGGTGAGATTGACAACCTCACTGTAAGTTGGGGCAAAGTTCTGTGGTTATGTTGTGCAGGATTCCAAGTTGGAAACAACACCTTGGGGTTGTTTCCTTGCTCCTACTAGGTCGATAACCTTGGTTTCATAACTGAGGGAAAACTTGTTGTTGTGCTCATCATACCTTCCTCTTGGGGTTCCCAACGAGCTCAATATATTTTGAGCCATTAGGATTATGTCAGCAATTCCTGCATTTTTTGATTATGAAATCTGGCAGATGGATGTCAAAACGGCATTCCTTAATGGAAACATTTAGGAAGAGTTGTATATGATGCAACCCAAAGGTTTTGTCAATCCTAAGGATGCTGACAAGGTATGCAAACTTCATCATTCCATTTATGGACTGAAGCAAGTATCCCGGAGTTGGAATCTCTGCTTTGTCGATCAAAGGGTTTGGATTTGTCCAAACTATTGGAGAAGCTTGTATTTACAAGAAAGTGAGTGGGAGCTCTATAGCATTTCTGATTTTATATGTAGATGACACATTATTGATTGGAAATGATATAGATATTTTGAAAACCGTAAACAGTAAGTTTTCAATGAAGGGCATTGGTGAAGCTGCCTATATTTTAGGCATCAAGATCTATAGATATAGGTCAAGACGCTTAATTGGGTTATCGCAAAGTACATACCTTGACAAGATTCTGAAAAAGTTTAGAATGGATGGAAGTAAGAAAGGGTTCTTACCGATGTTGCAAGGTATGACTTTGAGCAAGACTCAGAGTCCAGCTACATCAGAAGATAGGGAAGTGATGGATAACGTCCCCTATGCCTCAACCATAGGCTCTATCATGTATGTTATGATGTGTATAGACCAGATGTGGCACGTGATGTTAGTTTGACTAGCAGGTACCAATTTGATCTAGGTCTGGAACACTGTACGATGGTCAAGAATATCTTTAAGTACTTAAGAAGAACTAAGGATATGTTTCTCTTATATGGTGGCAAAGAACAGCTCGTCGTAAAGTGTTACATCGATGCTAGCTTAGAAACCAATCCGAATGACTCTAAGTTGCAATCCGGGTATGTATTTCTCATGAATGGAGCAGGCGTGAGTTTGAGGAGCTCCAAGCAATCTATGGTGGCAAGATCTTCAATGGAGGCGGAATATATCTCTGCTTCAGAAGCAGTGTCAGAAGCAGTTTGGATGAAAGAGTTCATTTCTGTATTGGATGTGGTTCCAAGTGCTTTGGATCCAATGGTTTTCTATTGTGACAACAATGGTGTCATAGCCAATGCTAAGGAACCAAGGTCTCACAAGAATTCCAAGCATATCAGGCGGTGATTCAACTCAATCCAGGAAAATGTCTAGGATGGCGATGTAGAGATTTGCAAAGTGCACACGGATCTAAACATTGCAGACCCGTTTACTAAAGCTCTCCCAATGGCAAAACATGATCACCAATAGAACTGTATGGGTGTTAGATTCATCACTATGTAAACTAGACCATTGACTCTAGTGCAAGTGGGAGACTAAAAGTAATATGCCAGAGAGGTAATAATAAGTGGTTATTATCTTATTTCAAGTTTATAATAGATGTTTATTTCTCATTCTACAATTGTGTTAACCGGAAACGTTAATACATGTGTGTTTAATAAGCAAAGTAAAGGTTCCTAGTAATGCCTCTCATTACACTATCTTGTTGATTAACATATGATCAAGGTTTCCTGATCATGAACATTAGATATTATTAATGACAACGTCATGTCATTGGAGAATGATGTGATGAACATTCACCGATATTAGTTTTAGCAATACGAACATGTCTTCAAAGTTTATATTGCTATATCAATCTCACTCGAAGTAACACTAATCCTTAGACCATGAGATCACGTTAATCACTAACACTAGAAGAGTACTTTGATTCCATCAAACATCACACCATAATAGGGTGATTATAAAGATGTCGTTGGGTACTTATAAAGTGTTAGTTGAGGCTCATGGATCAAGAGTGGTATTTGTCCATCCTGATGATGGAGAGAGATATTCTGGTCCCTCTTGGTGATATCACATTGATAACAGCTTGCAAGCAAGTGATTTGATCACAAAGATGTTATATCACGGAACGAGTAAAAGAGTACTTTTCGGTAACGAGATCGAACTAGGTATGTATGATACCAAATGATCGGATCTCGAACAAGTAAAATATCGCAAGACAAAAGGAATTGGTTACTATGAAAAAGGTTCACACGATCACTAGTTCATCGTTGAGTAAGTGGGAGTCGTTATGGATCTCCAGATCCCGCTAATGGTTATTGATAGGAGAGAGTCTCGATCATGTCCACTTAGTTGATGAACCGTAGGGTGACACTTAAGGCTCATCAACGCATTTCAGTGGATACGGAACGCAAGAGAAAATACTGGAAAACACAAAAATTGTTTTGATAAAATTGCCAGAATAGTTTCGGTATATCAAAAGATTGCAAGGGAATACATTATTAATGTGTTTATTAAATGAAGTACTCATTAATGAAGTGCTCATTAATTTGAGTGGCATTAAACCAAGTGAATTAAAAGTGTTTAATGGAAGGACTATTGGTTTTTGAGTGGAGAATTATGAGAATAAAAGTGACCCTTTTTTGTGAGTGGAGTGTCCACCCACATGAATGAGGGACAGCTGGGCGCACCTCCTTTGCCGCCGACCATGGGTAGGGGATGCCCCTTCCCCTATAAAAGGATGTGGTGGAGACCTGACATGGGTATAGCCTACATGTACTCAGGATGAGCATATACGGTCCATCCCAAGAGAAGTCCATGGTGTCATTGAAGCCGAATACAATTTCGGGTGGCCCAAAGGAACACGACTCCTTGGAGAACACAACAAAGAATAGATAGAAACTTGAAGGGAAAACCCTAATTTGTAACCAACTCGGCCTGCTATCCCGAGACCTAGCCTCCCTATATAAAGGCTAGGAGGGGGTGGCGAGGAGAACAATCCACAACCCTAGCATACACCTTGCCAGATTGCATCTGTGCACCCCTTGTAACTTTCGACTCCTCGATAATCAAAGAGTAGACAAGCAGGAGTAGGGTCCTCTTCGAGGCCTGAACCTGGGTAAAACCTCGTGTCCCCCTATGGGCTTGTTTGCTAGCCGACCGATGCCTCTAGCCCTCCCCAATTCCTCGAACCTAAGTCCATCAACGATGGGCATTGATGAGTCAACCCCTTGTCAATTAGCGCCATCTATGGGAATCAGGTGTTGTGGTGGTGGCACGGAAGATGCCATGGGTAGGCTAAAGATGGGACCAAAGTGCGCTAGAGGTATCTAGGGAGGGATGGTGTGGTGATTCCACACACAGATGCTTGTATTCTCTCAATCAATGGTGTTTACCGATCTCCTTGAGTCGTTCTTGGGGAGGAGGAAGAAGAACCTTACTACTGCCCACACCTCTCTCTCTAGGGTTTTCCCTTAGTAAAAATGGCTAACCCCCTCTATGGAGATCGTGGCCTTCCTTATATAGGGGTGGCCAGGTTACAAGTTAGGGCATACGTGGGAGGCATATTCTTCGAATATGCCTCTACCAAAATAGAAAAGTAGTGCTCCTCTTTTTCCTTCTGTAAGCCGCTCCGAACTCATGGCGTAAGTCTCTCTAAGCCCCTCTGTGGCGTGGCGTCACCCGACAAAGGCAACGCGGCCTTTATCGGCCCGTACTCGCTAGTCCTCCTCTTTGTCCTCTGTGCTCACGCTACAGTGGAGAGAGAAAAGCTTTGACCACAGAAGATGCCTTCCTTCTCTTGTAAGCCAAGTGGTAATCCGGCTCCTGCCCAGTTAACTCGGCTCTGGGGTACCTGCATACAAGTAACGTTGATGATGCTGACATATTCTTTATGCTGGCCGAGGTAAGGTTGGGTGAACACCATCCGGGTCGGGTTAGCCGTAACTCGGCTTGCCTTGAGGTAACTCGGTCAGCTCTGCTTTAACCTTGCCGTACCTCGGCTTATACTACCGTTATACCCTGGCTTGACCCTGCCCAGGTTATCCCCCCAACATCGGGAGTGCTGATGTTGCGGCTTCCTTGGCCCCATCGACTATGATCTACAACTCCGCTACAGCGGAGAATCGCCTCCTCTTCGGTGCCTTCGACTTCACCATCCACTCGCCGGTGGCTCGCCCGAACTTCGAGTTTGTGGGCGACGGAGTCGGTTTGATGATCGGAAGCCTACGCTTCTAGGTTGGTCAGATCGACACGCTTTGCTTTCCCGATCACCCGCAAGCTCCTTCAATTGCTCCTGCCTCGTGATTTTCACCACT
This sequence comes from Avena eriantha, assembly GCA_910589775.1. NCBI lineage: Eukaryota > Viridiplantae > Streptophyta > Magnoliopsida > Poales > Poaceae > Avena > Avena eriantha. Next base: position 106,577,931 of record OU342744.1, read on the forward strand.
GATTGGCACCCTGAGCGAGCTCAATGCCTCAGCACCAGCCGACGATACGGATAGCAACAATAGTTGCGAGTCCGGTCTGTATGATCTGACATCGGAAGATGGATCCTACGGCTCCAGATGTGAGAGTTGTGGGAGCAGTAGTTTGCCCGACCATTACATGTGTGTTGTCATCAACACCGGCGGCACAATCACCAACAATGGTGCCCAGTTGACAATGGTGCTCCTGGAAATGGAGCCACTACCAATGGAGCCCTCGGTAGCAGCACACCCATCCCTCCCAACCCCGACAATAACGGCGAACACACCAACAACGGACGGAGCGCCAGCAAATTCACCTCAACCAGGAAGAATGGGCGAGGTGCAAGAAGGACTTGCAAGGCAATCCCCTGCCACCAAACGCATCATAGTAGATGCTAATGGGGTACCATTGGCTACTTATTCAAGAGTGCAACCGCCAGCAGGCGGTAAACGCACAACTCGAGGCCTGCAGGAAAGTTGTGGACGAGTCGAGTGCTCGACAGGCATCGCTCCCTTCAATCGGCGGATCCTCCCAGGGCAACGGACCTACGGTCGCCAAAAGGCGCTCTCGCATGGACTACCTCACCGACAAGGAGCAATAATAGGCCACTCGAGTCCTCGACTTCTCTCTCCTGTCAGTGGACTCGCGGGGTAACATGACCCCAAAAATGCCACAACCAGCGGTGACAGCAGCCACCATGTACCTGCTCAAGAACCAACCACCAGCTGGAGATCCACGATCTACCATGCACCGATCTACGATCACCCGCCTTGGACTGGTCGAAGCCACGCTCGGCAAAGATCCAAGGCCGTAGCCAAAGGTGCCAAAGAAAAGCAAGGCTCTACCCAAGTACTAATCGCTCTCCTCTAGCAAAGATGAGCACGACCTATCACGGTGACTCCGCTCACGTCGACACAATCACGACTATGGCGCACGTGATGACATCACGCAGCACAAAGTCGACAAGATGCACTGCAAGAGGGCCTACTCAATAGAGTCGGAGAATGAAGGAACAGAGTTGTGCGGTGCCATCTGCTTTAGAAGAGCCATATGGCAGACGCGAATGCTGAAAGGGTTCAAACTTCCTTCGGAGAACTCAAAGTTCAAACGCCTCCAGGACCCGAAGATCTGGCTGGAAGACCACATCTCTTCCGTCAAACTGCACGGAGGAAACAAGTGCACAGCCATGCAATACCCCCAGCTGCAGCTGCAAGCCGTTGCCCGTGGATGGCTCAACAATCTACCCCGCGGGTCGATCCGCAGCTGAGAGGAGCTGGTCTACAGCTTCGTCTGAAACTTCAAGGGCACCTACATAAGTCTTGCATCAATTGATGTGCTTAAAGCCTGCTGCCAAAAGCTGGGCGAATCCCTTCGCTCCTACATCCAGAGATGGTTCATCATTAATAACATGGTGGAAGACATATCTGAGGATTGTGCAATCGATGCATTCAACAACGGTGTTCGCCACATAGAGCTTAGTGAGGAGCTAGGCCGCATGAAGCCTAAAACCATCGACCACCTAATGGACATCGTGAATCAGTGGGTGGATGGAGAATACTCCATGAACAAGCATCGTGTTCACTCAGATGACGAGGATGACCTCAGCCACAGACGCGACCGTCGAGGAAAGCATCGGCTGCGCGGCTACGAAGATCGCGAAGAAGTCGACATGGTCGCGGCCGACTACGCTGACAAGCGCAACGAAGGCAACCTGACGAGGGTTTAACTCATCAATGCCCATTGTTATGGACTTGGGTTTCGGAGAAGGAGGGAGCGCTGGAGACATATATCGGCTAGCAAACAAGCACACAGGGGACTCAAAGATTTACCTAGGTTCAGGCCTTGTAGAGGTCCCTACTCCTGCTTATATGCTCGTAGAATTATTGAAGGAATCGAGGATTACAATGGTGCGCGGATGCAATCTGGCGAGGATCGTGGAAGCTAGGGTTGCATGTGTCCTCCTCGCCGCCCCCTCCTGGCCTTTATATAGATAGGCCAGGTCTCGGGTAGCAGGTCAAGTCTGTTACAGGTTAGGGTTTTTCCCTTTGAACTTTCTATCTTTGGCTTCTTCTTGTTCTTCAAGCAATCAAGAGTCTGTAGGCTACTCGAGTTCTCTATTTGGGCCTTGGCGACACCGTGGTCTTCCGCTGTATCCAGGCCGTATATACCAAGCTCGAGTACCTGTAAGGTATACCCATGTCAGTAGCCCACGAGTGTCCAGTGGAATCGCAGATTCGACTGGAGACTTTATGAAGCCTTTCGAGTGCACAAATGAGTATATTTTCGACTGCTTTGTTTATGTCATAGGGATTGTTGATATGCGTGCCTGATTCGACTGATGTATCGGTATCAGTTAACTGCCTTAGGGCAAAACAACGGAATCTACCCGAACTCGAGTCCCTGGACTCGAGTCCGGAAAAGTGCTGGTGTAATTCGACTCAAGTCGCGAAGGTCTTACAGGAGTCGAATTCCAGTATACGGGTGTGAGCACTCGACGCGTCCGTCAAGGCATGTTCATCGTACCTGTAGGCACATATATATTTATGGTAGTGCGCAACAATGCGTTGCTAGGCCTTATTCAGGTCTTATCTTCACGCTGCAAGCGCGGCATCCGAATTTTTGTCATCGCGGAGATGATTCGGGTGACCCAGGAGACACAGTCTCTTTGTAGGGAAAAATCATGAGGCGGTGTCGCCATAAGCTTCGAGTGTGGATGTTATCGACACACAGTACGATGTACAAATAATCATAGGGAGCACGACCAGTGCTCCCTATGGGAGTAGCCCCCGAGTGCCTGGTTGAGTCGAAGACTCAGGCAGGGACTAAAGAACTTTTGCGACTGCTGTCGTCTTTTGTTGCTTGTTTCATTCGAATTTGTTTTCGGCGCTCCTTATGGGAGTAACCCATGTCGAAAGTCGAACTGCGGATTTGATTAGTTGGGTTTGCTTTGATTGTCCATGTTCCTGTAGAAAAGAAAAAGAAAAATCGTAGGGTACGCGACCAGCGCTCCCTATGGGAGTAGCCCCCGAGTGCTTGGTGGAGTCGAAGACTCGAATAAGGACTAAAGTAGTCGAAGTCTTCTACATCGTAATTTTGAATGACGTCAGTGCTGACGATGTGATGACCTCAGTTGACCGTGTGAGCGAATTTGACGGGACGTGACGAGCGGTGGGTCCCATTTTCTGACTCTGACTTGACCGGGCGTGCGTATTCTCTGTTTTAACTGTGCCTCCTCGATTTCTGCGTGTAATGGGGGTAGTGGGGGATGGTTCATGCTTCAGGTCCTCCACGTGTCGAGCACGATGAACGCCACGCGTCTGGTAGGGTTTTTCTGGCCGTTAGATTGCATCTTCTAGGGGGTTAAGTAGCGATGTTGCGATGGTAATTTTCACATCTGCTGCTTTTCTCTGCCTTTGCCTCCGTCGCCATTGCTGTTGCTCCCCTGCTTCTTTGTTTTCATCTTTCTCGTGGTGCTGGACCAGCTCCGCGTATTTCCTAGTTACTTTCTTCGGTCACACCGCCACCGTAGAATGGGGAAGAAGAAAGGAGGTGCCGCGGCCAATTCCGCCGTCGCCACGGTTGCTGCGAAGAAGAAGGGCGGCTCCGGCGCTACGGGCACCAACACTGCCGCCGTCGGGAAGAAGAAGGGCATGGGAACTCGCGTCACCAATGGCGCGTGGCGTGCATCCGTGATCAAGTCTTCTGAGCTCCGTCTTCTACGCCAAGATGGATTTTTGTCTGTCGCAGTCGCTGACGCGCGTGTCCCCGACAGCGAGGTAATTCCCTCTCCGCCTGCCGACTTTCGGGTGATGTTTCTAGTGTTCATCATCCGCGGTCTCTCATTGCCCCTGCATCATTTCTTCAAGGGCCTTCTCTGTTTCTATGGGATCCAGCTGCATCAGCTGTCCCCCAACTCCATCCTCCATGTAGCTTGCTATATTACTCTTTGCGAGTGCTGGCTCGGAATCGAGCCACACTTTGGTCTCTTCAAGCTGAAGTGCCAGTCGGCGTCTGGCTCCGTAGTCTACGATGTAGGAGGCTGCGGTATCCACGTCGACTCCTCTGCCACATACTTCGAGATCAAACTCACGGCGTCCATCCAAGGGTGGAGGGATAAGTGGTTCTACATCCGCGACCCGAAGGCTGATGGAGACCACTACGGACTCGCTCCCTTCGATCCTAGGATGCCATGCAAGAGGATGCGCTCCTGGAAGAACGTAGTGATGCCCGGCGAATCCGTGGAGACAGATGTGCTGTACGAGCGCGTCTGCGACCTCGAGAATCGCATGGGGAAAGAGGAGGGAGGTTGCGCCCTCATTCGCACATGGCTGCACCGTCGCGTCCAGCCCCTGCAGGCCAGAGTCCACCCTATGTTCCAGTGGGCTGGCGCGAACGATGTCACTCGCGTATCTGCCGATGACATTTCCGCGAGTGAAGTAGATAAAAGGGTGCGACTAGTCACCAAGTACACCGCCAAGGACGTACTCCCCAATGACCCAGTCGTGCCTCCATTCGATGCTACTAATCCTCCTCCTGAGGTACAGTTGTGCTACGTAGTAGCTTTATTTGTCAATTGCTTCTTTTCTATTTTTCTTTGACTTGTGCTAAATTGTTTTCTGTGTGCAGGATTGGGGAGTGTCACCCTGTATGCCCCTCTTTCTAAGGGGGTTATCCCTCGTGAAGCCCTTGAAGAGGACGAGTCAGAGTCGACCGTCCCATCTGATGTGGAGGAGGAAGCCCCCGAGTCGAGTGGTCCGGACACTCGCAAGCGTTCGCGCAGCGAGGATTCGGATGCATCGTCTCCTTCGACTCCGGAAGGTGCGGCTGTTGGCACAAAGTCGCCGATACCTGTTGTTCCCGTGAGTGCTGTGGCGCCATCTTCTCGCAAGAAGATGCGACTATCGAAGGAATCATCATCGGAGTTGGGGGATCAAACCTTCGATTCTGACAAGTTTGATTGGTAAGTATAAAAGTTCTCCTTGTGGGTCTTATTTTCTAGTTGACTTCTCTTGATGTTGGCTTTGGTCTTCAGTCAGCCGGCGTCGTCATCTTCTGGCGACGTCCAGTTTGTGAAGGAATCTAGAGTCGTGACCTCCAAGGCCGAGAAAATGGCTGAGCACGCTCCTTCCCCTCCATTGGCTGCCCACCTCGGGCATAATTCATCAAGTTCTCCACATGACGTGGAGCATCGGATGGTTGCCCAGACGATTGCGCACCAATCGACTTCGAAGTCACTAGAGGATCATGTATGTGTAGTACCTCTTCTTCTGATGTTGCAGTCGCTTGTTTTCCACGCCATCTGTTGATCCTTTACTGTTTTCTTTATTGCAGCTCCCTGTGAAGGAAGCCGCTCATCTGGCGGAGCAGGTGCTTGCGATGGGTCGTCGGCATGCAATGCTGGACAATCGCCATCGCGCGGTGTAAAGTGAGTGTTCTTTATTTTTTCTTCTGCCTCCTTGTGATATATTCGACTGACGGTTTATCTTTGTTTGTGTCACAGCTGAGCATAATGCCCTCCTTCGTAGCACTGCGTCCCTTGAGAAAACGCTTGCTACGGCGGTGAAGAGCCGTGATGAGGCAATCAAGGCGCTAGACGAACCATGAAAACGCGGAGAGGATCTGCGCGCCTCCATCGTAGGTAGGGAGAAGTTGTTCGAAGAATAGCTTTTCTTGATTACCAAGGCTCTCTCAGGTATGCCCTTATATAGATTTTCGTCGTGTCTCTCCTTTCGAATTTTCTACCGTGCTGACCTTTGTGCTGATGCTTGATTCTTGTGTAGATGCCAGCAGTTTGAGCTTTGACGCGCAGGCACTCTGCCGCGATGATGCGTTGGCGGGTGCCATCTCAGCAGTCGAAGACCGCAACACTGCCGTGCAAGGGACGCTTACCAAGGCCAAGGGCGTACTTAGTCACCTTCGGGAGGAGCTAGCGCCCAAGGCTGAGTTGATCGAAAATATGGATGAGCTGGTGGAGTCTCTTGCGGGGGCATTCCTGCGAGCTTCAAGAACTCGCTTCGTGCAGCTGGTGCTTCAATGTCACTCGCAATGGTTCAAGCCCATGGAGTCGAAGTTGATCCTGCGGCGGTCTCCAAGGCGATGCCTGTCAGCATGGATGGCCAGCAGGTAGTCTTTGCCCCTTTCGCAACTTCTTGTGGCAAGTATGGGCCGCAGCTGATCAATACTGTCGTGAAGTACTCTGAGGAGCTTCAGCGGGCCAAGAAGGCAGCGAAGGCTGCGACGTCAGGGGCCAGTGGGAAGTCTGTGGCGTCTGATACTGCCACAGACTCGATGAGGCCCCCAAAGCCGAAGTCTAAGTCAAAGAAGCCAGTTGCTCCTCAGTAGTCACGCCTTTTAATAGATAAATAGCTTATTTCTTTTGTCGAAAACATGCCTTTTTGGCGAGTGTATTTGCTGATACTTTGTTGTTCTTAAATGCACTCGAATCGTTTGTCTATGCCTCGCCTTAGTCTTCTTATTGTCTCTTGCTTGACTTGTGATAGGGCACATCGAGTGATCCTTCGAGGGAACCTCGGGATTCGCCACCCCCTGATGATACCTTGGCGCCGCCGCGCTCAAGGGTGGATGAGCTATCTTTGCTTTCGCGACTCTGTGACCGTGTGAAGCAGTTGGAGCGTGAATTGCCCGTACTCCGTGGTAACGCGGATGTATGGAAATGGAGGGCGGAGAAGGCTGTCGCCCGAGAACAATATCTGCTGGGGGAGGTGACGCAACTAGGCGACCAATTCAAATGTTAGCTTTCTTCTCCCTTATCTTTTTCATGTAGTCACTCGCAGTAGTTCGTTGTTTTCATACTTCTGCCTTTGCTTGGTATAGTTGTCAGTGCGCGCCATCCGCAGGATGAGAAGGATAGGATTGCCATTCGCATGAATGACTTGACCGAAGAGCAGCTTCAAGCGAGTGGATACTTCTGGGTTGATTATGAACGCGCAATCACGCTGGTGACCCTGCAGGATCATGCATCGCGAGTGCTACATTTCTTGAAGAAGTCGCAATCATGGTTGAGGAATATTTATCAGACGATGTTCCTGCTGGACGTTGTTCCGTCGAGCCTGCTGGCCCTTCGTGCTAAATTCCAAGACTTGAGTGCAGTCCACGAGTGTGTTCGACAACAGTTAGTGGCTGGTGCCAAGGCTGCTTTATCGCTAGTGCGACTGCATAGGCCTGATGTGGACATTGCAGCAATTGCGACCGAACCGCCAGTGCCGCCAGCAGGTTCGACTTGGAACATGGTTTCGCACTACCAGGCGGTGGATCGCCCAGCAGAGGAAATCGTCAACTTCTTCAAGGAGCAGACCAACGTTCCTTTGCTGCAACAGTAGTTTAGTTTGTATCTTGCACATAGTTGTACCAGTGTTGTAAAGTTCATATGTATACTGTGTATAATTGATTAACATTGATGTATATAAAGAGCTTGTTAGCGTGTATGTTTTGCGAGTGCGTTGCACTATGCGATTCCTTTTCGTTAGCCTGACTTGTTCTTATATCCGCCCCTTGCCAACCTGTCAGGTGCGTTGCAACTAGGTTGGTGTTTGTCAAGGGTTTTGATTGGTGTGCAGCTACTCAGGATATCGCGTTAGTTCGTAGAACAGATGTGTATAGGGTGGCGCAGCCCCTGAGTGGATAATTGGCGAAGAATAAAAAGAAATAAAAAAACACAAAGTTTTGGGGCACTTAGCTTTATTTATTCGCGAGGTAGGATGAGGTACAATGTGTGGCTAAGTAGCCTTATTTGCAATGTAAAAACAAAAACGACTAGGGGTAGAAGCGCCGCAGCTACGTGACGTTCCAAGGGTTGGAGTATGCGACTCCTGTGTCTAAATCTTTAAGGCAATAGGCGCCACGTGGGATTACTTCTGTAATCACGTATGGTCCCTCCCAAGGGGACTCGAGCTTGAGATGCCCTTGCTGCTTCAGTCATAGGACCAGATCGCCTTCGACGAAGGACCTAGGGCATAGTCTTCTGCTGTGGTAGTTGCGCAGGTTCTGCTGGTAGATCGTTGATCTTTTCGTGGCAATTTCCCTCGCCTCGTCAAGGAGGTCGACGGAGTCTTCGAGTGCAAGAGTTGACTCCTGCTTGCTGTAAGCGACCACACGCGGTGCTTTGTATCGTACTTCGGCAGGTAGCACTGCTTTAGCTCCGTGTACCATGAAGAACGGGGTGTACCCTGTGGCGCTGTTTGGAGTTGTGCGCAGGCTGCAGAGTACCGATTGCAGCTTGTCTGGCCAGCAGCCCACGGCCTGTTCGAGTGGCCTTAGGAGTCGTTTCTTGATGCCACCACAGACGAGCCCGTTAGCTTTTTCGACCTGACCGTTGGTCTGTGGGTGCGCTACGGAGGTATAGCTGACGTTGATTCCCAGATTCTCGTAGAATTCTTGGAACTCCTTGGATGTGAAGTTCGTCCCGTTGTCCGTGATGATGTTGTGTGGCACTCCGAAGCGATAGACGATGGACTCGAAGAACTTGACTGTGTTGTATCCAGACTGATTATTCACTGGCATGGCCTCTATCCACTTGGTGAATTTGTCGACTGCGACCAAGAGGTAGACGTAGGCTCCTCGTGAGGACCTTGGGAGTTTGCCGTCATGTCGAGTCCCCATTGCGCGAAGGACCAGGCCAATGGAATTGGTCAGAGCTCTGCGCCAGGTGTGTGCGGCTTGTCTGCGAATCGCTGGTAAGCGTTTCATTTTTGGATAATGTCCTTGGCGTCACGCATGGCTGTAGGCCAGTAGAATCCAACTCGTAGAGATTTGGCGATGAGGGCGCGACTGCCGGCGTAGTGCCCGCAGGTCCCCTCATGGATGTCGAGGAGAACAGCTCTTCCATCGGCTGTGGAGACGCATCGTTGGAGTACTCCTATGATGTTGCGCTTGTATAGTTCGTCGTTGATAACAGCGAATGCCTTGGAGCGCCGTGCGATGTGCCGAGCGTCAGTCGGATCGTCCGGTAGCCTTTTGCTGAGGAGGTACATGATGTATGGTTGGGTCTAGGATGGCTCGATCATCATGACGCTCATTGGTCCTTCGAGTCCTGTGTCCAGCTCCAGGTCGTCGAATGCCATTGGCTCATTGGGCGGCGCAGCCCCGAGTCTGTTGTTGCGCTTGTTTTCTTCTCTGCGGCCTTTGGCTTGATGGAGCATTCACAGACCCGCTCTAGAAATACCCCTGGTGGTATGGAGGCGCATGTAGAGCCTATGTTGGCGAGTGTGTCCGCCTCTTCATTGCTTTCGCGGCCTATGTGCTGCAGCTCGCAACCGTCGAAGTCCCCTTCGAGTGTGTCATAGAGGTCACGGTATGCGATCATGTTGTCGTTTAGTGCGTCGCACTCGTGCATTGTTTGGTTGATTACCAACTTGGAGTCGCCATATATTATGAGCCTCTTGGCGCCGCAGGCTTTTGCCATCCTCATCCCGTGCAGTAGGGCCTCGTATTCAGCTTCATTGTTGGAGGCGGTGAACTGCACTCGCAGGATATATTTCAGCTTATCTCCCTAGGGCGATGTTAGTATGACACCTGCACCAGCCCCATCCTTTCTCTTCGAGCCGTCAAAGTGCATTGCCCAGAGGTAGGAAATGTCTGGTTTTTGGGGAGCTGGTTCTCCATCCAGTTCACGAGGAAGTCAAGGAGAACTTGCGACTTGATTGCATCGCGTTTTTCATATGTGATGTCTCGTGGAGACAGTTTGATTACCCAAAGCGCGACCCGTCCAGTGGCGTCGGGGTTGTTGAGGATATGCCCAAGCTGGGCGTCGTTGACTACCACGATTGGGTGTTCCTGGAAGTAGTGGCGCAGTCACCGGGCTATCATGAAGACGCCGTACGCCAGTTTCTGGTAGTGCGGGTACCGCTGTTTTGTTGGCGTAAGTACCTCGCTGAGGTAATAGACTGGGCGCTATATCCCATGGACCTTGTTTTCCTCGGCTCGTTCTACTACGAGCACTGTGCTGACCACCTGGTTGGTGGCAGAGATGTATAGCAACAATGGTTCCCTTGCGCGTGGGGTCACCAGTACTAGCGTGGTGGATAGCAGGCACTTGAGGTCTTCGAATGCTTCCTGTGCCTCGTTGGTCCACTCGAACTTGTCAGCTTTGCGGAGGAGTTGGTAGAAGGGCAGTGCCTTTTCACCCATCTGACTGATGAATCGACTGAGCGCCGTGATTCGCCCAGCCCGCTGCTGGACACCTCTTACGTTTTTGGCTTCTCCATGGCCAGTATGGCTTTTATTTTCTTCGGGTTCACCTCGATCCCTCTCGCGGAGATAAGATATCCGAGTAGTTGCCCAGATGGTACGCCGAAAGAGGATTTGTCCGATAGAGCTTGATCCGGTAGAGGTCGAGGTTGGCGAAGGTTTCGTGCAAATCATCGATTAGCGATGCTTCCTCTTTGGTCTTGATTACTATGTCGTCAACATAGACTTGGCTGTTGCGACCAAGTTGGTTCTTGAGGCAAGCCTGCATGCATCGCTGGTAGGTGGCTCCTGCGTTCTTCAGCCCGAAGGGCATTGTGTTGTAGCAGAACACACCAAAAGGCGTTGTAAATGCCGTTTTTTCTTGATCTTTCTCCTTCATTCGAATCTGGTTGTAGCGTGAGTAGGCGTCGAGGAAGTAGAGGCGCTCACATCCCGTGGTGGAGTCGATGATCTAGTCTATTCGCGGTAGCGGGAAGTGATCCTTTGGGTAGTGCTTATTCAGAGAGGTGAAGTCCACACACATCCGCAGGATATCCGTGTCCTTCTTTGGTACTAGCACCGTGTTAGCAAGCCAAGTGCTTTCCTTGATCTCGCGTATAAATTTGGCGTCGAGGAGTCTGTTGATCTCCATTCTGACTAACTTTGCTCTTGGTTCAGACAGTCGCCGAATTGTTTGTTTGACTGGTCTTGCGTCTAGGTTGAGATTGAGTGCGTGCTCAGCGAATTCCTTGGGAACTCCTGGTATGTCCGCTGGACACCAGGCGAAGATTTCCCAGTCCTCATGGAGGAATTCGACAAGCGCGATTTCCTATGCGGGACTCAAGTTGTTGGCGATGAGGGTCGTCTTGGCGGGATCCGATGGGTGGACCTGACCTTTCTTTGTGTGCACCGATGAGTCAAAAGATAGGTCGGGTGAACTTGGCCGGCTCAAGGGAGGCAGACTGTTGTCTGTCGATTCCTTTAGTCTCGCAAGTTCTTCCTGCATGCCGAAGGGCTGGGAAATTCTATTGAATTCCCTGTCGCAACTATCAGACCTCTCGAAGCTCCCGTTAACTGTGATGACGCCATTAGGGCCTAGCATTTTCATCTCCAGATAGGCATAGTGTGGCACTGCCATGAACCTAGCGAACGCGACACGTCCGAGGATGCAGTGGTACTGTGAGGGCTAGTCGACGATTTCAAAGTCGATGCGCTCGTGCCGAAAGTTTTTCGGCGTGCCGAAGATAACGTCGAGGTTGATTTTGCCGAGGGGATACACACCCTTGCCTGGGACGATGCCGTGGAATGTTGTGTCTGAGGCCTCTAAGCAAGTTAGAGGGATCCGCATTGCTCGCAAGGTACTCACGAATATAAGGTTGATGCCACTTCCGCCGTCCATGAAGAAGCCTCCAATTTGTCGAAGCCTCCAATTTGTGCCTCCAATTTGCGCATCGAGTACGAGGGGACAGTGGCCTGGACGAGGTACTTGGGGCGGATGGTCACGCTTGTCGAAGGTGATGCAGGACTCGCTTCCACTGAGGTACTCAGTGGTAGATGGTGGCGAGTTTGTTACCAGATTGACTTTGCGAGTGATGGCCTTTTGCACCCGGTTGGAGGGGCGACCCTTTTGGATCATCATGGTGCCCATGGCCCGTGGGTATGGCTCGCCTCCGTGATGATGGTCGGGTGCGGCCGCGCTTGGTGGTGGTCCAGGTGGTGGTGGAGTAGCTCCATGGGCCACAGCGCCTGGGGCGGCTCCGTAGCCCCTGTTGACTGCGTCACGATTCATCCGAGCCAGGCCTTCATGGAGTTTGAGGAACTCGCGGCAGTCTTTGGGGAGGTGGCTGTATTTGTTTTTGCTGTCATGCTTGTCGATGTAGAAGTGCACGGTGCATGGCCCGGACAGCTTGTCTTCAACGGACGCGGCGGGTGCGTCATCGCGAGTGTGGCGCTGCCACACTTGCATGGTTTTCCTGGAGTCGCGATATCCACCGCTACAGTAGCCGCTGTTGCGGTTGTCGTCGCGCCTATTGGCGTAGCCGACTGCGACCATGTTGAAGTTGTCGCGATCATCATAAATGCGCATTTGCCGTTTGCTTCGGCGGTCGCGTCTGCGCTCGAGTCCTGCTTCCTCATTGGAGTGAACGCGGTTCTTTACCGAATCTTCTCCGTCAGCCCACCGATTCGCAATTTCCATCAGGTGGTCGATGGTCTTGGGCTTCGAGCGGCCTAGCTCCTCCCTGAGCTCTATGCGGCGAACGCCGCCGTTGAATGCGTCGATTGCGCGGTCCTTCGAGATATTTTCTATGGAGTTCTTGATGATGGACCACCTCTGGATGTACGAGCGTAGTGATTCGCCTGATCTTTGCTGGCAGCACCTCAGCTCTTCGATTTACGCGGGCCTTTTGTAGGTTCCCTTGAAGTTGCACACAAAGCTGTAAACCAGCTCTTCCCAACTGCGAATGGATCCGTGTGGGAGGTTATTGAGCCATGCTCGGGCGGCGCCCTGCAGCTGTAGCTGCAGGCACTGCATAGCCGTGCTTCGACTTCCGCCGTGGAGCCTGACGGAGTAGATGTGGTCCTCCAACCAGATTTTCAGGTCCTACAGACCGTCAAACTTCGGGTTCTCTGATGGGAGCTTAAATCCCTTGGGCATTCGCTTTTACCTGATGGCCCTATTGAAGCATCTAGCGCCACAGAGCTCCACATCCTCGTCTTCTGAGTCAGTCGATCGGGCACGTCGTGCCCTTGACTTATCGATCTTGTGCTGCGTGATATCGTCACGCGCGTCGTAGTTGTGGTCATGTCGCCGTGAGCGGCGGCGTCAAGATAGATCGTGGCTGTCATTGCTAGATGAGGGCGAGGAATAGTGTTTTGCTAGAGCCTTGCCCTTCTTCGGCTCCGGTGTTGCCTCCTTGTCGAGGGCGACCTCGATTAACCCCAAGCCTGCGATCTTAGATCGGTGCATGGCGGCCCGAGGGTCTCCAGCTGGCGGATGGTTGTTGCGGAGGTACATGGTGGCCGCCGTTGCCTCAGCTTGTGACGTTTTCGGTAGCACGTTGCCACACGAATCCACCGTCATGGAGCCAAAGTCGAGGACCTTTGCGGCTTCTACATGCTCCTGCTCAGTGAGGTGGGCTAGTCGAGATCGCCTTTTGTTAGCGAGGTACTCGTTGCACTTGGAGGAGGATCCTCCATGGGAGGAGAGCCCAGCTTGTCGGAGGCTCGACTCGTCTGCCGCCTTTTTGCGTGCTTCGAGTTGCGTGATTATTTGCACTTGGTGCTTGAATTCCTCCTTCAGGAGTCAATGGTAGCCCATCAGCAGTTCTTGCGGGGAGCCAAAGGGTAGAGGGTTACCCTGTAGGGCATCATGGCAGCGAGTCCACTCGAGTTTGTTGAGCCTGATCACGACGCGTTCGCTGGTCTGCTCATTTATTATGGTTGGAGGTTCGACTGCCCCTCCGTTGTTGATGGGGGCACCGTTTAGCGGTGGTCCACCGTTTGGCGGTGGTCCGCCATTGGGTATGTCGCCATTTGGCGGGTCGGATCCATGGCCACCATTGCCCGTGTTGTCGCGATTGGCGGAGGAGTTGCCCGAGTTGATGACGGCGCACATGAAGTGGTTGGGGAAGCTGCTGCTCCCACAACTTTCAGATCCAGAACCATAGGCTCCATCTTCAGTTGCCAGATCGCTCAGATCGGATTCGCGACTGCTGTCACTGTCCGTATTCTCGACTGTTGTCGAGGCATTGAGTTTGTTGAGGTTGCTGATCGGCGGAGGAAACCACCATGCCTGAGTAATCGACGGTATCGTCGGCTGGTCATTGATGTCTACGCACTTCTATTCTTGTAGATAGTTGTTGGGCCTCCAAGTGCAGAGGTTTGTAGAACAGCAGCAAGTTTTCCCTTAAGTGGATCACCCAAGGTTTATCGAACTCAAGGAGGAAGTGGTCAAAGGTATTCCCTCTCAAGCAACCCTGCAATCAAGATACAAGAAGTCTCTTGTGTCCCCAACACACCCAATACACTTGTCAGGTGTATAGGTGCACTAGTTCGGCGAAGAGATAGTGAAATACAAGTGGTATGGATAATTATAAGTGGTAACAGTGCTAGAAATATCTTGATGGCGTGTGGTTGACGTGGGAAAAGACTAAAGGCAAACTTAAATAAAGATGGAATCAAGCGAACATGTAACAGATCTAATAGCAAACAGTGTATCAATGCTAAGAAACAAGGCCTAGGGATCATACTTTCACTAGTGAACACTCTCTCATATAAATATATTCTCTTCATGATACTACTCTTAACTACTCTCCGGTTGGACACTCTAATCGATGGTAGGGCTATAGCAACACTCTTCAAAGTAAGCCTTTCCCATCTAGAAAACCCGACACTATCACCTTGAGTACTAGATGAGTCCAACAAACACCACAATTTCATAGAAACATCCAACTCCAAATATAACTCATAACAAGTATTTGTAATCTCTAGCCTAAGTGCCACCATGGTGAGCATGCTGTCACTTTCACACACATGGGGAGAGCAGAGATTCATTAAAGCACTTGAGTAGCAAAATAGATCTATAGATTACAAGCTCATGATCACAATATGATCATGCATAGAGAGAGATGAACACATAACTACCAATAGAACCCTTAGCCTCGAGAGAGAACTACTCCCTCCTCATCATGGGAATCAACAATGGTGATGGAGATGGTGGTGGAGATCAATGGAGATGGCTCCGGGGGCACTTCCCCGTCCCGGTAGGGTGCCGGAACAGAGACTTTCTATCCCCCGAATCTCCCCTTCGGTGGCGGCGGCGCTGCGGAAGTTTTCGTGGCTGGAGGTTTGACTCTTTAGGGTTTCTGCATCGGGAGGCTTCTTATAGGCAAAGAGGCAAGGTCGGTGGGCGGCCAGGGGGCCCACACCACCTGGTGGCGTGGCCAGGGCTAGCCCGCGCCACCGCATGGTGTGGCCGCCCTGTGGCCCCTCTCCGTCTCGTCTTCTGGCTCCGTGAGTCTTTCGGTAAAATATCAACTTTGGCTTTTGTCCCGTCCAATTCCGAGAATATTAATTTTCTGACTTTCTGGAACCAAAAACAGCAGAAAACAGGCAACTGGCACTGTGGCTCTTGTTAATAGGTTAGTCCAAGAAAGTGTATGAAAAGTACTCCAAAGTTGGAACAAAACACAAGAAAGTGGATAAAACCAAGCATGGAACATCAAAAATTATAGATACATTTGCAATGTATCAGTCATGCATGCGAAGTGTGCCCATCTGACCAACTTGGAAGCGGAAGCTCCCGATCGCCAAGCTGATCCCATCGCCCACAGATTCAAAAGTCGGGCGAGTGGCCGGCGTGTGGACGGTGAAGTCGAACGCGCCAAAGAGCTAGCAGATCTCCGCTGTTGTGGAGTTGTAGATCGTAGTTGATGGGGCCGAAGAAGCCGCAACATCAGCACTCCCAATCCCCACAGACGGTGCCAATTGACGAGGGTTTAACTCATCAATTCCTATTGTTATGGACTTGCATTTTGGAGAAGGAGGGAGCGCTGGAGACATCTATCGGCTAGCAAACAAGCACACAGGGGACTCGAAGATTTACCTAGGTTCAGGCCTCGTAGAGGTCCCTACTCCTGCTTGTCTGCTCGTGGAATTATTGAAGGAATCGAGGATTACAATGGTGCGCAGATGCAATCTAGCGAGGGTCGTGGAAGCTAGGGTTGCACGTGTCCTCCTCGCCACCCCCTCCTGGCCTTTATATAGATAGGCCAGGTCTCGGGTAGCAGGTCAAGTCGGCTACAGGTTAGAGGTTTTCCCTTTGAAATTTCTATCTTTGGCTTCTTCTTGTTGTTCAAGCAATCAAGAGTCCGTAGGCTACTTGAGTTCTCTATTTGGGCCTTGACGACACCGTGGGCTTCCGTTGTATCCAGGCCGTATATACCAAGCTCGAGTACCTGTAAGGTATACCCATGTCACAACCGCAGCAGCGGGTACCGTAGCGGCAGCTACCGTGATAGCGGGAAAACCGTGCAATTGTGGCAACGCCGCACCCTTGACGAAGCACCTGAAATATCCATCCATGATAAGTTTCCTGGACCATGCAACATTCACTACTACATCGACAAGCACGACAACAAGAAAAAGTCCAGCCACCTCCTCAAGGACTGTCGCGAGTTCCTGAAGCTCCACGAAGGCCTCGTCCATATGAATCGTGACGCGATAAATCAGGGGTATGGAGCTGCTCCAGGCGCCATAGCTCATAGAGCGCCACCACTGCCACCTGGAGGACCTGGCTGCCCGCGGCTAGGCCAGCACAAACAACGGAGGCGAGCAATACCCACGCCCACTGGGGAATATGGGCATGATCCAGAAGGGATGTCCCTCCAACAGGACGCAAAAGTCGATCACTCGTGAAATCAATTTGGCTGTCAACTCTCCACCCTCGACTATTGAGTACCTCAGTGGGTGCGAGTCCTACATCACCTTCGACAAGAGTGACCACCCATGTCAAGTGCCTCGCCCAGGTCATTCTCCCCTAGCTTGAAGCGCAGATTGGTGGCTACAAGATGAGTTGAGTCTTCATGGATGGTGGCAGCGGCATCAACCTCATGTTCGCCAGCACTCTGTGCGCCATGCGGATCCCCCTCTCCTGCCTGGAGGGATCTTAAACAAACTTCCACGGCATCGTCCTAGGGAAAGGTGTATACCCCTTAGGCAAAATCAACCTGGACGTCATCTTCGGCACGCCCAGAAACTTTCGGTGAGAATGCCTCGAATTTGAGGTGGTCGACTGGCCCTCATAATACCACACAATCCCTAGACGTGTCGCGTTCGCATTGTTCATGGCAGCCCCGCACTACGCCTACTTGCAGATGAAGATGCCAGGACCCAACGACATTATCACCGTCAGCGGGAGCTTTTCCAAGTCAGATAGCTGCGACATGGAGTTCAACAGAATCTCCCAATCCTTCGGCATGCAAGAAGAGCTGGCAAGGCTCAAGGAGTCGACAAACAACAGTCTTCTTCTTGTGAGCAAGCCAAACACACTAGACTAGTCCTTCGACTCATCGGTGAACACCAAGGCAGTCAAGGTCCACCCAACGGACCCGACCAAGATGGCCCTCATCGCCAACAAATTGAGTCTTGCATAGGAACTCGCGCTCGTCGAATTCCTCCGTGAGTGATGGGAGATCTTCGCCTGGTGTCCAACAGACATGCCATGAGTTTCCAGGGAATTCGCCGAGCATGCACTTAACATGAATCCAGATGAAAGACCAGTTAAGCAGTCGATGCATCGACTGTCAGAACCAAGGGCAAAGGCGGTCAGAATGGAAGTCAACAGACTCCTCGATGCTGATTTTATACGCGAAATAAAGGAAAGCACCTGGGTAGCTAACCCCATGCTTGTTCCTAAAAAGGATAGTGATATCATGCGGATGTGCATGGACTTCATTTCTCTCAAAAAGCACTACCCGAAGGACCACTTCCCAATACCGCAGATCGACTAGATAATCGACTCCACCGCAGGATGCGAACGCGTATGCTTCCTCGACGCCTACTCAGGCTACCATCAGATTCAAATGAAGGAGGAGGACCAGGAGAAGACATCCTTCATCACGCCCTTCGGCGGTTACTGCTACACAATAATGCCCTTTGGGCTAAAAAACGCAGGAGCCACCTATCAACGGTGTATCCTGGCCTGCCTCAAAAACTAGCTTGGTCGAAACATCCAAGTTTATGTTGAAGACATCAGTGTCAAAACCAAGGAGGAAGCTACACTTACCGATGATCTCCACGAGACCTTCGATAACCTCGACCGCTACCGGATCAAGCTAAATTTGGAGAAGTGCACCTTCGGCATGCTATTAGGGAAACTACTCGGGTACCTCATATCCGCTAGGGGAATCAAGGCCAACCCGAAGAAAATAAGAGCCATACTAGCCATGGAGAGGCCGAAGAACGTAAAAGGCGTCCAGCAACTGGTTGGGAGAATTGCAGCGCTCAGTCGATTCATCAGTCAAATGGGCGAGAAGGCACTACCGTTCTACCAGCTCCTCCACAAAACTGAAAAATTCGAGTGGACAGATGAGGCACAAGAAGCATTCGACGATCTCAAGTGCCTACTATCCACCTCGCTTGTGCTGGCGACCCCCAGGGAAAGGAGCTAATGTTGCTATACATCTCCGCCACCAACTAGGTGGTTAGTACCATGCTAGTGGTACCCACATTACCAAAAGCTGGCCTACGATGTCTTCATGATAGCACGGCGACTGTGCCACTACTTCCATGAGCACCCCATAGTCATGGTGAATGACGCCCCGTTGAATCACATTCTCAACAACCCCGACGCCATGGCGTGGGTCGCCCTCTAGGGCATCGAGTTGTCCCTGCGAGACATCACCTACGAGCGACGAGTGGCAATCAAGTCACGGGTCTTACCGGACTTCCTCGTCCACTAGATGGAGAACCATCTCCCTGACACACTTGGTATGTCCAACTTCTATACCATGCACTTCGATGGATCCAAGCGCAAGGAGGGAGCTGGTGTAGGCGTCATCCTGATGTCCTCTCAAGGCGACAAGATGCGATACATCCTTCGGATGAAGTTTCACGTGTCAAACAATGAAGTGGATTACAAGGCGTTGATCCACGAGATGTGGATGGCCAAGACCAGTGGTGCCACGCGGCTCGTCATCTACGGTGATTCCAACCTCGTGGTCTGATATGTCCATCTTGCATCACTATTCTATATCATAATTTACTATTATTCATTGATATATTTCATATTGAGAGATGATACTTATGTTATTTCATATATATTTGCATGATTGATGACTTTTGGAGGATGAACCACTGGAGTTAGGATTCTGATGGATAAAGCACTATCCAGATGCAATATTGGCGAAGATCAGAAAATCACAGAAAATATACATAAATTCCTATTTTTCCAGAAGATGAAGGAGGCCAGAAGGAGGAGTGGAGATGGGCCACAAGGGGCCCACACCACCCCTAGCACGGGCCACCCCTGGCCGCGCCACCAGGTGGTGTGGCCACCCTGGCCCACCTCTGGCATCGCCCTTTGGCGTATATAATCCCCTTGAAACCCTCAGAATGGGAGAGCGACCACATAAAGGTTCTACCGCCTCTATAGGGCAGAAACTATAGAGAGAGAAAGAGCTATTCGGCGGGCAGAATTCTACCAGGGAAATTCCTTCCCGGAGAGGGAAGATCGTCGCCATCAACACCATCATCAAGCTAGACTTCATCAGGATCATCATCATCATCTCCACCATCATCTCCATTAGCACCATCATCACCACTCCATACCTCTGTAATAATTGGGTTGAATCTTGCATAGTTCTTAGGGGAAACTTTCTCGGTGTTGATTACTTGTTGTAGTTGATGCTATTGAGTGGAACCATTGAATTATTGTTTATGTTCAGATTGTTACTAATCATTATTGCATCTCTGATCTTGATCCATATGATGTCTTGTGAGTAGTTTGTTTAGTTCTTGAGGACATGGGAGAAGTCATGTTGTTAGTAGTGGAATTGTGTTGAGAAAGATTCAATGGTTTGATATTTAAGTTATGGTGTTATACTTCTAGTGGTGTCATGTGAACGTCGACTACATGATACTTCACCTTTATGGGCATAGGGGAATGCATTATGTATTTGGATACTAATCGTGGGGTTTCCGAAGTGAGAGAAACCTGAACCCCCGTTAGGAAACCTTTGCACAAGGGAGTGTAGGATCTCAAAGTTTAAGGCTGTTATTAGGTTTTTTATCTTAATTACTTTCTTGTAGTTGCGGATGCTTGCAAGGGGTATAATCACAAGTATGTATTAGTCCTAGGAAGGTCAGTACATTAGCATAGGTTCACCCACACAACACTTATCCAACCAAAGAAGATTAATCAACTATATGAAGCGAAAGCACTTGACAATATTCCCATGTGTCCTTGAGAACATTTGGTCATCTTAAGTAATACAACCGGCTTGTCCTTTGCTAAAGAAAGGATTGGGCCACTTGCTGCAATTATTATTATTTTCTTTTATTTACACGCACTTTATTTATCTGCATTATGAAAAACCCCTAAAAATCCGTTTGCTAAGTATTTATAGAGAATTCTTGATCCAAGCCACTTGTCAACACCTTCTGCTCCTCGTTGGATTCGACACTCTTACTTATCAAAAATACTGCGATACACCCCCTATACTTGGAGAATATCATTTTGCGGCCCGAAAGTTGGGGTGTACAGGCAACGCGGTACCCAAGTTCCCTGAAATCAGCCGGGATGACTACTGTTGGTGTGCCAAATACTCAAAGGGTCTTTTTCGGCACGAATTCAACTTTACGTTTCAATACAAAAAATCAGCCTAACGGCCGTCAAGTTGGGCCCCCTGTCAGTTCTCGCCGTTATGTTGCCCCCGTCGCTTAGGCGGGGTGGCTGTCACGTAGGCTTACAGCGTTGGCACGGTGGATAGGACAAAAACCCCTGCCCACCCCCTGCCCAGTGTATTGACGTGACAAAACAGGGCACATGTATCGGCGTTATAATTATTTTTTGTTTACTCAGAAGCTGGAACGGCCACCGCCACGCGTCTCTCCTTGGACTTCCGTCCCCGTCGTTAACCACTGCCTTAAAAGCGCATTGACGGTTCCACCGTTCCCCTGCCTTGCAGAAACCACTCTTCTTCTTCATGTCATCTGTCTTCTTCCCGTCTTCTCCTTGCCGCCATGGAAGGTCTTCGCACTCTAGAGACAAGCTTCACTACCCATGACAATAAGAAGATAGACGTTGTCTACACCAACAAGGAGGAGACAGTGGTGTGTGTCCTGAGGATGTACGAGAGTTGGATTGGGATAGACGAGGACTGTGGGATTGGACCTCGAGTACACCCCGGAGCACCCATATGAAGGGAGTGAAGTCACCGTCGTTCAACTGGCCATGCGGAAACACGTCCTCGTCTACCACCTCTCCCAGTTTGTAGATCTGCTCTCTGTAGCTAATCACTTTTAGGGTTTTCTCCTCTTGTTCTTTATCCACTTGCTCATCTTGCAACTACTGGATTTTATTTAGGACCAAATAAATTAGGATTTGCCTATGTCTCAATCGACTGAGATTTTCTTTAGTCTCAATCACCTAAGAAAAGTGCAACCGTAGTTAAAAGAAATGTGCAACTCGTTTAGTCGACTGAGAAATAGCAAAACCGAATAAATTATGACAAGAAAATGTTGAGAGTCTTGATCTTGCATTTACTAAAAATTTCAAAATTATATTCAGATGATGATCTTGCATTGACAAAATATTTGTAGTTACAAATTTTGGTGATGACAAACTACATACTTTCAGGACTGACAGGAATTGTCCGGCGCTGCGCCAGTTCCTTGTAGAAAAGGGAATTGTTTTCTGCACTATCGACAAAACAACTGATTTTTCGAAATTTTATCAAGAGGGAATTATAATTCCTGCGCACAACTGGATCGATATTCAGAGTCTTATCAAGATCCTAGGGGGCTCAAGGAAGGATGGAATGGCATCACTCGCAACTAGAATCCTCGATGAGTCGTACGACAAAATGAAGGAAGATTTCCCTATGGATAGGCCCGATTTCTGGGATGAGTGGCCGTTGTCTGATATAAACCTGAAGTATGCAGCCATACATGCTTACGTGACCTACCAGCTGTACAAGAAGATCCATTTTTTTCTACGTTACCTCGTGTTTTGCCCTATTTGCAAGAGGGGAGACGAGCTTAGGGGAGCCCTTTGTAGAAAATGCAGAATAGCTGAGTTTGAAGCTGCATATGCAAATAAAATGGCTGCATTTGAAGCAGCTGGCAGAGAGGCTGCAGAAGCAGCTGAAAGAGAGCTTGCAGCTAAAGCAGAAGCAGCTGACAGAGAGGCTGCAGCTGAAGCAGCAAACAGAGAGGCAACATCTTCTAGCGGCAACAATCAGGCATGTGATGCACCGCTAATTGTGCCACAGGACGCTGAAGATAGGGAAGCCAAGTCAGATCCTAGGTGGGACGAAGCATTTCGTGAGCTGTGGAGTACCTGGAATGGTCGTAGTTTGTCGCCTAGGAACAATAGCAAGCGCCTCAAGTGGTTTGATGAGAAGTGAATTAAATTTTACTTGTCAGTGTTATGTTTCTGTTTTGTAGAACTCAGTTAGCTTGTCAAGATGTATAGTGCCTCAAGTGATACTAGTAAAATAAATTTAACCCTTGTTGTGTTATGTTTATGTATGTGTCTTGTAGCTTGTCAAGATGGTAACTTGTTAACTGACAGTTTGAAAGAGTGCCCTTTTCCTCTCTCGCTAAACAGATATGTTTCATTTTTCCCAAATTGGGAGCAAATCTAGAGAAGATTCTCACTTCGATAATTCGTTCCCTTTGACCTCTTTTTGCCTTCGATCAAGTAGCAAATCTAGAGCAGCAAATCACACCAGGAGAATACATTCATTCAGAAAACAAAACAAATGTAGATATAGCTGTGCGCAGCTAAATTGGATATAGCGATAGAAAGTAGGTTGCTTAACGAGGTTCGATGCATTCAGCCAGAAATAGGATATAGCTAGAAAGAAGCTGCTTAGCAGCAGCAGCCGTCGCCGCAGCTACAGGGACATCCTGCAAGCGCCCACGCCTCCGCCTCCTCCCTCCGACGCTTCCTCCACTTCTTGCTGCCCACTCCCTTGATCTTGGGGGCCTTGGGCCTGATTGGAGGCATGCAACCCTCTTTGGTGGCCACCCGCTGGAGGTTTCGGAGGTGAATGCCGAGAGCCCGGTGTTCAGCGATGTAGGCGTTGATGTTCACGGTCTCGCGCTTGCCGCCTTTGTGGATGCCGGAGCCCGTGGCCTCTGCATGCTTTAGTAAGGTGTTCAAGACGGTGTCACCGGCGTGACTCGTCAAGCAGTAGGTGATCCCCTTGCAGAAGGGGCAGCTGTAGTAGGGGCCCCTGAAGAAGGCGTCGTACTGGTCGGCCCACAGCTTCCTCGGCACCTGACTAGCCTTGGTGTGAATGGACTCATCATCGCTGCAGACGTCGCTGCCGGAAACCTATTGGAAGAAAAGGAAAATAGGGGAGTAGATGATGTAAGAATATCGAGCAATCTAAATACGAACAAGCAAATCCTAATAAACCAAGATCTAGCATCCAACGATGGGAACGGTAGAAGAACCAGGGGAGGGGAGCAAACCCTAGTTACCTCCGACCATGGGTCGTCGATGCCGGTGTCGTAGGGGTTCAGCGGAGCGATGTACTTATCTGGATCATAGATGCCCAAGAAGTGCTTGATCTGCTTGTGACCGGTGGGGGCCTCGACTGGGGCCTGGACAGGGATGGCAGTTGCTTTCAATGCGTCAAGGGGGACCGCCGAGGAGACGGGGGCCTCCTCGCTACCGCCCTTAGAGGCGACGATGGCCACCTTATCCTCCTCGGCCATCGCCGGCGCGGACGGGGTATTCTCGAGAGTTTGCGGATGCTGATGGGACGGTGGAGAGGGTTGCGTGGGGAGAGTGAGCGAGCGTGGGAATGGGTGTGCGGAGAGGGGCTCTATAGTTAACGTGGATGGAAGCAAGGCACGTTTTGTTGCACCACCGTGCAACGCGCCGCGCAGTCTACTGCACCGTGCACCGCGACACGCGCACGGTACATCAACCCCAATGACGATGCGCCGACTCCCTTCTGCATGTTCTTGAAATCCGTAGGAACGCCACCAGCAAAGGATTCCGCCAGGCCATCAGTTTCTTCAATAAGCTTGGCCTCGGGGAGCATATCTTCACAAAGCCTCCCAAGCACGGTCCTGGCCTTCTTGAGTGAGTCTTGCGCCGAGACGTTGCGGTCTTCAACTTCAGAAACAACACCGGCCAGTGCATCCTCGTGAGCCAAAACCTGTCGATTGAATTCCACTCCGGTGGCATCTATGATTGACTTGCACAGGTCGGTGAAGGAAAAAACAAAGACAAAGAAGAAAATTTGAATTGAACAAAACTACAACAAAGCATACCAAAAAGTGCTTGGGTGATAGAGAGAAGTTGTTTTGCAAACCCTTTCTTTCTGTCAGCTGCGACGGCTAACAGGTCTTCTTTGCGTTTCTCCGAGTCCTGCTTGAAGCACTCAAGGGTTTCGAGTGCCTCGTCTCGCTTGGTATCTGCTGCGCGGAGTCCTTTTTCGAGGGAGCTCAGTTGACGAAGAAGATCATTGTTTTCATCTGATCAAGGACTCAGGCATGTCAAATGCAATCGAAATATATATCTCGCAAATTATAACGAGAATAGAAAATCTTACACTACAGTTGGCAGTGGTCAGTATTTAGTCGAGCATGCTGCTAGCCAAGGTTCACAATCTGCTCGCCAAGACGAACAATATCCTGAAGGATAGGCTATATAAACAAAAAATGTGTCGAGCACGAAATATGACACCAAGGAACTTCAGAATGATGAATTTAACTATGCCTACGTGGTCACCCGAAGACTCCAAAGGTTCTTTATGCGCTGGTGTCCGAGCGACAACCCTACATTCCCCCAAGTGAGGGTAACTTGAGGAACTCGCGCCAGAGGGGGTTGTTATCTTTGGGGAAGGTTCAGATGCTTCCACTTCCTTACCCCTCGACTCCACGACTCACATGTCCTCCAGGACGCGGTTAGTACTAGATGACGAAGATGCAGTCACACTACCACACAAATAATGAGACATTCAGCACAAAGACAATGCAGCCAAGACAGTTATTTACACACATCAAGTAGCAAAGACTTACCCGTCAAATCTGTCAAGGTCGAAGTCATCATCTATCTCCTTCTTTAGCCTTTTTGGCTTCTTCAACGATGGCGGGGCCATACCACGGACATGCACCACCGGAATTGGATTCATAGTGCCCACCTCAGCCAACGGACCCCTGGGCGTCTCCGACGTAGATGCATTAGATTCTTTGCTCTAGGAGCGCTTGCGAGTGCCATCTCCGCCGGAATCAAGGATTTCCTGCGTGTCCATGACGGGCAGAGTCGACCCTGATTCGTCCTCTTCTTCGGCCTCAGGAGGCAGTATCCCATCCGGCTGAGGCGCCAACGCACTCGCTACTTTCCACTCCTAGTGCAAGCATCAAACTATAATCACAAAATGTCCCGCAGATAAAGAAAGAATAAGATGGACTCAATGGAGAACTTACCTCAGGGGGAGAGTTGCTCGCACGGAAGGGAAACGTGGCCAAATCTCTAGAAAGAATATCCTTGGCGGTGAATTTGTTCAGCACACGGAATTTTCTATCCACCTCCACCAAAGACAGATCCTCAGAAGAAATGCGAGTGGAGTCATTCACACTGGTCCAACACGACATTGGGTGTGCCCTGGCCTTTAGAGGTTGCACCTGACGCCGCAACCATGTGCGGATGAGGTTCACGCCGGTGAATTTTTGACCTCGAACAAGATGAAGGTCACAGACACGCTTGTACAAGATTTCGACTTCTTCCGCTTCGCCCGACATGACCACATTCTTCCAGGACCTCTTTCTCTTCAGCTCAGCCTTCAGGTCAAAAGGAGCAAGTCCAAATCTTTCGCCGTCAACCTGTTGGTCCTAGATATAAAACCATTTTCCCTCCATCCTTGGATGGACTCGACAATATTGAGGCTAAAATACTGGACATTAGGGTCCACGTAGAGGCCACATCCGCTGATATCATGTACTATAGAGCCGAACCCCAATTGCCTCTTTAGTTTGAATAGTTTCTTAAAAAGACCAAAGTGTGGCTCGATTCTGAGCCAGCACTCATAGAGGGTAATATAGCACGCGATGTGCAAGATGGAGTTGGGGGTCAATTGATGCAGTTGAAGCCCATAAAAGCGAAGTAGCCCTCACACAAACTTGTGGAGTGGGAGAGAGAGACCTCGGAGGATAAAAGCCAGAAACATCACCCGAAATCCAGTAGGGATCGGGTATTACCTCTGGTCTAGGCATTTTGCAATCTGCTTCGTTGGCTAGAAGTAGACCATCTTGGCAATGCATCTGAAGCTCATGCTCCTTCAAGGAGGAGCGCTACCACGACCCGTTGGTCACATGGGTCCCCGCGCCCTTCTTCTTGTGGTCGCGGCAGCAGTACCAGACCTAGTGGTGGTGGCGCCCCTCTTCTTCACCACGGCGGTGGTAACGGTAGATCCAGCGGCAGCAACGCCTTTCTTCTTTCCCATCTTCTAGCGGCGAAGGGATCGAAGGAAGTAGCTAGGAAAGGCTTTGATAATGTCAAGTGCAGCGGAAGAGATGGGCGCAGTGAATCAGAGGAAAACGACAATGGCCACAGTGTGCAAAGGAGGAAGAAGCTCGGTGCAGAAATTACTGCATAGGATCCCTACTTAAGCATCGAGGAATTCCATCCAATGGCTAACAAAGCTTCATCCAGACGCGTGACGCACACCAAGAAAGACGTGTGGTACTGCATACACCAAACCGTCGTTGCATGATACGCACTGCACGTGATAATCAAGGAGGCATAGTTAAAAACTATAATTTACACACTGGTAAAATCCCAGTCATAGTTCGGGGCCCACCTCCGTCATGTCCCATCAACACCGCTTATGCGGGAAACTGACCTCATCGGAACGTCAGCACTGATGTCATCCAAATATGCACTCCAGTAGGAATTCCCTTTGACTGATCTAGTCCTTGCTCGACTCTACGACTCGAGCAAACACTCGGGGGCTACTCCTAACAGGAGCGCTAGCTGCACACCCAAATATTTTAAAGGGCACAAAATTGACTCGGTAAACTGATGACCCACAAGTATAGGGGGTGTATCGCAGTATTTTCGAGGGAAGTGAAACCCAATTTATTGATTCGACACAAGGGGAGCCAAAGAATATTTATAAGCCTTAACAACTGAGTTGTCAATTCAGCTGCACCCGGAAACAATCTTGCTCACATCAGTTTATCAGTAGCAACAGTTTTGTAGTAGGAATAGTAAAGTAATAGCAGCAGTAGACTAAAGACAGTAGTAACAATAGCAGTAAACAATAGGATTCGAGTGCGGTAGGCATAGGGATGGATGGACGGGCGTTGCATGGACAAGACAATTCACATAGCAATCAGAACATAGGGCAATTGCAGATAAATAAGATAAAGCATCCAAGTACTAGATAATCCTAGGCATGTGTGACATATATAGTCATACGTGCTCGCAATGAGAACTTGCACAACATCTTTTGTCCCGCTAGCCCGTTTGCAGCGGGGCCTCAAGGGAACTACTGGAAATTAAGGTGCTCCTTTTAATAGAGCACCGGAGCAAAGCATTAACACTCCATGAACACATGTGATCCTCACATCAAAGCCATTCCCTCTGGTTATCCTGATTTCTGTCACTTCGAGGCCATTGGTTTCGGACAACAACGTGTGTACACAACTTGTAGATAATGATGGGTTCGTAGCATGGAAAACAAAAAATTTCTACCGCAAGAACGAACAAAACCTAGATCTAATCTAGATAAAAGCCAAGATCTAATCTATTAGACATGGGCCACGAGATAGATATGAACTAACCCTCGTAGATCCGGAAGCGTTAACGAGATTAGATCTCGTGGTTGATGTAGTCGATCACTTGCCGATCTCAAGATCGTGTGGACGATCCTTCCGGCGTCGCGTTCCAGCAGCGCTTCCGCCGTTGGTCAAGTAGACGATCCTTCCGGCGTCGTGTTTCGGCAGCGCTTCCGCAGTCGGTCACACGTGCGGAGTCGAAGCAGACCTTCCTCTCCCCGTTCCAGTGAGCAACGGAGGTAGTAGATCTTCTCCACGGAATCCCAGCAGCACGACGGCGTGGTGGTGGTGGTGGAGTAGAGAATTCTGCAGGGCTTCGCCTATGCCTGTGCAGAAGATGGTGGAGGAGAGAGGCGGCAGAGATTGCGTGTTATGGGAGCAGGGGAGGAGGGGGCGCCCCTGCCCCTCTATTTAAAGAAGGGAGGCGCCTAGGGAGGGGGAGTCCTTGTAGGACTCCCCTCCCTTGTAGGCCGGCGGATTGGAGGTGGGGGAAGGAGTCCTCCTCCCCCACGACTCCTTATCTTGACCCACCAGGACTCCTTGATCCCTATCTTGATTTTCAAGCAAACTCCAAGATATCTTCTAGAACCTTCCGGAACATTCCGAAACCTTCTAGAGTCCTCATACAAACACTCCGGAACATTTCCTAACTTAGAAAATGATCTCCTATATAAGAATCTTATTCTCCGGACCATTCCGGATCTCCTCGTGATGTCCCGGATCCATTTCGAGACTCCGAACAACATTCGGTCTCCAACGCACATTCCATATATACTTAAAACAACTTCGAACCTTAAGTGTGTCACCCTACGGTTCGTGAATATGTAGACATGATAGATACACATCTCCTATCAATAACCATCAGCGGGACCTGGAGATCCATAATGGCTCCCACATACTCAACGATGACTTTGCGATCGATTGAACCACTTACATACGAAACTAATTCCCTTTGTCTCGCGATACTATACTTATCCGAGGTTTGATCGTCGATATCTCCATACCTAGTTCTACCTCGTTACTGATAAGTACTCTTTACTCGTTCCGTGATATGTCATCCCTTGTGACCTAGTCACATTCTTGCAAGCTAACTAGATGACATTCCACCGAGAGGGCCCAGAGCATATCTATCCGTCATATGGATGGACAAATCCCAATCTTGGTTCATGCGCTTCAACACATACTTTCAGAATACCCAATGACACTTTTATAACCACCCAGTTACGAAGCGGCGTTTGATGTCATCAAAGTATCCATCCGGTGATGGTGATTAACATAACCTCATGGTCGAAGGAATAGGTTACTATGAATTTGAAAGCTTACAGCAATACGAACTTAATGACTTGATCTTATGCTACGCTTACTATGGGTGTGTGTCCATCACATCATTCTCCCAATGACATAACCTTGTTATTAATCACATCCTAATGTCCATGATCAGGAAACCATGATCATCAATTAATCAACAAGCTAGTTCAACAAGAGGCTTACTAGGGACTCTTATATGTTTACAAAACACACATGTATTAGTGTTTCCTAATAATACAATTATAGCATGGGATGTAAACATTCATCATAAACACAAAGATATAATAATAATCACTTTTATTATTGCCTCTTGGGCATATCTCCAATAGATAAGACCAAAAACAATACTATCATAATGAATCAATAACATGTTCAGATCTGAAATCATGGCACTCGGGCCCTAGTGACAAGCATTAAGCACAACAAGTCGCAACAAAGTCATAAAGCACTAATAAAAGATACTAGGCACCATGCCCTAACAATCTGATGCCATTACATGAACGATCTCATCCAATCCCTACCACCCCCATAGCCTACAGCGGGGGATTACTCACTCATAGATGGGGGAAATATGGATGGTCGATGGAGAAGCGATGGTGATGATGATGGCGATGATCTCCTCCAATTCCCCGTCCTGGCAGGGTGTCAGAACGGAGTTTCTGGTGCTGTTTCGTGGAATCTGGTGATGGCGGCGGAGCAGAACTCCTTCTAGACAAACGTCGAACCCCCTGAGTTTTTAGGTCAGAAGGCTTCTTATAGGCGAAGAGGGAGACCGAGGGGGTGCCTGGGGGGCCCACACCACCCCCTGGCGTGGCCTGGCCTGGCCCGCGCCACCAGGTGGTGTGGCCACCCCCTGGCTCTTCTCTGTCTCGTATTCTGGCTCCTGGAGTCTTATGGAAAAATAGGCACTTTGGCTTTTGTCCCGTCCAATTCCGAGAATATTCATTTTCTGACTTTCCTGGAACCAAAAACAGCAGAAAACATGCAGCTGGCACTGTGGCTCTTGTTAATAGGTTAGTCCAAGAAATCATATGAAAAGTACTACAAAGTGTGGACAAAACATAAGAAAGTGGATAAAACCAAGCATGGAACATCAAAAATTATAGATACATTTGCAATGTATCATAAACACACAAAGACATTTACATCTCAACCCCGTCTTTCAAATCGACGATTCGATTGTAGACTCGGGGCTCCTCCCATAGGGAGCGCCGATGGAACAATCGACAAAGTTAAATATAACGATAGCAGTCGAAAACTGTTCAAAAGTCCCCACTCAAGTCTGTGACTCGAGTAGGCACTCGGGGACTACTCCCATAGGGAGTGCTAGTCGCACACCCTATGAAAATAAAAAGATACTTGTACACTGGAAAATCCGTACTGTGAGCATTCGAAGCATTTGGCTATTCCGCCTCATATTTTTACCCTACAAAGAATGTCTCCTGGGTCACCCGAATCACCTCCGCGGTGACTAAAAATTTGGATGATGTGTTTACAACATGAAGATAATACCTACAAAAGGCCTGGCAATGCACCTGATGCGCTCTACCAGAAATAATCCGTGCCTACATGCACGATGAAAAAGCCTTGACGGACACATCGAGTTCTCACACCAAAACACTAGAATTCGACTCTCTAAGACCTGCGCGGCAGGAGTCGAATTACGCTAGCAGTGTTCCGAATTTGAGTCTGCGGACTCGGGTTTGAATAGATAGCATTGTTTTGCCCTAAGGTAGTTAACTGATCCCGATCCATCGGATGTATCAGGCATGCATATCAGCAATCCCTATGACACAAACTAAACGCACCTAAAAACACTTTCGGCTGGCCACACACTCGAAAAACATTATAGTCTCCACCTGAATCTGCGATTCGACTGGACACTCGGGGGCTACGGACATGCGTATACCCTATAGGTTCTCGTGATGAGCATATACGGTTCAGCCCAAGAGAAGTCAACGGTGTTGTTGAAGCCCAATACAAGTTCGGGTGGTCCAAAGGAACGCGACTCCTTGGAGAACACGACAAAAGAATAGATAGAAACTTGAAGGGAAAACCCTAATCTATATCCGACTCGGCATGCTATCCCGAGGCCTAGCCTCCCTATATAAAGTCTAGGAGGGGGCAGTGAGGAGAACAATCCACAACCCTAGCATACACCTCACCGGATTGCATATGCGCACCCCTTGTAACTTTTGACTCCTCGATAATCAAAGAGCAGAGAAGCAGGAGTAGGGTCCTCTTCGAGGCATGAACCTGGGTAAAACCTCGTGTCCCCCTATGTGCTTGTTTGCTAGCCGATTGATACCTCCAACGCTCCCCAATTCCTCTAACATAAGTCCACCAATGATGGGCATTGATGAGTTAACCCCTTGTCAAGACCCCTCTCACTCACTCATCTATCACACTCTCATATGCCCTTTCATTTGCATATTCTCCCCCTTGCTAGGTTATCCACTATCATGAGTATGGTGCTTAGGTGAAACCCTTCTCAAGACCTTCTCCACCACCACCACCACCATGTCATAGTGCTGCTAGAGTTCCGGGGGATCCGCTGCTTCTGCTGTCCAACTGGAGCAAGGGATGGAGGTCATCGTCGTGCTGGACCTGTGACCAATTGCGGAGGCGCTGCCCGTTTGTGGCGCTGTCGTCTTCGCATCCTTGAGGACGGACGAGTACATTCTACATCAGCCACATTTATTTGCGGGAATGTTATCTCGCTTTCTTTCTTTGAGTGTGAGTCCTTCTGAAACCGTTACAAGTATCACCTAGATATGATCTTGGTAGTTGCAACCGTAGGCATTTTTGTTTTCTATGCAATGAACCCATTAGATATCTCGGGTCACGACAGTGTTTTCTACTAGTGTGGTCTACACCTAGTTCCCCTTGCTATTGAGCTGAGGTTGTCCCACGATGATGTCTGTGTTCTTTCTCTCGAAGAGGGTCTTATGGACATCCGGATTTTTGCTGGCCAATACAGGGCCGTTTCGGGTATTTTGATGCTGCAAGGGGCTAAATTGTTCTATGCCTACAACCCTAATGTTGAGCGTTGTTTTTCCTCGACGAGGTAAGCTGCTTCGTCTAGGAGTCGCAAGTGGTATGCTTCTAAGGCTGAGCCCTTTCCTCTAGCTCTTCTAGCGTAAGGTCTGAAGTAGTTGGGATCAGCGTTGTTAATGCTTCTCCATAGATTTCTTGGGAACTTGGGGTGACCACATGTCCATCCATTGGAGATATTTTTGGTTCCTGGGGGATCAGAACATCATCTTCTTCCTCCATCTTGATTTCATCGTCGACCTTTTCTTCCTCTTCACCCGGAAGGTTTAGTTTCGGAGACTTGTTTTTATTCTTATTCCTTGCCTTGTTGGTTCTTTGAGCACCAGTGGCAAAGATGACTTTAGGTCCCTTTCCTGGGAATAAACTTCCATCAGTACTTTCGGACATTGAGATCGCGAGGTCTTCTCTGAGATCCATATTGTCCTGCGGGTCGGAGCGATCTTCGTCATATTTCTCGTCCATACTATTGTATGGGACTGGATTTGTTCCTTCTCCTTGTGCAGTGTTGAAGTTGATTTCATCTCCAAATTCTTCTTCGTACGCCAGGAAAGCTACCGACATCATAGATTCCCCTGGGAAAACTGGTGTGTCGGTGTTTGTTCCGATTGTGTCCAAAACCGAGTCATTGTCGTCTCTAACATCGGCAGAGCTGAATCCAGAGCCTACAAAGTGAGATCCATGTGCTCTGAGGTGGGTGAGGCTTTCGGTGTTTGCCTCCTCGAAACTTTTATGGTCTTGATAACTATGTTCATGTTGACACTGCTCAACATCATCCGCTTTACAATGTGCCTCAGAAGCAATTTTCCTTCCCTAGCATCGACAGAGCCGGATCCGGAGCTATTGCAGCTTTGGTCCTCCTAAGATTCAATCTCCTAGAGGGATCTTTTTCAGATCCGACGTTCTCTTTCTCCACAATCTCCTCTTCTAGGTGGGTTGGGTGGGATTTGGGTTTTCTGCGATTCGGAACTCTACCGCCTCCACGAACAAAGTAGATCCAGGAATTTCTTCCACCTCTATCATCACCACTGGGTGGGTTGGGTAGGTTCAGCGAAACCGAGGTAGATGCTGATCTCGCTGATTGACAGGATGGTGTATCTCGTCATGGACTCCCTTGCCGGAATCCAGGTATCTCGAGAAGGACGAGGAGAACGTCACTGGTATAGAGGACGTAACCGACGGTGATTGTTTCTCCGATTCCGGTAGGCACAGTTTCTGCCCGAAACGCAGATATGAAGGTTACTTGCCCCATGGTGGGTGCAAACTATCGTTGTATTGAAGACAAGTACGCCATGAGGGGGTCCTCAGGGCATGCGAAAAGGTAGGGTGTGAGACGTACAGTTCTCCGGGACAGTGAACACACAAGCTTACCCAGGTTTAGATCCGACTACGGTGGATGGATCCTACTCCTGCTAGCAATCTAGTATATCAGCAGAGCCGAAAGTACAACAAATTATAAGAGAGGTTTCTCTTGTGCGAGTTATGGTTGTAGTGCGTGTCCTAAAGGTTGGTCCCTAGGACGGCTTATATAGTCATCCGGTCCTAGGGTTACAAGAGAGTCCTATCCGACTATGATATAGGGTCGGTACAGAGTACATCTTGGACTACAAGTACTCCTACAGGACTAAGTCATTAAGTCTTCTAGGCCTTCCCATAGTCTGATGGGCTTCCATATTGTCTCTTGACTGGGACGCCCGTGAAGCATAGCTCAAACCCGAAGTGAGCCACCCTGGCCAGCGAGTCGTAGTGGGTATATCCGAAAAGTATATCCTCAACAGCTATTGTGCATAAAGTATGATATGTCATTGTTCTACCCCAAAACTAACCCTTATTGGTTTATGTCTATGTGTTTTGTTTGGTTTTAGTTGGGTGATTTATTATATATTTGGTTTATGTTCATGTTTACTTCACACATAAAGTAATGCTTAATAATTTAAGTACATCACACATGACTCAAGATCATATCACCCCAATACAAGGCATGTTTAGTTTTAGTTAGTAACAACTATTTATTAATAGTTTATTAGTACTAATTTCATTTTATGTTATTTTACACGTTTCAATTTTTTTTGGTAAAGCATATTGCTAAAATGGTATGATGACTTGATAGTTAAGTGGGAATGATATGAATGCTAGTGGTTTGATCAGGTATAAATCTACGTAGACTAGTAAAAGGCATGTGCCACACACGTATATACTGTATGAAATATGATTTAACAAACATTAAGTCAATAGTCTTGTTAGATAAAAAATGCATACATTAAGTCTATTAATAATAACTATCTACACATATTGAGAATACAACCTACTGTGCTATGAAATTTTGGGACTGGTGAGATGATGGTTCTAGAACATGGTGGAGTTTTATCTAGGTACTACTCCTTCAACACAAATCCAGCTACTCTGAACCATTGGATCTAACAGCCCAACGGTCAGGATTGGTGCTACGGATCCAGTTCAAAACTGCTCCATTATAGTAGTAGAGATACTAATGAGTTTCTAAAAAGGTATAATTAAACTAGTTTATAGTTGAACATGTCATTTTATCTAATTAGAGTCAGTAATGGATTTTGGTATAAAAAGTGTAGGTGAAGAGTAATAATTGAGTTTTAGTTATCATTCAACCTCTTGGTTCTAAGGTATTAAGGTTTTAGTATTTGGTTTCTAAGTATAAAATGGGTAGTGTATAGTGCATTAGCTATAAGGTTCTTAGGTATAAGGCTTCATTGTAAGTCTTTGTCCTACTTATGGATTGGTAAGAAATACTATTCAATCAAAGATAAGTATTGAAACTTCACCCATAAACTATGCTCATGATTTTAGGTAGATGGTTTTTAAAGGTCAAGTATTATAAGTTATCCTTTAATAGGATAATTTTATTAAGTGGTAATAACTTAAGTTGTTTAATCTAGTTCTTGGTTTACTTGAGTTGGGATTATGCTACTGGTGGGACTCTAATGGGGTAATTCTACTTGTGAGGTACAATTAGCTTTTAGGATAGGAGTTACATGATAAGTTTTAAAAGAATGACTACTTAAACAATACAAGTAACACACAATTTTAGCTATGAACTTTTGGTTAAGGTCCAAACATTAAGATTTTAAATGCAAATGTCAAACATGTTAGAAATCTAATTTGTGATTTTTACTTATTATTAACTATTGTTCTAGAAGTTTGAAGTAATAAAGAAACGAATTTAGAATTATTTTATTTTTTAAGGTTTTGTTATTTTATTTTTTAATATTAAATTATTATTATTAACTTTAATATTTCTTTTCCAAACATTTTAAGAAATTTGAATATCACTTAGATTTATGTTGATCTATGTTTATAAGATTTTAAAAGTGTTTATAACTTGAATTTTATTTCTTTCTAGTCCTTTAGGTCTTAATCATAATTAGATGAAGAACATGAGTGACAATGTGGATGATTGGGCAAGGATATCGCTAGTGTTGAGTCTGGCTTAGGGATACATTTTGTTTTTGGACTGACGCTTGGAGTTTTTTGGGCTCTTCTCAGCCACTGTCTTCCAGATTTCCACGACTGTTTTCTTTTGTTCTTGATAAGGACTTCACTGCAACAGAAGTATATGGAACAACTAATTTTACCTCTCTTTTATATTTACCAATATCTTCCCATGCATATGAGGAGTTGTAGTCAGTTCAGCAGGACATGGTACATCAGCCTTTGACAAATGAGAGGGGTGTTTAGACGTATGCTTGGGAGAAGAAATATGTTGCTGGTTTATATTATGCCCACATCCATTCTCACATGATCATGCCTGCTGTTTATAAGTGGCTATGGAAGTCTGCTTGTGTTCTAAAGATAAAAGTCTTTGCATTGCTTTTATTAAGTGATCTTTTGAATACTAAAGATCTTCTGATCTAAAGAAATTGGAAGTTTACTAGAGACAAATACGGTGTGCTTTGCCCAACTAGTAAATATGAGGAGTGATTCCATCTATTCTTTACATGCAACTTTTCTCAGCGAATCTGGACATTTTTGTAGATGGATTGGTCTTTAAGCGATGATATGCAGACGACTGTGGTAGCAGCTAGGAGGGATTTTGGAAAACCCTTCTTCACGGAGGTTATGATGGTAGCATGTTGGCACATTTGGAAGCTCGTAATTGGTAGAATTTTCCAGCATGAGAGACCGACCTTTGCTAGGTGGAAATGTAACTTTGTGCATGATATCACCCTTCTAGAACGTAGAATTAAGAAAAAACATAGAGAGGATCTAAAGTCTTGGTTAGCTTATTTGCCTTGATTAGTATTTTATATTAGATGAGTTTTTCTACCTTTTCTTTTGGTATAGCTACATTGTAAATATTTTTCTACAGCAATAAAAGTTTTTCTATGGGGCTTTTGCCTCACAATCAAGGTTCAAAAAATTGTGGATGATTGGGTGCATCGAGGCTAGGGCGGAGCTCCCAGAGGGAAAGGTAGGGCAGCTGCCCTACCTTGATTTTTTGCAAAAAGATTTAGATGCATATGTTTTTTCTGAACAATTTGAGTTGTTATACGCTGAAAACGGAATTCGTATGAGAAAGTTATGCTTGTTTTAGTGAAAACTGCGCAAACCTGATTTCAAAAGTGAAATACACTAGGTGTAGTCTAGTTTTAAACCAAAATTTTATGTTTGCAATACCTAATTCTCAATCTAATAAAACTCAATGTCCTAGATGGATGTATCTAAGGAGGACCTGAGAGCGGTTTATGTTTTATGTTTCTACTTTGGCTTGTATATACTCCCTCCATCCTGAAAAGGATGTCGCAAAGTTTCCTAAATTTGAATGTATCTATTCACTAAAATGCGTCTAGATACATTCAAATTTAGAGAAATCTACGACATCTTTTTTAGGACAGAGGGAGTACTATTTATCTAAAATTCTAATTGGCACGCTTGTTATATTGGAGAACTGATTGTTTAGACCCCTCCTCATAGATGTGAATTCGTGCAAAAAATGATACCACGATCCTAAATATGGACGAAATGGTAACACAATAAGTGAAAAGTCACTAAAAGCGAGAAGACAGTAGGTTACTATTGATTACTTCGAAGTATGGACACCTTCTATTTTTCTATAGAATCTATTACAACTAATTTTGACCATCGCTTTGATGAGTTATCATTGGAGTTACTTCAGAACTTCATATCTTAACTCGAGTGACTCATTTTATAGGTTCAATGTGAATAAGATTTCTTGACTTATAGAGTTTTACCATGGGGATTTATCTTATTATGAGCATTAGCAATATAATATAACTTTAAGATATTCATTATTTATATGCAGAGAATTAAAGTCTTTATAGATTATATTAATATTTGAATGATACATCATGCTTTATATTGTTTATCACCTTATTAAGTTGGCATTTCTTTTAGGCTTTCTCGATGGCAAAGATCATCAAGACCGAGTTGGTAGTTACTTTTTTTTGGAGTTCGCCCACCTCAGGTTTTTCCATCCTCCGCCACTAATCAAGGCGTGATGATTTGAGTTTCAAAACATTTAGTTGATTTTATTCAAGTTGTTGGATCTATCTCTACTACTTATAAAAGAGCGAACAAGATTTTTTTTACATGCACACCGCCAACCATACACAGGCGTACTGCAACCGCACGATTAGCCCCTCTGGACACAATCTGACGTCCTTCATTAGCCTAATTTTTCTTTTGGTGCGCATAGCACTTTGTTTTGACGGACCGAAACTCTGCCCCGCACCCGCACCCCGCACTCTGCCTCCATAGGAAAAAAAGAAGAAACATACTCGAACGATCTAGATTACGATCCTGCCAATTCTCCACGCGAGACCCCTGCCCGCTGCCTCCCCACTCGACAGCGTTGGTCGTCATGCGTACCTAGGCTCCGCCTTAATGAACGACGCGGAGCAATCTGGATCACGGTGAGATGGAGAGTGAACCACCGGCGCCTCCATGGCCTGCTCACTAGGGTTTCAAAATCGGGAGAGGGCGGCGGGCGGGCAACAGGGAAGGAGGTGCGCGATAACCCAACAGACATCCCAATGTGTCATCATCTCACTCTAACGGAGGGCTGCTGACCGGCACCTCCGCGACGACATCGCTTCCCCTGCTGTACTTGCCGTTTGTCGGTCACCATCTAGGTACTAGCTGGAGCCTCACCTTCGATGTTTCATGTTTGACTATTTTAGGGATTACGCTGCAGTTTTTGTGCTACTATGTATGGCCATTATCAACTCCAATGGCATGTAGGTCCATGGAAACATATATTTGCCAATAGAGCTCTTATTCCAATCCTCTAAGAACACTTTTCTGATAATATAGCATGTGTATGTGTTTTTGTAGTTCAGTAAAATGTGAATGCTTTGCCAGGTTATGTGTAATAGTGGGGATTATGGTCATGCTCTGTCAAGGACTGCACGTACATAGTCAATAAATTGGATATTTTGCTATTTTCTGAAATTTTAATAATTTTGTCAGTTATAGGGTATGGAATAGTTCCGACTTGGGGCAGAGATTATTCTTCAGTGCAGGAACATTGAGAGATGGTGCCGATAGATTCTAGCTGCAAGGTGCGTGGCTTTATCTTTGAGTGATCCTATTAAATTTATACGTTGTGTGAAGTGCTTGCCTAGATTAATTGGTGATTTGTGTGCAGTTTCTAAAGTAGAAAACACACCGTTGCTTGTTGTCGATAAAACAACTTAAAATGGGAAGCTGAGCCAGATAGGAGTAGATATGTTTTTACTGACAAGTATTGCAAAATTTATAACAGTGATTACCGCAACCTTTTCAGAAGATAGATTTTTGTAAAGAATTATCATTAAGCATTTTTTTTTGCAATTTCATATCCCAAGATGGCTTCAATGATTTTATGCATATTTGGTCGAGTTTAAGACCAAATTATGTGACCGTCTAACTAAGGAAAAGATCAGTGCTGATTACATGGTCTGACCTGAGTTTAGCCGCCCGCCCGTTCCTAGCTCCTCGACGACACATGGTCCACCGGCTGCCCGTCCCCAGATCCACCTCCCTGCTCCAAGACAACATGGTCTGACGTTGAGTTTTGTTATGTCTGAACTAAGGAAAAGATTAGTGACATTGTTGTTTTTTATTTGATTCAGTGTACTCATGGAAAATTATTTGTCAGTTTAGGTAAGATTTATGTATCACAAGGATGTGACCTTTAGGTTAGTATAGAAAAATGATGAAGGTCAGTGAATGTTCAAACTTTTTGGTAGCCTCCCCAGTTTGGACATACCTATCCATTTGTATAAATGGTAAAGATGTAGTTATGTTCCATCTATGCCATTTAGATTTTATATTATCAGATTAGCAGCTGACACTTATCCATTTGACTATATGACTGATGAGGGAATTTTTCTTTTCTTTGCAGTCAACGGTACTGGAATACTAGACCATACTTGTTGCTATACTGAAAAGTGGAAACACGGTTGATAAATAATCAAAGTGCTCCATATCATTGTATTTCACCCTTCATTATGATGGCTATCTCCTAGATCTTGGGCAATAAGGTATGGTTTCCTCTTCGACTGCACTCTTGGAGAAATGTCTATTATATCTACAACAATGGTTGCTACCTTGTCCTATTTCTGAAATTTATTCTGATGGCCAGATTGTGACATGATTTTTTTATGACTATAGATTGTGACATGATGAAATATGCTCACTCCATCTTTTAGAATTGTTGAGAATATTTTTATGTTTTGGGTGAGGCGCCATATTGTAGCCCCTCCTTGATTATGGTCACATCATAATATTTCTACTATGAATGAGATTATTGTTTAGCCAACTTTGAAACCCTACTGAAATTAGTATGTTTGGTGAAATGCCATAATTGTATGAATCATTTACATCGAGGTGATACTAGATCATGTGAACACTAATTCGCTAGAAAACTTGCATGAGCAATTTGTGAAACTTGCATATTTGATATTTGAAATTATGATCAGACAGTATATTAATCTTTCTGTTTAGGCAGATGACCTTCACATATAGCTAATATATTCATTGACTATTGGGACAATGATTGCCCTTTTTGAATTATTAATATTTGGCTGCTTGTATTGTGGGAAATTTGCCGGCGGTTTGGCTTGGCATTACGTAGATTGCAAGACGAGACGCCGCAGCACATATGAAGAAACAGCCAGCAATTGGCCGCTGAGTGCAGAGGCAGTGTTTGACATGGGGGTGCCATGGAGAGGATGCTTCGCCAGGGGAGCCCATGGAGATTCACCGGTGGGGAGGGTGTTGACAGGCGCCGATGGCCAATGGGCACGGTGTGTCGTGATGTTGGTAGGTTCATGTCGGGTGCGACCATGGTGTATGATCTTGAGGGTAACATGGGACATGGTTTCATTTGGTGTGGTATGTCCTGTGATAGCAATGTTTTTGTAATACATTGTTAGCATAATCCACATGTTCTTGAAAATCATTAAGATAATCCAGTCAATTAGATTCAGGTGACTAAAGGCTATGATAGTGGGGTTTCACCGATAGTGATGCATCATTGGACAACTATGAGGCGATAGATATATCCAATCATATGGCTGATGTCATTTGGGAACAATCACCATTCTAATGTTCAAATGATTTTGCCGATGCAACTGAACTAGAAGCAGTCAAAATTCAACTTATGCTTAACTGAGAGCGTTGTGTTTCCAGAACATTATAATCCAATATTTGTTTTGTTTAAGACTACACATTTTACTTTTTCATCCCTCGGTAGAAGCAAGAACAAAGCTAACACATAGTCAACCTTGGTGGAGAGGATGAACGGAGTTAAGACCTTGCTTACCGGTGGTCAGCAAGATCAAAGGAGTGCACATTGAGGTACATTCGAGAAACTGGGCATAAGCTATAAGATCTGCCGGCAGATACAACAACCTTTTCCTCGCACAATTCAAAAAAATATTGGTTTGTCTTGTGGAGTTTCTCTGGTTTTTAATTGTTGTGCTTCTAGATTCCCCGCACACAATTTAGAGTTACAATGAGCAAATTCTCTAAATGAACACAAATTCATCTATTTAAAAGTATGTTATATTTCTTTAGCTTATGGATCATTAATTTTCTTTCTTTATTTTTATTTGCGTCCTCCTGGCTTTCTTGATTTTTAGGAAATGCAGTCGACATTTTTTACCATTAAAGGTGTCTTTGCACATGAACTGACATGTCATAGTGTTCGTGAAACAAATGAGGCCATGTTTGTTCATTTCATGGGGCATGGGTATTGAGTGTCCGAGGTTCATTGGTATACATGTACATAGCTCTTTCAGAAAAACTTTCACGGACTTTCTCCCGGTACATTAGCATAGCACTTTCAGATATTGGAAAATATAACACTTGATGCATATTGAAATATGTCCCTAAGATGCTAAACTTTTAACTAGACTGTCTTAAGTTTGGCTTGTAAGTCTTGAACTTTGGGATTGATTGACATTCGAGAAGTGCTCAAAATGAAGCGCAAAATTATATGAAATCTCATTCAGGACGAAAATTGTATGCTCAGATTATATCAAAGTAAGCATGTGTATTATGTTCTCATTGCTGACATTTGTGCATGCATTAGTTCATTTTTTTATGTCTTTGTTAAGTACTCAATCCGTCTTGAATTAGATGTTGAAGATTTGTCTAGATTCACATGTATCGCATCTATATACTAAACACGTCTAGATACATGTGAATCTAACAAATCTAATCACATCTAATTCGAGACAGAGGGAATACATTATTAGATCTCTATTATTTTTCTTATATTATGTTGATTTTGTACAAATATGTTCATAAACAAATAAATTTCTAAGATTACACGTGTGATGCACGTGCACATTTACTAGTTTAACATAATGCAAATGAGTTTAGTTTCATCGGATTCCACATATTCAGTAAGTTATGATTTTTATAAAATGCATGGCTATTATGCACTTTAGATCTTATGATCTTATGTTCATGATTATCATAGGATCAATTATATTTGTAGAATATAGTCTAGATAAAGTAGACTTATTGAAGTGTTCATTCTTGGTGATTTTTGATGTGCTGATATGATCTAAAGATATATTCCTAGATTGATTTAGTTGTTATGATTTAAGTTCTTGCATGTGTTCTTGAGGTTCTAGGTGTTCATAGGTGCGTTCTTGATAATCACAAGATCATCTAGTTGTATTGGATAGTATATGGATCAAATTCATGAACTAAGATATGATGTTGGTGCTTGTGTGATGTGTAGATGATCTAAAGATGCATTTCTAGACATAATTGTGTTGTTGTCCATATTTGATTGGTAAGTTGTGCAAATCACTCTCCTTACCCCTCACTAAATATTCCCTCTATCCACTAATCTATTACTATTTGATCCTAGAGACTAGACTATAGCCTTTGTAGATTCCAAAATGTGCTTGGTGAAGATTTATGACAATCCTTCTTCTCTAGTTATTCCATTGTTCTTCCTTGTAGATCTATCTCTCACTAAGTGTGTGTGTGGTGTTTATGCTCTCCTCTCACTCAATCTCTGGCATGAGTGTGATTCTTAATTATGAGCTTGGTTCAAGGATTTATGAGAAGTGTGTGTGGTA
Source organism: Avena eriantha (assembly GCA_910589775.1). NCBI lineage: Eukaryota > Viridiplantae > Streptophyta > Magnoliopsida > Poales > Poaceae > Avena > Avena eriantha. The sequence goes on from OU342744.1 coordinate 106,620,594, forward strand.
TTTCCCATATTTATAGTGTTTTGGAATCATCGTGGTAGCGACACTCACTATTTGCATGGGTGACTCGTGCTTTAAGAATGTGCAACCGTCCTTGTAGTTTGGCTCCATATGTGGATTCATGGCAACGTGACACCTCAAGTTGTGACTCCTCACTTGCCTCCTCACTTGCATGGATGACTAAGCTACTAGGTGTCAATCTCTCCTTGGGAATGCATAGTAAGGTGACACCTATGTGATGACTCCTCACTTGCATGGGTGACTAAGCTACTTTGGTGTCATTCTCATAACCGTTCCTTAGCCATGAGGTAACTTAGGTGGCATGCTCATTATCCCCTTATAGCCTTTCTTTTTATCATGACAAGTGGCTTTTGTCAATAGATGGGCTTTTGGTTGAACTGGAATGTGGGCCTTAAGCATTTAGGTCTAGATTACTAATATAGTTGGGTTGATTTGCATAATTAAGTTAAAACTTAATATGCAATCATGGTTGATTAGTGTAAGATAGATTGCGTTAAGTTCTTTAAGCTAGATGTAGAGTTGATTTGAGTTTTCTAGAATAACTGAAATTCCTTTATAGGAACTTGAAAAGATATATTCTTAGAGGAAAATAATTTGTTATAAGGAAATATTTGAAACCTTTGAAAATGTATCTCTAATTCAAAATAAATATTTTGAACTCCAATGGATTTCCATATTCTTTTAATTCCTTATCCTTTGATTGCATAGCTTATAGAAGATTTCCAAGTCTTCTATTAGCATAGAATTTTATAATAACAACTAGAACTTCAATCTGAGAGAAATCTCAAATGGTCTCCTTTGTGTTGAAAATTACTTCATAAGATCTTCAAATACTCCACATTGAGTTAAGATACTTCATAAATAATTTTAAGGATAGATCAATTATAGTTGAAATAATTTAATAGTCATTCCAATGATTCAATCATAAGAGAAAAATGTGGTTTGGTCATATATGAAAATAAATGACATTGCTTAATCCACAATTGAAAAGGTTTGGATTCATACTTCTCAAGGTAAAGATATTGATGGAACCTTCAAATGGAATTTTAGTTCAAAAGGAAATTTGGAATCCTTATCATTTCCCTTGGTTTTGTATACACTTAAAAGTGTGCAAAGATAGTATGAGTTTGAGTTGACACATGGATAAATCTAGTTTGTTAGAAGATATAATTGTATCCATAGGAATACAAGATTAGAGCTAGTTATATTGTACTATGGATTTGATGATATAGAATGGTATAAATGATGATCAAATAGATAATATTCATTGATGCTTAGGTTTACTTCACCTAAAGTGTTTTACTCTAAATTACCTTAACATCACACACAAGTGTAGGTTTGAGCAATATCTAGAGATTAGATTATCACCATAGGATTACTCATAGAATTGATTCATGATAGTGTGACATATTGACCATCTCTCTACACTTTTAATTCAAGGATGGTAAGAGTAGATGATATTTTTTCTACACCATAGGTTTATCTCTATGATGGTTTTGATAGAGACGATTTGATGAATGGGATTTATATAATAGTTAGAGGTTAATCCAATGACTTGGATGGGATGATTTAGGTTTGAGATCCACTAGATATACTTTCCTACTCCATACCCACTTAGGGTTTAAGATTTACTACTATGGAATTCATTTCCTAGATATATTGTACATCAGCCTTTCTAGGATCCTTGGTTACTCACTTAATCACCAATTTGTGGTTAAATGAAATTTCTAGTTTCAAGAGTACACATCATGTGTATGACACCCAAAGTGCATCTACTATCTTTCTAATGATTTTCCATGGCTCTAACTTCCTAATAATTAGGTGGATACAACAACTAACCTGGATAACTCCTTAATTTATAAACTCTCACTAGAGTTAATGAGTTGTCAACAAGATCTACTTCAACTAGAATTGGGTTGCAAAGATAAAGTTGCATTACTATGGTTGGCATGAGATTCTTGTATAATAGGTTTAGGCATTTCTAATGTGAAATGGTTAAGTTTAAGCATCTACATCTCATTATAGTTACAAGTCAAATAAATCTCTATCATACATTGGTTCATAAGATAGGTTTTCAGGTGGTACTGATACTTGGCTAAGGTTATCTTATAGGAAACTCTCAGTATACATTACTTGGTCTAGGATTATATGCTCTAGGGTTACACTAGGTATAGTGAAGTATAGGTAATCATCAATTCTTAAATGAATAGATGATCTAACATGGATTCCTTGTTAAGGTACCCAACTTGGACATAGGCTTTTAGAATGACTACTAATCCTTCAGAGTCAGTTACTAAAGGTTTATTCTTATGGATTAGTATCAAGTATGGAACTAATCCTTTGAAAGAATGATCCTATCAAGCGATACATTTTACGTTGATTCCAGTTGGCTACTTAAGGTCTACTCAGGATTTTGTTCGCTTCTTTACTGCTAGATACCCTGACTAACTACTAGGCTTCCATCCTAAAGATGATTGCAATGTTACTAATATATCTAGATCTCTTCCCTTTGCTTAAAGAATTGAATGGATTGAATGTGTTCGAAAGAATAGAGAATAGATCAAGATTTAGATATATCAATATTTGGTTTCAAGCTTTGATGCTTGCATTGGCACCAGAGAATTGTCTAGCACAAGTGACGATAAATTGAGGATGACCAAACAAGATAACATAAGATTGAAGAGATCTGGTTCTTTGTTCACTAAGGATGTGTTTGTGTTATGGTTCATTTTTACTCATGAATGTCACTTCTACCTTTGTAAGATAGGATCTTAGGAAAGATCATGTTGAAGTTTATAGCGTTCAACTTTATGACCTAAGTCCAACTCATCAACTTGATTGAAACTTCTATCACCTTGACAAGTTCTATCCAAAAGTTTTAATTTCCTCGGATTTTACATGCATAAATGCAATGCAATGCACACATTTGTGTTCTACTATTTCGAATCTGTCAAACTACGGGATATTACAGGTGGAGGGCGCTTAGAGTCATGTGTACAATGGATCTCATGGTATCTGGTCAGTTTTTTTGTTCATTTTTGTGGTTTTAGGTCGGTCCATTTTGATCTACGGTTGTCATCATTCGCCATGGTTGATGATCTCAAGTGTTGGTCTTTTGGGGCCTTAGCATGACAAGGGTTTTGCACGTCTCTGGTGATGGAAGGGCGAAGATGGTCGCACGTCTTTAGCTCACGCTAGTATTTAGTCATCACTAGGTGATATAAGGACATAATAATTTATTATTATTATTACTTTTGCAGATATTTGTTCTATAGTTGATGATTATTAATAGATCGGTGGAATTTTAGCAAAAGTAAAACAATGGTTTGTTTCATGTGTCAATGGCCCGAGGTGTCTAATGAGTAGGAAATTTGATGCAAATTTAAGGAAACATCATTGTAACTAATAATCATTCGATCAACCTCTTGAGTATCAAAGAGCATCTTCACTGGTAGCCCCCAAAGGTTGTCCGACTAGATTTTTGGGAAAAAAACTGCTCCCATCGGCACCTCCCATACAAAATCCACATCATAACAACCCTCACCCTAGAAATTTGTGTGGCGCTACTGCCCCACTCCCTCCACACAGGGGCTCTGTCGGTAGTGCCGACAATGGTGGCAGCAAGCTCCACGTAGGATTCAAACACGCCCATAGTTAATCTCTTACCACCCCACCTACCCCTCCCTTTCTCTCTCCTCTCTCAAGTCCCCACCGTTGCGGCTTTTGTTTGGGGGTTTACTGGTATGGGAATCCTCCTCAGTTAATTCGGCGGTTTGTGGCCACTCCTAGTGGAGTGCTCGAAAACTTAATACTAGACACCCTATAGGGGCCACCGGTGGAGATGCTCTAAACGATCACAACGAAAGTGTATATTCAAATGAAATTGCATGGGAGTTGATGTACCAGAGCATGTGAGCATGGCATAAGTAACTTCTCTCACCCTTGGGAGAGTCAAGAAATCCAGAATTTGTTGACAATTTTCAATGCTTCTTCCTCTGACATGCTCACAGCTTCAAAAACTATTGCAAACATTGTCACACAAACCTCTGCATGCTCTTATCGTGAAACTGGTTTGTGGACCTTTAGGGTGTGTTTGGCAGCCTGCAAGCGATTGTTGGCCTGGCTAGGAAGGGCCAGACGAAAACAACCTTTCGGGCATGTTGTGAGCCTTCTTGGTAGTCTGTATAAGTTTTTTTTTGTCCGAGGGGACAAATGCCCCCTTTGCTTGGTTGGATGCGTGACCCACTAAGTACGCACAAGGCAGTGTTTGGTTTCCCACAGCACAACAACTGTGGTAACCTCTTACATTGGAGTGGTGAGGTTACCACAACACTCCAAACAATACTAGAAAGTTCATAATAAGAAGTTCATCATAAGCATTACCACTAAAACTAATTGTTAACCTAACTAGTGATGCACCACGAGTTAAGCAAAAATATCTCATGATGCATCGATGGTTCATCACTAGAGGGCTTACTATATACCACCTCCATATTAGAGACTTCAGCATTAGTTTTTATCAAGTCCAAGTTAATGGAGGGGATGTCTCACCACCTCCCAATATATACAAGTTCATCTTCAAAAGTCACCCACACCATCACACATCAAAGAAGTAGAGTACCAATGCGATAGCACTAAAAGTAGTGCTTGCGAAGCCAAGTCCTCCTATCAGGTTCTATCATTGAAGCATACATCGTACCCTGGGTCTTGTTATCAGTAAGGTGATCCATAGCCTAGAATATTAAGAAAGGATTATGCAGATCCTTTGTAGGAACAAACCTAGGTGTGAATATGATCTTCATCTGCTCATAGTTGACCACAAACTTGTTGAGGAGCTCCATCGGGAATTTCTAAGATCAAGAAATTAGTGTTATTAAAATACCCCATGAACTATTGACACAAGAAAACAATTGTAAGCACTCTAACCTTGTCGAGTTTCCTGAACTTGCGGTACTCCATTGTGAAGTTTGTGGTCTCTGCATAGCAACGGACTCCATCAGCATCTTCCATTTTGCACAACAACACCCACTTCTTCTTCCACTTCCTCAGATGGTTGTAAACCTGAGTTCGATGATTGTCTTTCTAGTGAAGTTAAGAACATCATTGCATACACGCTGCATGCACATTTTTTGAAGATGTTGTCACACCTAATCCTATTTCTGACAAGCTCACAAATCCTATTAGGATGAATAGGGACATTAAAGGCTCCCACTGCATTGGAACTAGGTGCATGTACATAGCTTGAATTTGGATGTTCTCAGCCTCCAAAGTTGGAGCAGTGAAAGCACACGGATTGGGACCCCTATGCAACAATTTGTCCTACATTAGTGAAGAACGCATCAAGCATGTTGTCCTACGGTACTAGAGAACACACTAACCATGATGTCCGGCAAACAATAAGATCATTTTACTCACTATGCATGATTGTGGTAGCATATTGAATTGATTACACATCTATGATATGTCTACCAAAAAGCAACATCAGATCATGACAAATCTACCCACATCTACCACATGCTTACAGATCTAGCCACATCAATGAACAAGGCGGGAGGTTTCTTATAGCCAATTCGCTATGATGTAGCACAAGAAGTCAGGGATGAGGGAGATTCTGTAGGCCCATCGTCGCCGTGGTCGAGGGAGTAGCCAACAAGATCATCGTCGCCGTGGTCGAGGGAGATGTTAGTAGTACAACCATCATTGTGCTCGTGGGTGATGCCAGTGTGCCCACCATCGCCGTGCTAGTGGTAAATCTGGCAGGCCCATCGTCTTCATGCTCAATGTTGAATACTCACTCGCCATCACCGTACATCTTATGGTGAAATAGCTCGAAGGGGGGAAATGGTGGATTTGGATTTTTAGGGGTAGAACGCCGGATCTAAGTACGTAGGGGTTTAGGCGGGCGGTTTTCCTGCTGGATTTTCACAGCCGCGCACAAGCTCGCGCCATATCCAAGCTTGCACGATCTCGATCGCTGCTTTTCTGATTTTTCGTGCAGCGAGGCTGGATCTGGAGAAACGCTCAAATTCAATTATATCCTCAGACCTGGTTGTGAAGTGATTTGGGACTCAGACCGATACAGCCCAAGAGAGCGTAGGTATCCAAGCATCCAGTTTTCGTTACTATCAGGCCTGCCCGACCTCTTGCGGGCTACCAAACACGCCCTTAACCATGTCCTATCTACCCACCCACAACATACCGTCCTGAAACCAAGCTGAGCATCCATTAGCCATCCATCCAAATAGTGCAGAAGATGCTGGATCGGGATCTTTCCCGCCGGCCGGTGTCTCGAACGCCATGCCGACCGGGACGTTGCCCTCACGGATTGGTTGTTTCGGGAAGCAATACCGGGGCTTTGGTTTGGTCCTGCGGGACGCGGCAGCTACCTGCAGTGGGCAGGGCAGGCAAACGAGATGAACATTCTTGCCATTCCTAGCAGCCCATCCCTGTCCTCCCGGAACCCATCTCCGATTTGGTAAAGAGGACATGTCCGCCAGGTAAATGCCATTCGTCCACATCGCCCAAAGGATCGTGGGCCTCGTTAACGCTGCGTCGAGGTTGAACGTGAACCAGAATGTTAATGGAATCTTGGTACTTCTCACCAGATCGCACAAGCTGATGCTAACACAGAAGCTGAAGATGAGTTTACATTCGAAATAATTTTAGCGGCAACACGCAACAAAGTGAAATACTCCCTCTATCCCTAAGTGACTTGCATTTATTTGCTAGATTCGTATATATATAGACTTGTTTTAGTGTCAGATATATTTAAATCTAGACAAATAAAAGTCGGTTACTTTGGGATGGAGGGAGTATATCTATGGAGCCTCGTAGTACATTTTATTTTGTCCAACAAAATATTCTCTGCTGTAATCAAAGGTAGCCGTAATTCTCCGGGGAGACTACGAACACATGGCATAGATCAACATACAGATACTCGAATTCACAGCGACATCACGAACAGTGGATCGGAGACTAAGCCAAGACCTGACCATTGGACGGATACCACATGTATGCTCAGGTCAAAACAGTTCGCTCGAGAGAGGATGTCAAGCCCCGCAGTCCGCACCCACCCTCGCGTGAGCGCACGGCGGGGACCGCGTCCCTCGCCTCCGAAATACTCGCGCGCGTACACGCGGCGTTGGCCGCTGCCACCGAGGCCCGCGCCTGGGGCCCAGCCAGCGAAGGGAGGCCAGCCCGCCGCTGGGCCCGCGGCTCATCAAGGATCCCGGTGGACCTACGGGAGGATTCAAGTGAGCGGGGGCCCGCGTGGTCTTCCTGGCGGCCGTACTCTCTCCGCGTCCAGATCGTCCTGCGCGAGCTCCCGGTATCTGAGAAACACCGGACCGGATCCCGGATGCGCGTCGCTCTCGGACGCGCTAGGGAATATGACCAAGCCTGCGCCTTGTCAGTTCCATTTCTCGATTTGCTCTATACTACCAGTTGGTTCTCCTCGAGCTTTATCGTCAGCGTCGCTGGCGGCTGCGCCCCGTCGGCCGCGTGGTTGTTGGGAAGTGGAACGGTAGGATGGGCGCTGGCCGCTGCGAGGATGTGACCGCAGCTCCTTGGGGCGTTGGCGGTCGCCGGGCTGCGAGGAGGTGACGGCAGATGGGACAGTTCAATTTTTGAATATTCTAAAAATGTTCAGATTTTAAATATATTCAAAAATTTACCTGTAAAAATATTTTTTCAAAATTTCAAAAATATTCAAAGAAATTTCATAACTGAATATACCATACAGAAACGAAAAAAATCAACGAAAACCCAGAAAGCCAGGTAGAAAATCCAGAAAAGGGCAAAGAAACCAAACTGTGTATATGACCTAGCAAAAAGCCCATGGGGGTGTTCATAATTTGATAAAGTGTTCATGATTTCAAAAAAAAGGAATTTAAAAAATTGTTCATGATTTTTGAAAAATGGTCACTCTTTTTAAAAATGTGTTCATGTTTTTTGAAAATTGGTTCATGATGTTTGGAAAATGTTCCCATCTTTAAAAAGTTCATAATTTTGAAAAATGGTCACTCTTTTTAAAAATGTGTTCATGTTTTTTGAAAATTGGTTCATGATGTTTGGAAAATGTTCACATCTTTAAAAAATTCATAATTTTGAAAAAAATCATGCTTTTTGAAAAGTATTCACGATTTTTCAAAAATGTTCACGTTTGTAAAAAATGATTGTATTAAAAAAGTTTACATTTAAAAATAAGAACAGAAAAGGAAGAAAAAAAGAGGAAAAAGGACAAAGCACCTCACATGGGCCGGCCCTTAGCTATGTCCTTTCAGCGCCGCTTGAAACGGCATATAACACTGCCTTGGTTGGAACGTCAAACCGCACATGCGGTTTCGACGACCCAACTTAATTTTTGCATCGGTGAACCCTTGTCTCAAATGTTATCTATAGGGTACGCTTGTAGCTAAGTAGCTGGTTTAGAGCGGGAAAAGCTAAAAGTTCCGATAATACGAGGCGATTGATATACCTAGAAATATCCTTAAAAACCAAATTCTCAAAATCATCACGTAGAAGTCGGGCTCATGTTTCTCTATCCTCTCCCTTCTGATCGATGTGCTTCGTTTGTTTTCCCTACTCATCTTATCCTTCGGTGGCGGCAACGCTCGTAAAATTATGAATAAAGAGTAGGTTGGAGTTAGGTCCGGGGCCATCTAGCCATCGTCCATCGTGGACGGTGGTTGTGCATGGTGGATCTGGCGCGGCCAAGACTTGGTCGATAAGCTCGGGGAATACCTAGTCAGAGAGGATAGGATATATGTGTTGCCATCCTCGATTTGAAGTTCCATGGGGTAAGGTTGGTTTGGTGCATCTTCGCTTTCATCTACCCACTACTTGGACCCCGGCCACACAAATTGGTGATCAGCTAGGGCGTGTTTGGATATTCACATGCATATTTTGTTGGGCCACGCAGAGATAAACAAAAAAATCTCTACGCGGTACTCCCAAGATCCAGCTCAGGTGATAGGCCACAAGATTTACCACTAGATGCGTAGGTGCGGATTGTTGATGAAGCGCGTCAGTTGATGTCGTGCCGAACGATCCCGTATAGCACGTCCAGATCCCCACATACCTCCTTGTCCTCAGCGTCGCATGTGCAACGCCTCTACCGGTATTCACACGTACAGGAAGCAGCTCCGGCCAGAGGACTGCTAGATCCTGTCTAGCCCGAAATGGGAGTGGAGAAAGTGACGGCTAGGTCAGGGACAATCCCTTGTCACTCCACTTATATACACTCCTAGCTGGGCTCAACGCTTGAGGCACATCTAGGCCGTACCCCAATCTCCATATGAATCTAATTCAACTGGGCTACTTACCCTTAAGTGTGTGACACTGTAGGTTCACGTTCACCTGGACACGACACGAGTCACCACACCGAGTCGATAGTTGGTAGCGGCCTCTAGCAAGACGTACCAACTCCCAAGCGCCGCAAAGTCAGAAGAAAAACCTTTCTCAATGTGACTTTTGTATAAGTCCCTTTGCCTTACGATATATCTTGTCAAGCTATAAGCGAGTTGTTGCCATCCCTTTAATAGATTGACTCTCTCTTCTCGTTCCATGATATACGATTCACTGGACTAAGACTTAGTCCGACTCCTTGGTTAACATTTAACCAAGTCGCGCGTGACCATACTTCCGAATCATATCACACAAGAGGGCCCAGAGAAAATCTCTCCATTATAGAGGGGCAAATCCCATCTTGGTAATCCAGGTCACGCAGCTTGCTTCACAACCAACCCGAACTCTACCTTTATAACTGCCCATTTACAGAACAACCTTTGATAGGATCTAAGATGGCGATCCACAACTCGGATCATGCGATCACCTCGGGTTGAAGGATTCCATTGCTTGAGACTACAAATGATAACATGGTCGTTGTATCTCAACTGTGGGTCAGTCCGATTCGCTAAACTCTTTAGCCAAATCAGTGTAAGTCGGAATAGCATCACCATGCCCATGACAAGTGGAACCGTGTCATCGGCCGACTTTCACATTAGTCTAAGTTGTGTGTCCAGCACAACCTCAACGACCAAGGACAACTAGTATGAAAAACATGAATATATAGTTCCACACTCGAATCACATATCCAATGATACATATCAGTAGTTCAGCCATGGAAAATAACTTTATGAACACATTGGGAATAACATCATACATGATTGCCTCTAGGGCATATTCCCAACAGTCTCCCACTTGCACTAGAGTCAATCATCCGACATCACATGTCTAGGCATATAATGCCCATAGATCTTATGTGCGCCTCATGCTTCGGCTGTGGTAGCGGCTTTGTCAACGGATCCGCAATATTTGCATCAGTGTGTACCTTGCATAACTTGATATCACCTTGATCCATGAACTGGCGAATCAGGTGGTACCGCATGAGTATATGTTTGTTCTTCTGGTGTTTTCTAGGTTCCTTGGCTTGTGCGATAGCACCATTATTGTCACAATACACGTCTAACGGATTGGACGAGCCCTGAACCACACCAAGATCCATGAGGAAATTCCTCATCCAAACGGCTTCCTTTGCCACCTCTAAGGCAGCAATATACTCAGCCTCTGTCGTAGACGTAGACACCGTCTCTTGCTTGGAACTCTTCCAGCTCACAGCCCCTCTGTTTATCACAAACACATATCCGGATTGTGAATGAGAATCATCCGAGTTAGTGAGATAACTTGCATCCGTGTAACCCCTTACACCGAGTTCATCCTCACCTCCATAAACCAGGAACATATCCTAGTCCTTCTCAAGTACTTGAGGATATTTTTAGCCGCTACCCAGTGGATCTCTCTAGGGTCAGCCTGGTCTCTGCTCACAACACTTAGAGCATAGGAAACATCCGGCCTATTACAAATCATAGCGTACATGATGGATCCGACTGCAGAAGCATACGGAATTGCACTCATCCGACTTCGCTCATAAGTTATCGAAGGACACTGAGTCTTGCTCAGTTTTACGCCATGGGACATTGATAAGAACCCTTTCTTAGACGATTCCATGTTCAAATTCTTCAACACTTTGTCCAAATATGTACTCTGACTCAATCCAATGAGCCTCCTTTACTATCTCTATAGATCCGGATTCCTAGTATGTAAGTCGCCTCACCCAAGTCTTTCATCGAAAAACTCTTTTCCAATGATTCCTTGGGTTCTTGCAACATTTGGACATCATTTCCAATTAGTAATATGTCATCCACATATAAGATCAGAAAGTTTACTTTGCTCCCACTAAATTTCTTGTATAAAAAAGAATCATGATCACTCTTGATGAAGCCAAACGATTTGACTACCTCATCAAAGTGAATATTCCAACTCCAAGATGCTTTCTTCAACCCATAAATGGATTTCCGAAGCTTGCATACCTTGTCGGCATTAGCCGGATCGACAAAACCCTCGGGTTGTATCATATACACGTCCTCGGTTAAATTTCCATTAAGGAAAGTCATCTTGACATCCATCTGCCATATCTCATAGTCGAAATAGGCTGCTATAGCTAACATGATCCGAACTGACTTAAGCATTGCTACGGGTGAGAAAGTCTCATCGTAGTCAACTCCTTAAACCTGTCGGGACCCCTTCGCGACAAGTCGTGCTTTATAGACAGAAATATTTCCATCCATATCAGTTTTCTTCTTAAAGACCCATTTGAACTCGACGAGTCTTGCACCGTCTAGTAGATCAACCAAGTTCCAAACTTGATTTTCATCCATGGAATTTAACTCGGATCTCATGGCTCCAAGCCACGACTCAGAATCAGAACCCACCATCACTTCCGAATAACTTGCTGGCTCATCACTGTCCAACAGCAACACATCACGAACACTTCGCAATCTGGTCGATCTTCGCGGTGTCGGTGCAGCTGCCGGCTCAGGTACCACGACCGGCTCAACCTCTGAGGCTTTTGCCGACTCGCTACTGGCCGTTCCTCTCGAATTTCTTTGAGCTGCACCATGCTCCCACTGACTCCCCGACTTAGAAACTCTTTCTCAAGGAAGACACTGTTTCGAGCGACAAACACTTTGCCCTCTTCTCGGTTGTAGAAGTAGTAACCCAAGGTTTCCCTTGGATACCCCACAAAAATACACTTATCCGACTTGGTTGTAAGCTTGTCTGACTGAATTCGCTTGACAAAAGCTTCACAACCCCAAATCTTAAGAAAAGACAAACTCGGCTTCTTACCAGTCCACATCTCATGCGGTGTCTTCTCTACTGACTTTGATGGTACTCTGTTTAGTGTGAACGTTGTAGTTTCTAGACAATAACCCCAAAATGATAAAGGAAGATATGTCTGACTCATCATTGATCATACCATGTCTAACAAGGTCCGATTCCGCCTTTCTGACACACCATTTCTCTATGGAGTTCCTGGCGGAGTGAGCTGGGGAACTATTCCACAACTCTTCAGATGGTTATCAAACTCATGGCTCATGTACTCACCTCCTCGGTCCGACCGAAGAAACTTTATTTTCTTGCCGAGTTGATTATGTACCTCATTCTGGAATTCCTTGAACTTTTCAAAGGCTTCCGACTTATGTTTCATCAAGTAGATATATCCATACCTACTCAAATCATCAGTGAAGGTAATGAAGTACTCATAACCACCTCTAGATGTCATGCTCATTGGGCCACATACATCACTATGTACTAGTCCCAATAAGTCGGACGCCCTCTACTCTTTGCAAAAGGTGTCTTGGTCATCTTACCGAGTAGGAAGGATTCGCATGTCTCGAACGACTCCAAGTCAAACGAAGTTAGGAGTCCATCATCATGGAGCTTCTTCATGCATTTCCAACTTATATGACCAAGCCGACAATGCCAAAAGTAAGTCATATTCAGATCATTTGGTTTCAACCTTTTCACATTTATATTATAGATAGATTCACCATCAAGATTCAAAATAAATAACCCTCCCTGGACGGGTGCAAAGCCGTGAAACATATCATTCAAATACAAAGAATAACCATTATTCTTAATATTTGACTCATAGCCTTGTATCATCAAACATGAGGCAGAAATAATGTTTCGACTAAGAACTAGAACATAATAACAGTTATTCAGCTCCATTAAGAATCCACAAGGTAAATGAAGTTACATCATGCCGACTTCCAATGCAGAGACTCTCGCTTTGTTGCCGACTCGAATGTCAACCTCACCTCTCGCCACGCTCCTAGTTCTTACCAGTCCCTACAATGACTTGCAGATGTGAATAACTGATCCGATATCATATACCCAAGAACTATTAGGTGCATCTGCAAGATAAATGTCTATAACATTGCAAACAAGCGTACCTGAGCCGGAAGTCACACCTCCACTCTTGGCTTTATCAGCCAGATACTTGCTGCACTTCCTCTTCCAGTGGCCATCCGCCTTGCAATAGAAGCTAGTGGATCCGGCTGCAGGAGATGGCTTAGTCCCTGAGGAAGCACTTTGGACCGGGTCCTCGGCCTTACCTCTCGACTTTGCCTTCTTCTTCTTAGTCCAAGAACTCTTCTTGAACTTAGCCTTATTCTGCACCATCAACACTTGACTGTCGCCTTTCTTGAGATCCGCCTCAGCCTGCTTGAGCATCCCATGTAATTCAGTGAGCTTCTTATCCATACCATGCATATGGTAGTTCGATATGAACTGACCATACTGATGGGTTCGTAGCATGGAAAACAAAAAATTTCTACCGCAAGAACGAACAAAACCCAGATCTAATCTAGATAAAAGCCAAGATCTAATCTATTAGACATGAGCAACGAGATAGATAGGAACTAACCCTCATAGATCCGAAAGCATTAACGAGATTAGATCTCGTGGTTGATGTAGTCGATCACTTGCCGATCTCAAGATCGTGTGGACGATCCTTCTGGCGTCGCGTTCTGGCAGCGCTTCCGCAGTCAGTCAAGTGGACGATCCTTCCGGCGCCGCGATTCGGCAGCGCTTCCGCAGTCGGTCACACGTGCGGAGTCGAAGCAGACCTTCCTCTCCCCGTTCCAGCGAGCAGCGGAGGTAGTAGATCTTCTCCACGGAATCCCAGCAGCACGGCGGCGTGGTGGTGGTGGTGGAGTAGAGAATTCTGCAGGGCTTCGCCTATGCATGTGCAGAACAAAGGTGGAGGAGAGAGGTGGCAGAGATTGGAGTTATGGGAGCAGGGGAGGAGGGGCCGCCCCTGCCCTTCTATTTAAGGGGGGAGGGCGCCTTGGGGAGGGGGAGTCCTTGTAGGACTCCCCTCCTCTAGGCCGGCGGATTGGGGAGTGGGGGGAGGAGTCCTCCTCCCCCACGACTCCTTGTCTTGACCCACCAGGACTCCTTGATCCCTATCTTGATTTTCAAGCAAACTCCAAGATATCTTCTAGAACCTTCCGGAACATTCCGAAACCTTCTAGAATCCTCATACAAACACTCCGAAACATTTCCTAACTTAGAAAATGATCCCCTATATATGAATCTTATTCTCCGGACCATTCCGGATCTCCTCGTGATGTCCCGAATCCAATCCGAGACTCCGAACAACATTCGGTCTCCAACGCATATTCCATATCTACTTAAAACAACTTCGAACCTTAAGTGTGTCACCCTACGGTTCGTGAATATGTAGACATGACAGAGACACATCTCCTATCAATAACCATCAGCGGGACCTGGAGATCCATAATGGCTCCCACATACTCAACGATGACTTCGTGATCGATTGAACCATTTACATACGAAACCAATTCCCTTTGTCACGCGATACTATACTTATCCGAGGTTTGATCGTCGGTATCTCCATACCTAGTTCTACCTCGTTACTGATAAGTACTCTTTACTCATTCCGTGATATGTCATCCCTTGTGACCCAGTCACATGCTTGCAAGCTAACTAGATGACATTCCACCAAGAGGGCCCAGAGCATATCTATCCGTCATATGGATGGACAAATCCCAATCTTGGTTCATGCGCTTCAACACATACTTTCAGAATACCGAATGACACCTTTATAACGACCCAGCTACGAAGCGGCGTTTGATGTCATCAAAGTATCCATCCGGTGATGGTGATTAACATAACCTCATGGTCGAAGGATTAGGTTACTATGTATTTGAAAGCTTACAGCAATACGAACTTAATGACTTGATCTTATGCTACGCTTACTATGGGTGTGTGTCCATCACATCATTCTCCTAATGATATAACCTTGTTATTAATCACATCCTAATGTCCATGATCAGGAAACCATGATCATCAATTAATCAACAAGCTAGTTCAACAAGAGGCTTACTAGGGACTCTCTTATGTTTACAAAATACACATGTATTAGTGTTTCCTAATAATACAATTATAGCATGGGATGTAAACATTCATCATAAACACAAAGATATAATAATAATCACTTCTATTATTGCCTCTTGGGCATATCTCCAACAGTCTCCCACTTGTACTAGAGTCAATAATCCAGATTACATGGTAATATACCGAACACCCATGGCATTTTGGTGTTGGTCATGCTTTGCCCTAGGGGGAGGTTTAGTCAACGAATCTGCCACATTCAGATCAGTGTGTACTTTGCAAATCTTTATGTCACCATCTCGGACAGACTCGCGAATAGCGTGGAAACGTAGCTTGATGTGCTTCAGGTTGCTATGTGACCTTGGCTCCTGCGCATTAGCTATGGCACCTGTGTTGTCACAGTAGATGGCCATCGGGTCCAACGCACTGGGAACCATGCCAAGTTCAGTAATGAATTACTTCATCCAAACGGCTTCTTGTGCAGCCTCCGAAGCAGCTATGTATTCCGATTCAGTTGAAGATTTCGCCACAACGCTTTGCTTTGCATTCCTCCAGCTCACTGCAGCACCATTCAAAATAAATACGTATCCCGACTGTGACTTTGAGTCATCCGGATCGGTGTTCCAACTAGCATCGGTGTAACCGTTTACAACAAGCTGTTCATCACCTCCATAAGAAAGAACCTTATCCTTAGTCCTATTTAGGTACTTTAGGATATTTTTGACCGTTGTCCAGTGCTCCATTCCAGGATCACTTTGATATCTGCTAGTCAAACTAACAGCATGTGCTATATCCGGTCTTGTACATAGCATGGCATACATGATAGAACCTATGGCCGAGGCATAGGGAATATTATTCATTTTCTCTCTATCTTCTGCCATAGCTGGACTTTGAGTTTTACTCAAGGTCTTACCTGACAACATGGGCACGAACCCTTTCTTGCTATCTTCCATTCTAAACTTCTTTAGAACTTTGTCCAAGTATGTACTTTGTGAAAGCGCTATTAGGCGTCTTGATCTATCTCTATAAATCTTGATGCCTAGAATGTATGCCGCTTCGCCAAGATCCTTCATTGAAAAACTATTATTCAAATAGGTTTTGACGCTATTAAGAAGTTCTATATCATTCCCAATCAACAATATGTCATCTACATACAGTACTAGGAATGCTATAGAGCTCCCACTCACTTTCTTGTAAATACAAGCTTCTCCATAAGTTTGTATAAATCCAAAGTTTTTGATTACTTTATCAAAACGTTGATTCCAACTCCGGGATGCTTGCTTCAGTCCATAAATGGAGCGCTGAAGCTTGCATACCTTGTTAGCATCTTTAGGATCGACAAAACCCTTGGGTTGTACCATATACAACTCTTCCTCAATGTCACCATTAAGGAACACCGTTTTGACATCCATCTGCCAAATCTCATAATCGAAATGTGCAACAATTGCTAACAAAATCCTCACAGACTTTAGCTTCGCTACTGGTGAGAAAGTCTCATCATAGTCAACTCCTTGAATTTGTCGGAACCCTTTCGCGACAAGTCGAGCTTTATAAACGGTAACATTACCATCACCATCTGTTTTTCTCTTGAAAATCCATTTGTTCTCGACAGCCTTACGGCCATCCGGTAAGTCCACCAAAGTCCACACTTGGTTTTCGTACATGGATCCCATTTCGGATTTCATGGCTTCTAGCCATTTGTCGGAATCTGGGCTCACCATAGCTTCTTCATAGGTCGCAGGGTCATCAGCGTTGTCCACCAACATGACGTTCAAGGAAGAGTCATACCAATCAGGAGTGGTACGAACCCTCGTTGACCTGCGAAGTTCAGTAGTAACTTCATTTGAAGTTTCATGATCATTATCATTAGCTTCCTCTCCAATTGGTGCAGGTGGCACAGAAACATCTTCCGGTGCTGCGCTACTCTCAAATCCGAGAGAAGGTTCAATAACCTCATCGAGTTCTACTTTCCTTCCAGTCACCTCTTTCGAGAGAAACTCCTTCTCAAGAAAGGATCCATTCTTTGCAACGAAAACTTTGCCTTCGGATCTATGATAGAAGGTATACCCAGTTGTTTCTTTAGGGTATCCTATGAAGACACATTTCTCCGCTTTGGGTTCTAGCTTATCAGGTTGTAACTTCTTTACATATGCCTCGCAACCCCAAACTTTAAGGAACGACAACTTAGGTTTCTTACCAAACCACAATTCGTACGGTGTCATTTCAACGGATTTAGATGGTGCCCTATTTAAAGTGAATGCGGCTGTCTCTAATGCATAACCCCAAAATGATAACGGTAGATCTGTAAGAGACATCATAGACCGAACCATATCTAAGAGAGTTCGATTACGACGTTCGGACACACCATTACGCTGTGGTGTTCCCGGCGGTGTCAACTGTGAAAGTATTCCACATTTCTTTAAATGCATGCCAAACTCATAACTCAGATATTCACCTCCGCGATCAGAACGCAGAAACTTTAATCTTCTTGTTACGATGATTTTCCACTTCACTTTGAAATTCCTTAAACTTCTCGAAAGTTTCGGACTTATGCTTCATAAAGTAGACATACCCATATCTACTCAAGTCATCCGTGAAAGTGAGAACATAGCGATATCCACCACGCGATGCTACACTCATTGGACCACACACATCGGTATGTATTATTTCCAATAAGTCTGTAGCTCGCTCCATTGTACCAGAGAATGGATTCTTAGTCATTTTTCCCATTAGACATGCTTCGCATCTTTCAAGTGATTCAAAATCAAGTGATTCAAGAAGTCCATCTGAATGGAGTTTCTTCATACGCTTCACTCCAATGTGACCAAGACGACAGTGCCACATGTATGTAGAATTATCATTCAATTTAATTCGTTTAGCATCTATGTTGTGAACATGTGTATCACTACTATCGAGATTCAGTAAGAATAAACCATTCATCTCAGGTGCATTACCATAAAAGATATTACTCATATAAATCGAACAACCTTTATTCTCAGACTTAAAAGAGTAACCATCTCGCAATAAACAGGATCCAGATATAATGTTCATGCTTAACGCAGGCACCAAATAACAATTATTTAAATTTAAAACTAATCCCAAAGGTAGATGTAGAGGGAGCGTGCGACGGCGATCACATCAACCTTGGAGCCATTTCCAACGCGCATCGTCACCTCGTCTCTTGCCAGTCTTCGTTTATTCCGCAGCTCCTGTTTCGAGTTACAGATATGAGCAACCGAACCAGTATCAAATACCCAGGCACTACTACGATTACTAGTGAGATACACATCTATAACACATATATCAAATATAACTTTCTTCTTGATGTTGCCGTTCTTCAGATCTGCCAGGTACTTGGGGCAGTTACGCTTCCAGTGACCAGCTCCCTTGTAGTAGAAGCACTCAGTTTTAGGCTTAGGACCAGCCTTGGGCTTCTTAGCAGGTGCGGTAGCTTTCTTGTCGTCCTTCTTGAAGTTGCCCTTGTTCTTAGGCTTGCCCCGTTTCTTGAAATTGGTGGTCTTATTGACCATCAACACTTGGTGTTCCTTCTTGATCTCCACTTCAGCAGTTTTCAGCATGGACGACAGTTCAGGCAACGTCTTGTTCATGCAGTGCATGTTGTAGTTCATCACAAAGTTCTTGTAACTTGGTGGCAGTGATTGAAGGAGACGGTGAATCCCCAATTCATTAGGAATCGATATTCCCAACTCTTGGAGCTTCTTAGCGTACCCAGACATGGTGAGCACGTGCTCGCTAACGGAGCTTCCCTCTTCCATCTTACAGTTAAAGAACTTTTCGGAGGCCTCATAGCTCTCCATGGCCGCGCGAGTCTCAAAAATTAGCCTGAGCTCCTTAATGATCTCGAACGGGTCGTGGTGCTCAAAACGCTGTTGGAGCTCCGCTTCTAAACCGTACAGGATGGCACACTGAACTATGGAGTAATGATTATTCCGAGTGGAGAAAACATTCTTTTCGTCATCGGTGGCATTATCTGCAGGTGGGTCACCTAGCGGTGCATCGAGCACATAGGTCAACTGACCAGCCCTAAGGACGATATTCAGTCCACGGAACCAGTCCGTGAAATTGCTTCCATTGTTTTTAAGCTTTTCTTTCTCTAGGGACGCATTGAAATTGATGGAGGGGGTCGCCATAATCTACAACAATTTGCAAGTAGTTTAGACTAAGTTTCTGACAAATTGAGTTCAAATTTAATTCTTAAACTAACTAGGTGAACTCCCACTCAAAACAACATCCCTCACATTGTCTTAGTGATTACACGAACCAAGTCCACTACACCAAGTCCGATCTTCACGAGAGAAGATGTAGTTTCATCGGCGAACAATCTTCATGTTCATCATATCATTTATATGACTCATGCTCTACCTTTCGGTTTTCCGTGTTCCGAGACCATGTCTGTACATGCTAGGCTCGTCAAGACAACCTTAGTTTCCGCATGTGCAAATCTGGCTTGCACCCGTTGTATGCACACGTAGAATCTATCACATCCGATCATCACGAGATGCTTCGAAACGACGAGTCTTAGCAACGGTGCCAACTAAGGGTGAACACTTTATTACTTGATATTTAGTGAGAGGGATCATCTTATAATGCTACCGTCGCGATCTAAGCAATACAAGATGCATAAAGGATTAACATCACAGGCAATTCATAATTAGTGTGATATGATATGGCCTTTTCTTCTTGCGCCTTTGATCTCCATCTCCAAAGCACAAACATGATCTCCATCATCACCAGCATTGCGTCAAGGTCAGTGGCGCCGCTTCTTGGTTGTCCATCATCACCAGCAACTATTACAACTACTTGGAATAAAGCTATTACAAGATGAATAGACACGCAGGTCTTAACAGAATTTAAAGACAACCATTAGGCTCCTGCCGGTTGCCATATTACAACAAGGATCATTGCATACATCAAATACAATCACAATCACATGTTGGCCATATCACATCACAAAACCCCTGCAAAAACAAGTTAGACGCCTCTAATTTTCTTTGCAAGTTTTACGTGGTTTGGGGCTTTCGCATAAGACCGATCTTACCTACGAACAAGAACCACAACGTTGATACAAGTGTTGTCAAGATGCTCATTGTAAATTGAATCTTAACTATGGTGGGAGAGACAGACACCCGCAAAGCCACTTGTGCAAAGAAAGTTGCACGTCAAGCGTGGAGCAAGTCTCATGTGCGATGACATGTAATGTTAGCCCGAGCCGCTTCATCCCACCATGCCGCAAGATGCAAAGTACACGCTAAGACACCGACAACAAAAGCATCAACGCCCACAAAAACATTGTGTTCTACTCGTGCAACAGATCTACGCATAGATACGGCTCTGATACCACTGATGGGTTCGTAGCATGGAAAACAAAAAAATTCTACCGCAAGAACGAACAAAACCCTGATCTAATCTAGATAAAAGCCAAGATCTAATCTATTAGACATGAGCAACGAGATAGATAGGAACTAACCCTCGTAGATCCGAAAGCGTTAACGAGATTAGATCTCGTGGTTGATGTAGTCGATCACTTGCCGATCTCAAGATCGTGTGGACGATCCTTCTGGCGTCGCGTTCCGGCAGCGCTTCCACAGTCAGTCAAGTGGACGATCCTTCCGGCGCCGCGATTCGGCAGCGCTTCCGCAGTCGGTCACACGTGCGGAGTCGAAGCAGACCTTCCTCTCCCCGTTCCAGCGAGCAGCGGAGGTAGTAGATCTTCTCCACGGAATCCCAGCAGCACGGCGGCGTGGTGGTGGTGGTGGAGTAGAGAATTCTGCAGGGCTTCGCCTATGCATGTGCAGAACAAAGGTGGAGGAGAGAGGTGGCAGAGATTGGAGTTATGGGAGCAGGGGAGGAGGGGCCGCCCCTGCCCTTCTATTTAAGGGGGGAGGGCGCCTTGGGGAGGGGGAGTCCTTGTAGGACTCCCCTCCTCTAGGCCGGCGGATTGGGGAGTGGGGGGAGGAGTCCTCCTCCCCCACGACTCCTTGTCTTGACCCACCAGGACTCCTTGATCCCTATCTTGATTTTCAAGCAAACTCCAAGATATCTTCTAGAACCTTCCGGAACATTCCGAAACCTTATAGAATCCTCATACAAACACTCCGAAACATTTCCTAACTTAGAAAATGATCCCCTATATATGAATCTTATTCTCCGGACCATTCCGGATCTCCTCGTGATGTCCCGAATCCAATCCGAGACTCCGAACAACATTCGGTCTCCAACGCATATTCCATATCTACTTAAAACAACTTCGAACCTTAAGTGTGTCACCCTACGGTTCGTGAATATGTAGACATGACAGAGACACATCTCCTATCAATAACCATCAGCGGGACCTAGAGATCCATAATGGCTCCCACATACTCAACGATGACTTCGTGATCGATTGAACCATTTACATACGAAACCAATTCCCTTTGTCACGCGATACTATACTTATCCGAGGTTTGATCGTCGGTATCTCCATACCTAGTTCTACCTCGTTACTAATAAGTACTCTTTACTCATTCCGTGATATGTCATCCCTTGTGACCCAGTCACATGCTTGCAAGCTAACTAGATGACATTCCACCGAGAGGGCCCAGAGCATATCTATCCGTCATATGGATGGACAAATCCCAATCTTGGTTCATGCGCTTCAACACATACTTTCAGAATACCGAATGACACCTTTAAAACGACCCAGTTACGAAGCGGCGTTTGATGTCATCAAAGTATCCATCCGGTGATGGTGATTAACATAACCTCATGGTCGAAGGATTAGGTTACTATGTATTTGAAAGCTTACAGCAATACGAACTTAATGACTTGATCTTATGTTACGCTTACTATGGGTGTGTGTCCATCACATCATTCTCCTAATGATATAACCTTGTTATTAATCACATCCTAATGTCCATGATCATCAATTAATCAACAAGCTAGTTCAACAAGAGGCTTACTAGGGACTCTTATATGTTTACAAAACACACATGTATTAGTGTTTCCTAATAATACAATTATAGCATGGGATGTAAACATTCATCATAAACACAAAGATATAATAATAATCACTTTTATTATTGCCTCTTGGGCATATCTCCAACACATACACACTAGGAAGAGAGTTCAGAATTATGTCCATAGCGAACTCTTCGCTAATGGGGTAGCCCAGCCTTTCAAGAGACTGCACGTAACCAACCATCTTGATCACATGCGGACTCAGTGGATCGCCATCCTTAAGCTTGCAGCTCAACAAAGCCTAAGAGACTTGATACCTCTCAGTCTTCGCTTGAGCCTGGAACATACTTTTGAGGATTTTGATCATATCGTAGGCCTCAACATTCTCGAACTGCTGCTGCAAGTCCGGTTCCATGTGAGCAAGCATAAGACAGCTAAACTCCATAGACTCATCACATGTCCTATGGTAGGCATTGGTGGATGCGACACTCGCATTCTCATTCGGCTCATCTGGAAGTGGGTTGTCTAGGACATTGTCCCTCTTTTCTTGCTTGAGAACAATTCTCAGATTACGATACCAGTTGGTGAAGTTAGTTTCATTTATCTTATCTTTCTCTAAGATAGTTCTCAAAGCAAAACTGGAAATCTGAGGGAGACTGCTAGGTGCCATTGATCTACAATAGAAAATATGCAAAAACACTTAAGACATGTATCCATAAAAGAGAAAGCATATTAAACACTTTAATACTTATGCTCCCACTAGAACCAACACCCCTCCGATGGTTACTTAGTGATTCAGGATCCTAAATAAGCAAGTCGACTAGTGAGCTTTAGCATCACCGCTAGCCGTCAAGTGATCTAGGTAGACAACTCCTTGTCAATCGCATCTCATACGACTCCTGTTGGATGGGTGGCATCACATGCCCTGATTCCCATCCGACCTTTCCCCGAGTCCCACAACCGTTGTGATAGACCCATCTAGATTACCAAGTGCTTACGTTGTAAGAGTCCGACTTGAACCCACCTAGTCAGAAAGAATTGATAGCAGCTCAATTTTATGAGCCCACTACCAAAAATGTCCGACTTGTGATGGTGCAGCACTGGCGGGGAAACCGACTAGAGCTTCTTTGAGGGATTACTTTCTACCAACTATCTAATAGAGGTAAAATAGAGACATAACAATAACACAAAATAAAGCAATTATAATGTGAAATGGTATGGCTCTCTTCATGGCGATCTCCATCTCCACAAAGCTTGTAATTCGACTCATGTCAACTCTTGTCATGTGCCGCCTTACACCATGTAGCCGACTTGCACATTGACTTGTATGCCATTCGGGTTCTCCAAACATCTACACTAGCTAGTAATGTAAATTACATAGAGAATCCGACACACAGGTCATTATACAATAAAATGACAGCACCTAGGCTCCAGCCGGCTGACAAAAACTGTAATACGCAGATCACATATGGATTACACACATCACATGCACATACGCCATACCATTCACAACATCATCCTACAAAAACAAGTTATGCATAGATACGATATCTACCGCCATTGTGAAACTCTCAACAACATCTAAGGCGCTACGACAGGGCGAAGCCGGCAGTCCCGCTAGCCGGATAGCAGGAGGGGATCAAAGGGGCAGTGCCCCTCGCGGGCAGCGCCCGATGATTTTTCCAAAAACGCAGATCTCATCTGTATTCCAGACATGGATTTCTTCATCGAATAAAACAATTTTACCCAAATCCTATCCGTACTCCGCTTCAACCAAACTCTTCGATCTTCGATCACCACATCCGGATTTACGTGTCATAGTCTACCCCGATGGCGGAAGCCAACCGGCAGGGGTATGTCGTTCCACGACCTTAGCAGTTAGATCAAGGAAACTAGATCATCCATTCCCCTGAGTACAGTTGATCCAATCAACTTCATACAAAACCGATCTATCTCATAGATCGACCACCAAAACTGCAATTAGATCCAATCTAATGACAACCGCATATCACATATGCAAGATTTTGAGCCTAAAACCAGAAGCTAACGCTCTGATACCACTGTTGGGCCACGCAGAGATAAACAAAAACTTTTTCCCTATGCGGTACTCCCAAGATCCAGCTTAGGTGATAGGCCACAAGATTTACCACTAGACACACAGGTGCGGATGGTTGATGAAGCGCGCCAGTTGATGCCGTGCCGAACGATCCCCGTATAGCACGTCCAGATCCGCACGGACCTCCTTGTCCCCAGCGCCGCACGTGCAACGCCTCTACCGGTCTCCACACGTACAGGAAGGAGCTCCGAGCAGAGGACTGCTAGATCCTGTCTAGCCCGAAATGGGAGTGGAGAAAGTGAGAGCTAGGTCAGGGACAATCCCTTGTCACTCCACTTATATACACTCCTAGCTGGGCTCATCGCTTGAGGCCCATCTAGGCCATACCCCAATCTCCATATGGATCTAATCCACATGGGCTCCTGATACGTCCAAAACGTATCTACTTTCCTGAACACTTTTGCTGTTGTGTCTCCTCTATACTTGTGTGATTTGGATGCAACTAATGTGAACTAACGTTGTCTTCAGCGAATTGCCTTGGTGTCTACTTTTTGTGCAGAAAATCAACTATCAGAAAAAATCCGGAAAATATGCCAAAAATCCTATTTCACCCGAAGACTCCAGGAGCCAGAATATGAGACGGAGAGGAGCCCTGGGGTGGCCTCACCACCTGGTGGCACGGGCCAGGCCAGGCCGCGCCAGGGGGTGGTGTGGGCCCCCTAGGCACCCCCTCGGCCTCTCTCTTCGCCTATAAGGAGCCTTCTGACCTAAAAACTTCGGGGGGTTCGACGTTTTTCCAGAAGGAGTTCCGCTCCGCCACCACCACCAGATTCCACAAAACAGCACCAGAAACTCCGTTTTGGCACCCTGCCGGGATGGGGAATTGGAGGAGATCATCGCCATCATCATCACCATCGCTTCTCCATCGACCATCCATGTTTCCCCCATCTATGAGTGAGTAATCCCCCGCTGTAGGCTATGGGGATGGTAGGGATTGGATGAGATCGTTCATGTAATGGCATCTGATTTGTTAGGGCACAGTGCCTAGTATCTTTTATTAGTGCTTTATGACTTTGTTGCGACTTGTTGTGCTTAATGCTTGTCACTAGGGCCCGTGTGCCATGATTTCAGATCTGAACTTATTATTGATTCATCATGATAGTATTGTTTTGGGTCTTATCTACAAGTTGTATACACACGTCGTTGTCCGGAACCTATGGTCCGGAAGTGACAGAAATCGGGGTAGCCGGAAGGGAAAGGCTTTGATGTGAGGATCACATGTGTTCACGGAGTGTTAATGCTTTGCTCCGGTGCTCTATTAAAAGGAGCACCTTAATTGCTAGTAGTTCCCTAGAGGCCCCGCTGCAAACGGGCTGGCAGGACAAAAGATGTTGTGCAAGTTCTCATTGCGAGCACGTATGACTATATATGGAACACATGCCTAGGATTGTCTAGTACTTGGGTGCTTTATCTTATTTATCTACAATTGCCCTATGTTCTTTTTGCTATGTGAATTGTCTTGTCCATGCAACGCCCGTCCATCCATCCCTATGCCTACCGCACTCGAATCCCACCGTTTACTGCTTTTGTTACTACTGTCTTTGCTTTGCTACTACTGTTACTTTACTATTCCTACTACAAAACTGTTGCTACTGATAAACTACTGTGAGCAAGATTGTTTCTAGGTGCAGCTGAATTGACAACTCAGTTGTTAAGGCTGATAAGTATTCTTTGGCTCCCCTTGTGTCGAATTAATAAATTGGGTTTCACTTCCCTCGAAAATACTGCGATACACCCCCTATACTTGTGGGTCATCAAGACTATTTTCTGGCGCCGTTGCCGGGGAGCATAGCTTTATTTATCAAGTTCACTTGGATTCTCTATTGTTCGCTGCTTTCCATCCATCATGGGTAAGTCTCGTGATGGCAAGGTTCCTATTTTACCATCAACTACAAGAAGAGGTACGGTTCTGAACACCTCTACCGCTCTTGATTCACCGTATGTTCTGAGTAAGTTCCTTACACCACCACATACACATGCTACACACACTGCTACTACTGCTGAATCTAAAACTTCTGATGCTTATGATGTTGCTTCTACTGTGCTTGATAAGAGTGGTTCATTAGGTCCTTTCCTAGATGCTATGATTGCTAGAACTATAGTTGGAAATACCGAAACTCCTAATGAACACACTGCTACACCTGTTAGCTCACCTGAGTCTAGTGAGAGTTATGATGCTGAAGAAGATTATGTTGAGATGACTGATGAGTTTATTGAAGAATGTAGGAACACCCATGTTAGGAGCGCTGCTAAGAACCTCCTTGAGAGGCGTACTATTAGACCCAAATTATCTCCTGCTGCTAAGTTTGCTGCTTCTCCTATAAACATTATAGATGAAGATTATGATTTCTCTCTCGATCTATCCTACATAGCTATTGTCGAGAAAGAACCTTTTGGCGGGACTAAGAATGAAAGTGCGGTAGCACATATGAATGAACTTTCTACCATGAGTGGCTTGTTTTCTGATGATATTAAAATGCGTACTTACTTTGTTGCTAACATTTTCCCTTTTTCACAGAAAGGAGAAGCTAAAACTTGGTTTGGTAATTTACCTCCTGGATCTATTGATAGCCCTGAGTGCTTGTTTAATACTTTCCTGCAGAAATATTTTCCTCCTAGTGCTAGACATGCTGTTTTGCAGGAACTTTTTGATTTTAAACAGGGAGAAAAAGAGGTATTGCCCGAATCTTGGGCAAGGTTTTGTGCTTTGATTCATGCACAGGCTGGAAGTCCATTACCTAAGAATGAACTACTTGATATATTTTATAATGGACTAACCGAAGAATCTAGGACATACCTAGATAGTTGTGCTGATTGTGTTTTCAGGAATAGGACTCCTAAGGAAGCTGAGGAATTAATGGCTAAAATAAGCGAGAATTATGAAGATTGGACTCCTCCTAAATAAGCTATTCCTGAAGTAATTGTACCTAAACCATCTATTCCGGTGCCTATTTCAACATCAAAGAAGAGGGGAGTTATTGAATTAAATGTTGAAGTGATGAAGGAAGCTAAGAAATATCTTAAGGAGAAGGGAATTAAAGCTGTAGATGTCAAGAACTTACCTCCTATAGAAGAATTATGTAAGCCTATTCCCTATTCACCCACTATTGAGGTACACTCTCTCCAACACTTTGATGAAGGTGATATCCCTTACTTGAAACCTCCTGATCAATGCTTAGAAGAATTTGATATCTTTATTGTTAAGCAAGATAACTTTAATAAAAGGGTGCAAAATCATCTAATGGAAAACATTAGAGCTATTGTTGAGTTGAAAGATATTGTGGAAAGAACCTATAACTCAAATAGATCAACTCGTTAAAGTGCAAAACGACTTGCTAGTTAATGCTGCTAAAGAAAAACACGCTTATGAAATTAGAACTAGAAGTGGTGCTGCTAGCCAGGATCCTCTATATCCTGAGGGGCATCCCAAAAGAATTGAGCAGGATTCTCAATGAGCTGAAAATAGTGGTTCTACTCGTAAGAAAAGGAAAAGGAAACATAAAACTGTTGTAGAACCCTCTGAACCTGCTATAGATCCTAATAGTATATCTATCTCTGATGCTGAAACTGAAAGTGGTAATGAAGAAAATGAAGTTCCTAATGAAGAAAAAGTTGAAGAAGAACCTGAAAACCACACTAAGACTACTAAATACACCAAAGAAGATTTTATTGCTAAGAAACATGGTAGTGAAAGAGAACCTTGGGTCCAAAAACCTATGCCTTTCCCTGATAAGAAACACAAGTCAAAGGAAGATGAACACTATAATAAGTTTTGTGAGTGGATGAAGCCTTTATTCTTGCAAATTCCTTTGACTGATGCTATTAAATTGCCTCCTTACTCAAAGTATATGAAGGACATTGTCTCGAATAAAAGGAAGATCCCTAATGAAGAAATCTCTACTTTGCTTGCTAATTATTCCTTCAATGGTAAGGTTCCTGAGAAACTTGGAGACCCAGGGATTCCAACTATCCCTTTCTCTATTAAGAACAGTTATGTTAGAACTGCTTTGTGTGATTTGGGAGCTGGAGTTAGTGTTATGCCTTTTTCTCTCTATAAGAGGCTTCAGCTTGAAAAATTGATACCAACTGATATATCTTTGCAAATGGCTGATAAGTCTACCTCTATTCCTGTGGGTATATGTGAGGATGTACCTATCCAGGTGGCTCATAATTGCTTGATATTAACTGATTTTGTTGTGCTTGAAATGCTTGAAGATGATAATATGTCTATTATTCTTGGGAGACCTTTTCTTAATACTGTAGGAGCTGTTATTAATTGTAATCAAGGAAAGGTGACATTCAATGTTAATGACAAGGAACATACTGTCTATTTCCCTAAGAAGATTGAAAGGACTTATGGTTTAAATTCAATTGAACATGTTGAAGGCATTCAAGTTGGAGAAATATATTGTCCCATACCAAAAGAAAAATTTGAAACTATTATGATTGGGACCATTGCTATCAAGGTTGAGGTAACATAATCATTAGTGGAATACAAAGTTTTGTCTCATATGCAATTGTTTTGGTAGCAAGACTTGATCAACCTTGCTAACAAAAGGATTCCATTGAACAAAACAATGTTTTCATTATGATTATCCCCGTTTATTTCTATCCTTTGCATTTTAGTTTTTGCTTTCATTTAGTTTTCTTTGTGATGTTAGTTGCTTGCATGCTAGAACTTCTGTAGTTCTAGCCTTGTTTTTGTCCTTGCATCATGTTTCCAAAAATAAAAAAATCTGTCTGTCAGAAAAATCATTCTTCTATTTCTGAAAAATGCCCAAAAATAAAGTGTCTCGAAAAATTCCAGAAAATTCATATTAAATTTTTACGTGAAAAAAGGGGCAGAGGAGTACCTGATAGGTACCAGGGGGGCCCACCAGGCAGGCACACCACATGGTGGCGTGGCCAAACCTGGGTGGCGCCATGCCCTGGTGTGGGCCACCCCTGGCCCCCCACTACCTCTCTCTCCTGCCACTTTCTTCTCTCTCCTAAGTAAGCTCCAGTTCATAGCTCAAAATCGCATTCTCTCTGTGCTTGGCTCGATTTCTTCGATCTCTTTGCTCAGCCCATCTTTCTTGCTGGAATTTGGAGCAATTGTTCCTTGGTATGTGACTCCTCCCCTTGTCCAAGTAGATTTGTGGTTAGTGGATTGTATGTTGAGTATTTTGCTGCTGTAGGTGACTAGTTTTGAGGGCTTGTAAGCTTGTTTGATGCTTAGAGATATAGTTTTGATGCATGTTTAGGCCTCTTGCTAGTCCCTGTGAGTAGAATCCTTCATTATATTTGCTTTGCAATCATTTGTTTAATAGGTGTTTAAATTTCAGAATAGAAGATGAGTGAACACCACCTAAACCAACATGAGCTTTGGGTGCCTGATGCCATGAAGGTCCACCGGGAGGAGGAAGTTTTTCCCTCCATTTATCCATGTTCTGAGTTCATGAGAGCTGCAGGAATTCTACAAGATTTCCACACTTTGGTTTCTAATGCGGGGTTAGAGCACTTTTTGGAAGACGAACCTTGTCAATTTGTGAAGCTAACCATGTCTGTGGTGCAGGATTTCAAATTTAGTCACTCTTTGCCTAACCCCATGGTCCATTACAAAATTTACAATATAGCTGTCAACCTTTCTCTTGATGATTTTTGTGCAGCTATTAAGGTACCTCAATGGGGATCATGTAAGAATATTAAAGAGAGACCGGAACCACTCATGGATTTATACGCAGAAATTTGTCAAGGGAGTAGCTTCTCGAAGGATAATGGAAAAATCCGTAACATTCATCTTCCCTCCATTCGCTACTTTGCCTACTTTATTGCCAAGTGTGTTCTTGCTAGGAAAACTGCCAATAAGTTATCTTCGTTTGATTTAGCATTTATCTCTGCTGCTCTTAGACGAGATAGGTCCTACAACTTGGGTGCTTTGATAGCTTTCCGTCTTGCTGCTAACCGTGAGAAGGGTGGAATTTGTGGAGGCCTCATTGCTTCTCGTTTGCTAGCATTGCATGGTTTAGTGCCTCATCCTCTAGACCTACAGTTTCCCATAGAAAGGCTTGATTTTAACTCCATGGTACAGCATAAATTTATTTCCTCGTGGGCTAGCTTGAGTGAGTTGTCTTATGAAATAACCTTTCTCAAAGATGGCTGGAGAAACAGCAAGTCCGAGCGTGTTGTTCTTTTGCCTGCACATATTCTGTTTAACCTTGATAACGGGGAAGGATGGTCCCTCACTGAGGAGGAGCTTGACACGTACTTGGGAGAGCTCTCCCAACAGGAGCAGGACACTAGAAGGGAGGTCACGGATGATTCGGTCCAGCCCTCGAATGAGGGAGAGTCTTCATATCAGCAGCCCGCTTATGATTGGGGAGCTTCTTCTTCCTCTCATGGGCCTGGTTACGACCATTCTTACCAAGATCCGCCCGCTTGGAACCCCTATTGTTACATGGATTGATACCCACTTAGGCCAAAAGCCTAAGCTTGGGGGGGAGGTACGCCAACACCGCACTCATCTCCATATCATGTTGCGTCGGTTCTTTGTATATTCATGTTTTCGTTCTCTTTCTAGTTTTCGTTCTTCTTTGCTTTTGCTTTCTAAAAACACAAAAAGACCAAAAATATTTTTGTTGTTTCTCTTTGGTTTGCTTCTTCTTTTTGCTTTGGTTTGCTTTTTCCTTTTTGCTTTGTTTGAACTATTTGAAAAACCCAAAATGATTTTGCTTTGCTTGTTTTTCTCTTTTGGTTCTTGTTTAAAAATCGAAAACACCAAAAATATTTGTCGTTCTTCTTTGGTTTTTGCGATTTGGCTACAGGGTTCGGCAGTTCTCAGTGGATTATTGGTTTCATATTATTATTCAAGCCACACAAGTGAAGAGCAATAATGAGGATCGATGACAACTTGAGGCGTGGTAAGAGGCTGGTAACAAACTCTATTTGTCTTCATTTTTGTACATATACTCATCATTGTGAGCTCGCTTAGTCTGTTCATGTAGAGTGTGTGTTTTCTTTGGATGCTTAGTAGTTCTTGCTTTCTTGTGATTAGCTCCAGCTCGCTAATAGTCTGTAGCATGTCTCATGAATGTTTGCTTGCATTACTCTATTCATAAATTGGTATGACACTATGGTATCCTCCTCTGAATGTTTCATTTGATCGACTTGGCACATGCTCACGCATGCACATGACTGTAATAATCAGTTAAGCCTTGACGAATTATTTTGCCTTGAGGATCTTGAATCATTTTCATGCCATGAGTAGTCTTGTTTTGTTGTAAGCATGATAATGACAGCTATTTCTCTCTCGTTTGTCGCTCCCTTACTATTGCTAGCCTTCATTTCCATTGAGTGTTTTACTCATGTTTCCAACTCCCTAAACCAAATATTTCCAAAGTGTTCACCATACCTACCCATTAGCATCACTTGCTACTTCCGTGCATATTCAATATGCCTTGTTTTCTTCCGAATAAAATGTTTGCTTGTTATGAGAAAGTTAGTTAGTAAAGCTCTCATGAACTTGATGGCACACTTTATTTTCTGCACTTAATAAACCTGAACCATTGCGTCCTTCTTTGTTGTGCATATGCTTGCGCTTTATGAGTTGAAGTTAGTAGAACCATGTATCATGGGGACCGCTTTCAGCGCTTCATAGGTACTTTGTACTTAGTTGGTATCATGTTCTTTTGCTTATGGATCCCGGCAGTGTGAAATAAAAGTGGAACTTGTAAGATCATGGAGTTTGTATGTATGTTAGAGAAACGCCTGGGCCGCTAGCCTAAGCCATGCCTAATCATGGTGGAAACTTGCAGCATAACCATAATGAGCATTCTATGAAGCATCCTCAATAAAAATCTATGCACATAGTAAATAAAAAGATCGCTGAGATGCTCATTGTCTGCTTGCCTTGTATTTTGATTATGGGATAGCTCCTGTGTCATGTGCAAGGGGTACCCCGTTGGCGGTTCTCTATGATACGTATATACTTACAATGACAAGAGCTTACTTGTGACTGAAGTTGAGTAGCATGAGGATCGGTCTTCATAAGTAAGGGGCATGCGACTTCAATTTATAACTTGTCAAGCATATCCTCTTAGTTGTGTCACTTTCACCTTAACCACATTAAAGATGCTTATGATAGGGGCTATGAGAGCTGAAAGCTAACGAGTACCATACTTTCAGCATTTGGAAGCCTTTCGAAATTATTCAAAACCTTTTTTCTTCTACTTGTTGAGTCTCCACATATTCTTTGAGCACCTTCTTGAGAGCATTAGTTGTCATTTTTTGTGTTTGTTCCATTACTTGATTATTTGTGTTATGACTTTGATGCTTGTATCTTTGATATCTTTACTTCTAGTCATCACTTGAACTTCAGAGGTGCCTTGACATTCATAATCCAAGGCAAGCGAGATACCACTCTATCATACCTTTCTATGAGCATTATAATGTTGCTTATGTTTGTGCTTCGTGCTACTTATTATTCTTGAGTTGGAATCTCTTCATAGCTTGCAATGACTATTAAGTAGACTCAGTTGCATACTCTTTATTATGAATTGTCTAAGTAGTTGACCACATTGCTGAGATTATTTACATCATATGAAGCAAATGTGTTCGTGAAAGTTCTTTTATCGCACTCATTTTTCAACTGAATTGCTTGAGGACAAGCAATAAGCTAAGCTTGGGGGAGTTGATACGTCCAAAACGTATCTACTTTCCCGAACACTTTTGCTGTTGTTTCTCCTCTATACTTGTGTGATTTGGATGCAACTAATGCGAACTAACGCTGTCTTCAGCAGAACTGCCTTGGTGTCTACTTTTTGTGCAGAAAATCAACTATCAGAAAAAATCCGGAAAATATGCCAAAAATCCTATTTCACCCGAAGACTCCAGGAGCCAGAATACGAGACGGAGAGGAGCCCTGGGGTGGCCTCACCACCTGGTGGCACGGGCTAGGCCAGGCCGCGCCAGGGGGTGGTGTGGGCCCCCTAGGCACCCCCTCGGCCTCTCTCTTCGCCTATAAGGAGCCTTCTGACCTAAAAACTTCGGGGGGTTCGACATTTTTCTAGAAGGAGTTCCGCTCCGCCACCACCACCAGATTCCACGAAACAGCACCAGAAACTCCGTTCTGGCACCCTGCCGGGACGAGGAATTGGAGGAGATCATCGCCATCATCATCACCATCGCTTCTCCATCGACCATCCATGTTTCCCCATCTATGAGTGAGTAATCCCCCGATGTAGGCTATGGGGATGGTAGGGATTGGATGAGATCGTTCATGTAATGGCATCAGATTTGTTAGGGCATAGTGCCTAGTATCTTTTATTAGTGCTTTACGACTTTGTTGCGACTTGTTGTGCTTAATGCTTGTCACTAGGGCCCGAGTGCCCTGATTTCAGATCTGAACTTATTATTGATTCATCATGATAGTATTGTTTTGGGTCTAATCTACAAGTTGTATACACACGTCGTTGTCCGGAACCTATGGTCCCGGAGTGATAGAAATCGGGGTAGCCGGAAGGGAAAGGCTTTGATGTGAGGATCACATGTGTTCACGGAGTGTTAATGCTTTGCTCCGGTGCTCTATTAAAAGGAGCACCTTAATTGCCAGTAGTTCCCTAGAGGCCCCCTGCAAACGGGCTGGCAGGACAAAAGATGTTGTGCAAGTTCTCATTGCGAGCACGTATGACTATATATGGAACACATGCCTAGGATTGTCTAGTACTTGGGTGCTTTATCTTATTTATCTGCAATTGCCCTATGTTCTGATTGCTATGTGAATTGTCTTGTCCATGCAACGCCCGTCCATCCATCCGTATGCCTACCGCACTCGGATCCCACTGTTTACTGCTTTTGTTACTACTGTCTTTGCTTTGCTAATACTGTTACTTTACTATTCCTACTACAAAACTGTTGCTACTGATAAACTGCTATGAGCAAGATTGTTTCCAGGTGCAACTGAATTGACAACTCAGTTGTTAAGGCTGATAAGTATTCTTTGGCTCCCCTTGTGTCGAATCAATAAATTGGGTTTCACTTCCCTCAAAAATACTGCGATACACCCCCTATACTTGTGGGTCATCAACTCCTTACCCTTAAGTGTGTGACCCTGCAGGTTCACGTTCATCTAGACACGACATGAGTCACCACTCCAAGTTGATAGTTGGTAGCGGCCTCTAGCAAGACGAGCCAACTCCCAAGCGCCGCAAAGTCAGAAGAGAAACCTTTCTCAATGTGACTTTTGTCCAAGTCCCTTTGCCTCATGATATATCTTGTCAAGCTATAGGGGAGTTGTTGCCATCCCTTTAATAGATCGACTCTCTCTCTTCTCGTTCCGTGATATACGATTCACTGGACTAACACTTAGTCCGACTCCTTGGTTAACATTTAACCAAGTCACGCATGGCCATGCTTCCGAATCATATCATACGAGAGGGTCCAGAGAAAATCTCTCCAATATAGAGGGGCAAATCCCATCTTGGTAATCCATGTCACGCAGCTTGCTTCACAACCAACCCGAACCCTACCTTTATAACTGCCCATTTACGGAACATCGTTTGATAGGACCTAAGATGGCGATCCACAACTCAGATCATGCGATCACCTCAGGTCGAAGGATTCCATTGCTTGAGACTACAAATGACAACATGCTCGTTGTATCTCAACTGTGGGTTAGTCCGATTCGCTAAACTCTTTAGCCAAATTAGTGTAAGTCGGAATAGAATCACCATGCCCATGACAAGTGGAACCGTGTCATCGGCCGACTTTCACATTAGTCTAAGTTGTGTGTCCAGCACAACCTCAACGACCAAGGACAACTAGTATGAAAAACATGAATATATAGTTTCACAATCGAATCACATATATCCAATGATACATATCAGTAGTTCATACATGGCCAATAACTTTGTGAACACATTGGGAATAACATCATACATGATTGCCTATAGGGCATATTCCCAACATATTTCCCTTTTGGGGCTTTCGCTGGCTAGATGCAGCACGAACGAGGATTGGTCTTGTGCCTGTTTTTGCATTTTTTTTCTAGTTGCCCTTGGCTGCATGAGAGCACTACTTATGTCCATATTGTTTGGTTGCCCACAATTTGGTTTTTTTAGCTCCACTGATGCAAAGCACAATGTTCAGCATGCATAAGGCAAGATATTGTTAGATTGCAAGATATGTTGTGAGCATACGAGCTAGCAGTTCAGGGTTTAAGGTCTTACATGTGATTACACAATTTAGGACAAAAACAAATACACAATCCACATGATTAGGCGACGATAATGAAGTCCTTGATCCTACTTCCGCCGCACTGAGCTACAACCTATGGAGCTACAACATTTGGATCGACATTTTTGTTTGTACCTTGCTTTAAGAACTCTGAGAAAGATTTATGTGCCTCCTCTCTAGTATTAAACCCTTTATGGAGGTTGTGCTGATAACCCGTCACATGTTTGTTGCACTCCTCTCATGTCTTGTAGATTCCTGGCACCTTGCCATAGTACACCACATACTAGTTGTATTTCTATTGAGATAGAACATATGTGACATAAAGAACACATGTAAAGTAGGAAAATCAAGTTCATAACACGAGGTAATCAAGATAAGAAACCTAAGCATGTACGATCATATAGATAAAATTATCACAAGTTCAATCTACCAAACAAGTGTGATCCTACCAATCACACCAATTTCTATGGTGTCATCCTACCACCACATCAAAAAGGGGTGTAATCCTACTACCGCTAGTTCTCCATCATGTAAGGGTTTAGTATATACCATCTCACAATAAACACTTCATGGAATTAGTTTTCATCAAGTCCTAGCTACTTCAAAATATACAACCAACAAGTTCATCTTCATCTGCATGCACCATCACCAGGGAGCTAGCACTACATGTAGTAGTTCTTGGTCAGGAAGGTCCTAAGCCAGGGCCCATGTGGTACTCTACCATCTGAACAAATCCATTTCCCTGGGCCCTATTGTTGAAGAGGTGTCTTAGATCCACCATCCGAGCCTTAGGGCTGAACCCGATGGCATTCATGACAGTGTCGTAGAGGCATGGGTGCACATGGCAGGGGAAGTAGTGGTGATAGCAAGCGCCACCTATTTCATGGCCTCAGCCCTATAGGTGATGGCGATGATGTCCTCCTTTCCTAGCATCTACCTCTTCCTCTTCCTAGAAGGATCAACAAAGGCACTGGTACTTTCACCAGCACCAATGGCAGGAGCAATGTCTGTACTAGCAGCATGGTCGTTCTCATGCTCATCATCAATGACCACGGTATCGGACTCCTAAGCCTAGAAGTAGCCAGGGCTATGTTGCCCAAGAGGCTCACTGGAACCCATGGCACACATGTTGGAAGTATGCCCTATAGGCAGGGGCGGGCCTAGAGTTTTAAGAGCGGGTATTCAAAATATATAAAAAGTTGTGTGTAAAAAATGTTTATAAAAAATATCAAAAGAAAAATCAAGCCATGGGCGTTTGAACCCAAAACCAAAAGGTACAATAGATTATTCCTAACCAGTTGACCTACTTTATCCTTTTTTACATTATAAGATAGTTAGTTTTTTGTATATATACACTGCATAAAATTCACATATCAAAATTTTGCCAAAATATTTTGGGTATTCAGTTGAATACCCTTGACTTGAGCTAGGCCCGCCCCTGCCTAGAGGCAATAATAAAGTTGTTATTATTCATACTAGACTTTTCTCTGCACCCCCGGGGCACGGTCGATAGATAGTTTGTTGTATGAGAAAGAACTAATTAATCAATGATAATAAAATAAATAGCGACTTATCTTTGCGCATAACGATGATCAAAATGATGAAGTAAATCAGTTTGACTCACAGAGTACTGGTTACATGATTTACCCACTTTTTGTGCCCACCTTTGATGATACGTCTAAAATAGGTCGATTAAATAAAACTAAAGATGACATAACCGTGCCTACCGCTACGATCATTAGAACTAAATAGGAACTATTCTCTTGTTGTCACACTCGTCATCGTAGAACTGTAGTGCGTACGCATAATCCTTTTTGATGCTGATTCGTGTGGCACATTTGTCATCGACGTTGAAACTGTCCACAAAAGACATCGTCACTCCGCTGTTTGTACTAAGATTCGTCAGCAGATGACAATGCACCAACGTCGACACACGATGCATGTAGCCACATACTCTGGCTGCGCTCGGCCGCACGCGTGTACGCGTCGTGGCGCGCATAGGGAGGCTTGTCCCAAGCAACCTCAACCCAGACGCCGACATAGATCGACATGGCGTACGATGTATTCATTCGAGTATCACATCGCTTTTGTCCATGACCGTTCGCCTCTATCCATGCAAGGTCTTCTAGAGTCAGCGTGAGATCGCCACAGTCAATTGCTTCAAAGAAACCGATGTCGGTAGGTGGCTTCCTTCGAGGGCCTCATCCGCGTGGTCTAGAAAGATTGGCACGTATCCAGGCCATCTCACTCAACAAGAACTCGGGTTCATCCTGGTCGAGGCGAGGCCCAAAAATGTCGGAGGTAGAGAAAGTCTTGGCAGCGGTACGTCCACGCGGACTCGCTTCCCAAGCGACATCCAACTTGTGCTCACGACACGCTCTAGGAAGCGACGCATCCACGAATTACCGCACAGGCACGACGAATCCTTCATCATCGTGAGATGACAAAGGAAACCAAGCTATCAGTGCTTGCGTAGCCACCGAGGATCCTCCTGTATCACCGAGGACTGGAAGAAGTCTACCCGCACGTTGTCGTACCGGAGTCATGCGGAGCATGGGCGTGGACTGTACAAGAGTAGCAAGGAGAGGCAAAGGAGAGTAGATAATAGCAGAACAAAACTTCTATTGTTATAGTAGAACAGCATCACGGTAACAACATACATGAAGTGGCCATCGTTATGGTCATGTCGTGTGTGAAAGAAAATCCTTGGTTCACGTGTCATTCGCTTTCAAGATGGAAGAAACTAAATACATCTAACCCGAGCAATGCCTAGAGGACCTGTCCATGCGTGTCTTGTCACCGGTACAATTATTAAACGCAAGAGGAAACAGAAAGGTTAGCTTCACGCGCTACGGCCAAACGTGAAAATGCTTGGTTCGCGTGTCATTTTCTTTCAAGATGGAAGGGACTAAATATGTCTGAAGCGAGCGGAGCCTGGAGGACATGTCCGTGCTCGTTAGATTGCCAATACGGGCATTAAACATGAGAGGAAACAAAAAGGTCAGTTTCACATGTTGTGGCCAAACGTGTCATCTCGCTTTAGAAGTGTATACATGCGACAGGAGACAACACAAACCTCAAGCCTGCTATCTGCTAAGGGCATTAACACGACGTGATTAGATAAGTTTCGCATACACGGGTAGCATATGTAGCTTACTGCCTACGCGTTCGTGTTTTCCTATCCAAGATAAGTAAAGCAATTTATCCTTCTAAAAAATGAAGAGAACATGAACAGAAATACGTCCATACGACAATGCAGTAAGGCAACACATTAGATACTTTTTATGCACCGCGAGTATCGCTTAGAGCAAAATCATGTCGACACAGGGGAACACGAACACAAAAAGGAAAATGTAAAATGGACGCATAAAGTTTTCAGTATGCAGTCGCAAACAACGCAAACATATAACCATTACTTTGAACATGAAAGAAGAAAACATAGTTGTACATAATGAAGCCTACAAAACTACG
This sequence comes from Avena eriantha, assembly GCA_910589775.1. NCBI lineage: Eukaryota > Viridiplantae > Streptophyta > Magnoliopsida > Poales > Poaceae > Avena > Avena eriantha. The sequence goes on from OU342744.1 coordinate 106,659,628, forward strand.
GGAAAGGACTAACAACAGTGTGAACCGCTCGCTAACTTTACAGGAAAAGCTGCCAATACATGTAAAGAAAGGAATACTACCGGTGATGAAATTGTCGAAACACCAACCCAAAGAAGCGCCCGATGAAGATCCTCACAGGAACGTCCGGTGCTCTAGCTACCGATCGCCGCAAGAACAGCGTCATGTAGTCGCCACCGCCAAATGTTGCAGCTGTCGACCGCCCAGCGGCCCGTAATCGCCACCACCGAGTGCTGCAGCTGCCGACCACCGCAGGAACAGCGGCCTGTAGTCGCCATAGCCGAGTGCCGCAGCTGCTGACCGCCTCACAAGCAGTGGGCCATGCTTGGTAGTTCTCTTCGTCGTCGATGCATGGAAGGATTATCCTCTCATCACCTTTTATTGAGCCGTGAAGGAAAGTGGAGAACACCAACATAGGTAAAAGAGTATTATTAGGCACACATAGGGCGCCTAGTTATACTCTTCCCCCACCGTTGGTGTACCTCGTGCGTCGCCGATAGTGATAGCAGCGAACACAGACGCAACAGACCATGTCAGCAATGTCCATAGATGCTTTTCCATCAAGACGGTCGCATGCCCGCCATCTAAACTAAAATTACTTTACCATGATATTCTCATCCCGCTATTGAACCTAGAAGAAACCACACCAGCCCCCTGAACGCGTCGCATACGGCTAAGTCGTCGTTCGGGCACGATTTGGTGGTGGTACTTCTAGAACGAAGAGTGGCATGAGTCAAGGCCGTGAGAACAAAGGAGAAAAACTAATAGGACGTCACAAATATGAAACATGTGGGCTCCTTTATAGGCGAGCCGCAACTCGTTGTGTAGGGCGTGCACGGGTTCCCGTGGCTACAACGTGTGGACGGGTCCCGCTGGAGCAGAAAACCACTCTCACGCACGATGGTCGTGCGGCACATGATAACGCCATGCATGGCACGTCACAGTTACCGCATACAATTCGCTCGGATCTGAGCAAGACCCACCATACGATCCCATCGCGAGAAGGTGCAGACGTCTACAGGCTAGCCTACCAGATCGACTGCATGCGTGCGATAACCCGAGTCATTTACGGTCTATGATCCCAGCTTCCATGGGTTTAAGACACCACGCCAGCACAATACGTACCCCACACCCACGTGAAATCATGCCCGTCATGGACTTACCATGCCACATCGACTTTGGTGGGCCCTGGATACACGAGGAACCGCTCCTTGTAGAGCCTACGTCACCATGGAATCTACGGATGGTCCCAATGCCCGCGAGATACAGCGGTAGGAATGGGTTCACAGCGCCACGGCGGTGTTAAGAGGGCCCATAAATCGTGGCCGGCATGGGCTCATGGCACCACGGTGGCTTTCGGCGGGCCCTGCAATGCGGCGGGTGTGGAGCATTGTCGTGCAGGGAACGCATCTCACCGTGCGCGCTCCAGCCCGCGTACGCTGACGATAGGCCATGTCACTCGTGCAACCCACCTTCTAGTGACGCGGGGTGATGGGGATATGCCAAAGGGGGTATGCCCAGCAGGACATTCCGATTGGGCCGAAGGGCCTGTGAGTGTGCCTAAGGGATGGCGACTAGACTACGACGGAAGGAGAAGCCTAGCGACTGGAAGCTGAAGGCCCAGAAGCATACCTGAAGCCCAGTTGGATTAGGTCAGAAAGCCTCTGAGTCCATATCTGGCTCGGTTGTAACTTGTAAACCCTAGCGAGGTGACTCCTATATAAACCTCCCTAGGGTATCCTAAGGACTCACGTTCCATCATACACCCCCTCTAGCGACTCGCTCCTTAGACGCCGAGCTCGCCACCCCTGTAACTCGCTCTCCAGTAATCTAATCGAGCAGGAGTAGGACTTTACCCTCCGGGGGGCCGAACCTGGGTAAACCCACGTGCATCCGCCCCCATCTCGCACCGCAGATGGCCGCCAACTCTTCCTCACGTTACAATCAATCGCTGCCAGTGGCAGCGACTGTCATGGCCATTTCTACGATAGTGGCGCCTACCGTGGGGCATAGCGGGACTGGCCTAAGTTCTGCGGCGAGACCCTACTCGCCGATCGATCAGCCACTCGCCATCGGTCGCATGATCGCCATTGGCGGGATCTTACAGATCCTGCCCAGCAGCTACATCCCGGCGTCATGCCCGGTCACTCACGGCGTGGTGATGCCGGTCGGCTCCATCAACCTCTTTGTCGGCTTCACCGGCGTGGTCGACCCAGCTGCAACGGTGATCGTTGGCGGATCGCCGCCGCACCGCGATCTGTTCTCGGAGGAGCAGGTCCGCTCCATCAGGAGCCTTGTCATCGAGTACGACTCGGCCGCTAGCTAGCGACATGGCCGAGACCAATGCCGCCACCAACGACGAGGCCCTAAACGACGACGTCAACTCCACGACCCCTGCCTCGGTCGACGGACCTATCACTGCCGCATCACGTGAGGACTCCATCACGCGAGTCTCCAACCCGGAGGATTTCAAGGACCCCTCCATCCTCGGGATCTTCGACTCTGACTCTGGCTCGGAATCGCCCGAAGACTTCCGCGCCAGATCCAATCGCTTCAACGCGATCTACATGGCGGGCAGGACGGCCGCCCCGCCAGATCCGTTCGCCATGCTGATCTCGCCGACTGTGAAAGCCACAGAGGTGGAGGAAGCCCGCCTATGGCTCATGGAGGCGCAACGCAACGAACTCGCCGAGCGTGAGAAATACCGCCTCGAGTGGGAAACGACGGGGGAGCTATCACTCTATCACCAACACCGCATCAGGACCCACCTGAACTCCAACGTTCAGGGCCGCGTCCTGAACTTCAACGACGAAAGCGACCCCGCACGCGCCACCGAGCGCGAATACTGCGAGAACGCCCTGCCAGGCGGAAGCAACCCCGCGAGACCACCACCCGGCGCACCGGTGACCGGAGCCCCTCCACCACCCATCGGCCGCACGCCCCCGCCGGACCAACCGCGGTCATCATCTCGCCTCAAGCCCGTGATGCCAATGGACTACCACTATACTCCACCCCAATGGACAACATCGTCGACGCCACGATCGCCAACCTCGACGTCCAAGGCGACGGCGCGCTACAGATCCAGTACGTCAAGGCCCTACTCGTCAGGGTCGTCGAGCAACAAGCTGCGGGAGTTGACCCGCGGGGGCAGATGTACTCCCACTCCTTAGCAAGCAGGACGGCATCAAGTGGGCCCACCGTCGCCAACGCATTGACTTGCCCACCACCGCAGCCCCTGGCGAACCAACCACGGGCCGCCAACCCCGCGCTGTCCACCAACGAGCCATGACCGGCGAATAACACGGTCGCCGCCAACGGGCAGCCCCTTGATGCCCGAACGAACATCATCAACAACCAGGCGTGGCGGGCGCGCCAACCCAACGACTTGAGGCACACCCTCACCAACCGCGGCGACCCGGAACCAAGAGGCTCGCTCAGTCGAGTTGGACCGCAATGCTTCGGGCCCATGATCCGTGGGGAAAAATACCCCGCCAACTTCAAGGCTCCAAAGGAGATCGAAAAGTACGACCCGACGTACGATCCCGCTGTCTGGATGGACACATACCTCATGGCAATGGGAACCGCAGGCCACACCGACCTGCTCGCCGCTCGCTACCTCCCCCTGATGATGGAGGGTGCGACCCGGCAATGGATCACCCTCCCCGCCGACATCATCGATTCCTGGGAAGAAATGCGGGACGCCTTCATCAGGCACTTCGAGGGCTCCTACACCCGCGCCACCACCATAGAAGATATGGAGCGATGCATCCAGGGACAACGCGAGTCGACTCGCCGTTGGATCCAAAGAATGCAAGACCTGTGGAGCAACGCCTCTGGCATCCACCCAGACACGGCGATACATTGCTTCAAGAACGCGTGCCGGTATGAACCCCTGGTCGCTAAGATCAAGAGCGTCTACCGGACGCTCGACAACATCCCCGACCTCCTCGAGATCGCCAAGCGCTACGCAGAGGAGGACCCCAATCAAGAATATGATGACGAGTCGGGAGGACGCACCGAACCAGCATCCATGACAGCGGGAGCCTCTGCGACATGCGCTACAGCAACACCCGCATCACCAGCAAGCGCTGCATGGACGGGCGAGTCGACTTCGTCGCCAATGCCAGCTACGGCCAGCGCGACCCCAAGAATTACCACCGCGACAGAGAAAACTACCACCCCAACAACACAGCGAGGCTGAAATTCGACCCCGCTGCCCTGCTCAATCAGCCCTGCATCTACCATAGCAGGGAGGAAAAACCTGCCACCCACACCACCGCTGATTGCCACTCTCTCAAAGAGATCGAGAAGGCGAGGCGAGCAAGGGAGGACCCCAATAACAACCCACCTCAGGACAACAGGAACAGCGGCGGCTTCAGCACCGCCGTCGGCTCGCTACACACCTTCACCGGACTTGGCACCAAGCGCGAGAAGAAGGTGCTCGCCCGCGCGGTCGCCGTCAACACGGTGACACAAGTCGACATCCCTCGCTTCCTAAACTAGTTCGAGCAGAGCATCACCTAAAGTCGCCAGGACCACGCACCAAGAATCGAGTACCCAGGGCGAGTCGCCCTGGTAGTCAGGCCCAAGGTGGCCGACTACTGGCTGCCCAAAACACTAATGGACGGAGGGAGATCCATCAACATCATGTACCTAGACACGCTCAAGAGGCTCTTGCTCCCAGAAGCAGCCATTAAGCCAACCCTGACAACCTTCCACGGCATCGTCCCCAGTCGAAAGGCGTACCCGATCGGAAAAGTGACGCTACTAGTCACCTTCGGCGCTCCGGGAAACTACCACACGGAGAGGATTGTATTCGAGCTGGTGAACTTCAGCAGCCCCTACCACTGCGTCCTGGGTCGCCAGGCATTCGCAAAGTTCATGGTGACCCCACACTACACCTACAACATGATGAAGCTCCTCGGGCCAAGCGGCATCATCACCATCCAAGGCGACCCCGACATGGCCGTGGAATGCGAGGACAAAGGATCCGAGCTCGCCGACGCCGTCATCGCTGCGGAGACCGATCATGCAGAGGAACTCGCTAAATACGCGGGCAACATCAACAAGGATGACCCCACCATCCTAAAGAAGCCAACCGCCGCAAACTCCACGTTTGAAGCGACCACGCACACCCGCACCGTCAAGCTCGTCCTGGGCGACTCCAGCCAGACGGTCACCATCGGGGCGCATATGAGCCCCGCATAGGAAAGCGCGCTCATCGGGTTCCTCCGTGAGAACCACGGCATCTTCACATGGAAGCCATCTGACATGCTAGGTGTCCCGAGGGAACTCGCTGAGCACAAACTCAACGCCGACCCCAAAGTGCGACCAGTAAAGCAGTCGCTACAGCCTTTCAATGAAGAGCGTTGTCGAGTAATCGTTGAAGAAGTACAATGCCTGCTAGCCGCAGGCTTCATCCGGCCAATCAAATAATCCAAGTGGCTGGCAAACCCAGTCTTGGTTCTCAAAAAGAACACATGGAGAATGTGTATCGACTACACCAACCTCAACAGCGCCTGCCCGAAGGAGGAGTTCGTCCTACTGCACATCGATTAGATCATCGACTCGACCGCAGGATCGGAGTCGCTGTGCTTCCTTGACGCTTACTCTGGTTATAACCAGATCAAGATGGCGGTCGAGGATGAGGAGAAGACGGTGTTCATCACACCATTCGGCGCCTTCTGCTACACGGCCATGACGTTTGGCCTCAAGAACGTCGGCGCCACATACTAGAGATGCATGCAGGAGTGCCTAGCGAGCCAAATTGGCCGCAACATTCACGTCTACATCGACGACGTGGTGGTAAAATCCACCTGCCAGGACGACCTGCTCACCGACCTAGCCGAAACCTTCGCAAACCTACGGAGGTACAACATCAAGCTGAACCCTAGAAAATGCACCTTCGGCGTCCCCACCAGACAGCTCCTAGAATATGTAGTCTCCAAGCGAGGCATCGAAGCCAACCCCACCAAGATCGACACCATCGCGCGACTCGGGAAACCCGAGTGCCTGCGCGACATCCAGAAGTTGGCAGGACGAGTCGCGGTCCTCAGTCGCTTCATCCCCCGACTAGGCGAGAAGGCAATGCCCCTCTATCGCCTGATGCGCAAGAACCCCACGTTCCAATGGGACGCGGAGGCCGACGATGCACTCAAAGCGCTCAAGGAAGTGCTACTCACGGCTCCACTCCTCTCCTCTCCACTTGACAAAGAGCCAATGCTCGTCTACGCCGCGGCCTCCACTCGAGTTGTCAGCGCCGTGATGGTCGTCGAACGACCGGAGGAGGGCAAGGAGCGCCTCATACAACACCCTGTCTACTACATCAGCGAAGTCCTAACAGATTCACGGCAGCGCTACCCGCAGTACCAAAAACTGGTGTACGCGGTATTCCGAGCTCAGCGGTGACTCCCACACTACTTCCAGGAGCACCCGATCACGGTGGTCTCCTCCGCACCCCTGCAAGACATAATACGCAATCGCCAGGCGACCGGGCGAGTCGCCAAGTGGGCCGTCGAAATTGGCGTCCACAACATCAAATACGAGCCCCGCAAAGCGATCAAGTCACAAGCCCTGGCTGATTTCCTCGCAGATTGGGAAGAAGCACAGCAGCCAGAGAAGCTCCCGTACCTCCACTACTGGTCGCTCCATTTTGACGGCTCCAAGAACGCCGACAGTGCAGGGGCTAGGGTCATACTGACCTCTCCCAAAGGAGACAACCTCCGCTACGTGCTCCACCTCAACTTCAAGCCCTGCACCAACAACATGGCAGAATACAAGCCCCTCCTTCACGGCATGAGAGCCGCTAAGGAGATGAACGCCAACTGCTTACGATGCGATGGCGACTCCGACCTAGCCGCCGGCCAAGTCGCCGGGACGTGCGACGCCGTCTCCCCAACAATGATCGCGTACCGCCAAGCGGTAGACCAGTTGGGAGGACACTTTGACGGCTACTCCGTCGAGTGGATCGACGGGTGCAAAAATGAGGAGGCAGACGCCCTTTCCCGCATCGGATCGACCCGACATGCGCCACCAGTAGGCGTCTTCCTCGACATCGTCCATAAACCCTTGGTTAGCCCACCAAAAGAGATCGACGTTGGGATACCACTGCAACCAGAACCGGCCTTAGTCGTCATGGTTGTGGAGCCTAGCGACTGGACATCACCATACGTCGCCTTCCTGGAGCACAAAATCCTACCAAGCAACGAGACGGAGGCGTGAATGATCGTGCGCCGCTGCAAATCTTTCGTCATCATCAACAGCGAGCTCCACAGGTGCAGCGTGACTGGCGTGTTCCAGCGCTGCGTACAGCCAGAAGAAGGCCGCAAGATCCTCCAGGACATTCACGCTGGCGACTGTGGCCATCACGCCGGTGCCAAGTCGCTAGTCGCCAAGGCCATGCGACACGGTTTCTACTGGCTCACCACACACGCGGACGTCACCAACATCGTCCAGCGATGTGTCGGGTGCCAGAAGTACGCCCACCAGACGCACCTCCCTGGTTCGGCACTTAAGATCATCCCCATCACATGGCCATTCGTGGTATGGGGCATGGACATGGTAGGCTCGTTCAAGAAGGCCCCATCTGGCTTCACCCATCTCCTGGTCGCGGCTGACAAGTTCACCAAATGGGTCGAGGCCAAGCCAATAAAAAAGTGCGACGGCAAGACGGCAACCAAGTTCTTACGCGAGCTCATCTACCGATACGGCTACCCGCACAGCATCATAACAGACAATGGCACCAACTTCGCCAAAGGGGCCATGGCGGAATTTTGTGAAGAACACGACATACGACTTGACCTCGCTTCAGTCGCCCACCCGAAGTCGAATGGCCAAGCAAAACGCGCCAAACAGAGCGTCCTCCACGGGCTCAAGCTGTGACTCCAGGTGCCCCTCGAGCGCACCCTAGGATGCTGGGTCGACGAGCTCCCCTCTGTGATATGGGGGATCCGCACTTCCGTCAATCTCTCCACCGGGTTCACACCCTTCTTCATGGTGTACGGCACCGAGGCCGTAATGCCAACTGACCTAGAGCACGATTCACCTCGAGTCGCCAACTATGTCGAGGCGACCAACAAGGGCGCTCGCCAAGACAGCATCAATCAACTCGACGAGGCACGCGACCTGGCTCGCTCTCGCACCACCATATACTAGCAAGGACTCCGCCGCTACCACAGCCGCCGCGTACGAACTCGCACCTTCCAGGAAGGCGACCTGGTCCTACGACTGGCCCAAGACAAGAAGGGCATGCACAAACTCTCCCCCTCCCATGGGAGGGGCCATTCTCCATAGGACGAGTCCTCGGCAATGACGCCTACTACCTCATCGACATACGGGGTGACGGCCAGCTCGAGGTCGGGAGGCCATGGAATATAAACCTCCTCCGAAAGTTCTATACTTAGAACCTCAAAATTGTACTCAGCGGGCATATATAATGAAATTCATTCAGATCGCACAAATTGTGTCTACTCGTCATATTCTTGTGCCACTCGCACTCGTACATATTAGCAATATGCTACTCATGGAAGTCAACCTCTGGTCAAGGGCCGACACGGCTAAGTAGTGCGACACAAGGGCACCGGAAATACTCGGGCCTTGGGTCGTCGACGAAAACGCCAATCCGGAGCTGCCATTGGAGTCGCCTAGCCTGACGGGCCCACCGGGCCAAGACAACCGGTATACGCTTCTCACAGCGACATGTCCATCCCATCCTCGCCCAAAGCAACTCGAACGGTTAAGTACCACGCACGGGGACTCCGCAAAACAGGAACCCCCATGCGGCTCGGGAACATACCAAGTAAGAGAGCTGCCTTGGACTCTCCAAGCGACTGGCTCTCCGGGCCAGGGGAGGAGACGCATTACAAACAACGCATTAACAACCTACGACGGGAACACGACCAATATGGTTGAGCACCACGCTCGGGGACTCGCCTACAAGTCAATCCTACTCACGCTCGGGGACTCGCCACTCAGAAGACGCGAGAGATAAAACAATGCACAACCAAAACAAAACACAAAAGTATACAATCGAGTTATACCCCATTAAAGGGAGGACACACTCGGGGCCTCGCTCAATCAAAAATAAACACACCACACAATCCTGGTCACAATATGAGTCGATTGACTCCCCTTGGCATACATTACAAAATGCATTACAGTAGTTGCCACTTGGCATACATCACAAATTGCCCAACTACATTGTTTATTCCACAGGTCCTGACGAAGAAGCACCGCCGCACCCCTTGACATGAACAAAAGGCTGCCACGGGTTCGTCGGGTACGTCGTCAGCGACTTCGACAACACCGACCGGAAGGGCTGCTCCGACTGCATATCACGATGCTCCGGCTTAGGTTCGCCAGGCGCCAACACCGTCTCCTGGTATGGCAGCAGATCCCCCATAGCCAGGACCCGATCAGCGTAAGGGGCGGCCTTCACAGCCAGCTTCAGCACCTCGGACATCTCCACCGTGCTGGTCGCCGATGGGTAGCCACTCGTCATGTCGTCAAGGTCGAAGTCGTCGGGGAAGTGGGCGAGACCCAAGCTCAATGCTGCGGTGGCCCCGCGCCTGAACGCCGAGCGCGGCATCCACTCCACGACGACAGGCACCTCCTCTAGATAGCGCCACACCTCCGTAAGCCTCCCAGGAATTACCTCGGTGGGGGACATGCCTTGAAGAACCGCTTGGACACACGACGCCAAAGCCGTGGCCGCGTTCACCACGGCAGTCACGCACTGTGAAGCGTTGAAGGTCTGAACCACCGGGTCGCTTTGGCCTATCACAGCTGCAAAATCAGACGTCAGTGAAACTACGGACATCCCCAATCAGGGACTCGCCAAACAAGTCAGGCAACGACGGAGACTCACCAAGGAGTTTGCGGCAATTCTCCGTGACATGCTTCTCCAAGGCGGCTTATCGTTGTGCAGCCCCACGATGATCGAATCCATGGCTTTGCGTTCCTCCTCAGCCGCAGTGACAGCAGCCTTTGCCTGGTCCTCCAAAGAAACTAAGACCGCTCTCGCCTCCTCCAAGTCTTGGATCCGGGAGGCAATTCGTCCATTCGCCGCGTCCAGCTCGGCGACTGGAACATACCCTTCGCGGGCCTTGGAAATCGCAGCCGGGAAACCATCTGAAAGAGAAACCATCAGCGCGCCATACACCAATGGTGCACACTTGACAGAGGAAAGGACAGAAAAGCAGACACTCACCAATAGTTTCCTGAAGCCGCTGGTTTGCGTCCCGCGCTTCGCGCAGATCACACTCCAAGCGCTCCCTCGCGGCCCGCCGATCGGTCGATTCCCTTTGCAAACCCTGCAAACAAACACCACACCTTAGCACTTAACAAAATCAACATCCAGTTCCTTGCCGCTGAAATTCAGCGACTAAGAACTCAGGGACTGGAGAGTAGGAAAAAAGTTCAATTCCTAGCCGCTGAAATTCAGCGACTAGGAATTCGGGGACTGGGGAGTAGAAGAAGTTCAGTTCCCACCCGCTGAAATTCAGCGACTAAGAACTCGAGGACTGGACATACCTGAATAGCGGCGCCAAGCATCATGTGAAGTTCTCCGGTGTCAGTCAACGGGATCGTGAAGGAAGTGCGCCCACGACGGGACCCAATGTCCGCATCCACGATCTCTGGACTCTGCGGAGACTGGGTGTCCGCCACGCCTGGAAACCCCCTAGCCATGAAGCGTGGGAACATCGCCGACGCTCTAGCGGGGGCACTGGTTGTCGGGGCCGGCGCTTCCGGCGCGGCCGCAATCAAGACCGGCTCCGATCGCGCCGCCACCACTTCTTCGGCAACTGCCGCAACATCGGGCTCCGTGGTGCCGTCCATGGCTGTGACGTCATCGGCACCCCCCTTCTGCTTCTTCGCGCCTTCCGTGGTCACTGCATCTCCGGCGGATTTTCTCTTCTTGGGGAGATCGCCCTCTCCCGTGGTGGCGGCCGGCGGAATCTTGGCCACCGAAGGACGGCCAATCTTCTTGGCTCCAGATCTGCCCGAATTCCCACAGTCAATATAACGACAATACAAAAACAAGAGGCGAGTCGGAATGAAGAACCAATACTCACTTAGCAACCAGGAGAACACGAAGCCTGGTGCTGATGTGGGCAGGCTTGTCCAATTCTGGACCCAGCTTGCTAGTGAGCCCTCTTTCGATGATGTCTGAAGCCCACGACACCGCGGGCTTCCTCGACGACGAAGCCGTAGTCCCCGGAATCTCCGGCTCCGAAGACGCGGCTGCGGCGACTTAGACGTTGCTGCCTCAGCCGCTTCCTGGCTTGGAACCCCTGAGACTGTTGGCGTAGTCGCCGCCAGGGGAACCTCTACCACTGCCTCGGTGTCCTCGCCTTCCAACCCCTTCATCGGGATCGCGTCCTTTGGGGCGTTGCACGAGACTTTAGGGGTGTCTTCATCGTCAGAGTCGTCATCTGACTCAAACACCACCGCCGACCTGGACGGCGACGGTGGCTTTTCGCTGGTGACTTAGGCTTGCGTGCGGGCTTCGACGGTGTAGCAGTGCGCCGGGATGTGTGCTCCTACGCAACCTCGTCGCCTCCGTCGTGTTCATCCAGGCTGCGACTTGCCTCGAACTCACGCTGCTTCTGCATACGGGTCTTGCGAGCCACATGCGCTGGGGGAGGAACCTCTTCCTCCTCCCCATCACTGTCGGAAGCGTCTCCCTCGGAGTCCTCCTCGAGCTCATGCGGAACCTCTTCGTCGAGCGGAGGAAGCCAGCCCTCCAACACCTGAAAAAGCTGAGAACCACCACGAGTAAACACCAAATGCAGCGACCGAGAATTGAGGTGTGGAAATAGCGACTGGAGAGAAACTTACTGTGGGGGCTCCGTTCTTCACGGGAGTGTACGGGTGATGGCTCTGTGTATGGCGCCCGAAAAATGCTGGAGCGGTGTCGATGTAGAGCTCGTTGGGAACCCCAAGAGGAAGGTATGATGAGCACAGTAGCAAGTTTCCCTCAGTTATGAAACCAAGGTTTAATCGAACCAATAGGAGCAAGGAAATACCCCAAAGGTGTTACTAGCTGAGCTTTGGCAGGGCGCACTACCGGTACTAGTAGCAACGTGGAGACCTGCACAACACAACCACAGAACTTTGTCCCCAACTTGCGATGAGGTTGTCAATCTCACCGTGTTTTGCGGAAAACAAAGGATTAAACGTATCAAATGGAAAGAAGTAAAAGTTTGCAGAAAGTAAACACAAAGCAGTAAAGTTTATAGATTGTATGTAAAGAAAAGGACCGGGATCCATAGTTCACTAGAGGTGGCTCTCCTTAGATAGATAACATGCTGGGTGAACAAATTACAGCGGGGCAATTGACAAACATCGAGAAAGCAATACATGCATATACTAAACATCTTGACTCGTTTGAGATTCGATTGGGCATTACAACATTATACATAGACCGCCATCCAACTGCATCTATGACTAATAATCCACCTTCAGGTTATCATCCAAAGCCCCTCCAGTATTAAGTTGCAAGCAACGGATTATTGCTTTATGAACTGCGTGTAAAGTAAACAATACGATTGTTCTATGAACAAAGGATTGTTGTTTTCTCCCTAGTAGCAACAGCACATCTAGTACCTTAGAGATTTCTGTCACTTCCCTAGATTACCAGAGGCATGAACCCACTATCGAGCATAAATACTAACTCTTGGAGTTGCTAGCATCTACTTGGCCAAGATAGCTACTAACAACGGAAAGCATGCAAGATCACAAATAACAAAGACATGATAGAATCAATAATCAATCTGAAATAGCATCTCAATATCCATCGGATCCCCGCAAACACAACATGCAGAATTAAAAATAGATGATCTTGATCATGAACGGAGCTCACAAGATCTAAACATGAAAGCACAAAGGAGGAGAACCAGCCATGTTGCTACTACATGGATCCGTAGTCCAAGGATGAACTACTCATGCATCACACCGGAGGCTTGCATGGTGATGAAGAAGGCCTCTAGGGTGAATTCCCCTCTCCGGCTGGGTGCCGGGAAGAGCTTCAGGTCCCTCCCTGTCTAGGAATGGAGATGACGGCGGCTACAGACTCTTTTGTGGATTTTTGATCGGGTACTTAGGGTTTACGTCCCGTGGGCATCTTATAGTTGGAAGGGGAGGCCGAGGGCATGCCGGGAGCAGCCACACCACCCCCTGGTGCTGGTCAGGCCTGGCCACGCGGCCAGGTGGTGTGGTGGCCCCCTGGCCCCTCTCCGTCTCGTATTCTAGCACTTGATGACATCCGGAAAAATAGGCACTTTTGCTTTTGTCCTGTCCAATTCCGAGAATATTCATTTTCTGACTTTCCTAGAACCAAAAAACTACAGAAAACAGGTAGCTGACACTGTGGCTCTTGTTAATAGGTTAGTCGAAGAAATCATATGAAAAGTACTCCAAAGTTGGAACAAAACACAAGAAAGTGGATAAAACCAAGCATGGAACATCAAAAATTATAGATACATTTGCAATGTATCAATGGGGCGAGCCTGACCGACACCCTAGTGAACTCCGCGTCAGTTGATCTTTTTCAGGGCGGCCTTGTAGTCCTCGGCCTCCCATGATTCCTTCTGGTTTGAGAGGGGTCGTGCTTCCTGCTGTATTCATACATCCAATACGGTCGAGCCGCCAGCGGAATCAGACGCCGCCTGAGCCAACAATTGTAGAGATTGATCGAAGTAAACCCCTGGTCCTTCAGCTTCTAGATCTGGTCCATCATTTCCACGACGGCCATCCTCTGGTCTTCGGGAAGCTTCTTCGGCGCCAACCGACGAGGCTCGCTCCTCTCAGCGACGAACTCAGGAAGTGCTACTTCGCCGGACGGAGTGGATTCTTTTACGTAGAACTAGCTCTTCTTCCACTCGCTGGCAGCCTTCTTCGGTAGGAGGATCTTGATGAAATTAGCCTTCGGCTTCAATTGGAACGTGACACCGCCTGCGGCCAATATCAAGCCACCGGACGCCTCGCGCCCGATGCGGCCATGGAAGAGCTCCAACCATAGCGGAAAATACGGTCTGCAACCGAGATAGCACTCGCAGAAGGCAACGAAGATCACCAGCTCCTCAATACTATGCAGATCGAGATCTGACGGTTTGATCACGTAGTACGCGTAGAAGCGGCGGAAGAAGAGCGAGGTGGGGAATCCCATACACCTTTCTAGATGTCTGGGGAAGCAGATGAATTCGCCGGCTCGCGGCTTCGGCTCGGTCTCAGAGGAGGGGTGAACCTGCCAGTTCCCCTTGCGGAGGACTCCGGCATCCTCGAAAGATTTGAGCTAGGCTGTGGTGCATTTGGATTTTCCCCATGAGCCTTTGGGAGGCGCCATCAGGTAGGACGTGGAATCGCATGGTGAGGACGAATCGGAAGGATGAAGGCAGAAAGGCTGGGGATAGGAAGAACGAATATGGGAGAATGAAGAATGCAGGGAAGATTTGCAGAACTGAATCATCACTCCCCTTATATGGGAATGCCACCCGCCAAAATCGGGGTAGCCGTTACTCACGGTAATTGCGCCGAAGTTACCATTGGAAATTCGAACGGATAGTTTGACCAGAATTGACGGTCCAACTCCTCCATTCCACCTGCCACCCGCTAGTCTTCCCCTCACCGAAACTGGTAGAACTTGTTGGGCGACTCGCTAGTAGTAACATTCATTGGGTGGCGAGTGGAAGCCTAGGGAAATTATGGTTGGTTCTAATGGAGTCCATCGCCGACTCGACTGGGTGTCCAAATTGGGCTCACCTACTTCGATCGCCAAAGGGACACCTGTGCCTGAATCAACGATGGCCTCGGGGGCTACTGATGGGGATATGCCAAAGGGGGTATGCCCAGTAGGACATTCCGATTGGGCTGAAGGGCCTGTGAGTGTGCCTGAGGGACGGTGACTGGACTACGGCGAAAGGAGAAGCTTGGCGACTGGAAGCTAAAGGCCCAGAAGCATACCTCAAGCCCAGTCGGATTAGGTCAGAAAGCCTCGGAGTCCATATCTGCCTCGGTTGTAACTTGTAAACCCTAGCAAGGTGACTCCTATATAAACCTCCCTAGGGTATCCTAAGGACTCACAATCCATCATACACCCCCTCTAGCGACTTGCTGCTTAGACACCGAGCTCGCCACCCCTGTAACTCGCTCTCAAGTAATCTAATCTAGTGGGAGTAGGTCTTTACCCTCCGGGGGGCCGAACCTGGGTAAACCCATGTGCATCCGCCCCCATCTCGCACCGCAGATGGCCACCAACTCTTCCTCACGTTACAATCAATCGCTACCAGTGGCAGCGACTGCCGTGGACATTTCCACGACACGGGGTACAACAGCACGCGTTACACCTGTCCGCGGTATGGAATCTTTCTCCTTGGCCCGCAGCTAGGCCCACCTCACGGGATAGTAGGGCTCCATTGCGACGTTGTCACGTTTCCTTTCCAACATCCATCTCATGGCCACCTTGCAGTGACAAGTTCGTTAGTCAAGTGATGGTTAAAGTTCCCTATGCCATGGACATTGATGTCACTTGATAATGGGATCACATTATTAGAGAATGATGTGATGGACAAGACCCAAATAATAAGCATAACTCCTAATCGCAATGTCTAGTTTGTTTGCTATCGCTTTTCGAGTATGTCAAGTATAGTTTCCTTAGACCATGAGATCATGTTACTCTTGGGCATTGGAAGAATACCTTGTGGACATCAAATGTCAGTCCGTAACTAGGTTACTATAAATGTGGCTTTTAGGCATCTCTGATGGTGTCTGTTGGGTTCCTTGAATCAAGATTGGAATTTTTCCTTCATATGATGAAGTGTAAGATATCGCTGGGCCCTCTCGGTAGTATAGCATCAAAGATCTCATTGACTAATGTTGTTAGTCAGAGGGATCCTATATCATGGTACGATTAAAAGAACTTGCCAATAACGATATTGAACTAGGTATAGTGATGCCGACAATCGAGTCTCGGGGAAAATAATATATCACGATACAAAAGGAATCATATATTGGATTGTTTGAATCTTTGATATTGTGGTTCAACCAAAAAGAACTTGGTTGAATGTGTAGGAATCACAATTGGCATCCTGGTCCTGCTAATGGTTATTGATCAAAGAGGTGTCTCGATCATGTCTGCATATTCTCGAACTTGTCGGGTCACACACTTAACCTACAGTGTCGCTAGTCTTCATTGAGAATATGTATGGTGTAAATCAAATGTTGTTTCGGAGTCTCAGATGAGATCCTTTGTATCACGAGGAGCTTTGGAATGGTATGAAGGTAGATAATTATATATGGTACTTCCTATTTAGTGTTTTGGAGAAAGTTCGGAAGTTTTCTATGTGATGGAACCTTCTAGAAAGTTCTTGGAGGGTCCATGGTGGGGCCACCTACAAGGTGGGGCCACATGGGTCCATGTGGTGGCACCCTGGCCCTAGTGTCCTAGGGCTCCATAGCCACAAGAGGCCCAAGTGGCTGGCCAGCCCCAGGCCAAACCCTAAAAGGGGAAAGGGGCGTGTGGGGGAGCGTCCCTCCCTTGCCGCCATCGGCCTTGAAGGCTTGGAGGAGGGGGATATTGGAAATAAGCCCTAGAAACAAATAATAATATAGATTATTATCACATTTCACAAAGCTTATAATTAGGTTTTACATCATCCTATAAATGTATTGAAACGAAATGGCAATACACATGTGATATGTAAACAACCAGCAGTTCCCGATGAATCTCTAGACACCAGTTCATTGGTCAACAAATGATCAAGGTTTCTTGATCATGTGGCATTTATGTCAGTTGAAAATGGAGTCACCTCATTGGGAGAATGAGATGATGAGCATACCCAATCTAAGCATTGTAGCACGATCTGATGGGTTCATAGCATGGAAAACAAAAAAATTCTACCGCAAGAATGAACAAAACCCAGATCTAATCTAGATAAAAGCCAAGATCTAATCTATTAGACATGTGCAATGAGATAGATATGTACTAACCCTCGTAGATCTGAAAGCGTTACGAGATTAGATCTCGTGGTTGATGTAGTCGATCACTTGCCGATCTCAAGATCGTGTGGACGATCCTTCCGGCGCTGCGTTCCGGCAGCGCTTCCGCAGTCGGTCACACGTGCGGAGTCGAAGCATACCTTCCTCGTTCCAGCGAGCAGCGGAGGTAGTAGATCTTCTCCACGGAATCACAGCAGCACGACGGCCTGGTGGTGGTGGTGGAGTAGAGAATTCTGCAGGGCTTCGCCTATGCCTGTGCAGAAGAAAGGAGGAGGAGAGAGGCGGCGGAGATTTGGAGTTGTGGAGGAGGGCTTGGAGGTGGCGCCCCCACCCCTCTATTTAAAGGGGGAGGCGCCATGGGAGGGGAGTCCATGTAGGACTCCCCTCCCTCCTATGGCCGGCGGATTGGGGAGGGGGGAGGAGTCCTCCTCCCCCACGACTCCTTGTCTTGACCCACTAGGACTCCTTGATCCCTTTCTTGATTTTCAAGCAAACTCCAAGAAATCTTCTAGAACCTTCCGGAACATTCCGAGACCTTCTAGAATCCTCATACAAATACTCCGGAACATTTCCTAACTCAGAAAATGATCCCCAATATATGAATCTTATTCTCCGGACAATTCCGGATCTCCTCGTGATGTCCCGGATCCAATCCGAGACTCCGAACAACATTCGGTCTCCAACGCACATTCCATATCTCCTTAAAAAACAACTTCGAACCTTAAGTGTGTCACCATACGGTTCGTGAATATGTAGACATGACAGAGACACATCTCCTATCAATAACCATCAGCGGGACCTGGAGATCCATAATGGCTCCCACATACTCAACGATGACTTCGTGATCGATTGAACCATTTACATACGAAACCAATTCCCTTTGTCACGCGATACTATACTCATCCGAGGTTAGATCGTCGGCATCTCCATACCTAGTTCTACCTCGTTACTGATAAGTACTCTTTACTCGTTCCGTGATATGTCATCCCTTGTGACCCAGTCACATGCTTGCAAGCTAACTAGATGACATTCCACCGAGAGGGCCCAGAGCATATATATCCGTCATATGGATGGACAAATCCCAATCTTGGTCCATGCGCTTCAACACATACTTTCAGAATACCCAATGACACCTTTATGACCACCCAGTTACGAAGCGGTGTTTGATGTCATCAAAGTACCCATCCGGTGATGGTTATTAACACAACCTCATGGTCGAAGGATTAGGTTACTATGCATTTAAAAGCTTATAGCAATACGAAGTTAATGACTTGATCTTATGCTAGGCTTACTATGGGTGTGTGTCCATCACATCATTCTCCTAATGATATAACCTTGTTATTAATCACATCCTAATGTCCATGATCAGGAAACCATGATCATCAATTAATCAACAAGATAGTTCAACAAGAGGCTTACTAGGGACTCTTATATGTTTACAAAACACACAAGTATTAGTGTTTCCTAATAATACAATTATAGCATGGGATGTAAACATTCATCATAAACACAAAGATATAATAACAACCACTTTTATTATTGCCTCTTGGGCATATCTCCAACAGTCTCCCACTTGCACTAGAGTCAATAATCTAGATTACATGGTAATATACCGAACACCCATGGCGTTCTGGTGTTGGTCATGCTTTGCCCTAGGTAGAGGTTTAGTCAACGGATCTGCCACATTCAGATCAGTGTGTACTTTGCAAATCTTTATGTCACCATCTCGGACATACTCGCGAATAGCGTGGAAACGTAGCTTGATGTGCTTCAGCTTGCTATGTGACCTTGGCTCCTGTGCATTAGCTATGGCACCTGTGTTGTCACAGTAGATGGCCATCGGGTCCAACGCACTGGGAACCACGCCAAGTTCAGTAATGAATTCCTTCATCCATACGGCTTCTTGTGCTGCCTCCGAAGCAGCTATGTATTCCGATTCAGTTGAAGATTTCGCCACAACGCTTTGCTTTGCACTCCTCCAGCTCATTGCAGCACCATTCAAAATAAATACGTATCCCGACTGTGACTTCGAGTCATCCGGATCGGTGTTCCAACTAGCATCGGTGTAACCATTTACAACACGTTGTTCATCACCTCCATAAGAAAGAACCATATCCTTAGTCCTATTTAAGTACTTTAGGATATTCTTGACCGCTATCCAGTGCTCCATTCCAGGATCACTTTGATATCTGCTAGTCAAACTAACAGCATGTGCTATATCCGGTCTTGTACACAGCATGGCATACATGATAGAACCTATGGCCGAGGCATAGGGAATATTATTCATTTTCTCTCTATCTTCTGCCGTAGCTGGACTTTGAGACTTACTCAAGGTCTTACCTGACAACATGGGCACGAACCCTTTCTTGCTATCTTCCATTCTAAACTTCTTTAGAACTTTTTCTAAGTATGTACTTTGTGAAAGCGCTATTAGGCGTCTTTATCTATCTCTATAAATCTTGATGCCTAGAATATATGCCGCTTCGCCAAGATCCTTCATTGAAAAACTATTATTCAAATAGGTTTTGACGCTATTAAGAAGTTCTATATCATTCCCAATCAACAATATGTCATTTACATATAGTACTAGGAATGCTACAGAGCTCCCACTCACTTTCTTGTAAATACAAGCTTCTCCATAAGTTTGTATAAATCCAAAGTTTTTGATTACTTTATCAAAACGTTGATTCCAACTCCGGGATGCTTGCTTCAGTCCATAAATGGAGCGCTGAAGTTTGCATACCTTGTTAGCATCTTTAGGATCGACAAAACCCTTGGGTTGTACCATATACAACTCTTCCTCAATGTCACCATTAAGGAACGTTGTTTTGACATCCATCTGCCAAATCTCATAATCGAAATGTGCAGCAATTGCTAACAAAATCCTCACAGACTTTAGCTTCGCTACTGGTGAGAATGTCTCATCATAGTCAACTCCTTGAATTTGTCGGAACCCTTTCGCGACAAGTCAAGCTTTATAGATGGTAACATTACCATCAGCATCTGTTTTTCTCTTGAAAATCCATTTGTTTTCGACAGCCTTACGGCCATCCGATAAGTCCACCAAAGTCCACACTTGGTTTTCGTACATGGATCCCATTTAGGATTTCATGGCTTCTAGCCATTTGTCGGAATCTGGGCTCACCATAGCTTCTTCATACGTCGCAGGGTCATCAGCGTTGTACACCAACATGACGTTCAAGGCAGAGTCATACCAATCAGGAGTGGTACGAACCCTCGTTGACCTGCGAGGTTCAGCAGTAACTTCGTTTGAAGTTTCATGATCATTATCATTAGCTTCCTCTCCAATTGGTGCAGGCGGCACAAAAACATCTTCCAGTGCTGCGCTACTCTCAAATCCGAGAGAAGGTTCAATAACCTCATCGAGTTCTACTTTCCTTCCAGTCACCTCTTTCGAGAGAAACTCCTTCTCAAGAAAGGATCCATTCTTGGCAACGAAAACTTTGCCTTCGGATCTATGATAGAAGGTATACCCAATTGTTTCTTTAGGGTATCCTATGAAGACGCATTTCTCCACTTTGGGTTCAAGCTTATCAGGTTGTAACTTCTTTACATATGTTTCGCAACACCAAACTTTAAGGAACAACAACTTAGGTTTCTTACCAAACCACAATTTGTACGGTGTCGTTTCAACGGATTTAGATGGTGCCCTTTTTAAAGTGAATGCGGCTGTCTCTAATCCATAGCCCCAAAATGATAACGGCAAATCTGTAAGAGACATCATAGATCGGACCATATCTAAGAGAGTTCGATTACGACGTTTGGACACACCATTACGCTGTGGTGTTCCCGGCGGTGTCAACTGCGAAAGTATTCCACATTTCTTTAAATGCATGCCAAACTCATAACTCAGATATTCACCTCCGCGGTCAGAACGCAGAAACTTAATCTTATTGTTACGATAATTTTCCACTTCACTTTCAAATTCCTTAAACTTCTCGAAATTTCGGACTTATGTTTCATAAAGTAGACATACCCATATCTACTTAAGTCATCCGTGAAAGTGAGAACATAACGATATCCACCACGCGATGCTACACTCATTGGACCGCACACATCGGTATGTATTATTTCCAGTAAGTCTGTAGCTCGCTCCATTGTACCAGAGAATGGATTCTTAGTCATTTTTCCCATTAGACATGCTTCGCATCTTTCAAGTGATTCAAGAAGTCCATCTGAATGGAGTTTCTTCATACGCTTCACTCCAATGTGACCAAGACGACAGTGCCACATGTATGTAGAATTATCATTCAATTTTATTCGTTTAGCATCTATGTTGTGAACATGTGTATCACTACTATCGAGATTCAGTAAGAATAAACCATTCATCTTAGGTGCATTACCATAAAAGACATTACTCATATAAATCGAACAACCTTTTATTCTCGGACTTAAAAGAGTAACCGTCTCGCAGTAAACAAGATCCAGATATAATGTTCATGCTTAACGCAGGCACCAAATAACAATTATTTAAATTTAAAACTAATCCCGAAGGTAGATGTAGAGGGAGCGTGCCGACGGCGATCACATCAACCTTGGAGCCATTTCCAACGCGCATCGTCACCTCGTCTCTTGCCAGTCTTCGTTTATTCTGCAGCTCCTGTTTCGAGTTACAAATATGAGCAACCGAACCAGTATCAAATACCTAGGCACTACTACGATTTCTAGTAAGATACACATCAATAACATATATATCAAATATACCTTTCTTCTTGATGTTGCCGTTCTTCAGATCCGCCAGGTACTTGGGGCAGTTATGCTTCCAGTGACCAGCACCCTTGCAGTAGAAGCACTCAGTTTCAGGCTTGGGACCAGCCTTGGGCTTCTTTGCAGGTGCGGCAGCTTTCTTGCCATCCTTCTTGAAGTTGCCCTTGTTCTTAGGCTTGCCCTGTCTCTTGAAATTGGTGGTTTTATCGACCATCAACACTTGGTGCTCCTTTTTGATCTCCACTTCAGCAGTTTTCAGCATGGACGATAGTTCAGGCAACGTCTTGTTCATGCAGTGCATATTGTAGTTCATCACAAAGTTCTTATAACTCAGTGGCAGTGATTGAAGGAGACGATGAATCCCCAACTCATTAGGAATCGATATTCCCAACTCTTGGAGCTTGTTTGCGTACCCAGACATGGTGAGCACGTGCTCGCTAACGGAGCTTCCCTCTTCCATCTTACAGTTAAAGAACTTTTCGGAGGCCTCATAGCTCTCCATGGTCGCGCGAGTCTCAAAAATTAGCCTGAGCTCCTTAATGATCTCGAACAGGTCGTGGTGCTCAAAACGCTTTTGGAGCTCCGCTTCTAAACCGTACAGGCTGGCACACTGAACTGTGGAGTAATGATTTTTCCAAGTGGCGTAAACATTCTTTACGTCCATCATCTGCGGGTGGGTCACCCAGCGGTGCTTCGAGCACATAGGTCAACTGACCAGCCCTGAGGACGATCTTCAGTCCACGAAACCAGTCTGTAAAATTGCTTCCATTGTTCTTAAGCTTTTCTTTCTCTAGGACGCATTGAAATTGATGGAGGGGGTCGCCATAATCTACAACAAATTTGCAAGTAGTTTAGACTAAGTTTATGATGAATTGAGTTCAAATTTAATACTTAAGTTAACTAGGTGAACTCCCACTCAAAACAACATCCCTCACATTGTCTTAGTGATTACACGAACCAAGTCCACTACACCAAGTCCGATCTTCACGAGAGAAGATGTAGTTTCATCGACGAACAATCTTCATGTTCATCATATCATTTATATGACTCATGCTCTACCTTTCGGTATTCCGTGTTCCGAGACCATGTCTGTACATGCTAGGCTCGTCAAGATAACCTTAGTTTCCGCATGTGCAAATCTGGCTTGCACCCGTTGTATGCACACGTAGAATCTATCACATCCGATCATCACGAGATGCTTCGAAACGACGAGTCTTAGCAACGGTGCCAACTAAGGGTGAACACTTTATTACTTGATATTTAGTGAGAGGGATCATCTTATAATGCTACCGTCGCGATCTAAGCAATACAAGATGCATAAAGGATTAACATCATAGGCAATTCATAATTAGTGTGATATGATATGGCCCTTTCTTCTTGCGCCTTTGATCTCCATCTCCAAAGCACGAACATGATCTCCATCATCACCAGCATTGCGTCAAGGTCAGTGGCGCCGCTTCATGGTTGTCCATCATCACTAGCAACTATTACAACTACTTGGAATAAAGCTATTACAAGATGAATAGACACGCAGGTCTTAACAGAATTAAAGACAACCATTAGGCTCCTGCCGGTTGCCATATTACAACAAGGATCATTGCATACATCAAATATAATCACAATCACATGATGGCCATATCACATCACAAAACCCCTGCAAAAACAAGTTAGACGCCTCTAATTTTCTTTGCATGTTTTACGTGGTTTGGGGCTTTCGAACAATAACGAATCTTACCTACGAAACTGAACCACAACGTTGATAGAAGTGCTATCGAGTGCAAAGTGTAAATTGGATCTATACTATGGTGGGAGAGACAGACACCCGCAAAGCCACTTGTGCAAAGCAAGTTACACGTCAAGCGTGGAGCAAGTCTCATGTGCGATGACATGTAAGGTTAGCCTGAGCCGCTTCATCCCACCATGCCGCAAGATGCAAAGTACACAAAGCAAAGACGGCACGAGCACCAACGCCCACAACACCATTGTGTTCTACTCGTGCAACAGATCTATGCATAGATATGGCTCTGATACCACTGATGGGTTCGTAGCATGGAAAACAAAAAATTTCTACCGCAAGAACGAACAAAACCCAGATCTGATCTAGATAAAAGCCAAGATCTAATCTATTAGACATGTGCAACGAGATAGATATGTACTAACCCTCGTAGATCCGAAAGCGTTACGAGATTAGATCTCGTGGTTGATGTAGTCGATCACTTGCCGATCTCAAGATCGTGTGGACGATCCTTCCGGCGCCGTGTTCCGGCAGCGCTTCCGCAGTCGGTCACACGTGCGGAGTCGAAGCAGACCTTCCTCTCCTCGTTCCAGCGAGCAGCGGAGGTAGTAGATCTTCTCCACGGAATCACAGCAGCACGACGGCGTGGTGGTGGTGGTGGAGTAGAGAATTCTGCAGAGCTTCGCCTATGCCTGTGCAGAAGAAAGGAGGAGGAGAGAGGCAGCGGAGATTTGGAGTTGTGGAGGAGGGCTTGGAGGTGGCGCCCCCACCCCTCTATTTAATGGGGGAGGCGCCATGGGAGGGGGAGTCCTTGTAGGACTCCCCTCCCTCCTATGGACGGCGGATTGGGGAGGGGTGAGGAGTCCTCCTCCCCCACGACTCCTTGTCTTGACCCACCAGGACTCCTTGATCCCTTTCTTGATTTTCAAGCAAACTCCAAGAAATCTTCTAGAACCTTCCGGAACATTCCGAGACCTTCTAGAATCCTCATACAAATACTCTGGAACATTTCCTAACTCAGAAAATGATCCCCAATATATGAATCTTATTCTCCGGACAATTTCGGATCTCCTCGTGATGTCCCGGATCCAATCCGAGACTCCGAACAACATTCGGTCTCCAACGCACATTCCATATCTACTTAAAAAACAACTTCGAACCTTAAGTGTGTCACCCTACGGTTCGTGAATATGTAGACATGACAGAGACAAAACTCCTATCAATAACCATCAGCAGGACCTGGAGATCCATAATGGCTCCCACATACTCACCGATGACTTCGTGATCGATTGAACCATTTACATACGAAACCAATTCCCTTTGTCACGCGATACTATACTCATCCGAGGTTTGATCGTCGGCATCTCCATACCTAGTTCTACCTCGTTACTGATAAGTACTCTTTACTCGTTCCGTGATATGTCATCCCTTCTGACCCAGTCACATCCTTGCAAGCTAACTAGATGACATTCCACCGAGAGGGCCCAGAGCATATCTATTCGTCATATGGATGGACAAATCCCAATCTTGGTCCATGCGCTTCAACACATACTTTTAGAACACCCAATGACACCTTTATGACCACCCAGTTACGAAGCGGTGTTTGATGTCATCAAAGTACCCATCCGGTGATGGTGATTAACATAACCTCATTGTCGAAGGATTAGGTTACTATGCATTTAAAAGCTTATAGCAATACGAACTTAATGACTTGATCTTATGCTATGCTTACTATGGGTGTGTGTCCATCACATCATTCTCCTAATGATATAACCTTGTTATTAATCACATCCTAATGTCCATGACCAAGAAACCATGATCATCAATTAATCAACAAGCTAGTTAAACAAGAGGCTTACTAGGGACTCTTATATGTTTACAAAACACACAAGTATTAGTGTTTCCTGATAATACAATTATAGCATGGGATGTAAACATTCATCATAAACACAAAGATATAATAATAACCACTTTTATTATTGCCTCTTGGGCATATCTCCAACACGATCATGTCACAAAGTTGTCATAGGGGCAAAAGCAATAGGATACAACGTTTATGGTTCAACGACAAAGATTCTTGGAATGCACAGGGGTCATCATGGGCATCCAGGTCCCGCTGATGATCATTGGTACGAGAGGGATCTCCACCATGTATGGAGTGTTCCCGAACCATGGGGTATCACTCTTAAGGGATTGATGATGCTTATAGATCATTTTTGTATCGTCGGAATCACCGAAGAAAAGAAAGGGAGAAAACCGGAAGGGTTTCGGGAAAGTTCGGAGGATGTCCGGAGTGGGATGGAATTAGTTCCATAGCCCTGGGAGTTGAATAATATGTGAGTAAATGTTAAATATTGATTTAATCATTTATTCATAATTATTTAAAGAAAATAAATAGAATTAAAATGGTTAAATACCTAATTGGGCCAAACTCCCTAGGGCACAAGCCTCATGAGGGAAAATACCAAAAGGGGGAATGGGAGGAGGGGCCACATGGGCCCCATGCGCCCGTCGACGGGGCCCATGAGGTCCTTGGCCGGCCGTCCACCCCTCCCCCTCTCCTCTCCCTTGTTAAGTCCCACATGGCTTAGCTAATAAGGTATGGGGTCCCTTTTCCCCTATATAGAGAGGTATTTAGAGGAAATAAATACACCAATAAATAATAAAAGATTCCCTCTATTTGGGGAGACCTCCAATTATATATCTCTATCTCTCTCTCGAGACCGTTGTCCCAAGTCTGGACTGCACGAATAGGAAACTTCTCCACTGTGGAGCGTCATCGCACTGTGGAATTCATATCCAGAAGGTCTACTTCCGTGATCTCTACTAGATCGGAGGAGCGGGAGTCATTGTCAAGCACCGGACGTGTGTAACTCCCTCGGAGGTGCTGCACTTGCGGTGCTAGTAGTTGTTGGAGCCGCAGGAGCCGTCGGACTTTATAATGACCCTGAGGTCCGCGTCAGTATGACTACATCAACCACGTTCTCCTGAATGTTGACAAAGCTTTTTGGTCTTCAACTGGTAAGTTCGCAAAAAGCCCCTCCCATTACTGCATTACTAATAAATATATCATGGCATTAGGGTTCTTGGCGTAGGAAAAATTTATTGTTTTCATGCGCGAACCCCTACAGTGGTATCAGAGCTAGATCTATGTGTAGTATTGCTAGTACGGGAAGAACACACGAGTTGTAGCGTGTGGGCGTTGATCTTATAGTTGTTACCCTCCCACATGTACTTGTGCATACCACAGCAATGCTTTATGAAGTGACCCCCAACCGACTTTACGCATTAATTCGTGAGACTGTTTCACACTTGACATACGACGTGTACCGTATAAGTGGCTTTGGGGGTGTCTGTCTCTCTCGCATTAGTTGGTACGCCATTTGCAATGGAGGGCCCCGAAAGGGATATAGTATAAACAACTATTTCATCAACGGTGTGGTTGAAGTTCGTAGGTAAGAATGGTTCTTGCACGAAAGCCCTAACAGCCACGTAAAACATGCAAAGATAAAGTAGAAGCATCTAACTTTGTTTTGTAGGGGCGTTGTGATGTGATACAGTCATAGTCAAGGTAAAGTAGTTTATTTCCTATTGCTAAGTAGTAGTAACGGTCACCATGATGGTGGACTACGATCTGGAGGCATCGGTACCCTCGTGCCAAACCCGGAAGCGCAGGATGGAGATCACAGCATGAAGGACCATATCGCATCGTATTTACATTCGATTTTTATTTTTTGTGCATCTTGTGTGTGCTAGTATTGGTTACTATATGGTAGCATAAATAAGATGATCCCTAAAACATAATACCAACAAAAGTGTTCTCCCTTAATGTGCACCACCAAGAAAGTTCTCCGTTATGAGGCATGCTGTGATGATCAGGTGTTAGACACCTGCGTTCGCATACGGTGGATCTAAGCCATGTTGCACAACTATACACACAAGGTTAAGTTGGCGAGCCTAGCATGTACAGACATGGCCTCGAAACACAACATGATCGAAAGATCAAGCACGAGTCACATGAATGATGTGATCGATGTTTCGGCGTCCACCTTTGCAACTATATCGCCGGCCGTGACGATCGGGGCGATGTAGTGAATGAGAATCGTGTAATCACTAAAACCTTTTTGGGGATAACAGTTTTAGTGGAGTTTTTTTCTTTAAATCACATAATTATAAACTTAGTCTAAAACACTGTTTGCAATTATAAGTGTAGAAATGGATCTCCCCGATGCTTCTTTCTCGGTTGATGAGTGGGTAGTTGCTGAAAAGCTCAAACGAGATGGATCAACCTTCCATGAGTGTCTTGTGCGTCTGAATGACCTCCTTAGTGAGAACAATGTGGTCGACTACAAATGCCTCACGATGATTTGGACGAGCTAGATCACTATGAGACCCCACGACAGCGGTAAGACCGCTATTATCATCAAGAGATGTCCACTTACATTCAAGTGATAATGCGCTACAGAATGGTGGACGAACTACAACCTCTCATGGGTGACCTTGACCCATATGTGATGGTGGATCAGCAAAGACCGGATTTCATAAGCTAGGTGCGCATGTGGAAGCACAAGCTGCTTGCAGAATTCCTTTCCATAAAGATGGAGGAACACACTTGTCTGGATAGTCACTTGGAGCGCATGCATGAGGCACACATGAGACTGGTTTATTTCGTGGACTACTCGATGACCGATTCCTTTGCAATAGGCATGTTTCTACGGTCGTTGCCTCCCAGCTACCAAGGACATGCCAGGACTTGCATCATGAGAGGTGATGGGGAAACACAAGATTTCCATGAGTTCATAACACATTTTACGAATGTGAAAATTGAACCCATTGCTGGAGAGGTCATCGATGACAAAGGTATACATGATATACAGTTTTATAAATATTATAATCTTGCATACACTTGTTGTAGTATTAAAGTATCTGATACTTGTTATGTTCTATGAAAAAAGGTCCTTCTGCATGAGAGCTGCATGCTGGAGAGGTGACACTGCGTGTTGATGGCGAGCATGATGATGATGGCCGGCGACACTCTCCCTCAACATTTATCATTTAGTTTATCATTTTGAATAATTATTGTAATCGATGGATTATGAACTTCATTAGCATGTCTTGCATTTCGTGAGACAGTTATTCATATGAGTTTGTAACAAAACAGTTGATCTGCTTTTATGAATGATTTCTATTTGTGTTCATGTGGTCTTCGATTATGTGTGAATTATTCGTATTGTAAAACTACTTGAAAATGTATGGACATTTGTAAAATATTGAAATGCCTTGAAAATACCTAAATTAATGATATATTCATTTTGAATGAAACCATTGTTTGAAATTCAAAAGTTAAGTTGATAATATGTGAAAGTCATTTGATCTCTTATCACATATAAATCATGCCCACGTTTGGTAAGATAACTGAAACACCATGTATTGTAAAATACAAAGTGTTTAATGAATTGTTGAAAGAAAATACATATTCGATGTATCACATTTCAATGAAGTGGTGATTATCATTTTGTAGTTGTTGAATTTTGTAAAAGAGTTTACCAAAAAAACATAAGCATGAAACTATTTGATGTGATCAAACAATTTCGGCATCAAGGGGTATTAAAATAAAAGAGAATCCAATTACTACGATTTGATCAATAGTAGGAAATTCAATTTTATAAGCTGGCATAAGAACTTGTGAAATGCGGTGCATTTTAATACATTGAAGTGCAAAGCATCATAGTGTGATATTTGATATTGAGTGGGTAAATAGGTATCGCCAAATAAAGTGTGGTAGTGTTAGTGTAAAGTTCATTAGTTGACAATAGCAAACAGTCATTTAGAATAAAAGTGAACCATCTAAAATCTGTGAGATTGGCACCATAACTTGTATGGATTATCGTGTAAAATTTTGGAGTTATTTGATGTCACCAAAACAACGGTGAACAAATCTTTGTAGTATATTCATTGAATACAAAATCCATGGCTAAAACCAAAACAAAGGAAAAACTAGTATTGCTGAAAGTTTGGTACATTCTCGAGGAGTGTGTTCTCGACAATGAAGTTAATGGAAGAAATTGAAAGCATGATGAAGGTTCATGACCCCACATCAGAAGTGTCGAGAATCGCACGGGACATGTTCCAGAACGCGTCTTTTCACATAAAGGAAAGGATCGATGATAATGATCATTGTGTTGTCTCCCGTTGGTGCCTTTACTAAATGAAGTAGGATTCGCAAATATGCTCTACACCATGTGTGGAAACATTTATGCATCACACTTGTCATGTTATAGGAACATGACATGCATACCTACGAACTACAAAGGAAAGTGATGGTAAACTGAAATTACGAGAAATCCCTAAAGTAAGTTTCACTTAAGATTTAAAAGTAAAATATTACTGAATCTTGTCAAGTAAAAGGGTTACTTGATATTTCCGAAATAACACAAGGTAATACGAAAAAGGTGAAAGACAAAGCACAATTCACTGCGAATAATGTCTTGGGTGAATTCAAAACAATTTGGTTTAGAAGTGCTGAAGTCGAGTGGATTTAATACTAGTAAAGTACTAGAGTCTCGTAAAAGAAATGCTCAATTTGATAATTGATCAAGGGATTTTGAAGTCATTCAAAATATTGATAAGATGTGCAATTTGCATGAAATTGAGTGGGAGCTAGAGAGTCTTCCTAAATTAATATGTGAATGACATATTTTTTGAGTGGGAGCAATGTAAGTTTCGAACTTAAATATGTAGGTGACATATCTTGAGTGGGAGCTTAATGTAAATTCATATATGTACATGACATATTAAGAATGAGAGCA
The DNA here is from genome assembly GCA_910589775.1 of Avena eriantha. Taxonomy (NCBI): domain Eukaryota; kingdom Viridiplantae; phylum Streptophyta; class Magnoliopsida; order Poales; family Poaceae; genus Avena; species Avena eriantha. The sequence continues at coordinate 106,689,913 of OU342744.1, forward strand.
TAAGTACTAATAAATATTGATTTATAAGAGTAAAGATGGAAGAAAATATATTACAATATTATGTTGGAATGTATTCCTAAAAGAGATTCTGAAGTAGTTTCGAAATAGGAATTGATGGAGGAATGGTCCTTAATCATTCGAGTTAGGAATTGCATTTGAGTGTTACATCGATAGTTAAAAGAAAGAAAAGGATGGTCTTCATCCACTATATTTTTGATATAGGGTTTGTCTTAGAAACCATGATGAGAACTCAACATAATGTGATTCAAGAAGAAAAGTTCAGAACTGATTAAGTGTGAATCACTAAACATTGAGCTGCATTTGGCCACAGTATCTAGTGAGAACTATAGACATGTTTCCAGATCCATGAAGGACGATATGCCTAAAACATAGTGTATGCTAAAGGCAAATGTTAACGTTAATAGATTGGAAACCTCTGCATTGAGAATACCGACTTAAGTCAAAGAGGAAGCATGTTAATAAACATCAAAATCTGCACATGGTGCACTATTGTTTTGATGACTACATTTAAAATAAAAGTGTAAGGATACTACCTAATGTCATGTATAATATTGTGGATAGAAAAGTTCAGCTTCTCATAGAGAGTGTGTCCCATGGAACAGTGACCATGAGAAAGTTCACATTGACTGATCTAACATCACTACTGGCTCCTGGAACCGGTCTCACTCAGTTTCCATAACTACTATACATACACAAGATGTTATCATAAGATGATAAAGTATTAATGTCAATTAAGGTGACATTAGTAAGTTGCAAAGTATATGAGGGTCTATAAAGTCCAGACCGTAGACTCAACCTCCTCCATGAGCAAGCATGATTAGAAGTGCCAGGTTATATGGTGCCAATGATTAGTAAACAAATGTAGCTAGTTTATTTGTACTCTAGTGCAAGTGGGAGACTGTTAGAAATATGCCCTACAGACAAATAATAATATAGATTATTATCATGTTTAAAAAAGCTTATAATTAGTTTTTAAAACATGTTATAACTATATTGAAAGGAAAAGTCAATACACGTGTGATATGTAAATAACCAGCAGTTCCCGGTGAATCTCTAGTCACCGGTTTATTGGTCAACGGATGATCAAGGTTTCCTGATCATGTGGCATTTATGCCAGTTGAAAATGGAGTCACCTCATTGGGAGAATGAGATGATGAACATACCTAATCTAAGCATCATAACATGATCATGTCACAAAGTTTAAGTTGCGATGATTAGGAAATGTAGTGTCTTGTTTCTTAGACCGTGAGACCATATTAATCATTGTCACCCGAGAGTGCCTTGATTGCATCAAACGTCACTTGGTTAAATGGTGATCATAAAGGTTTTTTTAGGTATTCGGCGGGGTATGTAGAGGCCTATGTGTCAAGAGCGGGATTTTTCGATCCGCGTGATGGAGAGATACTCACGGGCCCACTCGGAGAAGTTATATCCATAAAGATGTGCAACATGTGACTAGGTCACGGGGATATCACTTGTCGAAACGAGTTAAGTAGCATTTGTCGGTAACGAGATTGAACACGGCATGGTGATGTCATTGACCATATCTCGTAAAATGCAAGTATCGTAGAGGCAAAAGGAATACAATACAACATTTATGGTTCAACGACAAAGATTCGTGGAATGCACATGGGTCGTCATGGGCATCCAGGTCCGCTGATGATCATTGGAATGAGAGGGATCTCGACCATGCCTATAGTGTAACCTAACCGTAGGGTATCACGCGTAAGGGCTTGATGATGCTCGGAGATCATTTTGGTATCATTGGAATCACCAAAGAAAAGAAAGGGAGAAAACCGAAAGGGTTCCAGAGGATGTCCGGAGTGGGATGGAAGGAGTTCCATATCACCCGGGAGTTGAATAATATGAGTAAATGTTAAATATTGATTTAATCATTCATTCATAATTATTTATATAAAATAAAAAGAACTAAAATGGTTAGATACCTAATTGGGCCAAAATCCCTAGGGGAAAAGGCCCATGAGGGAAAATACCAAAAGGGGGAAAAGGGAGGAGGGGCCCATGCACCCGCCGGCGGGGCCCATGAGGGCCTTGTCCAACCGGCCACCCATTCCCCTCTCCTCTCCCTTGTTTAGCCCTACATGGCTGAGCTAATAAGCTATGGGATCATTTTTCCCCTATATATTGAGAGGTATTTGGAGGAAATAAATACACCAATAAATAATAAAAGGTTCCCTCTATTTGGGGAGACCTCTAGTTATTTATCTCTCTCTCCCGAGACCGTGTTCCTAAGTCTGGATTGCACGAACAGGAGCCTTCTTCACCACGGAGCGCTATTGCGTTGTGGGATTTGGATCCAGAAGGTCTACTTCCATGATCTCTGTTGGATCGGAGGAGCTGGAGTCATCTTCAAGCACCGGACGTGTGTAACTCCCTCGGAGGTGCTGCACTTAAGGCACTAGGAGTTGTCGGAGCCATCGGACTTCAGAATGACCATGAGGTCAACATCGGTACAACTACATCAACCACCTTCTCGTGAACATTGACAAAGCTTTTCGGTCTTCAACTGGTAAGTTCGCGAAAATCCCCTCCCATTACTGCATTACTAATAGATAGATCCTGGCATTAGGGTTTCTTGGCGTAGGAAAAAAAAGTTGTTTTCATGCGTGAACCCCTACAGGGTAGGCCTCCCCCTGGTCCCTATATAAAGGGGGAAGGGGTTGGCTCACCCTTTCCCCTGCCACCTCCCTCTCTCTCGTGCGAAGGTTTTCTCCACCACCCCGAATTGGAACAAGTGAAGCCCTACAGGAATCCACCACCACCATAGTAGTGCTGATGTTATGGTGTCGGATTCTCGTGAAGTTCTTCTACCTCTCTTGCAATATCAATAAGGAGGAGACGACGTCAGAGCGGAACTATGGATACCGTGGAGGTACCACCCGTTCGGTACATGGATTTAGAAGGTCAAGATCTACTACGGTTTGAACCGTCACAAGCAAACGACTACATCATCCATAGTCTCTAGATCGTTAACACTTGTGTTCTTCGAGGGTAAGTAGATCAGATCTATTCTACTTGTTACTTGCATCTAGTAGAATAGATCTTGTGGGGTTCTCTCTTGCTATTCTATAGTAACATTTTTGTTTTCCATGCACCGAACCCATTAGTGGTATTAGAGCTAGATCTATATGTAGTTGTACCGTATGAGTAGACCACTATGACGTAGTGGGCATTGATGAGCATGTTATTATTACCCTCCCATGTGTACTAGTAGATGTTTTCGGTACAGTTAGCTGAAGTGGCCCAGACCGACTTTACGCGTAAACTTACGTGAGACTTGTTCCATGACAGACATGCAACCTGTATTTGATAAGTGGCTGGTAGGTGTTTGTCTCCCTATCTATAGTTTGCCTCTCCTTTGCAACGGATGGACCTAAAGGGTGTAGTAGATATAACATGTTCATCACCGTTGTGGTTTATGCGTAGCAAGAACAATTCTTGTTCCTAGTAAATCTCCAAACCACGTAAAACTTGCAACAACAAATTAGAGGCGTCTAACTTGTTTTTGCAGGGGAATGTGATGTGATATGCCCAAGTTTGTGATAATTATTATATGTGATGTATGAGATGTGATAATGTTGTTAATAAGCACCACGACTTGCATGTCGATGAGATTAATCACCGACATGAGCCTAGATGGTTGTGTTTATTATTGTATGGCCTACATGCCAATGTTTAAGCGCCATGCAAACTACTTTACTTTGTAGCTAATTTAGCAATAGTAGTTGAAGCAACAATATGGTTAAAGCAACCATGTTATTGGTGCCAAGCTAGTGATGATGGTGATCATGCTTTGCTTTGGCAATGGATAACGAAGGCACAAGAAGAAATGTCATGTCGTATCACATATTTAACTGCATGTGATGTTCAGATCTCAACGATAGCATTATAAGATGATTCCTCACACTAAAATATCAAGAGAAAAGTGTTCATCTAAAGTTGGCACCGTTGTGAAAGTTTGTCATTTCGAAGCATCTCGTGATGATCGGGTGTCATAGATTCTATGTTCACATATAACGGGAGTAAGCCATATTGCTCACGTGGAAAACTATGGTTAGCTTGATAACCCTAGCATGTACAGACATGGCCTTGGAACACATCAAACCGAAAGGTTAAACATGAGTCACATGAATGATATGATCAACATGTTGATGTAAACCATTCAAACTACTCTAACTCACATGATGATCGGACTTGGGTTAGTGAATTTGGATCATGTTTCACTAAGAAACTTGAGGAATGTTGAGTTTAGTGAGAGTTCACTTAGTAATTGTTTTACTTGAACTAATTATCATGAACATAGTCTAAACTTGCAAATATTTTATGTAGATGTCTAAGTCACAAACTTGTTCAACTTCAACGCGTTCCTAGAGAAAGAAAAGCTAAAAGATGATGGGTCTAACTTCACCAATTGGCACCACAATTTGAGGATTATCCTCACTAGCATGAAGAAGTTATATGTGCTAGAGAGAGCGTTATGTGGCGCTCCTTTTGATAGTGCATCTGCAGATGATCATAATGTCTTTGATAGTCACTACAATGATTACACTCTAGTTAGGTGCATGATCCTTCAATCACTAGAGACTAAACTCCAAAAGCGTTTTGAACCAACAGGCACATTTAAGATGGTCGAGGAGCTCAAAACTATGTTTCGGACCCAGACCTATGCGAAAATATATGAGATCTCTGACAAGTTATTCTATGCAAATATGGAGGAGCATGGTTTTGTTGGCGGATACGTTATTAAGATGAAGGGATATGTCCAATGACTTGAAGCTATGGATTGCAAGATCCCAAAGGAGCTCACAATTGATAGAATCATCAGTCGCTGCCACCAAGCTACAAACCATTTGTGTTGAACTATAACACGACATGGGAGAGCAAGTCGCTTTCTAAACTTGTGGCTATGCTGAAAACCGTGGAGGTAGACATCAAGCTAGGTCACCAAGTGTTGATGGTCAAGAAGACCACTGGTTTCAAGACGGCTAAGGGAAAGAAGTGAAACTTCAATAAAGGTGGCAAGTATGTTGCTGCTCCCACGAAGATACCCAAGGTTGGACCAAAGATGGACACTGTGTGCTTCTAGTGCAAGGAAGAAGGTCACTAGAAGCACAACTTCTCAAAGTACTTGGCGGATAAGAAGGCTGGCAATGTCAACGAAGGTATATTTAATATGCATGTTATTGATGTGTACCTTACTAGTGCTCGTAGAAGCGCCTGGGTATTTGATACTAGTTCAGTTGCTGACATTTGTAACTTGACACATGAGTTGTAGAATAAACGGCACCTAGCAAGAGATGAAGTGATGATGTGCATCGGGAATGGATCAAAAGTTGTTATAGTTACCTTCGGCACGCTTCCTCTACATCTACCTTTAGTATTAGTCTTAAACCTTAATAATTTTTACTTAGTGCCTATATTGACCATGAACATTATATCTGGATCTTGTTTATTGCGACACGATTATTCATTCAAGTCTGAGAATAAAGGTTGTTCGATTTATATGAATAATATATTTTATGGTCATGGACCTGGTGTGAATGGTTTATTTCTGTTAAATCTTGATAGTAGTATTACCCATGTTCATAGTGTTAATGCTTAAAGATGTATAGTGAATGATGATAATTCCACATACTTGTGGCACTGTCGTGTAGGTCATATTGGTGTAAAGCGCATGAAAAGGCTCCATACCGATGGACTCTTGGAGTCACATGACTTTGAATCATTTGACACATGTGAACCATGTTTTATGGGAAAGATGACTAGGACTCCTTTCTCCAGCATGATGGAGAGATCAAGTGACTTATTGGAAATCATACATATTGATGTGTGCGAACCGATGAGTGTTATAACACGCGGTGGATATTGTTACTTTCTAACCTTTACAGATGATTTGATTAGATATGAATATATTTACTTAATGAAACACAAGTATGAAACATTTGAAAAGTTTAAGGAATTTTAGAGTGAGGTAGAGAATCATCGGAATAAGAAAATTAAGTTCCTACGATCTGGTCGCAAAGGCGAGTATTTGAGTTTCGAGTTTAGCACTCATTTGAATAAATATAGAATTGTTTCACAACTCACGCCACTTGGAACACAACAGCATAATGGTGTGTCTGAACGTCGTAACCAAACTTTATTAGATATGGTGTGATTTATGATGTCTCTTACCGATATACCACTGTTATTTTGGGGTTATGCATTAGAGCCCGTTGCATTCACGTTAAATAGGGAACCATCTAGATCCGTTGAAATGATATCGTATGAATTATGGTTTATCAAGAAACCTAAGCTATCATTTCTTAAAGTTTGGGGATGCGACATTTATGTCAAAAGGCTACAACCTGATAAACTCGAACCCAAGTTGGAAAAGTGCGTCTTCATAGGATACCCTAAAGAAATGATTGGGTACACCTTCTATCACAAATCCAAAGGAAAAGTGTTTCTTGACAAAAACATGCATTTATAGAGAAGGAGTTTCTCTTAAAGTAAGTGAGTGGGAGGAAGGTAGAGCTCGACGAGGTTGTCAAACCTTCTCTCGAGATCGCGAGTAGCACAGTGCTGGAAGTCGTTCTAGTGCAGCCTTAGCCTCTTGTAGACGAAGCTAATGATAGTGATCATGAAGCTTCAAACGATGCTGGTACTAAAACTCGTAGGTCGACTAGGAATTGTGCTGCTCCAGAATGGTACGGTAATCCTATCATGACTATTCTGTTGTGAGACAATAGTGAGCCTACGAACTATGGAGAAATGATGATGAACCCAGACTCTAGTAAATGGCTCGACACCATGAAATCCGAAATGGAATCCATGTACGAAAAACAAGTATGGACTTTGGTGGACTTACCGAATGACCGCAGGGCCGTTGAGAACAAATGGATATTCAAGAAAAAATAGAGGTTGATGGTAATGTTACCATCTATAAAGCATGACTTGTCACGTAAGCTCTTCGAATAATTCAAGGAGTTGACTATGATGAGACTTTCTCATCTGTAGCGATTTTGAAGTCTGTACAAATAATTATGTTAGCACTACGATTATGAAATCTGGTAGATGGATGTCAAAACTGCATTCATAAATCTTCACATTAAGAAAGAGTTGTACATGGTACAACCCGAAACTTTTGTCGATCGTAAATATGCTAAAAAAGTATGTAACTTGAGAGGTCCATTTATGGATTGAAGCTTGCATCCTGGAGTTGGAACCACCGTTTGATGAAGTGATCAAAGGTTTTGGATTTGTCCAAACTAGTGGAGAATCTTGTATTTACAATAAAGTGAGTGGGAGCTCTATTGCATTTCTAGTATTGTATGTAGATGACATATTGTTGGTTGGAAACAGCATAGAAGTACTTGAAGTGTTAAGGCTTATTTGAATAAATGTTTTTCAATGAAAGACCTTGTTGAAGCTGCATACATATTGGGCATCAATATCGTATAGAGATAGGTCAAGATGTCTAGTAGGACTATCACAGAGTACATACCTTGACAAAGTTCAGAAGAAATTCAAAATGGATAACTCGAAGAAAGGGTTCTTACCGATTTTGTCACGTAAGACTCTAGGTAAGACACAATGTCCAAATACGGTAGAAGATTGAGAAAAGATGAACAATGTTCCCTATGCCTTAGCCATAGGTTCATTGATACCTTCGATCCGGATTCACGAATGTAGTATAATAGCTTTTTTCCTAGAAGACCTAGGTTTAATCGAACCTTGGAAAGCAATGTTAAAAGGAAATAAAAAGGACACGTCTACAAGACTTTGTTTGTTTGTTTTACCTTAGTTTACCGGACCAATCTAGTTTACTTTATAATGGGTTAAATCAATGGATGGGGATAGGCGAGGGTTGAAGATCCACCTGCAGCTGCACATATGGGATAAAAGATAATAATAAGCATAGTCATGTGTAATGTTTGAACGGAGATAATCTCTTGTGGGCAACACATCATAATATACTAGAGCCCCTGTGATGAAGTGGGCATAGCAATAGCCTTTTAATCCAACCGAGTGCACACCACAGTAACGGGCTACAAACGACTATTAAGTGTAAAACACATATCAAAGCTTTAAGTGGTGATGTTATTGTGATCCCGAATGGGTCGCTAAGCGAAGACCGTACTACCTTTTCTGTCACTGGGTGACGAGGGTTTAACTTATCAATGCCCATTGTTATGGACTTGGGTTTTGGATAAGGAGGGAGCGCTAGAGACATCTATCAGCTAGAAAACAAGCACATAGGGGACTCGAAGATTTACCCAGGTTCAGGCCTCGTAGAGGTCCCTACTCCTGTTTGTCTGCTCGTGGAATTATCAAAGGAATCAAGGATTACAATGGTGCGCAGATGCAATCTGGCAGGGTTGTGGAAACTAGGGTTGCGTGGTGTCCTCCTCGCCGCCCCCTCCTAGCCTTTATATAGATAGCCTAGGTCCCGGGTAACAGGTCGAGTCGGTTCCATGTTAGGGTTTTCCCCTTTTAACTTTCTATCTTTAGCTTCTTCTTGTTCTTCAAGCAATTGAGAGTCCGTAGGTTACTTAAGTCCTTCGCTTGGGCCCTGGCGACACCGTGGGCCTCTACGTATGCAGGCCGTATATACCAAGCTCGAGTACCTGTAGGGTATACCCATGTCAGTAGCCCCCGAGTGTCCAGTGGAATCGCAGATTTGACTGGAGACTCTACGAAGCCTTTCGACTGCTTGACTGAGTATGTTTTTCGACTGTTCTGATTATGTCATAGGGATCGTTGATGTGCGTGCCTGATTTAACCGATGTACGGTATCAGTTAACTACCTTAGGGTAAAACAACGCCATCTACTCAAATTCGAGTCCCCGGACTCGAATCCGGAAAAGTGTTGGTGTAATTCGACTCAAGCCGCGGAGGTCTTACAGGAGTCGAATTCCAGTTACATGAGTGTGAGCACTCGACGCGTCCGTCGAGGCATGTTCATCGTACCTGTAGGCACAGATATATTTCTGGTAGTGCGCAGCAAATGCGTTGACAGGCCTTATTCAGGTCTTATCTTCACGCTGTAAGCGCGGCATCCGAATTTTATCATCACGGAGACGATTCGGGTGACCCAGGAGACGCAGTATCTTTGTAGGGAAAAATTATGAGGTGGTGTCGCCATAAACTTCGAGTGTGGATGTTATCAACACACAGTACTTTGTACAAATAATCATAGGGTGCGCGACCAGCGCTCCCTATGGGAGTAGCCCCCGAGTGCCTAGTTGAGTCGAAGACTCAGGCAGGGACTAAAGAACTTTCGCGACTGCTGTCGTCTTTTGTTTGCTTGTTTCAGTCGAATTTGTTTCCGGCGCTCCCTATGGGAGTAACCCATGTCCATAGTCGAACCGTGTTTCGAGTGGTTGGGTTTGCCTTGGTTGTCCATGTTCCTGCAAAAGAATAAGAAAAATCGTAGGGTGCGTGACCAGCGCTCCCTATGGGAGTAGCCCCCGAGTGCTTGGTGGAGTCGAAGACTCGAGCAAGGACTAAAGTAGTCGAAGTCTTCTGCTGCGTAGTTTTGATGACATCAGTGCTGACGATTTCATGACCTCAGTTGCCCGCGTGAGCGAGTTTGACGGGACGTGACGAGCGGTGGGTCCCACTCCCTGACTTTGATTTGACCGGGCGTGCGTAATCTTTATTTTAACTGCGCCTCCTCGATTTATGCGTGTAATGGGAGTAGTGGGGGGACGGTTCGCGCTTCGGCTCTTCCACGTGTCGAGCGCGATGAACGCCACGCGTCTGGTAGGGTTTTTCTAGGCCGTTGGATTTCATCTTCCAGGGGTTAAGTAGTGACGATGCGACGGTAAATTTCACATCTGCCTTTGTTCCTCCTTTGCCTTCATCGCCATTGCCGCTGCTCTTCTGCTTTCTTTGCGCTCTTTTGTTCCGCGGCGCTGGACCAGCTCCGCACATTTCCTAGCTACTTCCTCCGGTCGCATCGCCACCACGCAATGGGGAAGAAGAGAGGAGGCGTTGTCGCCGATTCCGCTGTTGCCACTGCTGCGATGAAGAAGAAAGGCGGCTCCGCCGCTGCGGGCACCAGCACCGCCGGCGGCGGGAAGAAGAAGGGCACGGGCACCCGCGTCACGAATGGAGCCTGGCGTCCATCCGTCATCAAGTCTTCTAATCTTTGTCTTCTTCGTCAAGACGGAGTGCTGTTCGCTGTAGTCGCCAACGCACGCGTCCTCGGCGGCGAGGTAATCCCCTCTCCTCCTGACAGTTTTCGAGTGATGTTCCTAGCGTTCATCATTCACGGCCTCTCGTTGCCCCTGCATCCTTTCTTAAGGGGCCTTCTTTCTTTCTACAGGCTCTAGCTCCCTCAGCTGTCCCCCAACTCAATCCTCCACGTAGCTTGCTACATCACCCTCTGCGAGTGCTGGCTCGGTATCGAGCCGCATTTCGGTCTCTTCAAGCGCCTCTTTAAGCTGAAGCGTCAATCGGAGTCTGGCTAAATATTCTACGATGTAGGCGGCTATGGAATCCATGTCGATCCATCCGCCACCTACTTCGACATCAAGCTGGCGATGTCCGTCCAGGGGTGGAGGGACAAGTGGTTCTACGTCCGCGACGAGAAGGTTGACGGAGAACACTTCAGGCTCGCACCCTTCGACCCCGCCACGCCGTGCCAGAGGAGGCGCTCCTGGAAGAATGTGATCATGCCTGGCGAGTCCGCAGGGACAGATGTGTTGTACGAGCGCGTCTGTGACCTCGAGAGTCGCATAGGAAAAGAGGAGGGAGGTTGCGTCCTCATTCGCACGTGGTTGCGCCGTCGCGTCCAGCCCCTGCAAGCCAGAGTCCATCCCATGTTTCAGTGGGCTGGTGCTTATGATGTCACTCGCATGTCTGCCGATGGCATGTCCGCGAGTGAGGTAGATAAAAGGGTTCGACTGGTCACCAAGTACACCGTCAAGGACGTGCTCCCTAGTGAACCAGTTGTTCCTCTGTTCAATGCTGCTAACCCTCCTCCTGAGGTATAGTTGTGCTACGCAGTACCTTAGTTTGTTGATTGCTTCTTTGTTGTTTCTTATCTTTGTGCTAAATTGTTGTATGTATGCAGGATTGGGCGGTGTCACCCTGTATGCCCCCTCTTCCTAAGGGGGTTATCCCTCGCGAGGCCTTGGAAGAGGACGAGTCGGAGTCGACCTTCCCATCTAATGTGGAGGAGGAAGCCCCCGAGTCCGGTAGTCTGGATACTCGCAAGCGTTCACGCAGCGATGATTCCGATGCATCGTCTCCTTCGACTCCGGAAGGTGCAGGCGTTGGTGCGGAATCACCGATCCCTGCCATTCCTGTGAGTGCCATGGCGCCCTCTTCTCGCAAGAAGATGCGACTGCCAAAGGAGTCCTCATCAGAGTCGGGGGAGCCAACCTTTGACTTTGATAACTTTGATTGGTAAGTATTCGAATCCTCCTTTTTTGGTTCTTCTTTGCAGTTGCCTTTTCTTGATGTTGATTTGATCTTGTAGTCAGCCGGCGTCGTCGTCTTCTGGCGACGTCCAATTTTTGAAAGAATCTGGAGTCGCGACCTCCAGATCCGAGAAAGAGGTTGAGCGTGCTCCTTCTCCTCCATTGGCGGCCCACTCCGGGCACAATTCATCAAGCTCTCCACACGATGGGGAGCATCGGATGGTTGCCCCGATGACTGCACACCAGTCGACTTCAGAGTCACTGGAGGATCATGTGAGTGTAGCTTTTCTTCTTCTCGTGTTGCAGTCGATGCTGCTTATGGCATCTGCTAACTTTGTTGTTTTTTCTTTGTTGCGACAGCTCCTTGTAAAGGAAGCTGCTCATCTGGCGGACCAAGTGCTTGCGAAGGGTCGCCAGCATGCAATGCTGGATACGCGATATCGCGTGGTGGAAAGTAAGTACCTTTTCTTCTCGTTCTTCTACATTGTTGTCCTGTAGTCGACTGATAGTCAATCCCTTTTGAGTTGTCTTGCAGCTAAACATAATGCCCTTCTTCGTGCCGTCGCCGCCATGGAAAAGACGCTCGTTGCGGCTGTGAAGAGCCGCGATGAGGCAATCGCGGCGCGTGACGAGGCGCAAAAGCGTGAAGAGGGCCTACGTGCCTCCATTGCAGCTAGGGAGAAGTTGTTCAAAGAACAGCTTTTTTCGATTGCCAAGGCTCTCCCAGGTACCTTGCTTGGATATCATTGTCATTCTTTTGTTCGATTTTTATCGCTAGTGGTGACTTTCATGCCCATGCGTGGGTTGATGTACAGATGTTGGCGATTTGAGCTTCGATCCTCAGACCCTTCGCCGTGGCGATGCCTTGGCGGGTGCACTTTCAGCAGTCGAGGACAGCAGCGCCGCCGTTCAAGATATGCTCTCCAAGGCCAAGGGCGTGCTCAGTCGCCTCCGGGAGGAGCTGATGCCCAAGGCTGAGCTGATCGAGAACATGGATGAGCTGGTGGAGTCTCTCTCCGGGGGTGTCTCTGCAAGCTTCAAGAATTCGCTTCGTGCGGCTGGCACGTCAATGTCACTTGCTATGGTGCAGGCCCACGGAGTTGAAGTTGATCCTGCGGCGGTCTCGAGGGCGATGCCCATTAGTGCGAATGGCCAGCAGGTAGTCTTTGCTCCCTTCGCGACTGCCTGTGGCAAGTATGGGCCGCAGCTGATTAGCACAGTTGCAAAGTACTCTGAGGAGCTGCAACGAGCCAAGAAGGCGGCAAAGGCTGCGGCATCAGGGGCCGGCGGAAAGTCAGTAGCGTCTGATACCGCCACGGACTCGATGAGGCCCCCGAATCCGTCCAAGTCGAAGAAGCCAGTTTCTCCTCGGTAGCTTTGTAATAGTTAATTAGTTTATGTCCTTTGTCAAGAACATGCCTGTTGGCGAGTGTATCTGCTGATACTTTTGCTAGTCTTGAATGCACTCGAATCTTTTGTCTGTGCATCGCTTTGGTCCACTTATTTTGCTTCTTGCTTGGCTTGTGATAGGGTACATCGGGTGAACCATTGAGGGAACCTTAGCATTCGCCGCCCCTTGATGATACTTTGACACCGCCGCGCTCGAGGGTGGATGAGATGTCTCTGCTCTCGCGACTGCGTGATCGCGTGAAGCAGTTGGAGCGTGAGTTGCCCGTGCTCCGCAGTAACACGGAAGTATGAAAGTCAAAGGCAGAGAAGGCCACCGCTCAAGAACAGTATCTACTGGGGGAGGTGACGCAGTTGGGCGACCAATTTAAGTGTTAGTTTGCTTGCTCTTATCTTTTCCTTGTAGTCACTCGCAATGGTGTGATGTCCTTATGCTTCTGTTGTTGCTTTGTATAGTTGTCAGCGCGCGCCATCCGCAGGATGAAAAAGATAGGTTGCCATTCGTATGCATGACCTGACCCAAGAGCAACTTCAGGAGAGTGGATACTTCTGGGTGGATCGTGCATCACGAGTGCTGCACTTTCTGAAGAAGTCGCAGTCGTTCTTGAAGAACATTTATCGGACGATGTTTCCGCTGGATGTTGCTCCATCAAGCCTGCTGGCCCTTCTTGCCAAGTTCCAAGACCTGGCTGCGGTTCGCGAGTGTGTAAGGCAACAGTTGGTGGCTGGTGCCAAGGCTGCTATGTCGCTAGTGCGACTGCATAGGCCTGACGTAGACGTTGCGGCAATTGCGGCTGGGCCACCTGCGCCACCAGCAGGTTCAGCTTGGAATATGGTGCCGCACTACCAGGCAGTGGACCGCCCAGCAGAGGAGATCGTTGATTTCTTCGAGGAGCAGACCAACATTCTTTTGTTGCAGTAGTACCTTAATTTTGTATCCTGCACATAAGTGTACCAATGTTGTAAAGTTCTTATATACAGTGTATAACTGACTATCGATTATGTATAAAGAGCTTGTTAGCGTGTGAGTGCGTTGCACTATGCGATTCCTTTTCGTTAGCCTAGCCATGTGCTTTATCTCAGTCCCTTGTCAACCTATCAGGTGCGTTGCAACTAGGTTGATGTTGCGTCAAGGGTTTCGATTGATGTGCCAGCTACTCAGGATATCGCGTTTTGGTTCGAAGAACAGATGTATATAGGGTGGCGCAGCCCCCGAGTAGATAAATTGTGCAAAAATAAAGGAGAACACAGAGTTTTGGGGCACTTAGCTTTATTTATTTGAGGGACTGTATGAAGTACAATGTGTGGCTAAGTAGCCTTGGCTCGGTGCCTTATTTGTAATGTAAAAGAAAAACGACTAAGGGTAGAAGCGTCGCAGTTGTGCGACGTTCCAGGGGTTGGAGTATGCGACTCCTGTCTCTAAATCTTGAAGGCGATAGGTGCCACCTAGGATTACTTCTGTAATCACGTATGGTCCTTCCCAGGGGGACTCGAGCTTGAGATGTCCCTGCAGCTTTAGTCACAGGACCAGGTCGCCTTCGATGAAGGATCTGGGGCGTAGCCTCCTACTGTGGTAGTTGCGCAGGTTCTGCTGGTAGATCATTGATCTTTCTGTGGCAATTTCCCTCGCCTCGTCCAGGAGGTCGACGGAGTCTTCAAGTGCGAGGGGTGACTCTTGTTCGCTGTAAGCGACCACGCGCGGCGCCTTGTACCGTACCTCGGCGGGTAGCACTACCTCGGCCCCGTGCACCATAAATAACGGGGTGTAGCCCGTAGCACTGTTTGGAGTTGTGCGTAGGCTCCAGAGTACTGATTGCAGTTCGTCTGGCCAGCAACCCGCGGCTTGCTCGAGTGGCCGGAGGAGTCGCTTCTTGATGCCGCCGCATGCGAGCCCGTTTGCTTTTTCCACCTGACCGTTGGTCTGTGGATGCGCTACCGAGGCGTAGCTGATGTTGATCCCCAGATTCTCGTAGAATTCTTGGAACTCCTTGGATGTGAAGTTTGTCCCATTGCCGGTGATGATGTTGTGTGGTACTCCGAAGCGGTAGATGATGGACTCGAAGAACATGACTGCGTTGTGCGCTGATTGGTTGGTCACTGGCATGGCCTCAATCCACTTAGTGAATTTGCCGACTGCGACCAAGAGGTAGATGTAGCCTCCTCGTGAGGACCTTGGGAGTTTGCCAACCATGTCGAGTCCCCATTGCACGAAGGGCCAGGCCAAGGGAATTGGCCGTATCTCTGCGCCAGGTGCGTGCGGCTTGTCCGCGAATTACTGGCAAGTGTTGCATTTTTGGACGATGTCCTTGGCATCGCGCATGGCCGTAGGCCAGTAGAATCCAGCTCGTAGAGCTTTGGCAACGAGGGCGCGACTGTCGGCGTGGTGCCCGCAGGTCCCCTCATGGATGTCGAGGAGAACAACTCTTCCATCGGCCGTGGAGACGCATTGTTGGAGTACTCCTGTGATGCTGCGTTTATACGGTTCGCCGTTGATAACAGCGAATGCCTCGGATCGCCTCGCGATGTGCCGTGCATCAGTCGGGTCGTCTGGTAGCCTCTTGCTGAGGAGGTACGTGATGTATGGTTGCGTCCAGGATTGCTCAATCATCATGACGCTCATTGGTCCCTCGAGTCTTGTGTCTAGCTCCAAGTCATTGAGTGCCATTGGCTCATTGGGTGGCGTAGCCCCCGAGTCCGTTGTTGCGCTTGTTTTCTTTTCTGTGGCCTTTGGCTTGATGGAGCGTTCGCAGATGTGCTCGAGAAATACCCCAGGTGGTATGGGGGCGTAGGTAGAGCCTATGTTGGCGAGTGCGTCCGCCTCTTCATTGCTTTTGCGACCTACGTGCTGCAGTTCGCAGCCGTCGAAATCCCCTTCGAGTGTGTCGTAGAGGTCACGGTAGGCGATCATGTTGTCGTTCAGTGCGTCGCACTCATGCATTGCTTGGTTGACGACCAACTTGGAGTCGCCGTATATAATGAGCCTCTTGGTGCCGCAGGCTTTTGCCATCCTCATCCCGTGTAGCAGGGCCTCGTATTCAGCTTCGTTGTTGGAGGCGGTGAACTGCATTCGTAGGATGTACTTCAGTTTGTCCCCTTGGGGCGATGTCAGTATGACACCTGCACCTGCTCCGTCCTTCTGCTTGGATCCATCGAAGTGCATTGTCCAGAGATAGGACATATCTGGTTTTTCGGGGAGCTGGTTTTCCATCCAGTGCACAAGGAAGTCAGGAAGAACTTGCCACTTGATTGCGTCACGCTTTTCGTATGTGATGTCTCGTGGAGACAATTCGATTCCCCAAAGCGCGACTCGTCCCGTGGCGTCGGGGTTATTGAAGATATGCCCCAACGAGGCGTCGCTGACCACCACAATTGGGTGTTCCTGGAAGTAATGGCGCAGTCGTCGGGCGGTCATGAAGACGCCGTACGCCAGCTTCTGGTAGTGCGGGTACCGCTGTTTTTTTGGCGTGAGGACCTCACTGAGGTAGTATACTAGGTGATGTACCCCGTGGACCTTGTTTTCCTCGGCTCGTTCAACCACAAGTACTGTGCAGACCACTTGGTTTGTGGCGGAGATATAGCGCAATAGCGGTTCCCTTTCTCGTGGGGTCACCAGTACTGGTGAAGTGGATAGCAGGCGCTTGAGGTCTTCGAATGCTTCCTGCGCTTCGTTGGTCCACTCGAACCTTTCAGTTTTGCGGAGGAGTTGGTAGAAGGGCAGTGCCTTTTCCCCCATCCGACTGATGAATCGACTGAGGCTCGCAATTTGCCCAGCCAGTTGTTGGACGCCCCTTATGTTTTTCGGCTTCTCCATGGCCAGTATGGCTTTTATTTTCTTCGGGTTCACCTCGATTCCTCTCGTGGAGATGAGATACCCGAGTAGTTGCCCAGATGGTACGCCAAAGGCGCATTTGTCTGGATTGAGCTTGATCCGGTAGCAGTCGAGGTTGGCGAAGGTTTCGCGCAAATCGTCGATTAGGGAGGCTTCCTCCTTGGTCTTGATTACTATGTCGTCGACATAGACTTGAATGTTGCGACCAAGTTGCTCTTTGAGGCAAGCCTGCATGCACCGGTGGTAGGTGGCTCCTACGTTTTTTAGCCTGAAAGGCATTGTGTTGTAGTAGAACACACCGAAGGGTGTTGTAAACGCTGTTTTTTCTTGATCTTCCTCCTTCATTCAAATTTGATTATAGCCTGAGTAGGCGTCGAGGAAGCAGAGGCGCTCGCATCCCGCGGTGGAGTCGATGATTTGGTCGATTCGCGGTAGCGGGAAGTGATCCTTTGGACAGTGCTTATTTAAAGAGGTGAAGTCCACGCACATCCGTAGGATATCCGTGTCCTTTTTTGGTACTAGCACCGTGTTGGCGAGCCAAGTGCTTTCCTTGATCTCGCGTATGAATTTGGCGTCGGGGAGTTTGTTGATCTCCATTCCGACTGCCTTTGCTCTTGGCTCGGATAATCGCCGGATTGTTTGCTTGACTGGCCTTGCATCTGGGTTGACGTTGAGTGCGTGCTCAGCGAATTCCCTGGGAACTCCTCGCATGTCCGCTGGACACCAGGCAAAAATTTCACAGTGCTCACGGAGGAATTCGACAAGCACGAGTTCCTATGCGGGACTCAAGTTGTTGAGGATGAGGGCCGTCTTGGCGAGATCCGATGGGTGGACCTACACTTTCTTTGTGTGCACCGATGAGTCGAAGGATAGATCAGGCGAACTTGGCCGGCTCAGGGGAGGCAGACTTTTGTCTGTCGACTCCTTTAGTCTCGCGGTTCCTGCATGCCGAAGGACTGGGAAATTCTATTGAATTCCCTGTCGCAACTGTCGGATCTCTCGAAGCTCCCGTTGATCGTGATGACGCCATTGGGACCTAGCATTTTCATCTGCAGGTAGGCGTAGTGTGATACTGCCATGAACCTAGCGAACGCGACACATCCGAGGATGCAATGGTATTGTGAGTGCCAGTCGACGACCTCAAAGTCGATGCGTTCGCGCCGGAAGTTCTTCGGCATGCCGAAGATGACGTCGAGGTTGATTTTGCCCAGGGGATATACACCTTTTCCTGGGACGATGCCGTGGAATGTTGTGTCCGAGGCCTCTAGGCAAGTTAGGGGGATCCTCATTGCTCGCAAGGTACTCTTGAATATAAGGTTGATGCCGCTTCCGCCATCCATGAAGATGCGGCTCATGTCGAAGCCTCCAATTTGCGCCTCGAGTACGAGGGGGCAATGGCCTAGACGGGGTACTTGAGGTGGATGATCGCGTTTGTCGAAGGTGATGCAGGACTCGCTTCCGCTGAGGTACTCAGTGGTAGATGGTGGCGAGTGTGTTGCCAGATTGACTTGGCGAGTGATGGCCTTCTGCACCCGATTCGAGGGGCGTCCTTTTTGGATCATCATGGTGCCCATCGCCCGTGGGTATGGTTCGCCTCCATGGTGCTAGTCCGGCGCAGCTGCATTTGGAGGTTGTCCCGGTGGTGGTGGCGGAGCTCCATGTGCTACGGCGCCTGGAGCGGCTCCGTAGCCTCTTTTGACTGTGTTGTGATTCATCCGAACCAATCCCTCATGTATTTTGAGGAACTCGCGGCAGTCCTTGAGGAGGTGGCTGGACTTCTTCTTTCCATCATGCTTGTCGATGTAGAAGTGTGCCATGCATGGCTCGAACAGTTTTTCTTCGATGGATGTTGCGGGTGCCTCATCACGGTTGCGGTGTTGCCACACTTGCGTGGTTTTCCCGGAGTCGTGGTATCCACCGCTGCGGTATCCGCTGTTGCGGTTATCGTCGCGTTTGTCGGCGTAGCCAGCTGCGACCATGTTGACGTCGTCGCGGTCATCATAGATCCGCATACGGTGTTTGCCTCGGCGGTCGCGTCTGCGCTCGAGTTCTGCCTCCTCGTCAGAGTGAACGCGATTTTTCACCGAATCTTCTCCATCGGCCCACCGGTTCGCGATTTCCATCAAGTGGTCAATGGTCTTGGGCTTTGAGTGGCCCAGCTCCTCCCTGAGCTCTATGCGGCGGACGTCGCCGTTGAATGCGTCAATCGCGCGATATTCCGAGATGTTTTCTGCGGAGTTCTTGATGATGGACCACCTTTGGATGTAGGAGCGCAGCGATTCGCCCGATCTTTGCTGGCAGCACCTCACCTCTTCGATTGATGCGGGCCGCTTGTATGTGCCCTTAAAGTTGTGCACGAAGCTGTAAACCAGCTCATCCCAACTACGAATGGATCCGCGTGGGAGGTTGTTGAGCCATGCTCGGGCGGCGCCCTGCAGCTGTAGCTGTAAGCATTGCATGGCCGTGCTTCGACTGCCTCCGTGGAGCCTGGTGGAGGAGATGTGGTCCTCTAGCCAGATCTTTGGGTCCTGTAGGCCATCAAACTTCGGGTTCTCCGACGGGAGTTTGACCCCTTGGGCATTCCCTTCTGCCTGATGGACCTGCTGAAGCATCTGGCGCCACAGAGCTCCACGTCCTCCCCTTCTGAGTCAGTTGACCGAGCATGTCGCGCCCTTGATTTGTCGATCTTGCGTTGTGTGATGTCATCACGCGCGTCGTGGTCGTGTCATCGTGAGCGGCGACGTCGAGACAGGTCGTGATTGTCATCACTGGATGAGGGCGAGGAGTAGCGCTTTACTAGCGCTTTGCCTTTCTTTAGCTCCTGTGTTGGCTCCTTGTCGAGGGCGGCCTCGATTAATCCCAAGCCTGCGATCGTAGATCGGTGCATGGCGGCTCGAGGATCTCCAGCCGGCGGCTGGTTATTGAGGAGGTACATGGTGGCTGCTGTAACTGCAGCTTGTGGCATTTTTGGGACCACATTGCCCCCTGTATCGACCGTCATGGAGCTGAAGTCGAGGACCTTTGCAGCCTCTATGCGTTCTTGCTCAGTGAGGTGGGCCATCCGAGATCGCCTCTTGTTTGCGAGGTACTCGTTGCCCTTTGAGGAGGATCATCCGTGGGAGGAGAGTCCAGCACGTCGAAGACTTTATTCATCTGCCACCCTTTTGTGTGCTTCGAGTTGTGCGATTGTTTGCGTCTGGCGCTTAAATTCCTCCTTCAGGAGCCAATGGTAGCCCATCAGAAGTTCTTGCGAGGAACCGGGGGGTAAAGGGTTACCCCGCAGGGCCTCGCGGCAGCGAGCCCATTCAAGCTCATTGAGCCTGACTACGACGCGTTCGCCGGTCTGCTTGTTGGTTATGGTTGGAGGTTCTATTTCTCCTCCATTGTTGACGGGGGTGTGATCGCCACCGTTGCCGCCGTTGCCACCATTGCCGCCATTGCCACCGAGAGGTGGGTCGGTTCCATTACCGCGATTGCATGTGTTGTCGCGGTTGGCAGAGGTATCGCCTGCGTTGATGACGGCGCACATGAAGTGATTGGGGAAGCTGATGCTTCCGCAACTCTCAGATCTAGAACCGTAGGCTCCATCTTCAGTGGCTAGATCGCTCAGATCGGAGTCGTGACTGCTGTCGCTGACCGTGTTCTCAACTGCTGTCGGGGCGTTGAGCTCACTGAGGGTGCCGATCGATGGAGGGAACCATGATGCTGGGGCAATAGACGGCACCGTCAGCTGATCGTGCATGCGAAGCGTGCCCATCTGACCAACTTGGAAGCGGAAGCTCCCTATTGCCAGGATGATCCCGTCGCCCACGGACTCGAAAGCCGGGCGAGTGGCTGGCGTGTGGACGGTGAAGTCGAACGCGCCGAAGAGCTAGCGAATCTCCGCTGTTGCGGACTTGTAGATCGCGGTTGATGGGGCTGAAGAAGCCGCAACATCAGCACTCCCAATTCCCACAGACGACGCCAATTGACGAGGGTTTAACTCATCAATGCCCATTGTTATGGACTTGGGTTTTGGAGAAGGAGGGAGCGCTGGAGACATCTATCGGCTAGCAAACAAGCACACATGGGACTTGAAGATTTACCCAGGTTCAGGCCTCGTAGAGGTCCCTACTCCTACTTGTCTACTCGTGGAATTATCAAAGGAATCGAGGATTACAATGGTGCGCAGATGCAATCTAGCGTGGGTTGTGGAAACTAGGGTTGCGTGGTATCCTCCTCGCCACCCCCTCCTAGCCTTTATATAGATAGGCTAGGTCCCGGGTAACAGGTCGAGTCGGTTACATGTTAGGGTTTTCCCCTTTTAACTTTCTATCTTTAGCTTCTTCTTGTTCTTCAAGCAATCGAGAGTCCGTAGGTTACTCGAGTCCTTCGCTTGGGCCCTGGCGACACCGTGGGCCTCTACGTATGCAGGCCGTATATACCAAGCTCGAGTACCTGTAGGGTCTACCCATGTCACTAGGGTTCCTATGAGATCGTCGCTTGCCAAGTATCTCACCTCAAGCCTTTACCAATCTATGGTATCTTGGGTACCTACAAGTCCACAGATCGAGACAAGAGACAAAGGAACAAAAGATACAAATCTCAATTGCAAGCTAAATACAATACTCCCATGAATTAGATGCACATAATCGTTGCAAGGTTTATCCCCAACCTGCAGCCCATGAGGACTATTCACTCATAACAAATAGATCGGAGATAGAAAACATCATATAAATACTTGAAATCAAATATTCTTACAATGGTCGCCAAATCACAAGGAGATCTAAAGTACAAAGCAATGGCTATGGCTAGTGGATGGGATGGATGGTTGAAGTGATGAACATTGGATGAACAATGGTGTGGATCTCCTTTGGTGGTGTTGTGATGTAATCTGAGAATGGCGGCTCTCTCGTCGGCGGCTTGAGCCTTAAAATATATAGGCTTCTTCACGAAAGTTGTAGGGTTTGATGAGACGAAGTCGTCGCCACCTAGTACGGGTGGACGGTACGAGCGGGCCCTGCCCGTACCAGTGGTCGTTAAGCTTGCTAACGCCTGGGAACGACTCCCCAATTACTTGGCCATGTGGACTTCCTCAAAAACCTTCATTATGAATCCTGATTTTGCATTAAAAACTGTGATTTCCTGCACAACATAATTTAAAGAGAGGTTTTGCATATCTTTGCAATTATTAGTCATTAGTGGCAAGGATTGAGATTTTATTGGCAATTGCTTGACCAAAAACAATGTTTAAACGTGGTAGAAGATGGCCAATTCTGGAGCCATCATTCATCATGTATGCTATGTTGTGTACAAGACTAGGTGTGTGCCATGTTGTTAGTTTGACCAGCAGGTACCAAAGTGATCTAGGAATGGAACATTGGATAGCAGTAAAGAATATCCTTAAGTACTTGAGAAAAACTAAGGATATGTTTTTCATTTATGGAGGTGACAAGGAGCTTGTCATAAAGAGTTACATCGATTCTAGCTGGGAAACAGATCCAGATGACTCTAAGTCTCAGTATGGAAAGGTGTTTATTTTGAATGGAGGTGCAGTGAGCTAGAGGACCTCCAAGCAAAGCGTGACGGCAACATCATCTTGTGAAGCGAACTACATTGCTACTTTAGAAGCAACAAGGGAAGCAGTCTGGATCCTATACATGTTATTAGTCACAAGGATCCTATAACATGGTAAGAGTTAAGAGAACTTGTTGGTAACAAGATTGAACTAGGTATAGTGATACCAACGGTCGAATATCGGGCAAGAAATATATCGTGATACAAAAGGAATCGTATACTAGATTGTTTGAATCTTTGACGTTGTGGCTCAACCGAAGTTGAACTTCGTTGAATGTGTAGTAACCACTTTGGATCCTCGTGCGCGAAGGTTTTCTCCACCACCCCAGATTGGAATAGGTGAAGCCCTGCAGGAATCCACCACCACCATAGTAGTACTGCCATTATGTTGTCGGATTCTCGTGGAGTTCTTATACCTCTCTAGCGGGATAAAGAATGAGGAGACGGTGTCAGAGTGAAACGTGTTAGGCCATGCGACGAACCCATCAATTTTTGTTTTCCATGCACCTACTAGTGGCAGGCCAAAGGAGAATATATCATGCATCTGGCATAGTTGGTGATTAGCTTTTTCGGTGCTCGGCATCCTTTGGGTGATCCTGTGATAGGGAGTAGCAAGGAGGTTAGTGTTGTCTACTTAGAAAAAAAGGGAGGTTAGTATGTGATATGAAACATGGGTTACTAACGAGACATGGCCCCTGTAGTGTGTTTCCTCCAGTATGATGGTAAAGGTGTCCTCATCCCATTGAGCACCGCTAAGGTCTCTAAGCTTTGACACATGGATCCACCTGGTTCTCCACTTACGTAGGTGGTTGTACACCTACAGTGAGGACACCTCTACACCACAGAAGTAAAACACCTTCCTGACAACAGCGTCCAGGTGCACCCATAGTTTAAAACACTAGATCGGTGACTAAAATGGGCCGCCTCTTGGTTCATGGTTCTCTGGTCCAACCGTCGATTCGACTGGTTCAATTGTTGGACCGATGATTACATAAAATAATTATTTTTAGTAATGAAATACTCAAATAATGCATACAAGTAGCCTAACCTCCATATACTAGACAAAAAATCTCTTGGATTAGTTGGTTAGCTAGTCGTAGGTAATGTCCTAGTGGGAAACTAGGGAGAACAAGGTTCATTTCCAGCGGGTGTCAACTTATTTTTACTCTCGCGCAAGGTTAATGCTTCACAGACTGGTCCAACCGGCCCCGATTTCATCCCGGTTCAGGCTAAAACTGGTGGTTCGACCATGATTTCTCCGGTTCGCTTTCCTGTCCGGTCCAACATGCTTAAAAAACTGGCAGAGGCGTTGGTTCTAGTTTTCTCCGGTCCGGTTCGGTTTTTTCAACTAGGGGTGCACCTCCTTGAACCCCTTCCCTGTCCTCCTGTCGCTCTTGATGATCTCACACGTCTTGTTTAGAACGAATGTGAACAATAATGGTTCCCACTTCATGGTGGACTTCACCCCCTTATCATGGCATGAGTTGTGGGATTTGGTAGCCTTGATGGCGTTCTTCTTGGCTATGATGGTGGTAGCTTGCTCCGCAGTCTTCTCCACCATAATGGAATTCATGGCAGGGAAAGACAATCTCTGCACACTACGGATAGGTGAGCATCATAGGCATGGGTTGTGCCTCCTAGGTCTTGGTAACAAAGGTCTCCAAGGAATTAAGGGCCATCTTGGCACATGTCCTATATTGGTCACCATTAGAACTAGAAATACAACAATAGGTAACTAGAAATACACATGAGCACATATCAGCTACTGAGTAAGAACTCACTACACATGAGCAATGTTCAGATCTACTACATTTGCATGCATAATCGACATCTACACCAGTACTGTTGCACACATCAACACCTAAGCAATAATACCCTACACATGAACACAATCATACCACTGGCATACGCTACCAAGTAACCTAAACATGCCATACAGCCACAAAACCAACGATCTATCACTACATCATGCAATTCATGAGCCATACTCCAATTGATCTACCGCAATCTCTAGTCAGATCTATCAGCTACTACAACATCTAAGGTACCGGTTCTAGGGTTTGAAGAACTCACCAGCATCGGAGGAGCGGAGTACGTAGGTGGTGAAGTTCTCGGAGAAGAGGAAGAAGATCGCTTGTCGCCGCCGTCCTACAGCAATCCATGTAGATGTCGTCACTTGCCTGCTCGTCGGTGAAGCTCCTTGGCAGGACAGAGAGCTCGAAGTAGGGGTAAATTGTGGCGCAATATTTGAGCAGTGAGCCTAGTGGTGATATATAGAGGCGTAATGCGGCGCAGGATGACGAAATTTCTCTCGCCGGTTTTTGGGAGAAGTTGGGAGCTCCCGCCACCACCGAGCTTGCATGCACGTGGCGCATCTTTTCCCTTTTTGGATGTGTGGAGAATGTCTGCGTGGAAACGGATGATTTGGGCGTCCCCGTGTGCAGGCAAAAAGGTGTTCATGGCTCGCTGGATGCGAGAAAAGATATTGTGGGCATCCAAACACGCCACTAAAGAATTGATTCCCAATTATTTGTTCAACTTGCACAAGTAGACTAATTTCCTCTTCTCGGCATCAGGAATTACATTGTTGGAGATGGTGGCCAGAGCATCGCCGCCCTCTATATTTTTTATTCTCATCTTTGGGGCCCTTTGTAAAAAGAGTAAGGGCATACTTCTAAGGTCTTCTTTGCACTGTTATAGTGTAATAATTTTGATACGAGTGACTGGTTGTTAAAAAGGAAGAATCGTTTTTTTCTTAATATTCCTTCCAATAAGCCCAATGCTAGTACTCCTTTGCCCAACCACCCGTAGCCCGTAGTTTCTATCACAAGGCTCCACCGTGCGCCTTTTCAACTGATCCCCCAAAATCCGATCTACCTCGTTAAACCCGCATTCGAAGCTAGCCGCGATAGTACCAGTCCAATCAAAAAGTAGCCGTTGCCTTTTCCCCAAATCCCTCAACTTCCCACCCGAGATCCATAAACAAAACAGGAACTTTCGCCTGTTACGCGCTCCCGATTTCAAACCACAAAAGGAAACAAACCGCCCGAAGAGGGATCCGCGCTCCAAATCCACACGGCCGCAATCCAAGAGGGAATCGTCATAAAAGATCCCGAGATCGAGGGGAGAGAGAGAGGGCGGGCGAGCGAGCAAAAGGGGAATGGTGGAGATCGGCGCGTGTTTCATGGTAGTTGAACTCGAGATCTCTCCCCCGTTTTCCATCTATCACGCCTCCTCCGGCGATTGGGTTTCCTTTCTTGCTGTTCTCCTTTTTATTCCGCCCGGTTTCTGTTGATTTTTAATTCTGCGCGGTGCTCGCGCGCGCGCGTGCAGGATAAGGTTGAGGAGGCGGCGGCGCAGGAGGCAGACAACGACGAAGCTGCCGCCGGGAGCGTCGACGGCGACGAGGTGGAGCTGGAGCTGGAGCTAGAGCCCGTGGAGCCCATGTCGGAGCCCCCCGACGACGCCGGCCCCGTCGGCTGGCCCATGCCGGACTTCTGTCCTCTCACGGTAAGCGCCAGGCGCGGAGTCTCCTTCCTCTGGCGTCTGCGTTTGTTGCTGGAACAGAGAAGTCGGAAATGGAATTGACGTTCTGATGTGATGTTTCGATCGTGTCAGATCGACGGGGCGGTGAAGGAGTCGTTCTTGGAGACTCTTCGGAAGGAGAAGGACGCGGAGCAGCTGCTGCTGGGAGAGCCGGAGGCAGCGCCGAGCCCGGACTCGCGGCCGTCGAGCAGCAAGCGCCAGCGCGCCGGAACCGCGTCGCCGTCGTCCAGGAGCCCGTATCGTAACATGATGCAGGTGTTCCAGCAGTGCAAGCAAGACGTGGCCTGATACGCGGGATGATCAAGAGCAAGAGCACGAGCTCAGTGCAGGCCGTGATGCCTCGGCCGACTTCTTTGTTTTTACTTCGAATAATGTTTTTTCATTGCTTGGTGTCATCTGTCAATTCCGTTCAGAAACATTTTACAGTTTTATTACTCTCGTGTAACTCTGCGGGGATAGCAGTTTTGTTCTTGTGTATAAAATTGAGATACATATCTCCGAAGTACATAACGACTCGACAAATGGGATCTGATTTTGCACTGTTACTTTGTCTATGTTTACATCTAAAGTGGCCATCTGTGACACCTTTTACAATACGTCATGAAATAGATGCCACAGATTTATCAAAATTTAGATGAATCTAGATACATTAAAATTTTGACAAATTTCCAACATCTTTTTGGAGACGAAGGGAGTAGTCATAATTATATAATGGTCATATATACTAGCCCAAACTATATGGCGCACTGCATGCTGCGAGCTTATGTGAAAAGACCGACTGGCTATAATTGCAGACTAAAGCTTCCTCGTGGAAAGTTACTTTTACCTTTGATGTCAAAATCTGGGATACAGCTAGTAAAACAAATACTATAGGTTTTATTGAGACAGGAAAAAGAACACATGTTACAACTAGAGCTATATATGATGTACTCGTTACAAAATATACATCCATCTCAAGTCGCCAGTTTGGCCAAAATCACCATATCTAAGATCTTGACTTCGTATGTGTCATCAAGCTTCACAATGCCATCCGAACCATCTATTCCTATGAGTTTTCCCATGAATCCACGGAAGTTGCCATTCATGATCTTGATCCTGTCGCTCTTCTTTGGCCTGATGACCTCGAGCTCAGTTGGAAGAACCGTCACGATATCTCCGTTGCCGGATGATCCAAGTGCCACACGGCAAGTTCCATCCTGCAATTTCAAATGTTCAGGGTTAATCAGCACAAGACACAAAATAATTCACAATAACATGTTTGAAAAACAACAATGCTCTCTGCAACACATACCCCGAGCACTTCTCTGACCACACCAGGACCGTCATCACCAGCCCTCAACACGTTAACCAGCACATCTGGCAATAGCCAGTTACCTTCACCCTCACCACCTGCAGGGATTTTAGCATATAATAATCAGATGAGTTACATAGGCTGGTTCACCTAATATGGTAATTCTAATGGCACAAAACTAAAATATTTCTACAAGTATAAGAAATATAGTGATGATGAGAGCTCACCTATTATGGGGGACATTATATCCATTCCAGCATTGCCTGGAGTCATCGGTTGACCACCTGGTGTACCAGGAAGGTATGCGGCAGAATTTGGCGTCATTGGCTGACCAACAGGTGTGGAAGGCACGTATGGGCTAGGAGCATTTGCTAAGAGAACAGAATGCAGAAACAATATTAGTTTCACAATAATAACACATATAAAGTAGTAATACAAGTAGATGTTTGCACAAATTTAAATACCATAGTTGCTCTCTCTAGGAGTTGGAACATCATTGTAATTAACTCCTGGAGTATTTGCCCACCCTGATCCAGGGGTGGGGGCTTCATATGGCCGAGCTGGTGGAGTTCCTGGCTGAAATTAAACAAGAACAAAATGTGGGACTTATTGACCTGATACAGAAAGAAATTAAAAGATGAATAACCAACAGGTCACCAAAGAACTAACCTGGTAGGCTGGACTGCTTCCCCAAGTATCAGGATTTCCATCTTCCCAGTTATCCCTGGTACATCACCAACAAAGTCATGATCATTAACATATAAACGCGTAAAAAAAGCTGCAAATACACCCTAGCGAAAACATATTCGCATGGATCAGACATATCAACTATATAAAGATTGCACAACCTAGGAGGACTCATAGGAGCCCAGGCACGGCTACGCATAGGAGTTCGCATTCCATCATGTATAGGCGTTGCTGTGAAAAATGAAGGATCTTGTCAATACATAAGCATAAAAATAAATGAAAAGTACGACTATGAATAAATAGCACAAATGCTGATGGACTGGTTTTGCACTCAACCAGTATTGCTGAAAGAGCACTCATAAATCATAATTCAGCAACATATTAACCTCGTTACATTCTTAATTCTTATAAGATTATCAGAAGCCTACTATGCTTGACCAGATTGGCTATTGACTAGAATGTGAGCGCCACCAAGGTCATACAGATTCTCAAAATTACAACACAGAATGTGAAAATAAGATTACGTTCAATGACAGTTCATATCAACAATACAAGCTGTGCTACAGCTGGGTTTTACGATTTGAGAGAAGAGGCAAACACATAGCAAACGGTAAATCAGTGATATAATAGTATAATTTGAAATGCTATGGCTGAGTAGTTGAAACACGAGGGCAGAGGGCAATCATACCTCCAGGGTCCCGCATTGGAGTCTGAAAAGAATGATGCGGTGTTCTAGACGGGTGCATCGGCGTTTCACTACCCATCGAGTATCGGGGTTCCCTGATGACACAAGTCTTGTTAGTAAAGTAAATGAAAAAATGATTCCAAACACAAACAGAGAGAAAATTACCTGAATGGTGTTGCAACAGTAGGAGTGTCAGCAATATCATCTCTCTTAACTGTATTTTTTTGCCAGATTAGCAATAAGTATAGACAGGTCAGAGAACATAATATAATAAGATAATTTACCTGTGACAATCTTCATCAACGAATCAAGCTCCACACGCACAAGCACCCCAGTCACTTCTTTAACACGGCCACGGTACCCTTTGTAAGGACCAGATTTAATTTTGATACATTTACCCACCAAGGCATCATGTCCTCCTCTTCCACCACGACCACCTCCACCAAATCTTCCACCATCTGGATTGAGTAGCAACACTATGTTATCATATTAGCAAAAACTAACAAAGCTATCTTGCTTGACCAAGAAACAGAGCACCACCTGAAAATCAACACTGATACAAATAAGTCAGAAAAATATAAGTACATACAATTCATGTTAGGTCCTCTTGGAGGCAGCCTTCCTGGAGACTGCAAAATACTTGCTGGGGATCTCAAAGCACCAAGCCGAGGATCTGCAGTATCCATACCCTGCATGCACAAAATAAATGTCAAGTTAACTCAAGAATATATATCCAAAACAAATTACTACGAATACTAAAAGGAGTCCAGCACAAACATTTCCACGACGGCCAGCAGCTGATCCACCAACAAGAATGCATGATTGTGCTTTTGCACAAATAAAGCCTGCATGTTCAAGGTGGTGCCTATCATATATAAACAATATCCCTTTATGTATGTGTTCCACGGGTCCTTGTGTTCCCTTTGAGAAAAAAAAAGAAATAAATGTATTGAGACATAAGAATAAACAGCTCCTCCAATAAGACCAACTCATGCATCAAATAATAATTATGAAAGATCCACACCTTACATGCTCCTTCAACAACCCTTACAACGTCCTTAGTTGAGACCATATTCCTGGAACGATCTTGTGCAGATGTACGCCTATCAATCTTACTTTTTATTTCTCTTAATTTTACAAGAACCACTTCAGGTCTATCCGGTACTCCTTTCAGAACCTAAACAAACACAAGAGTAAATAAATATTTGTGGAATTCAACATCCATTGAAGCTCCTAGAGTACACTTGCCTGGAATGCTTCAGTTTCCACTCTTATAATTACCCCGAATGACAGGTTGCTGAAAATTGATTAGAGTTCAGGTAAGTACTTGCATACATGAGGTTAGCATTATGGTTCACTAGAAAGATAACTTACTCCAAAAGAACAAGATCATGCAGTTCATAATCACCGATTCTTGTAATCCCTGTGGTTATTTCGGAGCTCTCCACAACATGATCAGCAAACACACGGATCTGTTATCATCGATGAGAAGATGAAAACACAGTTAAGAAATAAATTATCTAGTAAAGATCAGATTGAATTATCTCTAAACATCAATATTAATCTGCACAAAATTTGCTCACATGCTCTTTAGTTGTGTCTGATAAAATAATTAAGACATGGCCATCAACTTTAACAACCATGCCGGTAGCACCCTCTTGGACACCAGATACCACTTTCACATGGTCTCCAGGTTTGAAATATTTGCAAAGTTCTTTCTCGTTGAAGGCTAATGTTTTCTGCAATTACAAACAAAAAAACATAACTCACCATATCAAACAGGTAATTTTAATGATAGTTACAAGTGCAAACAATTACCGGAAGATCAGATAATTTTGGCCTGATGTGGACAGTCGTGTCCTCTACTTTCTCAACCCACCCCTCCAAGTTTTTCAGATCGCCTTTAACAACAATGACCGCATCACCCTTCATGAAGTGTCCCTTTTTCCTATTAGAAAACAGAGTAGACAAGCTAGAACTATCCCCGTTCATGTCATCGCCAGGCTTCTTGAACTTCTCCAATTCATCGAATGTTGGCTGAATACCCTGTGTGTGGATTGATTTTATCGAGACAATTTTATGTAAGAAACCATCTTTGAACATCAAACCATCAACCATCTCAAAGTACTCCCCAGAGTCTTTATCCCTCCTCCTCTCCACACGTATGTGCATTTCCCTATTTGAAGGAGAGTTAGCAAGAAAATGGTAAAAATAACAAAATGAATTACTGACAGAGGACGAGAAGAACACCTGGCCTCATCAATATTAAAGAAACGTGGTGGTGGGACAAATGTTTTCTTCTTTACCACCTCCCTCCCTTCCTGATGAAATTATAAATTACACATCACATTCACACCAAGCAACTCGATGCAAACAAGAAATCAAAATAGCAACCATGCCAATCAGAGCATTCCTTCAGTAACTAACAACTCATGGACCAGAAATTTTTCCTTCAGGAAAGCACAATATTACTTACTACTCCCTCTGTTCCAAATTACTCCGCCGGCACGCTTATGTAGGTGGGCTAGTATTCCCTCATTTTTCATTCAAAAAATCTCAGATAGTATGAAATGTGTACTACGTATACCAAAAATCACAGGAATTTTTTGGATGAAAAATGAGAGAGTACTAGCCCACCTAGGTAAGCGTGCGTGCGGAGTAATTTGAAACAGAGGGAGTATGATATAATAATATGAAATCCATAGCTTCAATATTACTTAGTATGATATATCATCTGCTATCACAGATCAACCTATCGAGTCTGTCTTTTTTACAATTATAATTAAGAAGTTATCACCACAGTAGAGCAAAAGGTTGACATAATCAATGAGTCAATTCATCAATATATTCAGGCAAAATAGGTTTAGAAAGTAGATCTGTGACTTACCAGTTTACTAGCCAAAGCTTGTAAATCTATCCTAGGGATGAGCTTCACAGTTGCCCTTTGGCGTACATTATCAACATCGACAACCTGCAAACATAACTATCTGAGTTTCTGGAGAGCATATCTAAGAGAAGTGATCTGATCATACCTTAGCAAGGTCACCTTTGTATATTCCCAGCTTCATGCGGACCCAAGTATCCCTTCCAAGATCAACATTCTTGCTCTCAACATAGAGGACATCTGCCATTTCTTTTATTGGTACTAATGTAATTTTCGCCGATGCGTAAATATTTCGTAGACCTTTACAAGCCTGCACAAAGTAACTTTAGTAGGGTTGCATTATAAAAAATAAGTGCATGGCAAACATATGCTTACCTCCTTGACATGGGCCTCTTTTTCTGCTTCGACATAAATATAATTTTTTAGATGATCTAACGCAACGACAGACTTTATCTGGAGATCTGTCCTATCAATGAACTTTTGCATGAGACAAATTGCTGTCTCCCTCTCATGCCCAATCTGAAGCCATAATGTAGTATTAGTAAAGTGAAGACAGTGCTATAGCATGGCAGGTCAGTTAATTAAGCTAAAGCTGGAACCTACCGCACATTTCACCATCCAGAGCTTTGGATCTTTCACTGATGGCAAGAGAGCTTGCTGCTCGACATCTGCAGCTTCCTCTCCATACTCAATATGAGTAGATCTTGCATATCTCTCGCGTACTTGCCTTTCAATCTCATCAATGTCTTCCTCTTCATCCCTCATAGGGATAGAGTGACGTGATCTGGAGCCCCTACCGGCGTCCTCATCAGGAATGTCGGCTCCAGCGTCATTTATAAAGTCTGAACAATGACAAATGACCAATAGGTGCATTAAAAAGCTGTATAGCCTTCCTTGTAAAACAGTGTGATAATTGGCACAAAAATAGTTCAACGACGGTCAAGTGCACATCTAAAGAGTGCTAAATGTTGAAATATATAGCCCGCCTTTCTGGTTGGCTCATTCAATATGGTATCAGAGCTAAGAAGTCTCAAGCTCAAGACCTCGCCAATGCAGTATTTAATGAAAAATTTTGAGGCCTAAATGGTTGGCACATGCAATTCAATATTAAATTCCTTAGTAACAGTAGTACTCCGTACTAAAAGTCTTCCTCCGAAGCTAAAAGTCTTTTTCTGGCTCTTTATGCGAGACAGACTCAACACCAAAGATATAATGCTGAGACAGAATTGGACAGTCGAATCTGGACCACTCTGTGTTCTATGTTCTGATCAGTGTTTGGAGACTCGAGATCACCTGTTTTTAATTGTTCGTTTGCTAAGCAATGCTGGGATTTTTTCTCGAGTTTCTGCTTGGATTTCATATCTAGCCTACCCCAACTTGCTTGGGACAAAAGGCTCAGTTGTTGTTGTTGTTGTTCTTGCTAAGCAATGCAGGGAAATATGCAATATTCAGTGCCGTCCATGGGTCGCTGGAGACTGCGGTTTCAAAGTGACTTACTGCTGCACAAGTATATGATCAAGGAAGCTATATGGTTCAGAACCTCCTAGATTGGGTTCAGCTTATTTTTGTTACCCCCCAAAACATGTTTTTGGATTTCCATTTCTTTCCCCCTTGAGCTTGTATCTGTTTGTATTTTTTTTGTACCTGCTCTCCCTTTATACATACCCACTTTTATATGAAATAGAAAATCACACCATAGGGGCTTCCCCTATGGTATTGAAGTAAAAAAACACTCCGTTGCAAATGTACGATGCTAGTACAAGCAGCACTAGAAGCTTTTATTTGTCCACTGGTCCAATATAACATCCCGATCTGCAGATCCTCTGATCCTCCAGCAGCAGTACAATGGCAGATCAATCAATTTGATAGTTGATCCTAATAAAAAGTCAGTTCTATTAACAAAACAAGTAATAACGCTTACAGCAGATGCATGGCGAATGTACTACAGAACTACCACAATAATAGCAGATGATTCGGTCAGTGTTCACCCACTGTATGTGCATTCCTAAACCTACTATATCTGGTCGGGGGGAACCACCATGTATTGACAAAGCAGGTTTCTTCATGGACTTTGATGCTCAACTGGAACAGAAAGGCTATGGCCAAGATCATTTAGAAATAGTAGGACTGGAGGCCAGCATGGAGTACATTGACATGAAATGCAAAATGCAGGAGATAAAATAATGTTAAGATGCTTAGAGCTAACCGATATCCACTGGAAATAGTTTTAAGTTGACTCCTCCCGTCCAAATAGCAAAATTAGGGTATCAACAAAATCCTTGCAGCATATTACGGTTTGGTAGCACATGAATAGTTTGATGGGTACAATGAGGACAAGTGCAGATTATATCAAGCGACTCTGCGGAATTTATCTATCTATATCTAGACCAATCTACAAAGTAAGTTAGGGTTGACACAAACTATCTTAGCTATTGAATTCAATCTGGCTGCACAAGAAATAAACAGAACATCTAAAATGATGTCATAATTGTGCATTTAATATAATCTCTTAATGAAACCATACTAATTATCCTTTACAACCCCTCTTTCAAATTGTGAAGAATCGCATAACCTATTTCTCATTTTAGTCATGATTCTACTCATGACACAATGATGCTAACCTTACTTGCCTATCAACACTATGCATTGTCACTATATGGTGTAGTTTCCATATGGTTTGCGATACAATTAAATGACTAATTTAACAAATTTAAAGAAGAAACCAGAGATTGGTCTCAAATCTGCTGGTATTATGTTATATTTTAAGGGAGGTAACAAATATATAGGACGTAACATCATGTTGATTTCCTTGCTCCAAAACAATAAATGCTTCAAGTCGTGCTGCAATTTACAGATGAGTAATTGACTACTTTTCAACTTGGTAGCAAAAGATATGTCAATTGTCAAGCTTAATGTATGCACATTTTTATCTGCACAGGATCATGATGTATACAGATATTTTATCCAGCATTAAAAAGACTGGAAGGGGAAGTAGCGCAGATCACTTTACTATATACATGGTTTGTTATAGGTTGTTAACAGTGATAATTAGACCTGGTGCAAACTATCTGGTTAGGTGAAATCAAGGATTTCGAGTTGTGCGACTAGTCGATGGCTAGTCTATGAGTCGCAACTCCGAGGTCGACTCAATGTGTCAACTTGACTCATTGGATGAGTCCAGCGACTCATTTAGCTAGTCACGACTAACCTCAACTAGTCCAGCTTTTTGAGTCGAGCGACTAAAAAATAAACCCACTTGTCATATTATTTTTTCAATATTGGCCTGCCCCAGTTCTAAAAAAACTAGATTGAGCTGTCCACTTTTGCCCTGTGAAACTGAAAGCAATCCCGATTCCTGCCGACCCTCTCCGCCGACTGCTGCTGCTCCAGGGTTCACGGCTGTTTTTTCTCTGCTCTACCGGCTACTAGTTCTTGGAGAAGAGGAAGGCCTTGGCCATTGTAGCCAAGGTTTCGCCTGACTCCCTGTACCCAGCCTTCTATTGTATCACATATTTAAAATTTACATACTAGTATTAGACTATTAATAATTATATACAATGGTATTTTACAGTACCTATTGCTGGACGACTAGTCATGACTAGTCTATGAGTTGCTACCCAAGATCGACTCATCAACTCAATAATCCTTGGGTCAAATAGAGTAAAGGGGACTTAATTTACTATTACTACATCGCTATAATTTAAGTAACAGAAGACAGCCCAAGTCGCCACCACCCAATGAAAATAAGCACACAAACAAATCAGAACAGAAGGAATGAAATCAGCTTAAGCTTGAACAACAGGCCTGCACCAGCAAACCTATAAGAGTTCTGAGTCCCAAGGACCCAAACCGAAGTCAAAGCTCATCAAAAAATTCATCCGCAGAATAGAAGTATTTCTACTAAATCACCATAAGTGCGTGCAGCACATATTAAAGTGAAGACGCAGGCATAGGTTCAAAATCGTTGTAGCTAGCATATATATCTAATAAATTCAGTAACTAGCGTCAATGCATGCATACAAAATATTGTTTAACACAAAATGGAATAAAAAACTCGTATCCCCTGAAACCCAGTTTCTACAAATCGAGACAGTTCGGTTCAGATCTCGCGACAGAGGCAGCAAAAAATACACAAGAATAGCTCAGACTAATAGCGCAGAAACTCACCATCCTCGCCTTCTCCTTCGTCCTCCTCCTCCTCCTCCTCGTCGACCTGCGCCTCCTCGTCGAAGAACCCGCGCACGCCGCCGCCGCCCTTCTTCCTCGGCCGCCCGCCGTCGTCGTCCTCGTCCTCCTCGTCATCGTCCTCGATGGCCGAGTCGTCGATGAAGTTGTCCTGGCGCGATCTCTTCCGCGCTCCGCCCCCGCCGCCACTCCCGCTGGCGGCGCGGGAGCGGGAGGCCGCCTTGCCCCGGCCCCTGGCCTCCTCCTCGTAGTCGTCCCCTTCGTCCTCCTCCTCGTCGTCGAGGTCGTATGCCTCCTCCTCGTCCTCCTCCTCCTCGTCGTCGTCGTCGTCGCGGCCGCGGCGAGCCATGGATTTGGCGGCTAGGTTTTCGGGCGCTCGCAAGGCGTCGAGAGAGGAAAGGGGAACGCTCCTCCTCGGACGAGTCGTGCCCGTGCGCGGAAGCGAGGTGTATCCTAGTCCAGTGGGGTGCGGCGCGTCGGTCTGGACCGTTCGATCTTGTCGGGAGCTTTACGATTCCAGATGCAGTGGGCTGGGTCTGTAGTGGCCCAGTGGTTAGACTGTAATTGGTCATGGGTTTTTCCCCTTTGTGACGGACAAATCCGGGTATCGGCGTCAGCTGCTGGAGTTCTGGACAGTGTTGCACTTGTTCCTCGTCGATCTCATCTTTCGTGCAAGCCCTGTTTATACTCTGTCTGCCCTAATATATCTAGTTCTTGTTTTAGGATGAGGAATATAAAAGCAGATGCTAGAATACAGCGGAGATACTAGATCACGACTAGTCAAAAAATGCTTTAGACAACGATCTATGATACAGTACCTTTTAACACTCACGAAGCAGGGTGGGAGTATGGTTGTTAGTTGCTGAAAACACAATGAACATGTTCGGTCAAGTTCTAAAATTCTGTCGAATTTTTTCTTTGGTTTATAGCCTTTGTTCCGACACCGATCTCCCAAATTCTCACGGAGATCTTCCTTTAGCCACCACGACGCTTGATTCATCGCATGCCTTGCCTTCCATTTTTTTAGTGTACATGCATGGGCACAATTGATGTAGTTTTGAACATGGTGATTAGCACTACTAGCTACAATCATGATTGATATCATACGAGTGTGGTTAGATGAACTTTGTACATGTCAGACGACGAGGGACACAGAGGTGTATATCTTCCATAATATGCACGGACGACAGAGGCATGGTCGTTAACGGCCGCAAAGTGCATGGATCGTATCATAGAAAATGCAACTAAAATGTTTAGAATCCTTGGGGATAGTTAAGAGAAAAACACTCATTGTAGAATAACGTTCAAACATCTCTCACGGCCACCCGGTCTAGCCTATCCACAATCTTGCACCCCTCTTATCTTCCTACAAAAACCATTACTTTTTGTTATGATTTTAACTTGTGTCCCCTTGGGGGAGCACTCACTTATCAAAGTACCTTTAGGTTTCCTGTTTCCAAAATTGTACTTCATTTGCCGCTTTTAAACCTAAATAAAGGAGGTACAATAATTTAAATTATTAGTATATTAAGAATAGCTTTGTGTCAATTGTTTACCAGTTTAATATGGATTTTACATGCAACCTACTAAGTAGACATGCTATTGAGAAAACAACTCACATTGATGTTTGTTAGTTTTGACTTCATCCCATAAAGATCTGATACGTTCATATCTGTCATTTTGTAATTGAACATATTGATATTAAAGCGTTAATTCCAAGGATCTTGAGGGTACAAAACTTGCACCAAAATGAGGATATTATTGCTGTCATGAGCGTTTTAGTGGATGTGCTATGTTTGTCCTCAAACAGTTCATAAGTCTTTAGGCATAACTTATAAGTAGACCTGCAGGGAAACTTCCCTTCCTTTTGGATCCGGGTGCCATGCGGGGAGGTTATTGTTGGGTCGTGTAGAGATGAAGCTATCGCAAACAAAAACTTTTCTACGCATCTTCCAATATCTTAGCGGAGGGTTTAGACCACTAGATGTGCAAGTGCATAATTTGGTGTAGCGCGTCGGAGCAGTGCAGATCATGATCCCATCTATCCAACGAACGATGTGTCCTAGTCCTGACAATGCAACACCTCTGATGGTATCCAATCGTACGAGGTGGAGCATCGGTGGTTGAATGCTAGGTCTGGTGCGTCTGCTTCGAGACGTGGAAGTGGTGGCTAAGGTTTCCAACACATGGAATGGTCCAATCGTGCTCCTTGGGCAGCCATCGCCCCACTATATATATAGGGAGTAAGCGTGGGCTCCACAACACTTGCAGATCAGTTCCTAATGCCCTAATATCCATTCACATGAGTCCACGTTGGCCCAGTCTCTGTCCAACTTGGGTC
This sequence comes from Avena eriantha, assembly GCA_910589775.1. Classification (NCBI taxonomy): domain Eukaryota; kingdom Viridiplantae; phylum Streptophyta; class Magnoliopsida; order Poales; family Poaceae; genus Avena; species Avena eriantha. The sequence continues at coordinate 106,727,777 of OU342744.1, forward strand.
CAACCTAACCGGCTCACTGATATTCGGATTTCATCTAACATTTCCGTTCTCTTAAGTGTGCGACCTCGCAGGATCATGATAACCCGAACACGATTGGAATCCGATTCGCAATCGATCAGCTGACAATGGCTTCTAGCAGAACATACCGACTCCCAAGCATCATAGAGTCATGATGACAAACCTTCCCAAATGTAACTTTCTTCCAAGTTCATGTCGCCTCACAATATGCATTGTCAAGCTATAGGAGAGTCACAATATTCTCTTTAATAGCTCAACTCTCTTCTCATTCATGACTATGATTCTCCCGCCTAACATTTAGGCAGATAACTCTCCAGCTAACACTTAGCTTGATTGTGCATGACCATGCTTTCCGAATCAAATCATGCAGAGGGCCTAGAGAATATCTCTAGGAGGGACAAAATCATGTCTTGGTGTTCCACATCATGCAACCTACTTCATAGTCAGCCTGAACTCTGCCTTTCTAACTGCCCTATAACAGAACAATGTTTAATAGAACCTAAATCGGAGGATCCACAACTTGGATTGTGTGATTACCTCAGGATGAGGATTCCATTAATTGATACATACAAATAACAACTTGCTCGTTGTATCTTAATATGGGTTAGTCTGACTCGCTAAACACTTTAGCCGAGACAGTGTAAGTTGGATTGGCATCACCGTACCATGACAAAAGAAACCGAGTCATCAGCTGACTTTCACATTAGTCTAAGTTATGTGTCTAACACAACTTTCCAACTAAGGACAATTTAGTACTCCCCCGTCTCAAAATAGATGTCACGGATTTATCGAAATTTGGATGAATCTAGACACTATTTAGTATATAGATTCGTCCAAATTTTGACAGAACTGCGACATCTATTTTGAGACGGAGGGAGTATGAAAAATATAAATACATAGTTCCACAACCAAATCACATATTCGATAATACATATGAATGTTCATATAGGGGCATTTTTACTTATGAATACACTTAGAAAATATATCATACATGATTGCCTCTAGGGCATATTTCCAAAATTTATCAAAATCGTCACAAATAGGTATTCTAAGGATATTCTTCATATCGTATTCATGGAAAGTTTGTTTGATCATTATCTGAATCCCACTTTTCGATGGCATGGTTGATGAGCTTGTAGACCGGGGATATCATGTGGTGACTTTGGAACAATCATGGTTTTCATTTTGTAATCGAGGGGTCTTACCATACCGTAATATGTTTTCGACTGCTTGTACACTAAATTAGTGCATCCTTGACTAACTTGAAATCCTTCCCGAGGTTGTGCCATGTATGTGAAACACCTTTTGATGCGGAAATACACTTTTGATCCCAAGTGCATTTGCTCCCTTTAATAAAAAAGTCATATTTCAAATTGTAAAAAAAATCAAAAAAAAATTTACGTGTGTATCTGCATATTTGATGTGCTCACATATGGTTTCACGAAAAACCGATATATTTTGTGGACCATGTAGAAAAATACAAAAAATGTGTCATGAAGAGCTTTATTTGCTTTATTTTAGCACCGAGTTTTTTATTTTTTACACAAGCCACACAAAATATCAATTTTTCATATAGAGATGTACGCACAAGTATTTTTTTAAAAAAAATTGACATTTCAAACTTTGTTGAAAATAAAATTCAAATAAAAGGAGCATATGCACCCAGAGCATATTGCCGCGTCCCTTTTGATGGTCCTACCGAGAGGGCATCACCATCTGAGAAGTGCTTAGCTCTCACCAACCTTGTAGACCAAGTCTCGAGGATCTAAAATATTTTCCGTAATTTGGCAAGTTAAATTAGTCAATAACTTTACATATAATTCTCTTAGTTTTCTTTCGGTGAGATAGTTATATCCAAGATAACTGATACATTTATTTTCATTGTCCATTTTGGCATTTTCGCTCAACTAATACCAACATGTCGATGAGATATGTCATCACATAAACCTTTGGTACGATCATAGTAGGCATTTCATAGATTTAAATAGCTTGAGGTACAATTTTTTAGATAGATGGCCAAAGGCCCGACTTTAAATTTATAAAGCCCTGAATGGCTCGAAGGGTACAAGGGTGCTGATCAAAACAACTTACAACGCAACGCACACAACAACCACTAAGAATAGATAAATAAAGCTCTGATTGCCATCGAAGATGCCCGCGAAGAAGCTTGGAACCAGTCGATGATGAAGAAATGACGAGCCTGGGAGCCGGTAGCAGAGACTGGACCAAGAACAACCACCGTGTAGGAAGAAAATTGGCAATCGCCACCATGCCACTGCCGCCCATGTCATCGTTATGGAATCGGCAGTGCCTGTGAGGGCTAGATAGAGGTGTGGGAGTAAGCAGGGAAGCTACGACGGTGTCCGCAGGCGGGATTGGGCACAAGCATGCATAGCGTGACGCAGGAAGTATCCAGGTTCGGGGCTCTCATGAGGAGGTAACACCCCTACTCCTATCGGTCTGACTAGAGATGATGAACACACAAACTACAAGTCACTCCTCGAGCTGCATGCGAGCTAACAGACTAACAGAATCCAACCCTCTCTATGGATGCCCCGTTGCCCCTTATATTGGGTCAAGGCAGCGGCGACAGCGGTCTGGCCGGCTGGCGAGCCCCACAAGCGGGCCCCAACTGACTATTCATCTACAGAGTCTCGCCTCCCTAATGTCTGCTATAGTGTCCCGCCTTCCTTCCGGCACGGGCATAGTGGAGTCCGCCCCGGCCGACAAGGGCGGCGGCCACTGCTCGCGCCCGACACGGGTACGGTCCGCGCTTTCGACCGTCCGTGCCGCCATCTTCTTCTTTACGTCTCGTTAGTGTCTGACTAGGGTGCGGCGTACACTGTGCGCACGTCGCCCTAGTACTCTCGTCTTCCTGGATCGCCACGTCCAGCTGGGATGGTTCATCCGGACTGGTACCTTGGTGATGTCTTCTCATCCGGCTGATTGGTCAGCCGGTTCAAACTGCGTCTAGCATTTTCTCTGGCTTGTCTTCAGTTTTTACTTCCTGCTGCTACCAGCCGGCCAGCAGTTACATTGTTCTTATTCTTATCCGGCTACCCTACCTAGGGGTGATCCACCTGACACTAGCCTCCGAACACGTGTAGATTTCACCCTTGGGGAAATGTGCACGGGCTCCTCTATCGATTTTGAATTTGCATCCGGCTAGAATTTGGCGGTTGGGACATCCGGCGATGTCATTGCTGACGCAAGGATCATATCATATCACATTTACATTCAATGTTATTGTTTGTATATATTTTTGTGTGCTAGTATTAGATACTCGAGGGTAGCCTAATAAGATGATCCCTGTTAAAAATTACCAATGATTGTGTTCCCCCTTAGTGTGCACCACCAAGAAAGTTCTTCGATTTGAGGTAGCACCGTGATGATCGGTTGTCAGACATATCTACGTTCGCATATAGCGGGTGTAATGTTGCACAGCGAAAACACTAAGGTTGAGTTGACGAGCCTAGCATGTGTAGACATGGCCTCGGAACACGGATGGTCGAAAGATCGAGCACGAGTCGCATGAATGATGTGATCAACGTTTAGCATCCACCCTACCACCCACATTGATGGTCGTGACGATCAGGAGAGATGTTGGGAAAGGGGGTCGTGTTATCACTAGAACCCTTCTGGGGATAGATGTTTCTTAGTGGAGTTATAATTAACTCATTTAATTATAAACTTAGTCTAAATTCCTTTTTGCAATTATAAATGTAGAGATGGCTCACAGTGAAGCTTACTTTGCCATTGAGGAGTTGTTAGTTGGTGAGAAACTTAGACTTGATGGATCCAACTTTCCTAGTTGGCTTGTGCGCCTGAATGATCTCCTTACTAGGAATCATGTGGTAGACTACATACACCACACGATGGATTTGACTGAGCCAAACTACCATGAGACCCAACAAGAGCTAGCGGACCACTACTATCATCAAGAGATGTCAACTTACATTCAGATAATAATGCCTTATGGGATGGTGGATGAACTCCATCTGCTCATGGGTGATCTTGATCCATATGTGATGGTAGATCAGCTGAGAGCAGAGTTCATAAGCCATGTGCGCATGTGGAAGCACGAGCTGCTTGGAGAGTTCCTTTCCATAAAGATGGAGGAACACACTTTTCTAAAGAGTCACTTGGCGTGCATGCTTGATGCACACATGAGACTGGTTTACTTCGTGGACTACTGGATGGATGATCCATTTGTGATAGGCGTGCTGCTTCGGTCGCTGCCTTCCAGCTACGAAGGACATGTCCGGAGTAGCCTCATGAGTGGTGATACAGAAACATTAGATTTCCAAGAGTTCATATTATGTTTTAGGAACGTAAAGGTTGAACCAATTGCCGAAGTCATCGATAATGAAGGTATATATTTCATATACAGTTTTATAAATGTTATAATCTTGCAAACACATGTTGTAGTGTTAAGTATATTTGATACGTGTTCTGTTTTGCAGAAAACATATGCTTCTGTATGAGAGGTGCTTGCCGGAGAGGAGGTGACGTTGCGTGCGAATGGCGAGTATGATGATGATGGCCAACAACACTCTCCCTCAACATTTATCACTTAGTTTATGTTTTTGGATAGTTACTGTAATCGATAGATGGTGAACTTGTTTAGTGTGTCTCATACTTCATGAGATGGTTATTCATATAAGTTTGTAACAAACAGTTGTTCCACTTTTATGAATGATTTCTATTCGTATTCATATCTTGTTCGATTATATGTGAATTATCCTTGTTGTTGAAACTAATTGATAATGCATGAATATTTGTAAAATATTGAAAATGCCTTAAAATTACCCAACCTAATGATATCTTCATTACTGAATGAAACCATTTTTTAAATTTGAAGTTACATTGATAATATGTGAAAGACACTTGTATTCTTGTCGCATATAAATCATGCCTAAGTTTGGCAAGATAACTTAAACACCGTGTATTACATGAATACAAAGTGTTTGATGAATTGTTAAAGGAGAATACATATTCGATGTATTATAGTTTAACAAAATGGTAATTATCATTAAATGATTGTTTAAATTTTGTAAAGGAGTTTACCAAAGAAAACATAAGTATGAAATTATTTGATATAATCAAAGTATTTCATCAACAAAAAGTATTAAAGATAAAAGAGAATCTAATTACTAAGATTTGATCAATAGTAATGAAATTTGACTTTATAAGAATGGCATAAAGAAAATTGTAGAATGCAATGCGTTTGAAATGGAAAAGTGCAAAGCATCACAATATGATATTTGATATCAAAGTGGGTGAATATATGGCGCCAAATAAATCGTTGTAGTATAGATGTAAAAGACCAATAGTTAGAAATAGATAGCACTCAATTAGAATATGTAGTGAACCATATAAATTCGTGAGATCGACGCCATATATTGTATGGATCGTCATGTGAAAGTTTTGGGGTTATTCGATATAACCAAAACAATAACGAATAAGTCCTTATAGAGTATTCATTGGTAATTATGAATACGATAGCCATAGCTAGAACCAAAAGAAAAGCAAAACTAGTATTGCTTGGATTTCGGTGCATTCTCGAGAAAGTTCATATTTAGTGATATTTCTCGATTATGGAGCTAATGGAAGATAGTGAAAAAGACGATGAGGATTCAAAACTCTGCATCAGAGTGTTGAGAAACGCAACGGAAAGCATTCCTGAAGAATTCTCTTCACAAAGGAAGGAATCAGTGATAGTGATCATTGTGTTTTCCCCACTGGTGTTTTCACTACATGAAGTAGGATTCAAAAATGCAGCGCATATCTTGTATGGAGACATTTGTGAATCATTTGTCATGATTACCGGAATATGACATGCCTACGAACTACTAAGGAAACAATGGTAAACTAGATTTATGAGAAATCCTAGAGGCAGAATTCACTTAAGATTAAAAAGCAATTCATTGTTGAATCCTACAAGTAAAGGGGTTACTTGAATTTTCCCAAATGACTGCAAAGCCATAGTGGAAAAAGGGAGGTGAATGACAAAAGCACAATTTGTCATGAATAATGTATTGGACAAATTCAAATGAATTTGATTCAAGTGTGCTGAAAGTATAGTGGATTTGAAACTAGTAAGGTACTAGTATCTCATAGTAAATATCTCAGTTTGATAATTTATCAAAGGATTTTGAAATCGTTCAAAACAGTGAGTGGGTATGCAATTTGCATGAAATTGAGTGGGATCTATGAAAGTCTTCCTAAATCAATTTGTGAATGACATATTTTTGAGTGGGGGCAATATAAGTCTCGAACTCAAATGTGTCGGGAACATATTTTGAGTGAAAGCAAAGTAAGTCTCAAATTCAAATATGTAGGAACATATGTTGAGTAAGAGTAGTGACTCATACCCAAATATGTTGGGAATATATTTTGAGTGGGAGCTTAGAGGAATGAATCTTAAGTGTGTATATGACACAAGTAGAATAAAAGCGCAAGTACCGATGAATAATGATTTATAAGGAGTAGAAGTTGATAACAAATGTATTGCGATATTATGCAGTATTCCTAAGAGGGATTCTGAAAAGAGTTTCATAATAGAAGTTAATTAAGGAACTGGTCCTTGATAACTCAAATTAGGAATATAATTAAGTCTAACATCAATGGTTGAAAGAAAGAAAAGGATGATCATCATCCACTATGTTGAGACATAGGTTCTATCTTGGAGAACCATGATGATAACTTAACATAATATATGATCCAAGAAGGATGTTTGAAAAGTGATTAAGTTCGAATCACGAAATGTTGAGCTAAGTTTGTCCATAGTGTCTGATAGAGAACTATAGACATGTTTTCAAATCCATAAAGGATGGCATATCTTAAAGCATAAAGGGTTATGTTATAAGGAAATATGTTGGAAACTCCTGCATCAATAATACCGACTAAAGTCAAGTAGGAAGCAAGGTGAACAAAACATCGAAAGTTGCACAGGGTGCACTAGTGTTTCGATAATTACATTTATAATAGATAAGGGTACCATCTAAGGTGATGTATAATGTTATGGCGGGGCTAGTTCGCTTTTAACGTAGAATGATGTGTCCTAGGGCACAGGCTCCTGGAATCCGGCCTCGTTCTACTGCCATAACGACGATGCATACACAAAGATGCTATCATGTGATGATAAAGTATTAATGTCAATCAAGGTGACATTAGTAAGTTGCAAAGGATTTGGGACTATAAAGCACAGACCCAAGACTCAACCTATTCCATGAGTAAGCATGTTCAGGGTACCAGGATGTATGGTGCCAATGATTAAGAACAAATGCAACTAGTTTATTTGTACTCTAGTGCAAGTGGGAGACTGTTGGAAATATGCCCTAGAGACAAATAATAATAAGGATTATTATCATATTTCATAAAGTTTATGATTAAGTTTTGTATCATGCTATAACTGTATTGAAAGGAAACGTCAATACATGTGTGATATATAAACAACCAGGGGTTCCCGATGAAACTCTAGTCACTTGTTCATTGGTCAACATATGATCAAAGTTTTCTGATCATGTGGCATTTATGCTAGTTGGAAATGGAGTCAACTCATTCAGAGAATGAGATGATGAACCAATACCCAACCTAAACATCCTGACCTGATCATGTCGCGAAGTTCAAGTTACGATGATTAGAATAGACCTAGTAGACTATTCCTTAGACTGTGAGACTATATCAATCACTATCTCTCGAGAGTGCTTAGATAACATCAAACGTCACTTTTGACAGAGTGATCATAAAGGTGTGATCAGGTATTTAGAGGAACCATAGAGGCAATATATGTTAAGAGTGGGATTTGTCCATCCGCGTGACGGAAAGATACTCAAGGGCCCACTCGGAGAAGTTGTATCCAATAGATGTGCAACATGTGATTTGATCATAGGGATATCACTTGTCGAAACGAGTCAAGTAGCATTATTCGATAACGAGATTGAACACAACATGGTGATGTCATTGATCAGATCTCGGGCAATGCAAGTATCGAGAGACAAAAGGAATAAGACGCGGCAGTCATGGTTCAAACGATGAAAGATCTTCGTGGAATGCACATGGGTCACATGGCCATCCAGGTCCCTCTGTCGATCATTGGTCCGGGAGTCTCCCGACCATGTCTGGAGTGTTCCCGAACCATGGGGTATCACGCTTAAGGGCTTGATGATGCTTAGAGAGTGTTTATAGGATCAGTAGAATCACCGAAGAAGAGAAGAGAGAAAACCAGAAGGGTTTCGGTAAGTCCGGAGGATGTCCGGAGTGGAGGTGGAAGGTGTTCCATGGCCACAAAGATTGAATAATATGTGAGTGAATGTTAAATATTGATTTAATCATTTATTCGTAATTATTTAATAAAAGATAAAATCAATTAAAAGGCTTAATGGGCCAAATCCCGGAGGGGAAAGGGCCCAAGAGGGGGCCGCACCTCTAGGAGGGGCCAAGGGGGTGGCCAGCGGCCCTATTAGGCCAGCCCCCACGTGGGGGCCATGGGGGGTGGCCGGCGGCGCCTCCCCCACCTCCTCCTCCTTTAGTCCCACCTTGGGACTTTGAGGGAGGTAGTACCTCCCCTTCCCCTATACATAGTGGGGTATTTTGACCAGAAAATACAAACAATATTCAATAAAGGTTTCCTCACTTTTGGGGAGACCTCCAATAGAAATTTCTCTCTCTCTCTCTCTCTCTCTCTCTCTCCTGTGATCGTAGCCCCAAGTTCGAACTATGTGAACGAGAGACATCTTCACTGCGGAGCACCGTCGCGCTGTGGGATTGGGATCCAGGAGCTCTACTTCCACAACTGCTGCTGGATCAGGGAAGCGGGAGTCATCGCCAGGCATCGGACGTGTGTAACTCCCCACAAGGTGTCACACTTGGGGCACTAGGACTTGTTGGAGCCACAGGAGCGCAAGGACTTCATCACGACCTTAAGGTCGGCTTCGGCTCATCTACATCAACCATGCTCTCCTGAGAGTTGACAACGCTTTTCGGTCTTCAAGGGTAAGTTCGCAAAAATACCCTCCCGTTACTACATTACTAATAGATAGGTCCCGGCAGCATGAGGGGTTCAGGAGCGTAGGGTAAAAATTTATCGTTTTCATACGCGAACTCCTACACCTCTTATGTCCCGACACTCGCATATATCTTATCCTGCCATTTTATCCAGTTGAACATCTTCAGCCGGGGAAACTACCATTTTCAGTGGGGCGCGTCAGTGCACCAACTGGGTGTAGCCCCCGAGATTCGGAGTAGTTGACGAATATAAGTGCTTCGAATCTTTCTCTCTCTTTCTTTCCTTCAAATTCTGTCCTTCTGTTCGACTGAGACTCCTTAGTCATTGGAAGCACCCTAGACCTTGGCCCTGTTTGACCTGCCTTGACTGGCTGGTTAAGTCCAACCGAGCATAAACTATAACTTCTAGTGGGGGCGCGTCAGCGCACCCACTAGGTGTATCCCCGAGATTCGGAGTGGCTGACGATGACAGGTGTTTCAAATCATTATTTTCTTGTTCTTGTCCACACCTTGACCTGAACATCTGGTTGAACTCCTTCAGTCGGACGGGAGCCACATGATTCCACTAGGGGCGCGCGAGCGCACCCAGTGGGTGTAGCCCCCGAGATTCGGAGTAGTTGACGAAGACAAGTGCTTCAAATCTTGCATCCACCTTGCAACTGGCTCGGCGTAGCCGGGTGAAATAAACATATGACAAAAAAATGAAATGATCATTAGCATACTGATATACATAATATGCAGGATACACATTGCTAACCGGATAATTGTTTTGCTTATTGAAAATACTAGCGCATGCTTTTCTAGGCACATAGTGACTTTCTCGTGCGTTGTGTTGTTTATGTTGTGTCCTTGCCTGGCAGCCGGGTTGCGGTCTACAGCTGGATACGAAGGGGGAGCTGACAATACTTAATGCATGGTACTGGAGGCTTAGCAGCCGAAAAAATACGAACTAGGCACTTGGCCGGAATGTCCGAACCGTCGCATCTTTCACCGTTTTTCATGTGGGATGCCTCCAGCTTTTGCTCTTGCTAGCCGGACAACCGGGTTGCAGTCTATAGCTGAGACGAAGAGTGATTCTTTGACACCATCACACACTACTAAGCCGGTTTATAGAATCAACAGGTCGGGCCAATCGGCGAGCCCCGAATCGGAAGCTGCCGGAGCCAGAAAAACTGAAATCAAAATAACATACAAATTTCTCGCAAGGAGCCCCTGAGGATTGCTCAGGGTTCCACATATTTCATTCATTCATTCATGGGGTTCACGGGATACATACACTATCATACGACTAGGTGTAAAATGGACGAAGTAGGGCTGCATTCCAGGGAAGCTGGGTTTCTTCGTCCAACTTGTCCATCTTGTTCTTGCGTGGTTGCTGCGCATCGATAAGGTAGTAGGAGTTGTTGCGCAGGGCTTTTCTAATGATGAAGGGGACCTCCCAAGGCACAATAACTTGTGCATGCCCCTTGTGTCCTATGTAGTAGGAGGACCAGATCGCCCTCACGGAACGTGACGGGCCGAATCCAGCTCGAGTGGTAATGGCGCAGACGCTATAGGTACAATGCCGACCTTGATAGGGCTAGCTCGCGGGCCTCCTCAAGGAGGTCCACGCTATATTCTCATGCCTCCTAGTTTTCCTTCTCCATGTAGAGGAGTTTGCGGGGCGAGTCGAACTCGATGTCTGCCGAGAGGAAAACCTCCAAGCCGTAGACGAGGAAGAATGGTGTGAAGCCTATTCGGAGTGGTACGTAGGCTCCACAACATGGCTGGAAGCTCCTCGATCGAGCAGCCGGGCGACCGCTCTAGCAGCTCGATTAGTCGCGGCTTGATGTCGGCTAGCACCAGGCCATTTGACCTTTCGACCTGCCCGTTGGACTGCGGATGTGCGACAAATGCTAGGTCCATCCGAATCCCCTTGTTGCTGCAGAATCAAGCGAAGGCCCCCTTGGCGAAGTTCGTGGTGTTGTCTGTGATGATGTTGTGGGGGTACCCGAACAGGTTGATGATGTCTGTAAAGAAGGTGACGACCGTGGCCCCGTCCAGCTTCTGGATAGGCTTGGCCTCTATCCACTTCATGAATTTGTCCATCGCCACCAGCAGATGGGTCATGCCCGCGTGAGCCCGCTTGAAAGGACTGACCATGTCCAGTCCCCAAACAGCGAAGGGCCACATGATCGGGACGGTTTTGAGCATTGCAGTCGGCATGTGCCTTTGCTAGATTAAACATTGGCACCTGTTGCACACGCAGACCAGCTTCTCCACATCATCGAGTGTGGTGGGCCAATAGACACCATGATGGAACGCCTTGGAGACTATTACCCGGGATGAAGCGTGATCCCGCACTCGCCCTGATGGATGTCCTTCAGCAGCCGCTAGCCTGTGTCTACGTGGATGCACCGCTAGAATATGCTGGAGACACTACACTTGTACAACTCCTTATTGATGATGGTATACGTGTGCGCCCGCCGCCTGATCTGCCTGACCTCCACCCCATCATCCAGAAGTTCTTCATTGGCGATAAAGTTCATGAAGGGTGATACATCCAAAACGTATCTACTTCCCCGAACACTTTTGCTATTGTTTCTCCTCTAAACTTGTGTAATTTGGATACAACTAACACAGACTGATGTTGTTTTCAGCAGAATTATCTTGGTGTTTAGTTTTTGTGTAGAAAATCAACTATCAGGAAAAATCCCGGAAAATATGCCAAAAATCCTATTTCACCAGAAGATTCACGGAGCCAGAAGATGAGACGGAGGAGGGCCACGAGGGGCCCACACCACCTGGCCGCGCGGGCCAGGCCTGGCCACGCCTGGGGGTGGTGTGGCCGCCTCGATCACCCCCTCGGCCTCCCTCTTCGCCTATAAGATGCCTCCTGACCTAAAAACCAAGGGGGTTCGACGTTTTTTCAGAAAGAGCTCCGCTATGCCACCACCACCAGATTCCGCAAATCAGAACTAGAAACTCTGTTCTGACACCCTGCTGGGACAGGGAATTGAAGGAGATCATCGCCATCATTGTCACCATCGCTTCTCCATCAACCATACATGATTCCCCCATCCATCAGTGAGTAATCCCCCAATGTAGGCTATGGTGATGGTAGGGATTGGTTGAGATCGTTCATGTAATGGCATCAGATTGTGAGGGCATGGTGCCTAGTATCTATTATTAGTGCTTTTTTGACTTTGTTGCAACTGTTTATGCTTAATGCTTGTCACTAGGGCCCGAGTGCCATGATTTCAGATCTGAACATGTTATTGATTCATTATGATAGTATCGTCTTACCTGCAAGTTGTATACACACGTTGTTGTCCGGAACCAAAGGCCCCGAAGTGACAGTAATCGGGATAACCGGAGGGAATGGCTTTGATGTGAGGATCACATATGTTCATGGAGTGTTAATGCTTTGCTTCGGTGCTCTATTAAAAGGAGCACCTTAATTGCCAGTAGTTCCCTTGAGGCCATGCTGCAAACGGGATGGCAGAACAAAAGATGTTGTGCAAGTTCTCATTGCGAGCACGTATGACTATATATGGAACACATGCCTATGATTATTTAGTACTTAGATGCTTTATCTTATTTATCTGCAAATGCCCTATGTCTTGATTGCTATATGAATTATCTTGTCCATGCAACGCCCGTCCATCCATCCCTATGCCTACCACACTTTAATCCTACTGTTTACTTCAATTGTTACTACTGTCTTTACTTCTACTACTACTATTACTTTGCTATGCTATTACAAAACTATTGCTACTGATAAACTGCTGTGAGCAAGATTGTTTCTAGGTGCAGCTGAATTGGCAACTCGGTTGTTAAGGCTTATAAATATTCTTTGGCTCCCCTTGTGTCAAATCAATAAATTGGGTTTCACTTTCCTCGAAAATACTGCGATACACCCCCTATACTTGTGGGTCATCAAGACTATTTTCTGGCGCCATTGCCGGGGCGCATAGCTCTATTTATTAAATTCACTTGGAATCACTATTGTTCGCTGCCATCCATCCATCATGGGTAAGTCCCATGATGTCAAGGTTCCTATTTTACCATCCACTACAAGGAGAGGTACGGTTCTGAACACCTCTGTTGCTCTTGATTCACCATCTGTGATGAGTAAGCTCCTTACACCACCCCATACACATGCTACACATACTGCTACTACTGCTGAATCTGAAACTTCTGATACTTATGATGCTGCTTCTACTATGCTTGATAAGAGTGGTTCATTAGGTCCTTTCCTAGATGCTACGATTGTTAGAACTATAGCTGAAAATACTGAAACTCCTAATGAAGACATTACTACACCTGTCAGTTCACCTGAGTCTATAGAGAGCTATGATATCGAAGATGGATATATAGAAATGAATGATGAATTTATTAAAGAATGTCAAAATACTCATGATAAAAGTGTTATTAAGAGTCTCCTTGAGAGGCGTACTATAAAACCCAAATTATCCCCTAATGATAAGTTTGCTACATCTCCCATAAACATTAAAGATAAGGATTATGATTTCTCTCTTGATTTATCTTACATAACCATTGTTGAGAAATAACCTTTTTGTGGAACTAAGAATGAAAGTGCTGTAGCACATAGCTTTCTACCATGAGTAGCCTATTTTCTGATGATATTAAGATGCTCACCTACTTTATTGCTAAAATTCCCTTTTCACTGAAAGGAGAAGCTAAAACTTGGTTTAATAATTTACCTCCTGGGTCTATTGATAGCCCTGATTGCTTGATTAGTACCTTCCTTCAGAAAATTTTCCCTCCTAGTGCTAGACATGCCATTTTGCAGGAACTTTTTGATTTTAAATAGGGAGAAAAAGAGGTATTGCCTGAATCATGGGCAAGGTTTTGTGCTTTGATTCATGCACAGGATGGATGTCCATTACCTAAGAATGAGCTTCTTGATATATATTATAATGGACTAACTGAAGAATCTAGGACATACCTAGATAGTTGTGTTGATTGTGTTTTCAGGAATAGAACTCCCAAAGAAGCTAAGGAATTAATGGCTAAAATAAGCAAGAATTATGATGACTGGACTCCACCTGAGCCAATTACGCCTGATACAGCTACACCCGAGTTAACTGTGCCTGCGCCAACACCAACAACAAAGAAGAGGGGAGTTATTGAACTAAATGATGAAGTGATGAAGGAAGCTAAGAAATGTCTTAAGGAGAAGGGTATTAAAGCTGAAGACGTGAAGAATTTACCTCATATAGAAGAATTATGTAAGCCAATCTCCCACTCATCCACTATTGAGGTACACTCTCTCCAACATTTTGATGAAGGTGATATTCCTTACTCTAAAACTCCTGATCAATGCTTGGAAGAATTTGATGTTTTTATTGTTAAGCAAGATAATTTTAAAAAAAGAGTGCAGAATCATTTAATGGAAAACTCTAGAGATATTATTGAGTTGAAGGATATTGTGGAAAGGACCTCTAATGATGTTAAAATGCTTGTTAAACATTTCCAAATGGTTCAAACTCAAATTGATTAGCTTATTAAAGTACAAAAAGATTTGCTAGTTAATGCTTCTAAAGAAAAACATGCTTATGAAATTAGAACTAGAAGTGGTACTGCCACCCAGGATCCTCTATATCCTGAGGGGCATCCTAAAAGAATTGAGCAAGATTCTCAACAAATTGAAAATAGTAGGGCTTCTCCTAAGAAAAGGAAAAAGAAACATAAAACTATTGTAGAATCTTATGAACCTGCTAAAGATCCTAATAGTATATCTGTCTCTGATGCTGAAACTGAAAGTGGTAATGAGGAAAATGAGGCTCGTGATAAAGAAAAAGTTGAAGAAGAACCAGAAAGACACACTAAGAATACTAAATACACTAAAGAAGATTTTGTTGCTAAGAAACATGGTAGTGAAAGAGAGCCTTGGGTCCAAAAACCTATGCCTTTCCCTGATAACAAAAACAAGTCAAAGGAAGACGAACACTATAATAAGTTTTGTGAGTGGATGAAACCTTTATTTTTGCAAATTCCTTTGACTGATGCTATTAAATTGCCTCCTTATTCAAAATACATGAAGGATTTTGTCTCTAATAAAAGGAATATCCCTAATGAGGAAATTTCTACTTTGCTTGCTAATTATTCCTTTAATGGTAAGGTTCCAAAGAAACTTGGAGACCTAGGGATCCCAACTATTCCATGCTCTATTAAAAACAATTATGTTAGAACTGCTTTGTGTGATTTGGGGGTAGGAGTTAGTGTTATGCCTTTTTCTCTCTACAAGAGACTTCAATTGGAGAAACTAATACCAACTGATATATCTTTGCAAATGGCTGATAAATCTACTACTATTCCTTTTGGTATATGTGAAGATGTGCCTGTTCAACTGGCTCATAATTGCTTGATATTAACTGAATTTGTTGTGCTTGAAATGCCTGAAGATGACAATATGTCTATTATTCTTAGGAGACCTTTTCTTAATACTGCAGGAGCTGTTATTAATTGCAATCAAGGAAAGGTAACTTTTAATGTTAATGATAAGGAGCATACTGTCTATTTCCCCAAGAAGATTGATAGGAATAATGGCTTAAATTCAATTGAAAATATTGAGGGCATTCAAGTTGGAGAAATATATTTTCCCATACCAAGAGAAAATATGAAATTATTATGATTGGGACCATTGCTATCAAGGTTGAGGTAACATAATCATTTAGTGGAATACAAAGTTTTGTTTCATATAAAATTGTTTTGGTAGCAAGACCTGATCAACGTTGTTAACAAAGGGATTTTAATTAACAAAACAATGTTTTCACCATGATTATCTTCGCTTAATTTTATTTTATCCATTTTAGTTTTTGCTTTCCCTTAGTCTACTATTCTATTGCTAGTTGCTTGCTTATTAGAGTGTCTTAGAACTTCTGAAGTTTTAGTTTTGTTTTGAATTTGCATCTTTCAAAAAAAATCTTTCTGCCAGAAATTCATTCATCAATACCTGAAAATTGCTCAAAAATAAAGTGTCTCGATTTTTTTAGAAAATTCATATTAAATTTTTACGTGAAAAAAGGCACAGAGAAGTCCTGAGGAGTACCAGGGGGGCCCACCAGGCAAGCACACCACCTGGTGGCGCGGCCACACCAGGGGCACGCCTGGCCATGGTGTGGGCCACCCCTGGCCCTCCACTTACTCTCTCACTTGCCACTTCTTTCTCTCTCCCGAGAAAACACCAGTTCATTGCTCAAACTTGAATTCCTACTGTTCTTGCTCGTGATTTTTTGATCTCCTTGCTCAACCTATCTTTGCTACTGAGATTTGGAGCATTTGTTCTTCGATATGTGACTCCTTCGCTTGTCCAAGTAGATTTGTGTTTAGTGGATTATATCTTGAGTATTTTGCTACTGTAGGTGACAGGTTTGGTGAGCTTGTAAGCTTGTTCGATGGTTAGAGAAATTGTTTTGATGCATGTTTAGGCCTCTTACAAGTCCCTATAAGTAGTTCCTTTCATTTTGTAATCACTCTGCAATCACTTGTATAATGGTTGTCTAAAATTTCAGAAAAGAGGATGGATGAACACCAACTCAACCAACATGAATTAAGGGTGCTTGCGGTTATGAAGGTTCACCGTGAGGAGGAAGTTTTTCCTTCTATCTATCCATGCCCCTAATTCATGAGGGTTGCAGGGATTTCTCAAGATTTCAATACTTTAATTGCTAATGCAAGATTGGAGCATTTTGTGGGAGATGAACCCTACCAATTTGTGAAGCTAACTATGTCTGTGGTGCAGGACTTTCGATTTAGTTGCTCTTTGCCTAACCCCATGGTTCACTACAAAATTTACAATATAGCTGTCGACCTTCCTTTTGATGATTTTTGTGTAGCTATTAAAGTACCCCAGAGGGGATCGTGTGAAAGGATTAGAGAGCGACTTACACCACTCATGGACTTGTATGCGGAGATTTGCCAAGGGAGCAGCTTCTCAAAGGAGAGTGATAAAATTCGTAATATTCATCTCCCGTCTATTCGCTACTTTTCCTACTTTATTGCCAAGTGTGTTCTCGCTAGGAAAACTGCTAATAAATTATCCTCATATGATCTAGCATTCATCTCAGCTGCTTTAAAACAAGATACGACTTATAATTTGGGTGCCTTGATAGCTTTCCGTCTTGCTGCTAACCGCGAGAAAGGTGGAATTTGTGGAGGGCTCATCGCGAATTTGTGGAGGGCTCATCGCCTCTCGTCTATTAGCTTTGCATGGTGTAGTGCCTCATCATTTGGACCTACAGTTTCCCATAGAGAGGCTTGACCTTAATTCCATGATACAACATAAATTCGTTTCTTCATGGGCTAATTTGAGTGATTTGTCTTATGAAATAACCTTTCTTAAGGCTGGTTGGAGAAGGGGTAAGTCAAAGCGTGTTGTTCTTCTGCCTGCACCTGTTTTGTTTAATCTTGATACCAGGGTAGGATGGTCACTCACTAAGGAAGAGCTCGATGCGTATCTGGGGGAGCTCTCCCAGCAGGAGCAAGATACTGGAAGGGGGGCTATAGATGATTCGGTCCAACCCTCGAATGAGGGGGAGTCTTCGTACCAGCAGCCTACCTATGATTGGAGAGATTCTTATTCTTCCCAAGGACCTAACCACGATCATTCTTATGATGACCCGCTAGCTTGGAATCCTTACCCGCGTTGGGGTTGATACCCACTTAGGCCAAAAGCTTAAGCTTGGGGGGAGGTACGCCGACATCACACTCATCTACATATCATGTTTAGTCGGCACTTTGTATATCCATGTTTTGCTTTCTTTTTATTTTTTGTTCTTGCTTTGTTTCTGCTTTCCAAAACACAAAAAGACCAAAAATATTTTCGTTGTTTCTCTTTGTTTGCTTCTTTGTCTTTTTAGCCTTGATTTGTTTATCCCTTTAGCTTTGCTTTGATTATTTGAAAAACCCAGAAAGATTTTCGCTTTGTTTGTTCTTCCTTTTGGTTCTTGCATTTAAAAATCGAAAACCCAAAAATATTTGTTGTTCTTCTTTGGTTTTGTGAAGTTTGTTGCAGGGTTCAGTAGTCCTGAGTGGAGTTTGGTTTCATGTTATTATTCAAGCCACACAAGTGAAGGGCAATAATGAAGATTAATGACAAACTTGAGTTGTGGTAAGAGGCTGGTAATGAACTCTATTTGTTTTCATTTTTGTACATATACTCATCATTGTGGGCATGCTTAGTCTGTTTATGTAAGGTGTATGTTATTTATGGATGCTTGATGGCCCAAAATATATCGAGCTCGTTGGGGAACCCTAAGAGGAAGGTATGATGAGCACATCAACAAGTTTTCCCTTAGTTATGAAACCAAGGTTATCGAACCAGCAGGAGCAAGGAAACACCTCCAAGGTGTTGTTCCCAACTTGGAATCCTGCATAACACAATCATAGAACTTTGTCCCCAACTTACAGTGAGGTTGTCAGTCTCACCAGTTGTCTAAAAACAAAGGATTAAACGTATTGTGTGGAAGATAGTAATAGCTTGCAGAAAGTAAACAGAAAATAGTAAATAGTTGTATATTGATGGTAAAAGAAAGGAACGGGGTCCATAGTTCACTAGTGGTGATTCTCCTTAAGATAGATGACATGTTGGATGAACAAATTACAGCGGGGCAATTGACAAACATCGAGAAAGCATACATGCATATACTAATCATCTTGACTCCTTTGAGATTTGATTGGGCATTACAACATTATACAAAGACTGTAATCCAACTGCATATATGACTAATAACCCACCTTCAGGTTATCATCCGACCCCCCTCTAGTATTAAGTTGCAAGCAACAGATAATTGCATTAAGCATTGCGTGTAAAGTAAACAATACGATTGTTCTATGAACAAACGATTGATGTTTTCTCCCTAGTAGCAATAACACATTGATACATTGCAAATGTATCTATAATTTTTGATGTTCCATGCTTGGTTTTATCCACTTTCTTGTGTTTTGTCCACACTTTGGAGTACTTTTCATATGATTTCTTGGACTAACCTATTAACAAGAGCCACAGGGCCAGCTGCCTGTTTTCTGCTGTTTTTGGTTCCAGGAAAGTCAGAAAATGAATATTCTCGGAATTGGACGGGACAAAAGCCAAAGTGCCTATTTTTTTGGAAGTCATCAGATGCCAGAGTACAAGACAGAGAGGGGCCAGGGGCCACCACACCACCTGGCCGCGCGGCCCAGTCTGGCCCGCGCCAGGGGGTGGTCTGGCCGCCTCTAGCACCCCCTCGGCCTCCCCTTCCGCCTATAAGATGCCCTCGGGACGAAAACCCTAAGTACCCGATCAAAAATCCACGAAAGAGTCTGTAGCCGCCGTCATCTCCATCCCTAGATCGGGAGGGATCTGAAGCTCTTCCTGGCACCCTGACGGAGAGGGGAATTCACCCTGGAGGCCTTCTTCATCGCCATGCAAGCCTCCGATGTGATGCGTGATTAGTTCATCCTTGGACTACGGATCCATGTAGTAGCTACATGGCTGGTTCTCCTCCTTTGTGCTTTCATGTCTAGATCTTGTGAGCTCCATTCATGATCAAGATCATCTATTTGTAATTCTGCATGTTGTGTTTGCGGGGATCCGATGGATATTGAGATGCTATTTCAGATTGATTATTGATTCTATCATGTCTTTGTTATTTGTGATCTTGCATGCTTTTTGTTGTTAGTAGCTATCTTGGCCAAGTAGATGCTAGCAACTCCAAGAGTTAGTATTTATGCTCGATAGTGGGTTCATGCCTCTAGTAATCTAGGGAAGTGACAGAAATCTCTAAGGTACTAGATGTGTTGTTGCTACTAGGGAGAAAACAACAATCCTTTATTCATAAAACAATCATATTGTTTACATTACACGCAATTCATAAAGAAATAATCTGTTGCTTGCAACTTAATACTAGAGGGGGTACGGATGATAACCTGAAGGTGGATTATTAGTCATAGATGCAGTTGGATGGCGGTCTATGTATAATGTTGTAATGCCCAATCAAGTCTCAAAGGAGTCAAGATGATTAGTATATGCATGTAGTGCTTTCTCGATGTTTGTCAATTGCCCCGCTGTAATTTGTTCACCCAACATGTTATCTATCTTAAGGAGAGCCACCTCTAGTGAACTATGGATCCCGGTCCTTTTCTTTACATACAATCTATAAACTGTTTACTGTTTACTGCTTTGTGTTTACTTTCTGCAAACTATTACTTCTTTCCATTCGATAAGTTTAATCCTTTGTTTTCAGCAAAACACGGTGAAATTGACAACCTCATCGCAAGTTGGGGACAAAGTTCTGTGGTTGTGTTATGCAGGTCTCCACGTTGCTACTAGCACCGGTAGTGCGCTCTGCCAAGGCTCAGATAGCAACACCTTTGGGGTGTTTCCTTGCTCCTACTGGTTCGATTAAACCTTGGTTTCATAACTGAGGGAAACTTGCTGCTATGCTCATCATACCTTCCTCTTGGGGTTCCCAACAAGCTCTACATCAACACTGAGCCATCACACATCTAGTACCTTAGAGATTTCCGTCACTTCCCCAGATTACTAGAGGCATGAACCCACTATCGAGCATAAATACTCCCTCTTGGAGTTGCTAGCATCTACTTGGCCAAGATAGCTACTAACAACGGAAAGCATGCAAGATCACAAATAACAAAGACATGATAGAATCAATAATCAATCTGAAATAGCATCTCAATATCCATCGGATCCCCGCAAACATAACATGTAGGATTACAAATAGATGATCTTGATCATGAACGGAGCTCACAAGATCTAAACATGATAGCACAAAGGAGAAGAACCAACCATCTAGCTACTACATGGACCCGTAGTCCAAGGATAAACTACTCACGCATCACACCGGAGGCTTGCATGGTGATGAAGAAGGCCTCCAGGGTGAATTCTCCCCTCCAGTAGGGTGCCAGGAACAGCTTCAGATCCCTCCCGATTTAGGGATGGAGATGATGGCGGCTATAGACTCTTTCGTGGAATTTTGATCGGGTACTTAGGGTTTATGTATCAGAGGCAATATATGCGAAAGGGGAGGGCGAGGGGGTGCCCTAGGCGGCCACACCACCCCCAAGCGTGGGCCAGGCCTGGCCTCGTGGCCAGGTGGTGTGGCCGGCCTCTGGCCCCTCTCTGTCTCTTCTTCTGGCTCCGTGTCCCCCTTGGTGAAATATTGACTTTGGCTTTTGTCCCGTCCAATTCTGAGAATATTCATTTTCTAACTTTCCTGGAACCAAAAATAGCAGAAAACAGGCAGCTGGCACTGTGGCATCTTGTTAATAGGTTAGTCCAAGAAAGTGTATAAAAATACTACAAAGTGTGGACAAAATATAAAAAAGTAGATATAAACCAAGCATGGAACATCAAAAATTATAGATATGTCAGCAACGTATCAACATCCCCAAGCTTAACTCCTGCTCGACCTCGAGTAGGTAAGTGATAAAAAGAAAGAATAATTTTTGAGGTGACATGCACCATCACTTGATAGCTGGGATCATAGTACTTTAACATAGCATGCAAGATATAGTTCTAACAATAAGACATAGAACTATGTTGTAACATGAAAAGGCACAAACAACGAATTCATGAATAACAATGCTTTGCAAGACGTTTGTTTGTTTCACACAAAGAAAGCATAATGAGAATGGTATTCAGCTTGTCCCTCATAGTGTAGCAAAACATAAATGCATGGGACACCTTCAAAGTTCATAAGGGTGACTAGATACAAATAGTTTAAGAACAAACAATATCAAAGTTATGAATCAATCAACAAGTCTTGGGACAATGCACATTAAACTAAGAATGGCCACTATGATCTCTTAATAGGTGCATAAAGATAGAAGATGGAGACTCAACATAAAAGTAAAAGAAAGGCCTTCATGGAAGGAAGCAGGGATTCAAGTCTCATAAAGAGCTTCCAAAAATTATGGTGCTTGTTAGCTTTCAGCTCTCATTGCCCCTATCATAAGCATCTTGAAGTGATTAAGGTTAAAGTGAACAAACTATGGAGTATATGCTTGACAAAGTATAAGTTGGAAATCTCATGTCCCTTGAATACGAGGGCCGCTCCTCATGCTACTCAAGTTTATTTACCGGTAAGTTCTTGTCATAGTAAGTACATGTGTATCATAGAGAACCGCCAATGGGGTACCCCTTGCTCGATGATACGGAAGAATCCCCATATCAAAATGACAAGGAAAGCAGACAACGAGCATCTCAGCAATCTTCTTATTTACCACGAGAAAATGGTACTTTTTTCTCTCTTTCCTCTTTTCTCATCTCTTTTTTTATTTTTTTCTCAATCTCTATCTCTTTTTTATAAGAAGAATGCTTCATAGATTGCTCATTATGGCTACGCTGCAGGTTTCCACCATGATTAGGCATGGATTAGACTAGCAGCCCAAGTGTTTCTCTAACACACATACATGACTCCATGGACTTACAAGCTCCCCTTTCATTTCACACCAACGACATCCATAAACAAAAGAGCATGATATCAACTAGGTACAATGTATACGTGCAATGTTGAAAGCGTTCCCCATGACAGCATGGTTCGGCTAATTCCCAACGTATAAGTGCAAGCATATACAACATAGATGACACAATGGTTCAAGTTTATTAAGGCCAAGAAAAGTAAAGTGTGCCATCAAGTTCGTGTGAGCTTTAATCACTAATTTTCACATAACAAGTTTAATTCGGAAGGTAGATAAAAACATGAATATGCTTGGAATATCAAATGCTAACAGGTAGGTATGATGGACTCTTTGGAATAACTTGGTTTTATTTGGAGTTGGATGCATGAGTGGAACTCACACTTGGTTATGGAGGCTAGCAAAAGACTGGGAGCGACCAACTAAGAGAGCAATAATGGCCATAATCATGCAAATCATTTATTAAAGCATAAAGTGATATTACAAGTCGAAAACTAAATGATCATCGAGGCTATGGTGACTTGGGATAGTCATAACATGGTGTGAGCATGCGCCAAGTCGACCCAAATAAAGCATCAAAGGAGAATACCACAATACTATGCTTTAATATGTTAAAACAACGCATGATTCTTTCAAGGCACATTAAGAAATCTCAATTGTTTATAACATGTCATGCTACAACAAAAATCACTAAGCATAAAGCCAAAACAATATCAAGCATGATATGACAAAGCATAGGCCATAGTAAAAAACAAGCTCCTTTTACCACTTAAACATGAACTTTTCCTACTCTTTTCCAATCCAAACCAAACTTATTTGAAAACTAATGTATGAATGAGGGGGTCCAACCAATTTATTCAAGAAAACTAAGCAAACCAAGCAAATGAAAACAAAAAACAAAAACGAAAACAAAGACGCTCCAAGAACAAAACAACCGTGCATGAAACAATAAAAATGAAGTGTTTGGAAGAAACCTGAGATTTTTATTGATGAAGAAGGGGATGCCCTTTGACGCTTGTACTTCTTGGATATTTCTTGGGGTGACACGGGTGGCATCTCCAAACTTGAGCTTTAGTCCATTCTTCATCTCATTACATCATTCTTTCCATACACCTAAAAAATTTCCTTCATACAAAACTTTATACAATCTTTATTAGCAACATTAGTGTACTCAAGATAATAAGTCTTTGGGTTCAGTTTCAACACCAATAAAACTTCCATTAAAACAAAAGCTACTGTAGCACTTCCCTCAAAAAACTCAGTTCCCTAAAAAGAACCCAAAAAGGAATCAACAAGAAGCAAATACAAATAATGGCAGAAATCTGTCAAAACAGACCAGCAGGTAAAAACCAATTTTTTTAAAGATCTTATGTAGCTCAAATCGAAAAGTGTTGAACTAACGAAAGTTGTATAATAACCTGGGGCAGAAGCACAAAAAATAACAGGTCAAACCGATGTACAAAGATTTTACGCGAATTTTTACAGCGAAGCACAAAAATCTGTTTCGGGACAACAACTTTCCCAAACATTACTTCTCTCTCATTAGAGGTTACTCTTGGCACAAAAAACAAATAAAAAGGATAAGGAGCGGTTATTACAGAGGTAATAACTTCCTAGACTCATCTAAAACTTTTGGGTTATCTTCCAATAAGTACTTTCTTTAACGCCTTTAAGTTAGGCATAAGAAGCAAGAAAGGAATCAAGTGTTGTCAAATGAAGAAGCATTAACAGCAAATTTTGTTTTAATAGGAGAGGCAAAATGAATCTTCTCTCTCTTCTTAGGGAAGTGTTCTATACCTTTCTTGAGTGGGAGTTGATATTTAATGGTGCGTTCTTTCATATCAATAATGGCACCAACAGTTCTAAGAAAAGGTCTTCCCAAAGTAATAGGACAAGAAGCATTGCATTCAACATCCAAAACATAGAAATCAATGGGGACATAGGCATTGTTAACCATAATAAGAACATCATTAATATTCCCCATGAGTTTATTTTTAGCATTATCATCAAGTGGGATATTTAAATAACAATCTTCCAATGGTGGCAAATCAAGCATATCATAAATCCTTCTAGGTATAATAGAAACACTACTATCAAGATCACATAAAGCTTTGAAATCAAAATCATTCACTTTCTTATTAATGATGGGTTCCCAACCATCTTCTAGTTTCATAGGAATAGAAGCTTTATGTTTCATCTTTTCTTCTTTAATTTTTATGAGAGCATCAGTAATGTGTTTTGTAAAGGCCATGTTCATAGCACTAGCATTAGGACTTTTAGCAAGCTTTTGTAGGAACATAATAACTTCAGAGATATTGCAACCATCAAGATCAAAATCATAATATCATCTAAAGTAGTAGAGCTATTATTTCCCATATTTCGAAGAATTTCAACATTTTTATTAGAAAAGGTTCCATTGGGTTTATGAGCTTCCACATTAGTGGTAGTGATTGTAGAAATACTAATATTTCTAGCAATTTCATCTTCTCTTTCCCACTTAACATGCAATTCAGCTAATAGTCTAACATTTTCATCAATTCTAACTTGTATGACATTAGTAGCAGCAGAGGGACTCTCAATAGTTTCAGGTTTAGCAGCCATTTTATTCAAAGAAGATTGTGCTTCAGCCAATGATGCTATGTTTCTTTCAGCATTAGAGAGTTTTTCCTCAACAGTTTTATTGAAAGTAGTTTGTTTACTAATATAATGTTTAAGCATAACTTCAGGTTTAGAGGGTGCACTCCTATTGTTGTTGTAGGAATTTCCATAAGCATTACCATTATTGGGAGGATATGGCCTATAATTATTATTACCAAAATTATTCCTGTAGGCATTGTTGCTAAAATTATTATTTCTTATAAAGTTCACATGAACTTGCTCTTCTTGAGCAACCAAAGAGGCTAAGGGAACATTATTTGGATCAATGTGAGCTTTCCCATTAACAAGCATAGACATAATAACATCAATTTTATCACTCAAGGAGGAGGTTTCCTCAACAGATTTTACCTTCTTACCTTGTGGAGCTCTCTCAGTATGCCATTCAGAATAGTTTACCATCATATTATCCAGAAGTTTTGTTGCAGCACCCAAAGTGATGGTCATAAAAGTACCTCCAGCAGCAGAATCCAGTAGATTTCTTGAAGAATAATTCAGTCCTGCATAAAAGGTTTAGATAATCATCCAAGCAGTCAGTCCATGAGTGGGACAATTCTTTACCATAGATTTCATTCTTTCCCAAGCTTGAGCAACATGTTCATTATCAGATTGTTTAAACTTCATTATTTCACTTCTCATAGATATAATCTTAGCAGGAGGATAGTATTTTCCAATGAAAGCATCTTTGCATTTAGTCCAAGAATCGATACCATTTCTAGTTAGGGATTGCAACCATTATTTAGCTTTTCCTCTCAAAGAGAAAGGAAACAATTTAAGCTTAATAATATCCCCATCTATATCCCTATGCTTTTGCATCTCACAAAGTTCAACAAAGTTATTTAGATGAGCAGCAACATCTTCAGTACCAATATCAGAATATAGTTCTCTCATAACAATATTGAGTAAAGCATGTTTAATTTCAAAGAAAGTAGCTTCAGGAACAAGTGGAGCAATAGGTGTGCACATGAAATCATTGTTGTTGGTGCTAGTGAAGTCACACAACTTAGTGTTTTCAAGAGTAGTTGTTTTTGAGTGTTTTTAATAAAGAAAGCAAACTAGTACAACTAATTTTGTGTGTTTTTATAAAGAAACAAGCAAACAAAGCAGAAATAAACTAAGCAAAACAAAAAAAACAAAGTAAAGAGATTGGTTATGAGGGACTCCCCTTGTGAAGATGTCCTTGACTCCCCGGCAACGGCGCTAGAAAAATAGCTTGATGGCCCAAAATATATCGAGCTCGTTAGGGAACCCCAAGAGGAAGGTATGATGAGCACAGCAACAAGTTTTCCCTCAGTTATGAAACCAAGGTTATCAAACCAGTAGGACCAAGGAAACACCTCCACGGTGTTGTTTCCAACTTGGAATCCTGCACAACACAATCACAGAACTTTGTCCCCAACTTAAAGTGAGGTTGTCAATCTCACCGATTTTGCTGAAAACAAAGGATTAAACGTATTGTGTGGAAGATAGTAATAGCTTGCAGAAAGTACACAGAAAACAGTAAATAGTTGTAGATTGATGGCAAAAGAAAGGACCGGGGTCCATAGTTCACTAGTGGTGATTCTCCTTAAGATAGATGACATGTTGGGTGAACAAATTACAGCGGGGCAATTGAGAAACATCGAGAAAGCATACATGCATATACTAATCATCTTGACTCCTTTCAGATTTGATTGGGCATTACAACATTATACATAGACCGTAATCCAACTGCATCTATGACTAATAATCCACCTCCAGGTTATCATCCGAACCCCCTCCAGTATTAATTTGCAAGCAATAGATAATTGCATTAAGCATTGTGTGTAAAGTAAATAATACGATTGTTCTATGAACAAAGGATTGTTGTTTTCTCCCTAGTAGCAATAGCACATCTAGTACCTTAGAAATTTTTGTCACTTCCCCAGATTACTAGAGGCATGAAACCACTATCGAGCATAAATACTCCCTCTTGAAGTTGCTAGCATCTACTCGACCAAGATAGCTACTAACAACGAAAATCATGCAAGATCACAAATAACAAAGACATGATAGAATCAATAATCAATCTGAAATAGCATCTCAATATCCATCGGATCCCCACAAACACAACATGTAGGATTACAAATAGATGATCTTGATCATGAACGGAGCTCACAAGATCTAAACATGATAGCACAAAGGAGAAGAACGAACCATCTAGCTACTACATGGAACCGTAGTCCAAGGATGAACTACTCACACATCACTCCGGAGGCTTGCATGGTGATGAAGAAGGCCTCCAGGGTGAATTCTCCCCTCCGACAGGGTG
The DNA here is from genome assembly GCA_910589775.1 of Avena eriantha. Lineage (NCBI taxonomy): Eukaryota > Viridiplantae > Streptophyta > Magnoliopsida > Poales > Poaceae > Avena > Avena eriantha. Next base: position 106,755,174 of record OU342744.1, read on the forward strand.
CCGGGAAGAGCTTCAGATCCTTCCCGATCTGGGGATGGAGATGACGGCAGCTATAGACTCTTTCATGAAATTTTGATCGGGTACTTAGGGTTTCTATATCAGAGGCAATATATAGACGAAAGGGGAGGCCGAGGGGGTCCCCTAGGCGGCCACACCACCCCCTGGCGCAGGCCAGGCCTGGCCGCGTGGCCAGGTGGTGTGGCCAGCGTTTGGCCCCTCTCCATCTCGTCTTCTAGCTCCGTGTCCTCCTCTGTGATATATTGAGTTTGGCTTTTGTCCCATCCAATTCTGAGAATATTCATTTTCTGACTTTCCTAGAACCAAAAACTGCAGAAATCAGGCAGCCCGCGCTGTGGCATCTTGTTAATAGGTTAGTCTAAGAAAGTGTATAAAAATACTCCAAAGTGTGGACAAAACATAAGAAAGTAGATATAAACCAAGCATGGAACATCAAAAATTATAGATATGTTAGCAACGTATCAATGCTTAGTAGTTCTTGCTCTCTTATTATCAGCTCTGGCTTGCTAATGGTTTGTAGCATGTCATATGAATGTTTGCTTGCACTTTTCTATTCATAACTTGGTATGACACTATGGTATCCTCCTCGGAATGTTTCACTTGAATTGACTTGGCACATGCTCACGCATGCACATGACTGAAACAATCAGTTAAGCCTCGATGAATTATTTTGCTTTAGGGTTCTTAAATCACTTTCATGCCATAATTAGTCCTAGTTTGTTGCAAGCATGATTATGACAATTATTGCTCTCTCGATTGTCGCTCCCTTACTTTTGCTAGCCTTCACGTGCACTGAGTATGAGCTCTACTCGTGTTTCAAACTCCACAAAACCAATATTGCCAAAAGTGTCCACCATACCTACCTATTAGCATCATTTGCTATTCCATGCATATTCAGTATGCCTTGTTTTTTTCCGAATAAAATGTTTGCTTGTTATGAGAAGGTTAGTTAGTAAAGCTCTCACGAACTTGATGGCACACTTTATTTCTTGCACGTAATAAACCTGAACTATTGTGACTGTCCATGAAAGTTATATGCTTGCAAATTATAGGCTGGGAATTAGCAGAACCGTGTTGTCACGGGGAACACTTTCAACACCTGTAAATATATACCCAGTTGATATCATGCTCTTTTGTTTATCGATGTCGTCGGTGTGAAATAAAAGGGGAGCTTGTAAGTCCATGGAGTTATGTATGTGCGTTAGAGAAACGCCTGGGCGGTTGGTCTAATCCATGCCTAATCATGGTGGAAACCTGCAGCATAACCATAATGAGCAATCTATGAAGCATTCTTCTTATAAAAAAGAGAGATAGTTATTCAGAAGAAAAGGAAAAAAATATGAGGAAAGAGGAAAGAGAGAAAAAAGCACCATTTTCCCATGGTAAATAAGAAGATGCTGAGATGCTTATTGTCTGCTTGCCTTGTCATTTTAATATGGGGATTCTTCCGTATCATCGGGCAAGGGGTACCCCGTTGGCGGTTCTCTATGATACGCATGTATTTACTATGACAAGAACTTATCGGTAACTAAAGTTGAGTAGCATGATGAGCGACCCTCGTACTCAAGGGGCATTAGATTTCCATTTTATGGTCTGTCAAGCATATAACTCGTATTGGACCTCACTTTCACCTTAACCATTTAAAGATGCTTATGATAGGGGCAATGAGAGCTCAAAGCTAATGAGTACCATAATTTTAGCATTTGGAAGCTTTTCAAACTTTTCAAAACCTTTTCACTTCCTTATTGAGTCACCACTTATTCTATGAGCACTTTCTTGAGAGCATAGTTGTCATTCTTAGTGTAATGCGCTTGTCTCAAAACTTGGTTAATTGTGTCATGACTTTGATGCTTGTATCTCTGATATCTTTACTTCTAGTCTTCACTTAAACTTTAGAGGTGCCTTGGCATTTATGTTTGCCCTACAATCAAAGGCAAGCGAGATACCACTCTATCATACCTTTTTATGAGCATTGCAATGTTGTTTATATTTATGTTACATGCTACTTATTATTTTTGAGTTGGAATCTCTTCATAGCTTGCAATGACTATTGGATAGCCTTATTTGCACACTCCTTATTATGAGTTGTCTAAGTACTTGATCATATGCTGAGAATATATACATCTTATGAAGCAAATGTGTTCGTGAAATTTTCTTTTATTGCACTCAGTTTTCAACTAATTGCTTGAGGACAAGCAATAAGCTAAGCTTGGGGGAGTTGATACGTCCAAAACATATCTACTTCCCCGAACACTTTTGCTATTGTTTCTCCTCTAAAACTTGTGTGATTTGGATACAACTAACATGGACTGACGTTGTTTTCAGCAGAGTTACCTTGGTATTCAGTTTTTGTGCAGAAAATCAACTATTAGGAAAAATCCTAGAAAATATGCTAAAAATCCTATTTCACCAGAATATTCACGGAGCCAGAAGACGAGACGGAGGAGGGCCATGAGGGGCCCACACCACCTGGTCGTGCGGGCCAGGCCTGGCCGTGCTTGGGGGTGATGTGGCCGCCTCGGTCACCCCCTCGGCCTCCCTCTTCGCCTATAAGATGCCTCTTGACCTAAAAACCAAGGGGGTCGCGTTTTTCTAGAAAGAGTTCCGCTACGCCGCCAGATTCCGCAAATCAGAACCAGGAACTCCGTTCTGGCACCCTGTCGGGACAGGGAATTGGAGGAGATCATCGCCATCATCGTCACCATCGCTTCTCCATCAACCATCCATGATTCCCCCATCCATGAGTGAGTAATCCCCCGCTGTAGGCTATGGGGATGGTAGGGATTGGATGAGATTGTTCATGTAATGGCATCAGATTATTAGGGCATGGTGCCTAGTATCTATTATCAGTGCTTTTTGATTTTGTTGTAACTTGTTATGCTTAATGCTTGTCACTAGGGCCCGAGTGCCATGATTTCAGATCTAAACATGTTATTGACTCATTATGATAGTATGCTTATGGTCTTACCTGCAAGTTGTATACACACGTTGTTGTCCGGAACCAAAGGCCCCGAAGTGACAATAATCGGGATAACCAGAGGGAATGGCTTTGATGTGAGGATCACATGTGTTGACAGAGTGTTAATGCTTTGCTCCGGTGCTCTATTAAAAGGAGCACCTTAATTGCCAGTAGTTCTCTTGAGGCCCCATTGCAAACGGGTTGGCAGGACAAAAGATGTTGTGCAAGTTCTCATTGCAAGCACATATGACTATATATGGAACACATGCCTATGATTATTTAGTACTTGGATGCTTTATCTTATTTATCTGCAAATGCCCTATGTCTTGATTGCTATACGAATTGTGTTGTCCATGCAACGCCCGTCCATCCATCCCTATGCCTACCGCGCTTTAATCCTACTATTTACTGCAATTGTTACTACTGTCTTTACTTCTACTACTACTATTACTTTGCTATTGCTATTACAAAACTATTGCTACTGATAAACTGCTGTGAGCAAGATTGTTTCCAGGTGCAGCTGAATTGATAACTCAGTTGTTAAGGCTTATAAATATTCTTTGGCTCCCCTTGTGTCGAATCAGTAAATTGGGTTTCACTTTCCTCGAAAATACTGCGATACACCCCCTATACTTGTGGGTCATGAAAGGGTTGTGCCCATGATGGCACTTACCGGATGGTGAAGATGTTTTCGTGTACCAGCTCAAGGACGCTAGCGGTCGACTAGGTGGGATGCCTGAATCAGCAAGCCCCGAGCCACTTGAAACTTTTGGCGAGGCTGCACCTGACAAGTCGGCAGCCCTCGAGTCTTTTGAACCGGGAAGTGCTAGCGCCCTGGAGTCGGTATGGGGCTTCTTACTCGTAGGGCCGATGGTGTCCGGGTCTTTCAAGCCGGCATCCCCTGATACGTCCATTTTGCATCACTATTCTATATCATAATTTACTGTTATTCATTGATATATTTCATATTAAGAGATGATACTTATGTTATTTCATCTATAATTGCATGGTTGATGACTTTTGGAGGATGGACCGCTGAAGTCAGGATTCGGATGGAAAAGGCACCGTTTGGGGCGAAATTCGCGAAGATCAGAAAATCCCAGAAAATATATGGAAAGTCCTATTTTTCCAGATGACGAAGGATGCCAGAAGGGGGAGTGGAGATGGGCCACAGGGGGCCCACACCACCCCCTAGCGCGGGCCATCCTGGCCCACTCCTAGCTCTACCCTTTGGCATATATTATCCCCACGAAACCCTAAGCCTGGGGGAGCGACCACATAAATATTCCGCCGCCTCTACGGGGCGAAAACTACAGAGAGAGAAAGATCTCTCCGGCAGACATAATTCTGCCGGGGAAATTCCACCCCGAAGAGGGGATATCGTCGCCATCAACACCACCATCAAGCTGGACTTCATCGGAATCATCATCATCATCATCACCATCATCATCTCTACCAGCACCATCATCACCACTCCATACCGCTGTAACAATTGGGTTGGATCTTGCATAGTTCTTAGGGGAAACTTTCCCGGTATTGATTACTTGTTGTTGTTGATGCTATTGAGTGGAACCATTGAATTATCGTTTATGTTTAGATTGTTACTTATTATTATTTCATCTCTGATCTTGATCCATATGATGTCTTGTGAGTAGTTTGTTTAGTTCTTGAGGACATGGGAGAAGTCATGTTGTTAGTAGTGGAGTTGTGTTGAGGAAGATTCAATAGTTTGTTATTTAAGTTGTGGTGTTATTCATGACCCACAAGTATAGGGGGTGTATCGCAGTATTTTCGATAAGTAAGAGTGTCAAACCCAACGAGGAGCAGAAGGTGCTGGCTAGTGGTATGGATCAGGAATTCTCTACAAATACTTAGCAAACGGATTTTTAGGGTTTTTTCATAATGCAAGTAAATAAAAGACAATAAGAATAAATGCAGCAAGTGTCCCAATCCTTTATGAAGCAAAGGACAAGACGGTTGTATTATTTAAGATGACCAAACGTTCTCGAGGACACATGGGAATATCATCAAGTGCTTTCGCTTCATATAGTTGATTAATCTTCTTTAGCTTGCTAAGTGTTGTGTGGGTGAACCTGTGCTAATGTACCGACCTTCCTAGGATTAATACATACTTGTGATTATACCCCTTGCAAACATCCGTAAGTACAAGAAAGTAATTAAGGTAGAAACCTAACCACAACTTTAAACTCTAAGACCCTGACGTCCCTTGTGCAATGGTTTCCTAATGGGGGTTTAGGTTTCTGTCACTCTGGCAACCCCTACGATTAGTAGCCAAATACACAATGCATTCCCCTAGGCCCATATAGGTGAAGTGTCATGTAGTCGATGTTCCCATGACACCACTAGAAGAAGTACACCACAACTTAATTAACAAACCATTGAATCTTTCTCAACACAACTCCACTACTAACAACATGACTTCTCCCAATGTCCTCAAGAACAAAACGAACTACTCACAAGACATCATATGGATCATGATCAGAGATGGAATAATGATGTATAAAAATCTGAACATAAACAATAATTCAGTGGTTCCACTCAATAGCATCAACTACAAAGAGTAATCAACATCGGGAAAGTTTCCCCTAAGAACTATGCAAGATTCAACCCAATTGTTACAGCGAGATGATGGTGGTGATGATGGTGCTGATGGATATGATGGTGGTGATGATGATGATACCGATGAAGTCCAGCTTGATGGTGGTGTTGATGGCGACAATCTCCCCTCTTCGGGAAGGAATTCCCCCAGCAGAATTCTGTCCGACGAAGAGATCTTTCTCTCTCGGTGTTTTCCGGCCCGCAGAGGTGGTGGAATCTTTCTGTGGTCGCTCCCCAAGTCTTAGGGTTTCGGGAGGATAATATATGCCAGAGGGGAGAGCCAGGGGTGGACCAGGGCGGCCACACCACCTGGTGGCGCGGCCTAGGCTGGCCCGCGCCAGGGGGTGGTGTGGGCCCCCTGTGGCCCATCTCCGCTTCCCCTTCTGGGTTTCTTCGTCTTCTGGAAAAATAGGATTTTCCATGTATTTTCCCAGATTTTCCGATCTTCGCGAATTTCGCCTCCAAATAGCATCTTTTCCATCAGAATCCTGACTGCAGCGGTCCATGCTCGAAAAGTCATCAACCTTGCAAAAATAGATGAAATAACATAAATATCATCACTTAATATGAAATATATCAATGAATAAAAGTAAATTATGATATAGAATAGTGATGCAAAATGGACGTATAAACTCCCCCAAGCTTAGACTTCGCTTGTCCCCAAGTGAAACTGAGCTCAATAAACATGGCCTCAGGTTTATGGAGTGAAGAGTCGATAAAATAATACGGACAAGAAGCATCACATTCATCAATACACAGATCATAATAGAATACAACTCACTATTATATGACTTAACTTGCAATAAGTAAAGGAAACACAATAAAGATAGATAAAGTAAATCATGATTGGTAATGGCAAAGTTAGCTCTTGGTCGAAGAATAGTTGACAATTTGCTGGAGTTCACAAGTAACTGATTTTTCAATGATAGCTTTCAAAGAAGTAAACACCAAGATAAGAGAAAATGTGAAAAATAAGGAACATAAGTCACACGATTGAATAAATCATCATATGAATGAATAAAACACAACAACTAAAAATACTTGCTGAGATAGAAAGGAATAGGTTTACTGACTCAACTAAAAAGTAAAAGAAAGGGCCCTTCGCAGAGGGAAGCAGGGATTTCAAGTTTCATAAAGAGCTTCCAAAAATTATGATACTTATTAGCTTCCAGCTCTCATTGCCCCTATCATAAGCATCTTTAGGTGGTTAAGGTTAAAGTGATCAAATACGAGGATATGCTTGACAAGTTGTAAGTTGAAAATGTCAAGTCCCTTGAATATGAGGGTCGCTCCTTATGCTACTCAAGTTTCGTCACCGGTAAGTTCTTTTCATAGTAAGCATATGTGTATCATGGAGAACCGCCAATGGGGTACCCCTTGCTCGATGATACGGAAGAATCCCCATATCAAAATGACAAGGCAAGCAGACAACGAGCATCTCATCAATCTTCTTATTTACCATGGGAATATGGTGCTTTTTTCTCTCTTTCCTCTTTTCTCATCTCTTTTTTATAAGAAGAATGCTTCATAGATGCTCATTATGGTTACGCTGCAGGTTTCCACCATGACAACATGGATTAGACCAGCGGCCCAGGCGTTTCTCTAACACACATGCATAACTCCATGGACTTACAAGCTCCCCTTTCATTTCACACCAACGACATCCATAGACAAAAGAACATGATACAAATAGGTACAAAGTACCGGTGCAATGTTGAAAACGTTCCCCATGATAGCATGGTTCTACTAATTCCCAACTTACAAAGCGCAAGCATATACGCAACATAGATGGGCACAATGGTTCACGTTTATTAGATGCAAGAAAATAAAGTGTGCCATCAAGTTCGTGAGAGCTTTAATCACTAATTTTCATATAACAAGTTTAATTTGGAAGGTAGATAAAAACATGAATTTACTTGGAATAGCAACAGTGCTAATAGGTAGGTATGGTGGACACAAATGACATAGGTTTTGGTTTAAGGATTGGATGCACGAGAATAATTCCTCTCAGTATAGGTTTTTGGCTAGCAAGGCTGGGTAGCAAGTATAAGAGTTGAAGGAAACAAACAAAGAGACGAGCGATAAAAACAAACATGCAATCTTCCTTGGAAGCACAAAAGATCTTAACAAGAGAATACTAAACTTATGAGCAAATCAAGAAAGAAAGATGATGAAATTATATTTCTTTAAGGGTACTTCTATCTTTTCATTCAATTCTCAAAAATAGTGTTGCTACTAACCAAGCCAGGTTTGCCAAAACCAACTAAATTAACTCAACGATCCCAAAGTGATACCAATACTAACAACAAGATCAATCACATAACCATGAATTAAAAACTAATATAAGATATGCAAGAGAGTAAATGATAGAACTTCTGATTAATATTCCATAACGACAAATCACACCAAGGGATACATATCTATCAAGAGAGGGGACACTTCCATAATGCAAACCATCCTACATGATAACTTCTCTATTCATGATATGACTCTACTAAAAAGGTAAAAAGATAAAAGATAGTGATGTGATACCGCGTCACTCCCCCAAGCTTGGAACAAACCAAGGGGATGCCAAAACCTGATGACGAATTACTCCTTTGGTGGTGGTGGTGTTCTCTCATCATTGTCAGACTTCCAAGGTAAAGGCTCCCCATCAACAAAAGACATCCTGGTCTCCATCATCCTGAAACTAGCAGCAACACTTATGCGTTTAAACCTAACCTCATACTCATAGTTTTGATTTTGAACGTCGTAGAGCTGTGCTTGCAGTTGGTTGGTTGTTTGGTGGAGTGAGAGGATTTCATCCTTGAGCTCAGCAACCTCCCTTTGATGCTCGGCGATGAGTTCAGAACAAAACTTATGGATAATATCCACTTCACGTTCCACCATCTTCTTGTACCTAAAGACTTCTTGCTCCAGCGCTTCCATCCTGTCATCCAGACTTCCTTCACCTTTAGGGCCTTGAACCTCTTTTATCCATACCTCCCCATCTTCAAGCAACAACTCCTTGGGATGAATCTTCAACTCACGCAAGTATGGGTTGATGATGTCCGTTGAGGAATCTTCCTTGGCTGCTCTAGAAGAAGACATTGTGGCTCCAAAACTGGGACTTTGCCTGTCAGAAATAGATCGAAACGAAAACACGACGAGAACACGATATACGAACCTCGGGGGATCTGGGGGATTATATATTACGAAGTTTTACAACGAAAGGAAGGTACTGGGAGAAAACAGGTCGGAGACGGAGTCCGAGGCGGCCTCACCACCTGGTGGCGCTACCAGGGGTGGGCGCGCGCCACAGGGTGGTGTGAGCCACCCAGGCTCCGTTTCTGTCACTCTTTCGCTTCATAGCTTTCCTTGTTGGATAAAAACTACAAAAATATAACTGGACAGATCTTTCGCGGAACTTTCCTTACCAGAAGTGTTACCTATTCGAAAACGGACTCTGCAGGTCTCTGAATTTGTTATTTAGTAGATTCTTCCGGAGTCACCACTTGAATAACATCAATATATTCATCTTCATACACAAATTTCTTGAGTCATGAAACCTTTCTCTTTCTTATGACACCATTTTCTCCACTAACCTAGAAATTTCTTTCAGACAAAACTTCACACCGTTCTCATTAGCAACATTAGTGCATACAAGGTAATAAACCTATTGAGTTCAATTTCAACTAAAATTCATCAAAACATAAGCTACCAAAACAACTCCTTCCGAAAGCCCAAATGGAATCTAAAAAGGAAATAGTTTTAAGAAGCAAATGCAGGAATGGCAAAATCTGTCAAAACAGACCAGCAGGTAAAGATATTTTTTTTCGAAAATCTTCTGTTGCTCAAATCAAAAAGTGCCAAACTAACGAAAGGTAAACAACTAACTGGGGCAGAAGCACAAAATATTACAACTCAAACCGACATACAGGGATCTCTCACGAATTTTTATGGTGAAGCACAATAATCTTTTTCGGGACAGCAACTTCCCCAAATATTACTTCTCTCTCATTAGGGGTTGATCTTGACACAAAAACCAAAAAAAAAGGATAAGGAGAGGTTATTACCGAAGTAGTAACTTCCAATACTCAAAGAAACAAAAGCAAACTTAAAGCAAGAATAAATTGGGTTGTTTCCCAACAAGCTATTTCTTTATAGCCATTAAGATGAGCATATGATAATTTTGATGATGCTCACATAAGAATATGAATTTAAGTAAAATAGAGCATTAAGAAGCAAAAATACACATGTTTTAAGTCTAACCCACTTCCTATGCAAGGGAATTTTGTAAACAAACAAGTTGTTGAAACCAGAGGATATAAGCATAGGAAGGCAAAACAAGTGCAACATAAAAACTTTCAGCATAAAATGAGGGAACTTGATATTGTTGAGATTCATAAGAACACTTTTCCCTCTCTCATAGTAACCTTCAGTATCATGCATAAATTTAACAATATAACTATCACAAGGACCATCGTAGAGATGATCACTTATTTTGACAGAAAACACAGGAATACTAGCTCTCATAACACTACTTTGTGAAACAATATTAGAGGTATCCTTACAAAGGATAGTGTGTCCCTCTTCTACATATTTAGTGACAAAGTCTTTCACATTTGCTATTATAGGTTCATCATCCATTTGTTTATCAGGTTCAACAGCTTTATTTGTACTTTCATTAACCATACTAGCTATCATAGAATGTTCCTTTATCTTAACTGGAAAAGGCATTTTCTCAATGTAAGGTTCAGGTAAAACATGATTAGTAGTATAAACTTTAGTATTTCTTGCAGGAACACACTTAGCAGCATCTTTATAAGGTGCATGATACTTATTCCACTTCTTTTTAGGCACTTCAATATAGGAAGCAAAAGCCTTAAAATAAGTTGCAATAACTTGAGAGTCTAGACCATAAGCATTTTTAATATTTGAAAGTTTAATATTTGAAAGTCATCAGCTCCCATAATTGATTCAATGCATTCAAAATCATAATTTATACCTGACTTTCTTCATTTGTCATTCTCCCATTCTTCAGCATTATCTTGATACGGTCCAGAAGATCCCATTTAGCTTCTTCTTCCATGCGAGTGAATGATCCAGCACAAGAAGCATCCAATAAATCCTTATCATGTAGAGGGAGCCTTGCATAAAAGTTATTGATAATAATATTGTTGGGGAGCTCATGAATGGGACATTTGAGCATTAGTAACTTCAATCTCCCCCAAGCTTGAGCTGTACTCTCTCCATCAAGAGGCCAAAAGTTGTATATTTGATTCCTATCTTTATGAATATCACTAGGAGGATAAAACTTTGAATAAACGAGAGGTACTATTTCCTCCCATTCAAGAGCTTAACCATTCTTCAGCAGCTTATACCAGCTCTCAGCTCTTCCTTTTAGTGATAATAAGAATAACTTCTTCTTAACTTGAGCTATAGTAATACCTGCACACTTGAACAACTCGCATAATTCATGTATAAAGAGAAAATGATCACCGCGATGGACAGTTCCATCCCCAACATAGTAGTTATCCATAACACGATCAATAATTCTTGTAGGTATTTTAAAAGCATCATTCTCAGCAGGTGGTGGTTCATCTACTACCTTAGCAGTGGTAGTAGCATTACGAAATAAGAAACTCAGCGAATCATCCATAATGAAAATAAAGAACTAACAGAAGTAAACAATACTCACAGTAGAAGTTTCCTTTACCAGTTCTACTCTCCAATAGCGCTTCACTCCCCGGCAACGACGCCAGAAAATAGTCTTGATGACCCACAAGTATAGGGGGCGTATCGCAGTATTTTCGATAAGTAAGAGTGTCGACCCAACGAGGAGAAGAAGGTGCTGGCTAGTGGTATGGATCAGGAATTCTCTACAAATACTTAGCAAACGGATATTTAGGTGTTTTTGATAATGCAAGTAAATAAAGTAGGAGTAAATAAAAGACAAGAATAATAAATGCAGCAAGTGGCCCAATCCTTTATGCAGCAAATGACAAGCCGGTTGTATTACTTAAGATGACTAAACGTTCTCGAGGACACATGGGAATATCATCAAGTGCTTTCGCTTCATATAGTTGATTAATCTTCTTTAGCTTGCTAAGTGTTGTGTGGGTGAACCTGTGCTAATGTACCGACCTTCCTAGGATTAATACATACTTGTGATTATACCCCTTGCAAACATCCGTAAGTACAAGAAAGTAATTAAGGTAGAAACCTAACCACAACTTTAAACTCTAAGACCCTGACGTCTCTTGTGAAATGGTTTCCTAATGGGGTTCAGGTTTCTGTCACTCTGGCAACCCCTACGATTAGTAGCCAAATACACAATGCATTCCCCTAGGCCCATATAGGTGAAGTGTCATGTAGTCGATGTTCCCATGACACCACTAGAAGAAGTACACCACAACTTAATTAACAAACCATTGAATCTTTCTCAACACAACTCCACTACTAACAACATGACTTCTCCCAATGTACTCAAGAACAAAACGAACTACTCACAAGACATCATATGGATCATGATCAGAGATGGAATAATGATGTATAACAATCTGAACATAAACAATAATTCAGTGGTTCCACTTAATAGCATCAACTACAAAGAGTAATCAACACCGGGAAAGTTTCCCCTAAGAACTATGCAAGATTCAACCCAATTGTTACAGCGAGATGATGGTGGTGATGATGGTGCTGATGGATATGATGGTGGTGATGATGATGATGATCCCGATGAAGTCCAGCTTGATGGTGGTGTTGATGGCGACAATCTCCCCTCTCCGGGAAGGAATTCCCCCAGCAGAATTCTGTCTGCCGAAGAGATCTTTCTCTCTCGGTGTTTTCCGGCCCGTAGAGGTGGTGGAATCTTTCTATGGTCACTCCCCGAGTCTTAGGGTTTCGGGAGGATAATATACGCCAGAGGGGAGAGCCAGGGGTGGACCAGGGCGGCCACACCAGCTGGTGGCACGGCCTAGGCTGGCCCTCGCCAGGGGGTGGTGTGGGCCCCTTGTGTCCCATCTCCGCTTCCCCTTCTGGCTTTCTTCGTCTTCTAGAAAAATAGGATTTTCCATGTATTTTCCCGGATTTTCTGATCTTCGCGAATTTCGCCTCCAAACAACACCTTTTTCATCAGAATCCTGACTACAACGGTCCATGCTCCAAAAGTCATCAACCATGCAAAAATAGATGAAATAACATAAGTATCATCACTTAATATGAAATATATCAATGAATAAAAGTAAATTATGATATAGAATAGTGATGCAAAATGGATGTATCAGTTATTCTTCTAGTGGTGTCATGTGAACGTCGACTACATGACACTTCACCTTTATGGGCCTAGGGGAATGCATTGTGTATTTGGCTACTAATCATAGGGGTTGCCGGAGTGACAGAAACCTAAACCCCCGTTAGGAAACCTTTGCACAAGGGATGTCAGGATCTTAGAGTTTAAAGCTGTGGTTAGGTTTCTATCTTAATTACTTTCTTGTACTTGCAGATGCTTGCAAGGGGTATAATCACAAGTATGTATTAGTCCTAGGAAGGTCGATACATTAGCACAGGTTCACGCACACAACACTTAACAAACTAAAGAAGATTAATCAACTATATGAAGCGAAATCACTTGACGATATTTCCATGTATCCTCGAGAACGTTTGGTCATCTTAAGTAATACAACCGGCTTGTCCTTTGCTGAAAAAAGGATTGGGCCACTTGCTGCATTCTTTATTATTGTCTTTCGTTTACTCGTTTATCTACCTGCATTATCAAAACCCCCTAAATATCTGTTTGATAAGTATTTACAGAGAATTCCTGCTCCAAGCTACTTGTCAACATCTTCTGCTCCATGTTGGGTTCGACACTCTTACTTATCAGAAATACTGCGATACACCCCCTATACTTGTGGGTCATCAAGACTATTTTCTAGCGCTGTTGCCAGGGAGTGAAGCACTATTAGAGAGTGGAACTGGTGAAGGAAACTTCTATTGTGAGTATTGTTTATTTCTGTTAGTTACTTTATTTTCAATATGGATAATCCACTTAGTGTCTTATTTCATAATGGTACTACTACTGCTAAGGTAGTAGATGAACCACCACTTGCTGAGAATGATACTTTTAAAATACCTACAAGAATTGTTGATCGTGTTATGGATAACTACTATTTTGGAGATGGAACTATCCATCCCGGTGATCATTTGCTCTTTATACACGAATTATGCGGGTTGTTCAAGTGTGCAGGTATTACAACTGATCAAGTCAAGAAGAAGTTATTCTCATTATCACTAATAGGAAGAGCTGAGGAATGGTATAGGCTGCTGAAGAATGGTCGGTCTCTTGAATGGGAGGAAATAGTGCCTCTCTTTTATTCAAAATTTTATCCTCCTAGTGAGATTCATAAAGATCGGAATCAAATATATAACTTTTGGCCTCTTGATGGAGAGAGTACAGCCCAAGCTTGGGGGGAGATTGAAATTACTAATGCTCAAATGTCCTATTCATGAGATCCCCAAAAATATTATTATCAATAACTTTTATGCAAGACTTTCTCTTCATGACAAGGATCTATTGGATGCTTCTTGTGCTGGATCATTTACATGCATGGAAGAAGAAGCTAAATGGGATCTTCTAGACCGTATTCAAGACAAAACTGAAGCATGGGAGAATGATAAAGGAAGAAAGTCAGGTATAAATTATGATTATGAATGCATTGAATCTTTTATGGGAACTGATGACTTCCAGAATATTAAAAATGCTTATGGTCTAGACTCTCAGGCTATTGCAAGTTATTTTAAAGCTTTTGCTTCTTATATTGAAATTCCTAAAAATCAGTGGAATAAGTATCATGTACCTTATAAATATATTATTAATTGTGTTCCTGCAAGAAATACTGAACTTTATACTGCTAATCATGTTTTACCCGAACCTTACATTGAGAAAATTCCTTTCCCAGTTAAGATAAAGGAACATTCTATGATAGCTAGTATGGTTAATGAAAGTGCAAATAAAGCTGTTGAACCTGATGAACAAGTAGCTGTTGAACCTGAAATAGCAAATGTGAAAGACTTTGTCACTAAATATGTAGGAGATGGACACACTATTCTTTGCAAGGATACTTCTAGTATTGTTTCACAAAGTAGTGTTATAAGAACTAGTGTCCCTGTGTTTTCTGTTAGAGTAAGTGATCATTGCTACAATGGTTCTTGTGATAGTTATATTGTTCAATTTATGCATGATAGTGAAAGTTATTATGAGAGAGGGAAAAGTGTTCTTATGCATCTCAATAATATTAGGTTTCCTCGCTTTATGCTGAAAGTCTTTCTGTTGCACTTGTTTTGCCTTCCTATGTTAGTAGCCTTTGGTTTCAAAAAAATCTTACAAAATTACCTTGCATAGGAAGTGGGTTAGACTTAAACATGTGTATTTTTGCTTCTTGATGCTCTATTTTTCTTCAATTCATACTCCTATGTGAGCATTATTGAAATCATCATGCCCATCTTAATGGCTATAAAGAAAGAGCTTTTTGGGAGACAACCCAATATACTTTTGCTTTTAGTTTGTTTGCGTGTATTTAAGTCTTGGAAGTTATTACTTTGGTAATAACCTCTCCTTATCCTTTTTGTTTGGTTTTTGTGTCAAGATCAACCTCTAATGAGAGAGAAGTAATATCTGGGAAAGTTGTTGTCCCTAAAAAGGTTTTCGTGCTTCACTATAAAAAATCGTGAAAGATCTCTGTACGTCGGATTGAGCTATAATTTTTTTGTTCTTCTGCCCCAGATTATTATTTAACGTTCGTTATGCACTTTTTATTTCAGCAACAGAAGATTTTAGAAAAATTGATCTTTACCTGCTGGTCCGTTTTGACAGATTTTTGGCCACTCTTGCATTTGCCTCTTAAAGCGATTTCCTTTTTGAATTCCTTTTGGGCTTTCAGAAGGAGTTATTTCAGTAGCTTATGTTTTGATGGATTTCAGTTGAAATTGAACCTAAAATATTTATTACCTTGCATGCACTAATGTTGCTAATGAGAATTGTGTGAAGTTTTGTGTGAAAGGAATTTCCAGGTTGTAGGAGAAAATGGTGTAATAAGATAGTGAAAGGTTAAATGACTCAAGCAATATGTGTATGAAGATGAAGATATTGATGTTATTCAAGCGGTGATTCCAGAATAATTTATTAAAGACCAAGTTCAGAGACCTCCAGAGTCCGTTTTCAAATAGGTAACAGTTCTAGTAAGAAAAGGTCCGTGAAAAATTTGTCAAGTTATACTGTTGCAGTTTTTATCTAACAAGGAAGGCAACGAAGCGAAAGAGGGACGGAAATGGAGCCAGGGTGGCTCACACCACCCTATGGCGTGGGCCCACCTAGCCGCGCCACCAGGTGGTGTGGCCGCCCCAGAGTACGCCTCCGACCCGTTTTCTCCTAGTACCTTCCTTTTGTTGTAAAACTTCATAATATATAATCCCCTGGATCCCCCGAGGTTCGTATATCATGTTCTTGTTGAGTTTTTGTTTCGATCTGTTCTGTTTAGATGTCGTTCAAGGGTTCATCTTCAAAGGATTACGAGTTGCGACGCCGTCGTGAGCTCCATCACAATCTTGAGCAGGAGACTCTCATGGGATGGGTGAAACAATAAAGGATCACAACTAGGTGCGAAGATATGGATCGGAACGTCGGGGAGGAATTAAAGGACATGACATTAGACATGAAGGGGCTAATACCTCCAACTCTAGACCTCAGTTCCTGCCCTGCAGCAGTGGAGGCTCTACGAGTAACCAATGAGTTCTACGACAAGTACCGAGTCCTGAGGAGGAAGGTGGATATGCTTCAAGAGGAGAATAACAGGCTCCACAAGATGCTGGAAGATTTCCTCATGCCAACCGAGATAACACCACCACCACCGAAGGAGTAATTCGTCATCAGGTTTTGGCATCCCCTTGGTTTGGTCCAAGCTTGGGGGAGTGCCGTGGTATCACATCACTATCTTTTTACCTTTTTAGTAGAGTCATATCATGAATAGAGAAGTTATCATGGAGGATGGTTTGCATTATTGAAGTGTCCCTCCTCTCGTTAGATATCTATGTATCCCTTGGTGTGATTTTCCGTTATGGAATATTAATGAGAAGTTCTATCATTTACTCTTTTGCATATCATATATTAGTTTTCAACTGGATTATATGATTGATCTTGTTGTTAGTATTGGTATCACTTTGGGATCATTGAGTAAATTTAGTTGGTTTTGGCAAACTTGGCTCTGGTTAGTAGCAACACTACTTTCAGAATTGAATGAAAAAAGATAAAAGTACTTTCAAGAAATATAATTTCATCATCTTTCTTTCTTGATTTGCTCATAAGCTTAGTATTCTCTAGTTAAGATCTTTTGTGCTTCCAAAGGAAGATTGCATGTTTGTTTTTATCACCTGTATGTTTGTTTGTTTCCTTCAACTCTTATACTTGCTACCCAGCCTTGCTAGCCAAAAACCTGTACTGAGAGGGAATGCTTCTCGTGCATCCAATCCTTAAACCAAAACATATGCCATTTGTGTCCACCATACCTACCTACTAGCATTTTTTGCCATTCCAAGTAAATTCATGTTTTTATCTACCTTCTGAATTAAACTTGTTATGTGAAAATTAGCTATTAAAGCTCTCATGAACTTGATGGCACACTTTACTTTCTTGCACCTAATAAACTTGAACCATTGTGCCCATCTATGTTGCGTATATGCTTGCGCTTTATAAGTTGAGAGTTAGCAGAACCATGTTATCATGGGGAACGCTTTCAACATTGCACTTATTTAGTTGATATCATGATTCTTTTTCTTAGGGATCCCGACGGTGTGAAATAAGAGGGGAACTTATAAGATCATGGAGTCTGTATGTGTGTTAGAGAAACGCCTGGGCCGCTAGCCTAAGCCATGCCTAATCATGGTGGAAACTTGCAACATAACCATAATGAGCACTCTATGAAGCATCCTCAAAAAAACCTATGCAAGTAGCAAATAAAAAGATCACTAAGATGCTCATTGTCTGCTTGCCTTGTCATTTTGATATGGGAATGCTCCCTATCATCGGGCAAGGGGTACCCCATTGGCGGTTCTCTATGATACATATGTACTTACAATGACAAGAGCTTACTGGGGACTAAAGTTGAGTAGCATGAGGTCCGGTACTCGTAAGCACGGGGCATGACATTTTCAACTTATAACTTGTCAAGCATATCCTCATATTTGATCACTTTAACCTTAATCACCTCAAGATGCTTATGATAGGGGCAATGAGAGCTGAAAGCTAGTAAGTACCATAATTTTTGGAAGCTCTTTATGAAACTTGAAATTCCTGCTTCCCTCTGCAAAGGGCCTATCTTTTACTTTTTAGTTGAGTCAGTAAACCTATTCCCTTATATCTCGGTAAGTATTTTGAGTTGTTGTGTTTCATTCATTCATATGATGATTTATTCAAACATGTTTCTTATGTTCCTTGTTTTTTACATTGCTCTTATCTTAGTGAGTATTACTTTGAAAGCTATCATTGAAAACCCAACATGTTTGAACTCCTACGAATTGTAACTATTCTTTGACCAAGAGGAAAGTTTGCCATTACCAATTATGATTTACTTTATGTATCTTTATTGTGTTTCCTTTACCTATTACAAGTTAAGTTATATAATGGTGAGTTGTCTGCTATTATGATTTATGTATTGACGAATGTGATGCTTCTTGTCTGTTTTCTTTTATCGACTCTTCACTCCATAAACCCGAGGTCATGTTTATTCAGCTCAGTTTTCACTTGGGGACAAGCGAAGTCTAAGCTTGGGGGAGTTGATACGTCCATTTTGCATCACTATTCTATATCATAATTTACTGTTATTCATTGATATATTTCATATTAAGAGATGATACTTATGTTATTTCATCTATAATTGCATGGTTGATGACTTTTGGAGGATGGACCGTTGAAGTCAGGATTATGATGGAAAAGGCACCGTTTGGAGGCGAAATTTGCGAAGATTAGAAAAATCCCAGAAAATATATGGAAAATCCTATTTTTCCAGATGATGAAGGATGCTAGAAGGGGGAGTGGAGATGGTCCACAGGGGGCCCACACCACCCCCTGGGGCGGGCCACCCCTAGCCGTGCCACCAGGTGGTGTGGCCACCCTGGCCCACTCCTGGCTCTCCCCTTTGGCGTATATTATCCCCACGAAACCCTAAGCCTGGGGGAGCGACCACAGAAAGATTCCGCTACCTCTGCGGGGCGGAAAACTGCAGAGATAGAATGATCTCTCCGGCAGACAGAATTCTACTAGGGAAATTCCTTCCCGGAGAGGGGAGATCGTTGCCATCAACACCACCATCAAGCTAGACTTCATCGGGATCATCATCATCACCATCATCATCTCCACCAGCACCATCATCACCACTCCATACCACTGTAACAATTGGGTTGAATCTTGCATAGTTCTTAGGGGAAACTTTCCCGGTATTGATTACTTGTTGTAGTTGATGTTATTGAGTGGAACCATTGAATTATTGTTTATGTTCAGATTGTTACTTATCATTATTTCATCTCTGATCTTGATCCATATGATGTCTTGTGAGTAGTTTGTTTAGTTCTTGAGGACATGGGAGAAGTCATGTTGTTAGTAGTGGAGTTGTGTTGAGGAAGATTCAATAGTTTGTTATTTAAGTTGTGGTGTTATTCTTCTAGTGGTGTCATGTGAATGTCGACTACATGACACTTCACCTTTATGGGCCTAGGGGAATGCATTGTGTATTTGGATACTAATCGTAGGGGTTGCCGGAGTGATAGAAACATGAACCCCCGTTAGGAAACCTTTGCACAAGGGTTATCAAGATCTTAGAGTTTAAAGTTGTGGTTTGGTTTCTATCTTAATTACTTTCTTGTATTTGCGGATGCTTGCAAGGGATATAATCACAAGTATGTATTAGTCCTAGGAAGGTCGGTACATTAGCACAGGTTCACCCACACAACACTTAGCAAACTAAAGAAGATTAATCAACTATATGAAGCGAAAGCACTTGACGATATTCCCGTGTGTCCTCGAGAACGTTTGGTCATCTTAAGTAATACAACCGGCTTGTCCTTTGCTGAAGAAAGGATTGGGCCACTTGCTGCATTCTTTATTATTGTCTTTTGTTTACTCGTACTTTATTTACCTGCATTATCAAAAACCCTAAAAATCCGTTTGCTAAGTATTTACACAGAATTCCTGCTCCAAGCCACTCGTCAACACCTTCTGCTCCTCGTTGGGTTCGACACTCTTACTTATCGAAAATACTGCGATACACCCCCTATACTTGTGGGTCATCAGCCCCGGATACTTGTTGCACCACTAGGTCCGAATCCCCAAAGCAGAGGATCCGGCAAATGCAAATTTCCTTGGCGTCTGGAGGGTGTGCGCCAATGCTTCATACTCCGCCACATTGTTCAAGGCTTTGAAGTGGATCTAAAGGATGTACTCCAACCGGTCTCCCTTGGGCGAGGTTAGCACGACGCCGGCTCCCAAGCCCTCGCGCATCTTCGAGCTATCGAAGTGCATCTTTGTGTGATCTGAGTCGGGAACCGGCGGAAAATACTGAGTATTAGCCTAGTCGACCAAGAAAACTGCCAAGGCCTATGAATTGATCGTGATTCTCGGCTTGTACTGGATGGAGTAGGTGGCGGTCTCAATGGCCCATTTGGCCACTCGGCCAGTGGTGTCCTTGTTGCCGATGATTTCCGAGAGGGGGAGGTGCACACCACCTTAATCAGATGCTCTTGGAAGTAGTGCTTGAGCTTCTTGCATGATAGGTATACCCTGTAGCACTTGTTCTAGTAGTGTGGGTAGTTCTTCTTTGAAAGGGGGGAGCACTTCACTCAGGTAGTAGTCGGGCCTCTGAACCGACTAAGCCTTGCCTTCCTCGGGCTGCTCCACCACCAGGATGATGCTGACGAACTGGTTGGTCGCTGCTATATAGAGCAGCATCAACTCCTTCTCAGCCGGTGTGGTGAGCACATGTGCTATGGATAGCATGCGCTTGACGTCGTGGAACGCGGCATCTGCCTGCACGGTCCATGTGAACTTGTCCGTCTTCTTCATTAGTTGATAGAGAGGAAGCGCTTTCTTGCCAGCCAACTGACAAATCTGCCGAGGGAGGCTAAAGACATGATAAACTTTTGGACACCAAGCAAGCCCTTAGGCGGCTGCATCCTCTCGATGGCCGCGATATTCTCCGGGTTCACTTTTATTCCTCATTGCGAAATGAGGAAACTGAGGAGCTGGCTGGATGGGACGTCGAAGACACACTTTTCAGGGTTCAACTCCATCTGGTACCGGTAGAGGTTTGTGAACATCTCTCTCAGGTCATCGAGGAGGGTGTCGTTTTGATCATGACATCGTCCACATAGGCATGCACATCACGGCCGATTTGCGAGTGCAATCATTTCTACATGCAACGCAGATAAGTGGTGCCTGCATTTTTCAAGCCGAATGGCATGGTTACATAGCAATAGGCCTCACACGGGGTAATGAATGACGTATTTATTTGGTCAACCGGATTTAACCGGATCTGATTGTACCTGGAGTAACAGTCAAGAAATGACAACAGGTCGCAGCCGGGCGTGGAATCGATGACTTGATCGATATGGGGAAAGCAAAAGGGTCTTTCGGGCACGCCTTGTTCAAGCTTGTGTAGTCGATACACATGGGCCAAGTCTTGTTTTTTGTCAGCACCAGGACCGGGTTGGCCAACCAGTCCAGGTGGTATACCTCCATGATGAACCCAGCTGTGAGGAGCCGGGTGATTTCGTCACTAATAACCTTTCTCTTGTCTTCCGCGAAGCGGCGGAGGGGTTGCTTGACCGGCTTGGCATCTGGCCGTACATGCTTTGGAGACCATGGGAATATGTCTCGATTCTCACGGAGGAAGTCGACAAGCGTGCTTTCCTATTTGCTATCCAGGCCAGCACCGATGGTGAATCACCTGGTCGGGTCGGATGGGTCAAGCGGGATCTGCTTCATCTCCTTGGCTGGCTGGAAATCCATATTCCCTAGTCGGCTTCATGCTAGCCGACACTTCCTGTTGAGCCAGCGCAACATTGCACATGATCTCATGCTTCTCTTTAGTGATAACGAGGGCTTCTGTTATCTTCGAGCCTTCCGTTACACATTCCATTGACTACCTCTAGCAGCAAGAGACGGTGATCACAACGTTCGGCCCCGACATCTTCATCTTGAGGTATGCATAGTGGGGAACGGCCATGAACTTGGCGAGGGCGAGACACCCGACAAGAGCATGGTAGGTGCTGGTCAGGTTCACCACCTCGAACCAAACCGGCTCATGGCAAAAGTTCTCCTCATAGGCGAATATGACATCCAACTGGATCTTTCCCAGCGAGGAGCATGGGGGTCTCGGTACAACAACATGAAACACCATGGATGTCAGTTGTAGGTCACACTCCCAGATGCCTAGCTTGCCTAGGGAGGCTCGGTAGAGTATGTTGAGACTACTGCCACCATCGACGAGGACGCGTGAGAAGCGACATGTGCGCTCCTTGGAGATGAGGAGAGGGTCAAGCACCATCGCGTAGCCCCCGGGATTCGGCAAGAGGTCCGGTTGGTCCTCTCGGCTCCAGGTGATCGGAGTCTAAGACCAGTTCAGGTACTGGGGACCAGAGGAACGATGACATTAACCTCCACAATGCGCCGCCTGCGGCTATGCTTGTCGTCCGGCTCAGAAACGAAGATGTGGTAGTTGGTATGCTGCTGCGAGTACCTATTGTTATTGTTGCCGGCTTCCCTAGCCGATGGTGGTGGTCCACCGGGAGGGGGCGGGGGTGGAGGAGGCAAGCCGCCTTGCTCCTTGATCTGGCAGGTCTAGCTACAATTCCGGGTGGTGTGTGTAGCCAGCTTGAAAGGTCTGTTGTGGTACTTGCACGACCCGTCAAACATCTGTTCAAAGGTGAATCAGGGCTTCTGTCTTCTCTCGTCGCCAACCGGTGCACCTTGTACACCCTCCATAGTGTTGACCTACCTCGAGTGGTACCGAGGCTCCTGCTTTCCACCTGGGCGCTTGCCGTGAAAATGGTTGTGATTGCCCGGACTTCCCGTGAGCCGGCCTCACCACCCTAGTTGCTTGGCCTTTCTCGACCCGAATCCATTGGAACCGGTCGACCCTCATCATTCACCTGAAGGGGTTTCTTCATTGCCATGTCGACAGTGGCGTACTGGTCCACGACGGTCATGAGCTCTGCCATGGTTTTCGGCTCGTCACACATTAGTCAATGGCGGAGCATGGTGCCTCCCCGGCATCCTGCGATGAAGAAGCCGATCTCCTGGCTCTCCACCACACCTTCACAGGAATTGCACAGCTCCATCCATCGGGCGAGGTACTCGCAATCCGACTCGCGGTCCCCCTGGATGCACAGGGCCAGGCCGCGGGGTCGACCCGGACGCTTGTACGTGCCATTGAAGTTGCGGGCGAAAACCTTCTCGAAGTCGGGACAAGGATTGATGCTATTGGGTGCTAGGATATTGAGCCATGTTCTCACTGAGCCGGTCAACATGAGGGGTACATAATGCACGACCACACGCTTGTTTCCATGAGAGATCCCGACCGCGGTGGCATAGTTGGTGAGACAATCCTTCGGATTCATGCTGTTGTTGTACTTGGGGGTGTCCCGTGGCAACGTGAACTTGTCGAGGAACGCCACGTTCCGGATGCATGGTCCAAAGCAAACCGGCCCCATACAATCTTCCTCCTTTGTGACATGAGCGTGCATCAAGAGTTCGATGCGATCTCACGCATCCGGCTTGTCGGGGGGATGACCTCCGGATACCCCAACCGGACAAGAAACAGGGCAATCGGATCGCGTCCAGCTAGCCAAATGCAGCCGGACAAGGCAAGCCAGGCCGGCTACCGTGAGGTAGCCGGAGCGGAGAGGAGCAGCCGGCTACAGCAGCGTAGCCGAAACCAATCAAGGAGACAGAGCGACGTGCGGAGCAGTGCACGGTACGCCCTGTACGACGACAAGACTGGCAACTACTCGGCCATACCGAAGACTTTGCGGGGATGACACAGGAACAGTGGCCCGATGCTGACGACAGGCTCGCACGGCGTTCACTGTGCCCACGACAGCCATACCGCTCGTACTCTGATGTGACACGGTTGTACCGGACACTGTAGATGACCAGCCGGCTGGGACCCACCTGTGGGGCTCGCCAGTCGGATTGGCCAGTGAGACCGTTGCCTCTCTGCCTATATAAGGAGATGCAAGGCCTCAGTAGAAAGGGTTGGTCTCAGTGCATTTAAGACAGTAGCTAGAGAATACAACTCGAGGAGCACTTGTAGTTCGTATATCGCTCATAGTCAGATCGGCAGGAGTAGGAGTTTTACCTCACCACGAGGGCTCCGAACCTGGGTACTTCCTGCATCCTACTACGCTTGCTTGTATCCAATCCCGCCTACGGACGCCGTCGATAGCTTCCCTGCTAGTCCCCACACCTCTATCTAACCTTCTTAGGTACTGCCGTTCCCAATACAACGACAGTTGGTGCCCACGGTCGGGCTGATGGCTTCGACAGGAGTCACGTTCCGCACGGGAGCCCACACTTCAGCCGGTGAGTGTGTGGCCTCTAGCCTGGTGCTCACACTCGGCAAATTCGACTGTGTCATCGACAACGCTTCCTGCATCGCCGGAACCACTTTCCCGGCGAACGGCTCCGTCCTGCTCTTCTCCGACCTTCCCGTCTACGTCGCCACCGTTCCGGAGCATTTCCCTAGGGAGATCGTCTCCGTCGTGGAGCTGCCGCATCCGGGCAGTAGCGCCTCCGTCGCTTCCTGCGGCGTGGAGGTCATGATGGCCGGCTCCAGTTCCCACCCCTGCCAGCCGCGGGAGCGGGGCGCAGACGAAGGCGGAACTTCCACGCCTCCGCAGCCTCGGAATCTAGTAGAGGAGGCCATTGATCGGCTCCTAATGCCGGTTAACCTCGGGGATAACCCGGAGGAGGCGGAAGCCAACTTCGCCATGGAGAGACAGATCCTCCTCCAGGAAGCCATGGAGCTGGCGGCAGCCCGCAAGCAACTCGAGATCACCCGACGCGAGTACGACCACATGCACAGCTTCACTTCGGCTACCGTGGAGCTGAGTCAGCGTGGCTAGCTATGACGCCGGGGTGGCGAGCTGGGCAGAAGAATGGAAAAGGACGGGGAACCGGATCATGTGCCCGCCCTCATCTGGCCCACCTACAGCACGCCCATCAAGAACCTACGCGTGGCGCGAGCCGCAGCAGAAGAGCTGCCCAACTTGGAGGGCGAGGAGCGAGCCCGCCAGCACGCTCGCGTGCAGGAGCTCCTCCGAATCGCGGATGAGCAGGCCGACGCCAACCGGCAGATGCAGGAGGACCCCAGCTACTCCAAGGGGAGCAAGCCGCCTGCCAACAGCACGGGCGTGCCTCGCGACACCCAACAGGTGTCCTCCCCTCAGCCGGCTAAAGCCTGCAGCAGGCGCCGCAACTCTGGCAACAAGGGCCAGCCACGCCAGGAGAAAACGGTGAACAACAACCCGCCGCCTCCCCCTCCACCAACCGAAGCACCAAGACCTGCCGGTTCCCATCTCTCGGGCCGGGTGGGAGCGCCCAACCCGGATCGTCCGGATGCCCGTGACCGCTTCGAGCTCCTCGCTCAAGCACGCGTCACGGAGGAATAAGACTCCACCGGACCAGTTTGTTTTGGACCCTGCATCCAGAACGAGCCGTTTCCGGATAAGTTCACCCTGCCCAGGGACAGCCCCAAGTACGATAGCAGCATGAAGCCGGAAGATTAGCTGACCGACTATGCCACGACAGTCGGCATCGCCCATGGGAACAAGCGCACAGCTGTGCGCTACGTCCCCCTTATGCTACCCGGGTCGGCAAGGACATGGCTCAACAGCCTTGCGCCCAACAGCATCAATGCCTGGCCAGACTTCGAGAAGGTGTTTGATGTCTACGCACTTCTATTCTTGTAGACAGTTGTTGGGCCTCCAAGTGCAGAGGTTTGTAGAACAGCAGCAAGTTTTCCCTTAAATGGATCACCCAAGGTTTATCGAACTCAGGAAGGAAGTGGTCAAAGGTATTCCCTCTCAAGCAATCCTGCAATCAAGATAAAAGAAGTCTCTTGTGTTCCCAACACACCCAATACACTTGTCAGGTATATAGGTGCACTAGTTTGGTGAAGAGATAGTGAAATACAAGTGGTATGGATAATTATAAGTGGTAAAGGTGATATAAGATAACTTGATGGCGTGGAAGAGACTAAAAGCAAACTGAAATAAAGATGGAAGCAAGCAAACATGTAACAGATCTAGTAGCAAACGGTGTATCAATGCTTAGAAACAAGGCCTAGGGATCATACTTTCACTAGTGAACACTCTCATATAAATATCTTCCCTTTATGATACTACTCTTAACTACTCTCCGGTTGGACACTATAATCCATGGTAGGGCTATAACAACACACCTCAAAGTAAGCCTTTCCCATCTAGAAAACCCCACACTGTCACCTTGAGCACAAGATGAGTCCAACAAACACCACAATTTCATAAACACATCCAACTCCAAATATAACTCATAACAAGTATTTGTAATAGCCTAAGTGCCACCATGGTGTGCACGCTGTCACTTTCACACACATGGGGAGAGCAGAGATCTATTAAAGCACTTGAGTAGCAAGGTAGATCTATAGATTACAAGCTCATGATCACAATATGATCATGCATAGAGAGACATGAACACATAGCTACCGGTAGAACCCTTAGCCTCGAGAGAGAACTACTCCCTCCTCATCATGGGAATCAACAATGGTGATGGAGATGGTGGTGGAGATCGATGGAGATGGCTCTGGGGGCACTTCCCTGTCCCGGCAGGGTGCCGGAACAGAGACTTTCTGTCCCCCGAATCTCCCCTTCGGTGGTGGCGGCGCTGCGGAACTTTTCATGGCTGGAGGCTTAACTCTTTAGGGTTTATGCATCGGGAGGCTTCTTATAGGCCAAAGGGCAAGGTCGGTGGGCGGCCAGGGGGCCCACACCATGCCCTGGCGCGACCTGGGGGGACCCGCGCCATGGGGTGGTGTGGCCACCCTGTGGCCCCACTCCGACTCTCCTTCTGGCTCCATGAGTCTTCCGGGAAAATATCAACTTTGGCTTTTGTCTGGTCCAATTCCGAGAATATTGATTTTCTGACTTTCCTGGAACCAAAAACAGCAGAAAACATGCAACTGGCACTGTGGCACTTGTTAATAGGTTAGTCCAAGAAATCATATGAAAAGTACTCCAAACTGTGGACAAAACATAAGAAAGTAGACAAAACCAAGCATGGAACATCAAAAATTATAGATACATTTGCAATGTATCAACATGCCCAAGCTTAACTCATGCTCATCCTCGAGTAGGTAAGTGATAAAAAGAAAGAATAATTTTTGAGGTGACATGCACCATCATAAACTTGATCAAAGTATTTGTAAAATATTCATAGCTGGGATCATAGTACTTCAATCATAGCATGAAAGACAAAGTTCTAGTAATAAGCAAATAAACTATGATGCAACATGAAAACGCACAAACAAAAGATTCATGAATAACAATGCTTTGCAAGACGTTTGTTTGTTTCACATAAAGAAAACATAGCATAATAGTATTCAGCTTGTCCCTCAATAGAGTAGCAAATATAAATGCACAGGACACCTTCAAAGTTCATAAGAGTGACTAGATACAAATAGTTTAAAACAAGCAATATCAAGTTATGCATCAATCAACTAGTCTTGGGACAATGCACATAGAACTAAGAATGGCCACTATGCTCTCAAAGTAGGTGCATAAAGATAGAAGGTGAAGACTCAACATAAAAGTAAAAGAAAGGCCTTCATAGAAGGAAGTAGGGATTCAAGTTTCATAAAGAGCTTCCAAAAATTATGGTACTTATAGCTTTCTGCTCTCATTGCACCTATCATAAGCATCTTTAAGGTGATTAAGGTTAAAGTGACACAACTAAGAGGATATGCTTGACAAGTTATAAACCGAAATCTCATGCCCCTTGCTTACGAAGACCGAACCTCATGCTACTCAACTTTAGTCACAAGTAAGCTCTTGTCATTGTAAGTACATATCTATCATAAAGAACCGCCAACGGGGTACCCCTTGCACATGATACAGGAGCTATCCCATAATCAAAATGACAAGGCAAGCAGACAATGAGCATCTTAGCGATCTTTTTATTTGCTATTTGCATAGGTTTTTATTGAGGATGCTTCATAGAGTGCTCATTATGGTGATGCTGCAAGTTTCCACCATGATTAGGCATGGCTTAGGCTAGCGGCCCAGGCGTTTCTCTAACACACATACAAATTCCATGATCTTACAAGTTCCACTTTTATTTCACACCGCCAGGATCCGTAAGCAAAAGAACATGATATCAACGGGGTACAAAGTACAAGTGCAATGTTGAAAGTGTTCCCCATGAAACATGGTTCTGCTAATTTCAACTTATAAAGCGCAAGCATATACGCAACAAAGAAGGACCTAGTGGTTCAAGTTTATTAGATGCAAAAAGTAAGGTGTGCCATCAAGTTCATGAGAGCTTTAATCACTAGTTTTCTCATAACAAGTTTAATTTGGAAGGTAAACAAAAGCATGAATATACTTGGAATAGTATAAGCTAGTAGGTAGGTATGGTGGACTCTTTGGAACAACTTGGTTTAGGGAGTTGGATGCATGAGTGGAACTCATACTTTGTTGTGGAGGCTAGCAAAAGACTGGGAGCGACAAACTAACAGAGCAATAATGGCCATAATCATGCAGAGCGACAAAACATCATTGATCAAAGCATAAAGTGATACTACAAGTTGAAAACTAAAGGACCATAAAGGCTATGGTGACTTGAGATAGTCATAACATGGTGTGAGCATGCGCCAAGTCAACCCAAATAAAGCATCAAAGGAGAATACCACTATACTATGCTTTAATATGCTAAAACAACGCATGATTCATCCAAGGCACATTAAGCCATCTCAATTGTTTATAACAAGTCATGCTACAGCAAAGATTACTAAGCAAAAAGCCAAAACAATATCAAGCATGGCATGACAAAGCATGGGCCACAGTCAAAAACAAGCTCCTTTCACCACTTAAGCATGACCTTTCCTACTCTTTTCCAAACCAAACCAAACTATTTGCAAATCAATGTATGAAAGAGGGGGTCCAACCAATTTATTCAGAAAACTAAGCAAACAAAGCAAACGAAAAACCAAAACAAAAACGAAAAATAAGAAGCTCCAAGAACAACACAACTGTGCATGAAACAATAAAAATGAAGCGTTTGGAAGAAACCTGAGATTTTTATTGATGAAGAAGGGGATGCCTTGGGCATCCCCAAGCTTTTACGCTTGTACTTCTTGGATATTTCTTGGGGGGACACGCGTGGCATCCCCAAGCTTGAGCTTTAGTCCATCCTTCATCTCATTACCCATTCCTTCCATACACCTGAAATTTTTCCTTCATACAAAACTTCACACAATCTTTATTAGCAACATTAGTGCACTCAAGATAATAAGTCTTTAGGTTCAGTACTAACACCAATAAAAAACTTCCATTAAAACACTAGCTACTGTAACACTTCCCTCAAAAAGCTCAATTCCCCAAAGAGAACTCAAAAAGGAACCAACAAGAAGCAAATGCAAATAATGGCAGAAATCTGTCAAAACAGACCAGCAGGTAAAGACGAATTTTTTCGAAGACCTTCTGTTGCTCAAATCAAAAAGTGTTGATCTAACGAAAGTTAGATAACAACCTGGGACAGAAGCACAAAAATTAACGCCTCAAAAGGATGTTCAGAGATTTTACACGAATTTTTACGGTGAAGCACAGAAATCTGTTTCGGGACAGCAACTTTCCCAATCATTACTTCTCTCTCATTAGAGGTTACTCTTGGCACAAAAAGCAAATAAAAAGGACAAGGAGCGGTTATTACAGAGGTAATAACTTCCAAGACTCATCTAAAACTTTTTGATTATCTCCCAATAAGTATTTTTCTTTAATGCCTTTAAGGTAGACTTGATAGTTTGAGAAGATTCTCACATAAGAAATATGAATTGAAGTAAGAGAGAGCATCAAGAAGCAAATTCAAAGCACATTTAAGTCTAACCCACTTCATATGCATAGGAATCTTGTAAAGAAACAAGTCATGAAAGCACAAAGCAATAAGCATAATCAAGCAAAACAAGTGCAATTTCAAGACTTTCAACATAAAGAGGGGAAACTTAATATTATTGAGATGCATAAAACCATGTTTCCCTCTCTCATAATAACTTTCAATAGCATCATGAATAAACTTAACAATATAACTATCACATAAAACATTCTTATCATGAGCCACATACATAAAAGAATTAATACTCCCCATACAAGCATATTCATTCTTATCAATCATAGTGGGAGCAAATTCAACAAAATAGCTATCATTATTATTTTCATCACCATAATCATCAAATATAGGAGGCATATTGTAATCATAATTGATTTTCTCCTCAATAGTAGGTGGACTGAAAATATCATACTCATCATTGTAATCATCATATATTGGAGGCATAGTATCATCAAAGTAAATTTTCTCCTCCACGCTTGGGGGACTAAAAAGATCATCTTCATAAAAACTAGCTTCCCCAAGCTTAGACTTTTCCCTAGCATTAGCAATAATGGTGTCCAAAGAATTCATACTAACAACATTGCTCTTAGCATGCAAATACAGTTCCATAGATTTTTTAATTTTCTCTTCAAACACTTCATGTCCTAACTCAAGATAAATACTATAAAGCTCTCTAATTTTGTTGTTGTTTTCCATTAAGCCTAACTAGTGAAAACAAGAAACAAAAAGACAAAATTGCAGAATCTAAACGAAATAACTTCGAGCACTCACACCGGAGGATGTGAGTACCTTTTACCTTACCTCCCTGACAACGGCACCAGAAAATAAATTGATGTCTACGCACTTCTATTCTTGTAGACAGTTGTTGAGCCTCCAAGTGCAGAGGTTTGTAGAACAGCAGCAAGTTTTCCCTTAAGTGGATCACCCAAGGTTTATCGAACTCAGGGAGGAAGTTGTCAAAGGTATTCCCTCTCAAGAAATCCTGCAATCAAGATACAAGTCTCTTGTGTCCCCAACACACCTAATACACTTGTTAGGTGTATAGGTGCACTAGTTCGACGAAGAGATAGTGAAATACAAGTGGTATGGATAATTATAAGTGGTAAAGGTGATAGAAGATAACTTGATGGCGTGGAAGAGACTAAAAGCAAACTGAAATAAAGATGGAAGCAAACAAACATGTAACAGATCTAGTAGCAAACGGTGTATCAATGCTTAGAAACAAGGCCTAGGGATCATACTTTCACTAGTGAACACTCTCATATAAATATCTTCTCTTTATGATACTACTCTTAACTACTCTCCTGTTGGACACTCTAATCCATGGTAGGGCTATAACAGCACACCTCAAAGTAAGCCTTTCCCATCTAGAAAACCCCACACTATCACCTTGAGCACTAGATGAGTCCAACAAACACCACAATTTCATAAAGACATCCAACTACAAATATAACTCATAACAAGTATTTGTAATCTCTAGCCTAAGTGCCACCATGGTGTGCACGCTGTCACTTTCACACACATGGGGAGAGCAGAGATCTATTAAAGCACTTGAGTAGAAAGGTAGATCTATAGATTACAAGCTCATGATCAAAATATGATCATGCATAGAGAGAGATGAACACATAGCTGAACTGGTCGGAAACCCCCATCACATGGAGCCGAGAAGACCAGCCGGAGCAGCTGCCGACTCCCGGGGGCTACGCCATGGTGCTTGACCCCCTCATCGTCAGCAACGCGTGCACCTGCCGTTTCTCTCGCGTCCTCATCGACGGAGGCAGTAGCCTCAACCTCCTCTACCGGTCTTCGCTGGAGAAGCTGGGCATTCACGAATGCGACTTGCGCCCGACCACCACAATGTTCCATGGCGTACTGCTAGGACCGGCTTGCGCCCCACTGGGTAAAATCCAGCTGGACGTCATCTTCGGGACCGAGGAGAACTTCTGTTGTGAACCGATATGGTTTGAGGTGGTAAACCTGATGAGCTCCTATCACGCTCTCCTCGGGCGCCCCACCCTCACCAAGGTCATGGCCGTCCCCCACTACGCATACCTCAAGACGAAGATGCCGAGACCCAACAGCGTCATCACCGTCGTCGGCTGCTTCAGGCGGTCAATAGAGTGCGCCTCAGCCGGTTCCAAACTGGCAGAGGCCCTCATCATAGCTAAGGAGAAGCGTGTGATCATGCGCAATGAGGCCATGGCCTAGCAAGACATACCGGCTAGGAGCAAGCCGGCTAGAGAAGGAGCCTTCCAGCCGGCAAAGGAGACGAAGAGGATCCTGCTCGACCCCTCCGACCCGACCAAGTTCGTCACCATTGGTGCCAACTTGGACAGCAAATAGGAAGGCGCGCTCATCGACTTCCTCCGTGAGAATCGGGACATCTTCGCATGGTCACCCAAGGACATGCCAAGTGTACCGAGGGAGTTCGCCGAGCACTCACTCCATGTGTGGCCGGATGCCAAGTCGATCAAGCAACCTCTGCGCTAGTTCGCAGAGGAGAATATGAAGATTATCGGTGACGAGATCACCCGACTCCTTGCAGCTGGGTTCATCATGGAAGTGTACCACCCGGACTGGCTGGCGAACCCAGTCCTGGTGTTGAAGAAGAACAAGACCTGGCGCATGTGCATCGACTACACCAGTCTGAATAAGGCGTGCCCGAAAGATCCATTCGCATTGCCCCATATCGACCAGGTCATCGATTCCATGACCGACTTCGATTTTTTGTCTTTTTTAGATTGCTATTCCGATTACAATCAGATCCGGTTAAACCCGGCTGATCAGATTAAGACATCATTTATTACCCCCTATGAGGCTTTCCGCTATGTAACCATGCCTTTCGGTTTGAAGAATGCCGGCGCTACCTATCAGCGCTGCATGCAGAAGTGCTTGTACTCGCAGATAGGCCGAAACATGCACGCCTATGTGGACGATGTGGTCATCAAGACCAAGGAGAAGCGCACCCTCCTCGAAGATTTGGGAGAGACAATTGGCAACCTCCGGCAGTACCAGATGAAGCTGAACCTGAAGAAATGTGTCTTCGGAGTCCCATCCGACCAATTACTCGGTTTCCTCGTATCGCAACGAGGGATCGAGGCGAACCCAGAGAAGACTGCGGCCATCGAAAGGAGGCAGCCGCCTAGGAGCCTGCTTGGAGTCCAGAAGTTCACCGGATGCCTGGCCTCCCTCAGTCGTTTCGTCAGCCGGCTGGGGGAGAAGGCACTCCTGTTGTACCAGCTGATGAAGAAGACAGACAAGTTCTCCTGGACTTCGCAAGCTGACACCGCCTTTCACGACCTCAAGCGCATGCTATCCATAGCGCCGGTTCTAGCCACTCCGGCTAGCAAGGAGCCGATGTTGCTCTATATAGCAGCCATCAGCCGGGTCGTCAGCGTCGTCCTGGTGGTGGAGCGCCCTGAGGAAGGCAAGGCTCAGCCGGTTCAGAGACCTGTCTACTACCTCAGCGAGGTCCTCTCCCTCTCCAAGCAGAACTACCCCCACTACCAGAAGATGTGCTAAGGCGTGTACCTGGCATGCAAGAAGCTCAAGCACTACTTCCAGGAGCATCCGATTAAGGTCGTGTGCACGGCACCCTTTTCAGAAATCATCGGCAACAAAGACGCCACCGGCCAAGTCACCAAGTGGGCCATCGAGCTCGCCGCCTACTCCATCCAGTACGAGCCCCGTCTCATGATCAAGTCGCAGGCGCTGGCGGACTTCCTCATCGACTGGGCCGACACCCAATACCTCCCACCAGTTCCGGATTCGGACCACTAGAAGATGCACTTCGACGGGTCGAAGATGCCCGGGGGCTTGGGAGCCAGCATCATGCTCACCTAGCCCAAGGGAGACCACATGGAGTACGTCCTGCAGATCCACTTCAAGGGTACGAGGCACTGGCGCATGACCTCCGACTAGCCAGAGAGATTGGTGTCAACCGGATCCTCTGCTTCGGCGATTTGGATTTGGTGGTACATCAAGTATCTGGAGAGTGGGACGCCCGTGATGCAAACATGGCTCTCTACCGATTCTACATACAGAAGCTTAGTGCCTCCTTTGACGGATGCGAATTTCATCACATCCCTCGCGCCAACAATGAGGCAGTCAATTCGCTCGCACGAATCGGATCCACCAGGCAGGCGATCCCACCCGAGGTCTCCTTGGAGCACCTGCACAAGCCCTCTATCAACCCGTCCCCCCGAGTCGGATTCCATCATATGGGCAGGGAGCCCTCCGGTTGGCGGGGCAGCAGATGCAGAGCCGGCAGAACCTCCAAAGAAGAAGGCCCGCGCCAACTCCGGCAAATCAGTACCCTCTGGCACGCAAGACCCGGTGGCTGCCGACTCATCAAGCGGCTCAGGAGTTGCCGTCCTGGGTACCTCATCCAGACGACCCCCCGACGACCATCAAACGGAGAGCGGGATCATCTTCGCCATCCGGGAAATACCATCCTAGGCACAACCCTTCATGAACTACATCGCCAACGGAGAGCTTCCGGATGACGAGGTGGAGGCCAGGCAAATCCGGCGCCACACGCACACGTACACCATCATCAACAAAGAACTGTACAAGCGCAGCGTATATGGCATCTTCCAAAGGTGTGTCGACATGGACACAAGCTACCGGCTACTCAAGGACATCCACCAGGGTGAGTGCAGGCATCACGCTTCGTCAAGGGCGATAGTTGCCAAGGCGTTTCGCCACGGTTTCTATTGGCCCACCGCCCTCGAGGACGCCGAACAGCTAGTCCGCGCATGCAACGGGTGCTAGCGCTTCGGGAAGCTCAGGCATATGCCGACTTCGGTGCTCAATACAATACCGATCACATGGCCCTTTGCTGTCTGGGGCCTCGACATGGTCGGTCCCTTCAAGAGGGCGTGCGCAAGCATGACCCATTTGCTGGTGGCGGTGGACAAGTTTACAAAGTGGATCGAGGCCAAGCCCATCCGGTAGTTGGACGGGGCTACAGTCGTTACCTTCTTCACCGACGTCATCAACCGGTTCGGCTACCCCAACAGCATCATCACCGACAATGACACGAACTTTGCCAAGGGGGCCTTCGCCCGATTCTGCAGTAACAAGGGCATCCGGCTGGACCTTGCCTCCGTCGTGCACCCGCAGTCCAATGGGCAAGTCGAAAGGGCAAACGGCTTAGTTCTAGCTGGCATCAAGCCATGCCTCATTGAGCCTTTGGAGCGGTCGCCCGGACAAACCTGGCCAACGGGCCGGGCTTTGGGCGGGCCGTCCCGCAGCACGCGAAAATGGCACGGCACCAACTCAGCTCAGCCCGTGGTGTGCCGGGCCCATGCCGGCCCATGAAGGAGCAGGGCCGTGCTGGGGCCACGGTCTCGAGCATGCGGGCCGGCCCGGCACAGCCCGTTTAACACTCAGGTTAGCGTGGCAAGTCAATATTAGAATAGTCGCGCAAAAATAGAGGTCGGCGAGGTTCGAACCCGCAACCTCCACATGCTCCAACCTGCCCTCAACCACCAGGACACTCAATCTTTTGTGTCATGTTAGCAGATTGGTACCTATTAAGGGATATATTGAAGGCCTACATGAAAAGAAGAGAGGCCTCAGTCAATGGGCCAGCGTGCCTCCACGTGCCTAGCGTGCCGCGGGCCGGCCCGTCTAACGCTGGTGCCATGCCTAGGCCTTAGACGCAGGCCCCCGTGCCGGCACTGCCCGGCCCGCGAGCTTGACGGGCCGCCGTGTGTCGGGCTGGGCCAGGCACGTGAAACCTGTGCAGGGCCGGTGCCGAGCCGGGCCGGCCCGTTGGCCAGGTTTGTGCCCGGATGCTGGATCGAGGAGCTTTCGGCTGTGTTATGGAGCCTCTGCACCACGCCGGATAGATCAACCGGCTACACCACATTCTTCCCGGTCTACGGATTGGAAGCCATCCTCTCCGTGGATATCGAGTTCGACTCTCCGCGCAAGCTCCTCTACGATGAAAAGGCCAACCAGGAGGCACGGGAGGATGGCGTGGACCTCCTCGAGGAGGCCCATGAGCTGGCATTGTCTAGATCGGCCTTGTACCAGCAACAACTACGCCACTACCATTCAGGCCGGATCCGCCCTGTCGCGTTCCGCGAAGGCGACCTGGTTCTCCGGCTAGTGCAGGACATGAAGGGCATGCATAAGCTATCGCCACCCTGGGAGGGCCCCTTCATCATCAGCCGAGTGCTGCCTAACGACTCCTATTACCTCATCGACGCGCAGTAGCGCGGAAGATCAAGATGGACAAATCAGACGAGGAGACCGAGCGTCCCTGGAACGCGGCCCTGCTGCGCCTGTTTTACACCTAGTCACCTGACAGTGTGTGTATCCCACAAACCCTATGAATGAAAATGCGGACCCCTACGAGATGCTCGGGGGCTCCTTGCTAGAAATGTGTATGCATCTGTTTTCTGGTTCAGATTTTCCGACTTCGGCAACCCCTACCCGGTGGCTTGCCGGCTGGCCCGACCTGCCAAGTCAACAAACCGGCTGAGTAGTGTGCGACGATGTCAAAGGACTACTCTTTGTCTCAGCTACAGACCGTAACCCGGCTGTCCAACTAGCAAGAGCAAAAGCCCATGGCATCCCACACGAAAACGGAGAGGAGACGCGACAGATCGGGCGTTCCGGCCTCGCAACTAGCTTAAGACAATCCGGCTGCTAAGCCGTTAGTACCGTGCGCGATGTACTGTCATCTCCCTTCGATTCCGGCTATAGACTGCAACTCGGCTGCCCGGCAAGGACGCAGCGAAAACAGTAGAGCATACGGGAAAACGACTAAGTATCCAAAAAGGTGCAAGCTAGTTTTCAAAAAACAAATCCACCTCCCAGTTACAGTTTAGCAGACTAACCTATTAACGAGTGAGAATGTATGTGTATGTATATTTTTGTGCGACTACTTCAAGTCGGAATTCAGGAAGAAAAGAGAAGAAGATTCGAAGTCCTTGCCTTCATCAAGCGCTCCGAATCTCGGGGGCTACACCCACTGGGTGCACTCGCGCGCCCCCAGTGGAATCTTGTAGTTTCCCGACCGGCTAAGGGCATTTAGCCGGGTATTTGGAGCCCAGGTGAGGGCAAGGGCAGGAGCAAGAGAAGACAAGGAAGATTCGAAGTACCTGGCTTCCCCAGCTACTCTGAATCTCGGGGGCTACACCTAGTGGGTGCACTCGCGTGCCCCCACTGGAGTGTTAGTTCCCCCCGCTGCAGGCGTACAACCAGCGGAAGCAACTGACTAGGATGTGTCTAGTCGGATAAAGTTAGAGGACTTGAGGAAAGAAGGAAGATACGAAGTACCTGGCTACGCCAGCTACTCCGAATCTCAGAGGCTACACCAGTGGGTGTGCTAGCGCGCCCCCACTGGAATTGCAGCTCCCCCGGCTAAATGCGTTTAGCCGTGCGAAGCCAGCCGGATAAAGTCAACCGGTAAAATATTTCAAGGAGCATGCAGAACACACAAGTTGAAGGCAAACCAAACTAGTTCAAATTGACATTAAAAAGAAAGGGGAGACAAAGCTCCCATTAGTTTACCCGGCGCCAGAGGCAGCCGGTACAGATAGACAAGTTTCAAAACAAGACAAACAAATACGCCCGACATCCCGGGGCGATAACTAAACGGTAGGACCCTTGCCGTGCGGAGTGCTTTGGCTAGCAGCAAGCTTAGGCGGAGGAGGAGGCGTGGTGGCCGACCCGGTTCCGGCGTCCCTAGTCGGCTGCGTCGAAGCTTCCGCATCTGGAGTATCGATGGACCCCGAGTCGGTGAGCACGTCGTCGGGATCCCCGTAGTCGACGATCTTGATGGCGGAGCCCCGGAGCTTCGGATGAGCCTGGCAGATGGCGGCAAGATCGGCGCCGGTGCAGAAGCCTCCATCGATCTTCTCGACGCGGGCGTCCTTGTACCACGAGAGCATGAGGTCCAGAGCCATCTCCGCTCCGGCTCATGCCGCCAAGTCTCGTAGCCGGTCCACGGCAGCCGGTACCTCCCCCACCTTCGCGGCTAGCTGCGCCATCATTTCCGGGACCAGAGCGTCCGGCCACAGAAACGAGAAGATGGCCTGTGCCGCTTGGCGAAGCTTGGCAGCTTCCTCGCCGAGAAGGACGACGAGCTCCTGGGCTGTCGGCTGTGCTCCGGGCCAATTCTCCTGCAGCCGGTTGTACGCCAGCAGGTCTATGCCGAGATAAAACGCTGTCAAAAAAAAGATAGTCAGATCCGGCTACCGGATCCGGAAAGACGAAGAAGACGGAAAAGGGGAACTTACCCTTAGCAGTATGACCGACTTGCATCAGCTCTTCCACCAGAGCCTTCTCCTTTGCGGCCAGCCACTTGATTTCCTTCTCTTGGTCCTTGTTCTGGGCCTCGAGAAGGTTGAAGGCTTCGATCCGGCTGGCGAGGGAGGCGTCGTGCTCCTTGACGGTGGGCTCCAGATCGTCTACCTTCGCATGCCAATCCTTGTTCTGCATCCGCAGTAGGGAGTTGGACTTGCTCAGCCGATCGTTCGCCTTCTTCAAGCGATCGACCTCTCGCTGAGTGCACACAAGGATAGCTGTAGAAAAACCGGCTGTCATCAAAAAAGAGAGAGAGAGGGTGAATGATTCCGGATAAAGCAAACTTACTCTAGGAGGTTTCGTTGGGAGCAGCGAGCTTCTGCTCCAAGGACCGGTTCCCGCCGGCTGCGGCCTCCAGCAGCCGGATATCCTTCACTGCCAATTCGAGGCTGGCGGCGAGATCCGTCAGCAAGGCGGCGGAGGAGGCGTCGTCATCAACGGCGTTGGCGACCAAGGACTCCTTTGCGGCGACCACCACTGTCCTCCACTCCTCCCCCGGCTCGTCCTTGGAGTTGTCGTTGCCGACAACCACGAGCTCCTTGCCAGTTACCGCCCTCCGTGTTCCCGCAGAAGAGCCGTCCCCGCCCTGCGAGGTGGCCTCAACCGTTTCCGGCTGGACCACCACGTTCGGCTGGGGACCCCCCCCGCTCCGGCTGCGGTAGCCGGTTCAGCTCGAGGCGGCGACGGAGGCGGTGCCTCAGAGGAAGGAGGAGCGGAGACAAATGTGGACGGGGCGCGAGGTGGCGACCCAGTCGGCGCTCGCGCCGGGCTCGCGGCTCCAAAGGAGACCAACGTACTAAAAAGACAAAAGAAGAGAAGAAGGAAAAAGGAGCAAGTAAGCCAAAGGCAAATGAAGGAAGCAAAAAATAGAAAAGGCACCGAGAGAAGAACTTACCCCTGTACCACCAGGGGCGGCCCTTTCTTCCGGCCAAGGCGACTCAGTGGAAGGGCACTGGTCTGACTCCTCTTGGGGGTCGGCTCCTCCGCGGCGGGCTGGCTGGCGCTGGAACGGCTAGAGCCACTCCCGCCAGCGCCAGACTAGGTGGGCTCGCCATCCGTCCCAAGGCGATGTGCCGGATCGTAGGCCGGCGCGGCCTCTTCCTCCTCGTCAACCTCCGCGTGGGGATCAGCGGCCGGCTCGTCGTTCCGGCTGGGGAAGGCATCCCCATCCCCGCCCGACTCCTCACCGGACCGCCGAGCACACGGCTCGGGCAAGTCAGGCGTGAACGTCTCAAGGGGAGCATCGCCCTCCTCACGAAGAATGCAAGGGAAGATCTGCCGAATACAAAAGATTAGTCGGATAAAACAAAAAAGAAGGGCAAGGGATACAAAAGAAAAGGACCTACCCGTGGCACACGGTTGTCTCGGTTGTAAGGGGCTAGCCTGAAGGACCAGCCTTCCGGCAGCCATTCCTTGGTGATCGCCCACACCCACTCCTTCAGGTCGTGGTAGCGGGGATCGCGGCGCGACAGCCGAGTCGGGTCCAGTCGGCCGGAGTAGAAGCATATCTTGTGCACTCGTTGCTGCAACAGCATCATTAGCCGGGACATCCAGCTGAGAGTGATGTCCAGGCCGGTTAGCCGGCAGGTGACGAGGGAGCGTATGCGCTGCAGCATCGCATCCGACTCCACCTTGTCGCCATAGATCTTAAGGTCCCAGTGCTGCCGGCTAGACTCCACATCCTATAACACCAGAAGGTTGATCCGGTCCACGTTGGTGCGGTTCTTGACGTAGAAGTACGACTGCTGCCACAGTCGTACCGTGTTATGTAGACGGAACTTCGGATAGCCGGTCTACGCGCGGGAGTAGATGGAGGCGCCGCCACAAACGACTAGCGGCCCCTTCGTAAACTGCACCTACGGCCGGACTCGGAAGAGCCGACAGAAGAGCCCGAGATCCGGATGGATCCTGAGGTAGCTCTCGCAGAAGGCCATGAAGTGCGCTAGCATGCCGATTGCGTTGGCGTCGAGATGATGGAGGCGGAGGTCGAAGAAGGCGAGGAATGTGAGGAAGAACGGGTGCACCGGCAACGCGAACCTGCGCGCCAGGTGCGAGAGAAAAATCACCCGCTCTCCCTCTGCCAGATGCGGCGACACCTCTCCCGCCGGCGCAAGCCGCACCTCCACTTCCTCCTCCGATGGAAGAACACGGGTGGCGCGATATTTTTGTATGTGGTCCTCCGTGACGGAGGAACCACACCCTGCTCCATGCTCAGCGGCCATCTCCGGTTCGTTGGAGGGCGCGGTGGCGGACGAATAACAGTGGCCCGTACCACCGGCGACGACAAACGGGCAGCGCAACGGGCTACAGAGACAGCAGCAGCAAGGCGCAGAGAGCAGGAGCGCAGAGGAAGGAGAAGGCAAATGGGAGTGGGGGAAGCGAAGGAAGGGAACAACCGTCCCCCGGGCACCCCTTTAAAGGCCCGGGAGGGCAACCGTCCGCGGAGCCACGTGGCGTCCATCGAGGCATCTCCAGCCCAACCGCCACCCCCAGATCCCGTGTGCAGACGCGGGGTGCGCAAAAGATCCTAGAGCAAGAACCGAAGCGTAAGGCGACAGTTTCCCGAGGCAACGTGTGACAGGACGTTACACTTCTCGCTGCAGAGCAATGATGGCGCGTGCGCGCGTGTCCGGCGTCAGCACTGACGTCACGGGTAGCGCAACCGCCAGTTGTAGCCGGTCGGAAATTCAAAAACGAAGAAGGAGCGCGCGCACATTTCACCTAAGGGCGAAATCCACATGCGCTCGGGGGCTAGTGTCAGGGGGATGTCCTCCGGATACCCCAACCGGACAAGAAACAGGGCAGTTGGATCGCGTCCGGCTGGCCAAATGCAGCCGGACAAGGCAAGCCAGGCCGACTACCGTGAGGTAGCCGGAGCGGAGAGGAGCAGCTGGCTACAACAGCATAGCCGGAACCAATCAAGGAGACATAGCGACGTGCGGAGCAGTGCATGGCACGCCTTGTACAACGATAAGACTGGCAACTACTCGGCCATATCGAAGACTTTGCGGGGATGTCGCGGGAACAGTGGCCCGATGCTGACGACAGGCTCACACGACGTTCACTGTGCCCACGACAGCCATACTGCTCGTACTCTGATGTGACATGGTTGTATCGGATACTGTTGATGACCACCCGGTTGGGACCCACCTGTGGGGCCCGCCAGTCGGATTGGCCAGTGAGACCATTGCCTCTCTGCCTATATAAGGAGAGGCAAGGCCTCACTAGAAAGGGTTGGTCTCAGTGCATTTAAGACAGTAGATAGAGAATACAGCTCGAGGAGCACTTATAGTTCGTATATCGCTCATAGTCAGATCGGCAGGAGTAGGAGTTTTACCTCACCACGAGGGCTCCGAACCTGGGTACTTCCTGCATCCCACTATGCTTGCTTGTATCCAATCCCGCCTGCAGACGCCGTCGATAGCTTCCCTGCTAGTCCCCACACCTCTATCTAACCTTCTTAGGTACTGCCGTTCCCAATAAAACGACACGGCATGTCCAGATTGGTAGCTCCTACCCGACCTCTGATGGGAGAACCAGCTGGCCACGCCGCTCTGGCTGGCAGCTTGCTGGTGACCGTGCCCTGCTCGTTGTGCGGCTGACTTTTGTGGCCCGACTCGCGGCGCTTGCTGTGGGGCTTTCTCCCTAGAGGAGAAGACACTTGTTGGTTATTGCGAGGCTCGCCGCAGCTGCCTCTAGGAAACTTGCTTCCCTTGGTGCCACTGCCATCCTCGTGTATCTGCTGGATGGCGTCTGCCTGCTTGTCCGTGATCCAGAGCAGCTCTTGCACCCGTCCGTTCTGCCGTGCTCGGTCCTCGCCCTCCAGGTTGGGGAACTTCTCCACCACGTCTTGCGCTGCGTGTGGGTCCTTGATTGGCATGCTGTAGGTGGGTCGAGCAAGAAGGGGAGGTCGCTTCGGCTCGCCGTCCCTTTCCATTCGGGCTCCCAGCTCGCCTGTCGTGGTGGTGTCACGGCAGATGCCATGGATAGGCTAAAGGTGGGGACTAAATGCAGTAGGGGAATCCAGGGAGGGATAGTGTGGTGATTCCACAGACAGTAGCTTTGTATTTGATTCACTTCCAAGGTTTACAAGTGCTCCTTGAGCTGTATTAGGGAGAGGAGGAAGAAGAACTCTCTTACTCTCACCGCTAGTAAAACACAACTCTCTAGGAGACAACCAGAAAAACCAACCCTTTCTACAGAGGCCCTAGCCCTCCTTATATAGGGGTGGCTAGGTCTCCAATTAGGGCATACGTGGAGGCATATTCCAAGGAATATGCCTTTTATTGGAGATAAGCCCAAGAGGCAATAATAAAAGTGGTTATTATTATATCTTTGTGTTTATGATGAATGTTTACATCCCATGCTATAATTGTATTATAAGGAAACGCTAATACATGTGTGTTTTGTAAACATAAGAGAGTCCCTAGTAAGCCTCTTGTTGAACTAGCTTGTTGATTAATTGATGATCATGGTTTCCTGATCATGGACATTAGGATGTGATTAATAACAAGGTTATATCATTAGGAGAATGATGTGATGGACACACACCCATAGTAAGCGTAGCATAAGATCAAGTCATTAAGTTCGTATTT
This sequence comes from Avena eriantha, assembly GCA_910589775.1. NCBI lineage: Eukaryota > Viridiplantae > Streptophyta > Magnoliopsida > Poales > Poaceae > Avena > Avena eriantha. The sequence goes on from OU342744.1 coordinate 106,797,850, forward strand.
CTATAAGCTTTTAAATGCATAGTAACCTAATCCTTCGACCATGAGGTTGTGTTAATTACCATCACCGGATGGGTACTTTGATGACATCAAACACCGCTTCGTAACTGGGTGGTCATAAAGGTGTCATTGGGTATTCTGAAAGTATGTGTTGAAGCGCATGGACCAAGATTGGGATTTGTCCATCCATATGACGGATATATATGCTCTGGGCCCTCTCGATGGAATGCCATCTAGTTAGCTTGCAAGCATGTGACTGGGTCACAAGGGATGACATATCATGGAACGAGTAAAGAGTACTTATCAGTAACGAGGTAGAACTAGGTATGGAGATACCGACGATCAAACCTCGGATAAGTATAGTATCGCGTCACAAAGGGAATTGGTTTCGTATGTAAATGGTTCAATCGATCACGAAGTCATCGTTGAGTATGTGGGAGCCATTATGGATCTCCAGGTCCCGCTGATGGTTATTGATAGGAGATGCGTCTTTGTCATGTCTACATATTCACGAACCGTAGGGTGACACACTTAAGGTTCGAAGTTGTTTTAAGTAGATATGGAATGTGCGTTGGAGACCGAATGATGTTCGGAGTCTCGGATTGGATCCAGGACATCACGAGGAGATCCGGAATTGTCCGGAGAATAAGATTCATATATTGGGGATCATTTTCTGAGTTAGGAAATGTTCCGGAGTATTTGTATGAGGATTCTAGAAGGTTTCGGAATGTTCTGGAAGATTTCTTGGAGTTTGCTTGAAAACCAAGAAAGGGATCAAGGAGTCCTGGTGGGGCAAGACAAGGAGTCGTGGGGGAGGAGGACTCCTCCCCCCTCCCCAATCGGCCGGCCATAGGAGGGAGGGGAGTCCTACTAGGACTCCCCCTCCCATGGCGCCTCCCCCCTTTAAATAGAGGGGTGGGGGCGCCACCTCCAAGCCCTCCTACACAACTCCAAATCTCTGCCGCCTCTCTCCTCCTCCTTTCTTCTGCACAGGCATAGGCGAAGCCCTGCAGAATTCTCTACTCCACCACCACCACCACGCCGTCGTGCTGCTGGGATTCCGTGGAGAAGATCTAATACCTCCGCTGCTCGCTGGAACGAGGAGAGGAAGGTCTGCTTCGACTCCGCACGTGTGACCGACTGCGGAAGCGCTGCCGGAACGCGGCGCCGGAAGGATCGTCCACACGATCTTGAGATCGGCAAGTGATCGACTACATCAACCACGAGATCTAATCTCGTAACGCTTTCGGATCTACGAGGGTTAGTACATATCTATCTCGTTGCAGCATGTCTAATAGATTAGATCTTGGCTTTTATCTAGATTAGATCTGGGTTTTGTTCGTTCTTGCGGTAGAAATTTTTTGTTTTCCATGCTACGAACCCATCAGTGGTATCAGAGCCGTGTCTATGCGTAGATCTGTTGCACGAGTAGAACACAATGGTGTTGTGGGCGTTGGTGCTCGTGCCATTTTTTGCTTTGTGTACTTTGCATCTTGCGGCATGGTGGGATGAAGCGGCTCGGGCTAACCTTACATGTCATCGCACATGAGACTTGCTCCACGCTTGACGTGTAACTTGCTTTGCACAAGTGGCTTTGCGGGTGTCTGTCTCTCCCACCATAGTATAGATCCAATCTACACTTTGCACTCGATAGCACTTGTATCAACGTTGTGGTTCAGTTTCGTAGGTAAGATCCGTTATTGTTCGAAAGCCCCGAGCCACGTAAAACATGCAAAGAAAATTAGAGGCGTCTAACTTGTTTTTGCAGGGGTTTTGTGATGTGATATGGCCATCATGTGATTGTGATTATATTTGATGTATGCAATGATCCTTGTTGTAATATGGCAACCGGCAGGAGCCTAATGGTTGTCTTTAATTATGTTAAGACCTGCGTGTCTATTCATCTTGTAATAGCTTTATTCCAAGTATTTGTAATAGTTGCTAGTGATGGTGGGCAACCATGAAGCGGCGCCACTGACCTTGACGCAATGCTGGTGATGATGGAGATCATGTTCGTGCTTTGGAGATGGAGATCAAAGGCGCAAGAAGAAAGGGCCATATCATATCACACTAATTATGAATTGCTTGTGATGTTAATCCTTTATGCATCTTGTATTGCTTAGATCGTGACGGTAGCATTATAAGATGATCCCTCTCACTAAATATCAAGTAATAAAGTGTTCACCCTTAGTTGGCACCGTTGCTAAGACTCGTTGTTTCGAAGCATCTCGTGATGATCGGATGTGATAGATTCTACGTGTGCATACAACGGGTGCAAGCCAGATTTGCACATGCGGAAACTAAGGTTATCTTGACGAGCCTAGCATGTACAGACATGGTCTCGGAACACGGAATACCGAAAGGTAGAGCATGAGTCATATAAATGATACGATGAACATGAAGATTATTCGCCGATGAAACTACATCTTCTCTCGTGAAGATCGGACTTGGTGTAGTGGACTTGGTTCGTGTAATCACTAAGACAATGTGAGGGATGTTGTTTTGAGTGGGAGTTCACCTAGTTAACTTAAGTATTAAATTTGAACTCAATTCATCATAAACTTAGTCTAAACTACTTGCAAATTTGTTGTAGATTATGGCGACCCCCTCCATCAATTTCAATGCGTTCCTAGAGAAAGAAAAGCTTAAGAACAATGGAAGCAATTTCACGGACTGGTTCCGTGGACTGAAGATCGTCCTCAGGGCTGGTCAGTTGACCTATGTGCTCGAAGCACCGCTAGGTGACCCACCTGCAGATGATGCTACCGATGACGTAAAGAATGTTTACGCCACTCGGAAAAATCATTACTCCACAGTTCAGTGTGCCATCCTGTACGGTTTAGAAGCGGAGCTCCAGAAGCGTTTTGAGCACCACGACCCGTTCGAGATCATTAAGGAGCTCAGGCTAATTTTTGAGACTCACGCGGCCATGGAGAGCTATGAGGCCTCCGAAAAGTTCTTTAACTGTAAGATGGAAGAGGGAAGCTCCGTTAGCGAGCACGTGCTCACCATGTCTGGGTACGCAAACAAGCTCCAAGAATTGGGGATATCGATTCCTAATGAATTGGGGATTCACCCTCTCCTCCAATCACTGCCACCGAGTTATAAGAACTTTGTGATGAACTACAATATGCACTGCATGAACAAGACGTTGCCTGAACTATCGTCCATGCTGAAAACTGCTGAAGTGGAGATCAAGAAGGAGCACCAAGTGTTGATGGTCAATAAGACCACCAATTTCAAGAGACAGGGCAAGCCTAAGAACAAGGGCAACTTCAAGAAGGACAACAAGAAAGCTGCCACACCTGCAAAGAAGCCCAAGGCTGGTCCCAAGCCTGAAACTGAGTGCTTCTACTGCAAGGGTGATGGTCACTGGAAGCGTAACTGCCCCAAGTACCTGGCAGATCTGAAGAACGGCAACATCAAGAAGAAAGGTATATTTGATATATATGTTATTGATGTGTATCTTACTAGTAATCGTAGTAGTGCCTGGGTATTTGATACTGGTTCGGTTGCTCATATTTGTAACTCGAAATAGGAGCTGCGGAATAAACGAAGACTGGCGAGAGACGAGGTGACGATGCGCGTTGGAAATGGCTCCAAGGTTGATGTGATCGCCGTCGGCACGCTCCCTCTACATCTACCTTCGGGATTAGTTTTAAATTTAAATAATTGTTATTTGGTGCCTGCGTTAAGCATGCACATTATATCTAGATCTTGTTTACTGCGAGACGGTTACTCTTTTAAGTCCGAGAATAAAGGTTGTTCGATTTATATGAGTAATATCTTTTATGGTAATGCACCTGAGATGAATGGTTTATTCTTATTGAATCTCGATAGTAGTGATACGCATGTTCACAACATAGATGCTAAACGAATAAAATTTAATGATAATTCTACATACATGTGGCACTGTCGTCTTGGTCACATTGGAGTGAAGCATATGAAGAAACTCCATTCAGATGGACTTCTTGAATCACTTGATTTTGAATCACTTGAAAGATGCGAAGCATGTCTAATGGGAAAAATGACTAAGACTCCATTCTCTGGTACAATGGAGCGAGCTATAGACTTATTGGAAATAATACATACCGATGTGTGTGGTCCAATGAGTGTAGCATCGCGTGGTGGATATCGTTATGTTCTCACTTTCACGGATGACTTAAGTAGATATGGGTATGTCTACTTTATGAAACATATCCGAAACTTTTGAGAAGTTTAAGGAATTTCAAAGTGAAGTGGAAAATCATCGTAACAAGAAGATTAAGTTTCTGCGTTCTGACCGCGGAGGTGAATATCTGAGTTATGAGTTTGGCATGCATTTAAAGAAATGTGGAATTCTTTCGCAGTTGACACCGCCGGGAACACCACAGCGTAATGGTGTGTCCGAACGTCGTAATCGAACTCTCTTAGATATGGTTCGGTCTATGGTGTCTCTTACAGATTTACCGCTATCATTTGGGGGCTATGCTTTAGAGACAGCCGCATTCACTTTAAATAGGGCACCATCTAAATCCGTTGAAACGACACCGTACGAATTGTAGTTTGGTAAGAAACCTAAGTTGTCGTTCCTTAAAGTTTGGGGTTGCGAAGCATATGTAAAGAAGTTACAACCTGATAAGCTAGAACCCAAAGCGGAGAAATGCGTCTTCATAGGATACCCTAAAGAAACTATTGGGTATACCTGCTATCATAGATCCGAAGGCAAAGTTTTCGTTGCCAAGAATGGATCCTTTCTTGAGAAGGAGTTTCTCTCGAAGGAAGTGACTGGAAGGAAAGTAGAACTCGATGAGGTTATTGAACCTTCTCTCGGATTTGAGAGTAGCACAGCACCAGAAGATGTTTTTGTGCCGCCTGCACCAATTGGAGAGGAAGCTAATGATAATGATCATGAAACTTCAAACGAAGTTACTGCTGAACCTCGCAGGTCAACGAGGGTTCGTACCACTCCTGATTGGTATGACTCTGCCTTGAACATCATGTTGGTGGACAACGCTGATGACCCTGCGACGTATGAAGAAGCAATGGTGAGCCCAGATTCCGACAAATGGCTCGAAGCCATGAAATCCGAAATGGGATCCATGTACGAAAACCAAGTGTGGCCTTTGGTGGACTTACCGTATGGCCATAAGGCTGTCGAGAACAAATGGATTTTCAAGAAAAAAATAGATGCTGATGGTAATGTTACAGTCTATAAAGCTCGACTTGTCGCGAAAGGGTTCCGACAAATTCAAGGAGTTGACTATGATGAGACATTCTCACTAGTAGCGAAGCTAAAGTCTGTGAGGATTTTGTTAGCAATTGCTGCACATTTTGATTATGAAATTTGGCAGATGGGTGTCAAAACGGTGTTCCTTAATGGTGACATTGAGGAAGAGTTGTATATGGTACAACCCAAGGGTTTTGTCGATCCTAAAGATGCTGACAAGGTATGCAAACTTCAGCCCTCCATTTATGGACTGAAGGAAGCATCCCGAAGTTGGAATCAACGTTTTGATAAAGTAATCAAAAACTTTGGGTTTATACAAACTTATGGAGAAGCTTGTATTTACAAGAAAGTGAGTGGGAGCTCTGTAGCATTCCTAGTACTATATGTAGATGACATATTGTTGATTGGGAATGATATAGATCTTCTTAATAGCGTCAAAACCTATTTGAATAATAGTTTTTCAATGAAGGATCTTGGCGAAGCGGCATATATTCTAGGCATCAAGATTTATAGAGATATATCAAGATGCCTAATAGCGCTTTCACAAAGTACATACTTAGACAAAGTTCTAAAGAAGTTTAGAATGGAAGAATAGCAAGAAAGGGTTCGTGCCCATGTTGTCAGGTAAGACCTTGAGTAAGACTCAAAGTCCAGCTATGGCAGAAGATAGAGAGAAAATGAATAATATTCCCTATGCCTCTGCCATAGGTTCTATCATGTATGCCATGCTGTGTACAAGACCGGATATAGCACATGCTGTTAGTTTGACTAGCAGATATCAAAGTGATCCTGGAATGGAGCACTGGACAGCGGTCAAGAATATCCTAAAGTACCTAAATAGGACTAAGGATATGGTTCTTTCTTATGGAGGTGATGAACAACTTGTTGTAAACGGTTACACCGATGCTAGTTGGAACACCGATCCGGATGACTCGAAGTCACAGTCAGGATACGCATTTATTTTGAATGGTGCTGCAGTGAGCTGGAGGAGTGCAAAGCAAAGCGTTGTGGCGAAATCTGCAACTGAATCGGAATACATAGCTGCTTCGGAGGCTGCACAAGAAGTCGTATGGATGAAGGAATTCATTACTGAACTTGGCGTGGTTCCCAGTGCGTTGGACCCGATGGCCATCTACTGTGACAACACAGGTGCCATAGCTAATGCACAGGAGCCAAGGTCACATAGCAAGCTGAAGCACATCAAGCTATGTTTCCACGCTATTCGCGAGTATGTCCGAGATGGTGACATAAAGATTTGCAAAGTACACACTGATCTGCATGTGGCAGATCCGTTGACTAAACCTCTCCCTAGGGCAAAGCATGACCAACACTAGAACGCCATGGGTGTTCGGTATATTACCATGTAATCTAGATTATTGACTCTAGTGCAAGTGGGAGACTGTTGGAGATATGCCCAAGAGGCAATAATAAAAGTGGTTATTATTATATCTTTGTGTTTATGATGAATGTTTACATCCCATGCTATAATTGTATTATAAGGAAACGCTAATACATGTGTGTTTTGTAAACATAAGAGAGTCCCTAGTAAGCCTCTTGTTGAACTAGCTTGTTGATTAATTGATGATCATGGTTTCCTAATCATGGACATTAGAATGTTAGGAGAATGATGTGATGGACACACACCCATAGTAAGCGTAGCATAAGATCAAGTCATTAAGTTCGTATTGCTATAAGCTTTTAAATGCATAGTAACCTAATCCTTCAACCATGAGGTTGTGTTAATCACCATCACCGGATGGGTACTTTGATGACATCAAACACCGCTTCGTAACTGGGTGGTCATAAAGGTGTCATTGGGTATTCTGAAAGTATGTGTTGAAGCGCATGGACCAAGATTGGGATTTGTCCATCCATATGACGGATAGATATGCTCTGGGCCCTCTCGGTGGAATGTCATCTAGTTAGCTTGCAAGCATGTGACTGGGTCACAAGGGATGACATATCACGGAACGAGTAAAGAGTACTTATCAGTAACGAGGTAGAACTAGGTATGGAGATACCGACGATCAAACCTCGGATAAGTATAGTATCGCGTCACAAAGGGAATTGGTTTCGTATGTAAATGGTTCAATCGATCACGAAGTCATCGTTGAGTATGTGGGAGCCATTATGGATCTCCAGGTCCCGCTGATGGTTATTGATAGGAGATGTGTCTCTGTCATGTCTACATATTCACGAACCGTAGGGTGACACACTTAAGGTTCGAAGTTGTTTTAAGTAGATATGGAATGTGCGTTAGAGACCGAATGATGTTCGGAGTCTCGGATTGGATCCAGGACATCACGAGGAGATCCAGAATTGTCCGGAGAATAAGATTCATATATTGGGGATCATTTTCTGAGTTAGGAAATGTTCCGGAGTATTTGTATGAGGATTCTAGAAGGTTTCGGAATGTTCCGGAAGGTTCTGGAAGAATTCTTGGAGTTTGCTTGAAAACCAAGAAAGGGATCAAGGAGTCCTGGTGGGGCAAGATAAGGAGTCGTGGGGGAGGAGGACTCCTCCCCCCTCCCCAATCCGCAGGCCATAGGAGGGAGGGGAGTCCTATTAGGACTCCCCCTCCCATGGCGCCTCCCCCTTTAAATAGAGGGGTGGGGGCGCCACCTCCAAGCCCTCCTACACAACTCCAAATCTCCGCCTCCTCTCTCCTCCTCCTTTCTTCTGCACAGGCATAGGCGAAGCCCTGCAGAATTCTCTACTCCACCACCACCACCACGCCGTCGTGCTGCTGGGATTCCGTGGAGAAGATCTACTACCTCCGCTGCTCGCTGGAACGGGGAGAGGAAGGTCTGCTTCGACTCCGCACGTGTGACCGACTGCGGAAGCGCTGCCGGAACGCGGCGCCGGAAGGATCGTCCACACGATCTTGAGATCGGCAAGTGATCGACTACATCAACCATGAGATCTAATCTCGTAACGCTTTCGGATCTACGAGGGTTAGTACATATCTATCTCGTTGCACATGTCTAATAGATTAGATCTTGGCTTTTATCTAGATTAGATCTGGGTTTTGTTCGTTCTTGCGGTAGAATTTTTTTGTTTTCCATGCTACGAACCCATCACCTCTTCCCAAAATAGTAAGCCGACCGGGTCACTTTAGCCTAGCGTCATCCATGCAGAGGCTACGTAAGCCTCTGCGGTGCCCGCGTCATCCGACATAGGCATCGTCACCTTTGTCAGCCACGCCTCGATGGTCCTGGCCTCTGTTTGCTTCGCTCACGCTCTGCGTACAGTGGTCACCTTTGACCAGCGAGATACCTTCCTTCTCTTACAAGCTTGATATAACCCAGATCGTACCTAGTTGATCCGGCCACACCTGTTCCTGCATATAAGTTAGATACATCTTACTGACATACGACATAAGTCGATTGAGACCTAGGTAGGTGGACATCCCCTGGTCCGGGTTACTCCGTGATTAGGCCTGCCTTGAGGTGACTCGGCCAGCACTTGCTTTGACCTTGTCGTACCTCGGCTAACTAGGCCTTTATACCCCGGCATGACCCTACCCGGGGGTATCCCCCAACATTAGTCCCCGAAGCTGGTGCGGTCTTAGCTGCTTTAGCCGCTAAGGCCACAATAGGTTCAATTTCACCGAGCTTCTCGCTCCTTCTCCGAGTTACCTCATAATCCGGATTCCATAGGTTTATTTTCCCTTGGCACATTCCAAGTTTTTACTTGCTGGCCGGATCACCTCATACTCATCCGGGTCATTCTTCCTTCTCTCGTACGCTTTCCCACATGGAGGCTAATCATTACTTTGCCTCATTTTAAGGGCCTGCGGCAGTAACCGCCGCAGTTATTGTCAGAAGTTACTGTAGCGCACGTCACGTCGTGCCTGCCTCCTCGTTAACCGTATCATAACGTCGCGTCGTGGGATCTGCTGCGCCCTGTGGCTCTTCCTGTGGCTCGTCACTGATTGGTTGATCTGGTCATGCACGGCCACACCGTGTGGCCCGCCCGCACAATGCGATCCCACTACCCCTTAAGGGAGTGGTTAAATAGGGGAGGGGCGCGCCCCTTGGGTCCTTTCCCCACTTCCGTGCCCCTCTACCTCTGCTTCTTCCTCTTCTTCTCCAGCGACAGCGCCGCCACCACCGCATCTGAGTAGCAACGCCGCCGCTGCACTGCTTCCACGTGCACCAGCGTTGCCGCCACCTCCACGCATCTCCTCCGCCACGGGTCCTCGCCAGTACAGGCCACTGCCTCCCACCGCTGCTAGCGCTAGTGAGGATAGTGATCTTGAGATGACCGAGGAGGAGCTCACCGTCGCAGAGTAGGAAATGGAGGAAGACGCGGTGAACGCCGACCGCGGCGCGTGGGCTGGATCTTGGGTTTGCTAGGATGACCTAGATTAGATGTACCGCACCAGGCGCATCTCGGAGAGCGTCACCGCACGCCTTGCTACTACCGATCTTGCCCCCTCACCCAATCCGGGTGAGTATGTGGTGTTTCTATCCCACTTCCAACGCGGGTTTGGTCTCCTAGTTCGTGATTTTTTCTAGGACTGGCTCAATACGTACGAGCTTCAGCCGCACCATCTTCTGGCTAACGCCATCACGTCTCTCTCTGCCTTCGCTTCCACCACCGAGGGCTACACTGGAGTATGGCCCACGAAGGAGCTCTGGATCTGGTTCTTTGGCCTTCGCCGGAACGTGAACATACAACTTGATCTGAAGGACAAACAACTCACGCAGTTCGGCACTACGTCTATCTCTCCCCGGAAGCAGTCCATCTTCCCCCGAGTCACGGGGCTTGACTCTTGCAAGGGATGGGCCCGGACCTTCTTCTATGTCCGGAACAACACATCTGAAGATTTGATCCGGCTGCGCCCCTACGCTCCGGGTCCTCCTAACCCGAATTTATGGGACAAGGTCCCCAAGAAGCCCACTGTCCTGGCGAACCAAGTCAACAAGAGGTTCCAGGAGCTGAAAGATCAGGGATTGCGCAATGAAGACGCAATGATCACGTTTGTTCGCAACCGGATCTCCCCTCTCCAGTGAAGGGTTATGGGTAGGCTACACTAGCGTAAAATCAAAATTTTCTACCGCGTCAACCAGGAATACTATTGTCATAGATCACGGGATTACCGCTAGACGCGCAGGTGCGGAACTCAATGAAGCACGTTGCGGCAGTGTAGATATTCTACGTCTCCTCCTCGTCCTCGTCCCACAAGCAGCTCCCCTTTGCGCGGCTCGTCCAAGTGCTACAGATGCAGCACCTCCGAGGTATCCACACGTCCGGAGTGGAAGCCGTCACACGCCAGACTGCTAGGTCTGCGCGTGCAACACAGGCGGAAGAGGAGTGGCGGCTGGGTGGAATGCTCTCTCCTTTTCAGCTCGCCTCACTCCCTCTTATATAGGCATCCCTGGTGGGCTTCTACATTAGCAGCCCATTAGCAGCCTAAGCCTGGTCTAATTCGGATCCAATCCTCATTAGGCTTCCAGCCCCTAAAGTGTGTGACCCTATAGGTTCATACACGTATAGACATGACGCGAGTACACTTACTCCGTCAATAGTTGGTAGCGGCCTCTAGCAAGACGTGCCAACTCCTAAACGCATATAAAGATCATTCGGACGAACCATCACAAGGTTGAGTACATGTCTTTCCCTTTGCCTCACGATATTTGGTCTAGCTCTAAGCTGACCTCTCTTTCTCGATACTGTGATTCAGAATCCCTTTACTAGGTTAACTCTTAACCATATGTAGCACGGCCATGCATTTCTGGATCCGATCACTCGAGGGGCCCAGAGATATCTCTCTCAAGTAGAGAGGGGCAAATCCCATCTTGATTGACCGATGCCTTGCAGCATGTATCAGGACAAACCTGAAAGCTACCTTTATAACTACCCAGTTACGGAGTAGTGTTTGATAGCCCCAAAGTAGGTCGATCCACATCTCAAGTACATGCGACAATCTCAGGTCTAAGGACAAAACGTACACGATGTGTAGAGAGAGCTGCAAGTATTATTGCTAGTCTCATGTTGGGTCAGTCCAACCCCATGTTCATAACATGTGTCCACATCATTGGTTTGACATCTCTATGTCAATGACTTGCGAAACATAGTCATTAACCAATCGATGTGCTAGTCTAATATTCACGTGTGTCCTCGCATGAACTCCGACTAGGGACAATTATTAGATAACCATACAAGTAAAGAGTTTCACAAACAATTCACATAATTGCCAATCAATACAAGTTGCCTGGTATATGGATATTCAAGGAACATTATAATAACTCATGGATACACATGAAATACAATCATCTCTATGATTGCCTCTAGGGCACATTTCCTTCATCCAGAAACACACGCACAAACTCTGTCACATGAGCTGGGGCCGCGACCCCAATCGGACCTCCTCGTTCGAGTTAAGCAACACCGAGATCTATCGCTGGGTCAAGGCCCTCTTCACCACCCACAAAGACTTCTCTTCTGAGTGGACGTGGGGGATTGAACACTTTTGCCAGGATAGGCTTCCTCCTGCGGTAAGTCTCGTGCCCCAAACTCTTTCCAAATTAAATCATATGTCGGTCTTTGTTGTATGTTTAATCTTGTTGCCTTTTCTTTCCCTTAGATGTTTCTTTAGCAAACCATCGAGGATGGCACCGAGCCTTCTCTCAAATGGGCGCCCGATCGCGATACCTCAGACGAGGAGGAACCGGATCAGGAGATGTTCCTGCCGATGGCAGATGCAACCAAGCGACCCACCGGTAAACTCTCTTCCATTAGAGATTGGCCCGACGATGAAGATGATTCGGACGTTGAGGTGATGGAGGCATTTGACGCTGTCCCCCTTTCTTATGCTTTTCCGGCATCAGCTAACCCCGGTGGGCAGATCCATTAAGATCCTCCCCTAGCCGTGGGTGAGCCTACCCGATCGCACCGAAGAAGAAGAGGGGAGCTGCATCAGCATCTTCCTCCAGACCTTCTCAGCCAGCTAAAAGGCGAAAGAAATCCGGGGACAAAACTGCCACCAAGCCTGCAACCAAGGCCATAGCCCGGAGGGCTCGGAAGCCCAAAGAGCCCCTGACCTCGGATGAGTAAGCCATTTCTCCCTTTGCTATTTATCTGTTCTTCCTTTATTGTAGTTTCTCATCATTTATGATTTGATTCAGCAGGGCCACGGTGGAGGTCCCCCAGAGTGGATCCGGCATTGCGTCTCTGCTCCGACACAACCCTTCTCCCCCTCGTGGCGATGATTCACGCCCGTTGAGCCCCATCGAGGAGGGCTCTACGGCTGCTCCAGGTTCTAGCCCACCTCGTCAAGAGGAGGGCGACCTCGGAACAGGGGGAAGCGGTTCTGCCGAGGCTGCAGTTGCTCCTTCTTCGGCACAGCCACAACCAGCCACCACCTAGGTTCCTTCCGCACCTCCGCCAAAACGGTAATCTGTACCAGCATCCGCTCCATCACGAGCAGTAACAACACAAGCACCAACAACAACACCAAGCCCCTCCGCCTCGTCCGAGTCTTCCAAGCCTCGGCGAGAAGGCACCAGGAGCAAGGGGAGCAGTAAGGCAGCTCCCAAGGGCAAATCTGCTGCAACAACTTCAATTTCTCAGCAACAGCCTAAAGGCAAAAAGGCTCCTGACGCCACCAGGGCAACGTCCATCGAGACTGGACAGTGCACACTTGCGTCCATGCTCACAAAAAAGACTCCACCGCGGAAGGACGCCCCTGCCGAGCCAGCTGATACGCAACATGTTTTGCACACCAGTCCGGCCCTTGCCCAGGTTGAGAGGAGGGAAGCTCATGCTAAGGGTCTAGTTGCACCCCACATGCTCAGCGGCGAATGATATCCTCCGACCTTGATCGAGTTTGTGAACAACTGGAACAAGGCGGAGTTCGTCCACAATGACGATCTCCCGGAGAAGTTCGGTCCCGCCGAATTTGCTGCCCAGATGAATACCGCTGCCAAGGCAATTAGGCCTGTAGGTTGGATGATGGAGGTGTGTTATTTCGCCTTTTCCTTAGCATGTAGAAGATATTAGTGACATGACCATTAGTCCCCAAGCCTCCGGGGGAGTAATTCGTTACTCAGCCGGATGCTCCTTAGATAATTAACGTAGCTCCTTCATAACTTCGAATATGCACACACCTAGAGCCGGGTTAAGTTCCACTTGGCCCGGATCTTGTACACTTCGAATATGCACACACCTAGAGCCAGGTTAAGTTCCACTTGGCCCGGATCTTGTACACTTCGAATATGCACACACCTAGAGTCAGGTTAAGTTCCACTTGGCCCAGATTTTGTACACTTCGAGTATGCACACACCTAGAGCCGGGTTAAGTTCCACTTGGCCCGGATTTTGTACACTTCGAATATGCACACACCTAGAGCCGGGTTAAGTTCCACTTGGCCCGGATTTTGTACACTTCGAATATGCACACACCAAGAGCCGGGTTAAGTTCCACTTGGCCCGGATCCTCTACACTTCGAATATGCACACACCTAGAGCCGGGTTAAGTTCCACTTGGCCCGGATTTTGTACACTTCGAATATGCACACACCTAGAGCCGGGTTAAGTTCCACTTGGCCCGGATTGTGTACACTTCGAATATGCACACACCTAGAGCCGGGTTAAGTTCCACTTGGCCCGGATTTTGTACACTTGAATATGCACGAGACTAAGCTATCTTTTTGTACTTTTTTCAAGTGACCACCAACCGCCGGAGCGCTGAGTTTCAGCGTCTCTTGGATACTCACAAGATGCTGCGTGCAAAACATACTGCACTTCTCGCCGAACATGATAAAAGGGGTAAGTTTTCTTCTTTGCATTTTTCCATTTCTCTTCATCTTTTTCCGCCGAACTAATCCCTCATTCGGATTTCGTAGCTGGTGTGGAGGCTGAGAATATCCTCATGAGGAAAAACTTAGACCAGATAAAGGGTAAGTTAATCTTGCTCAACCTTGCTATGCTTTCTATCTCCTTTTGTCCTTGGCTCGGCAAATATTCATACCTCGGCTTTGTCGGGTCAACAAACTATTTCAGCTTCTCTTGAAGATAGTGTGCCCATGCCTGATATGATGCTGTATTTTCTCGAACAAGCAGGGCAGCACCAAGCTAAACTCAAGAATAAAGACGACGAGCTTGCCCTCCTTTGGACCAAAGACGAAGAGATTGCCCAGCTTAAGGCAGATATGAAGAAGCTCAAGGCGTAGCACAAATCTGAACTAGAGAAGGCAGGCCAATACTTTACTAAAGAAAGAGAGCGCCTCAACCTTCAGATCGCCAAGGACCAAGCACTTCTCAAGGAGTCCGACATCAAGCTTGAGTCGGCGAACACTGAACTTGTGCAACTTCGGAAAAGGCGTGATGACTGTACCAAGGAGTTCACCCGGATCCATAGCCACATTTCTCGTAAGTTATTTTCCTTCATCAGGCATTAACTTCTCCGGTTGCTTCACATGACTTTTCCTTACTTGCTTCACTTGTCTTGTTTTCAGGCAAATTTCCAGAGGGCAATGCCATTGCAACCACTATTGTTGCCAAGTTCCGCCAGGAGAGGGGTACCCCCATTGGTCCTGACGCTGGTGAAATTCCCTATGGCATGGAGGACTTGCTGGTCAGTCTGTCTTCTCGCGTGGAAATTGTGAAGAATTATGGCAAGGATATTCTTGATGTGGCAATCTGGATCTTCAACGCCTTTTGGCCTGATGAAGATACTCCGGAGGGGACCGCAGCTCTTGTCGACAAGTTAATGGACTGCGAGACCCAACTCGACCTTTGGAGGGAATCTGCTGGACGTGCCGGAGCTGAGATCGTTCTCCACTACGTGCTTACGTGGTATGAGAAGATTGACCTCAAACTCCTTGAGCGCATGCGCACCGGATCACGGTGGTCCACTGACCCGGATTGGGTAGCTCGGCGCAAGGCTTGCGCCCATAGCTTCATCCAATATGCCCCCATTCATCAATGGAACGAGGGACCAAGCTTCCTCGATGCTGCCGATGATGAAAATGCCGAAGATGGTTTGGGTGAAGATGAAGAGGACGAGGCTTCAGACGTCGAGGAAGACGAAGATGACACTGAAGCCGAAGCTGGTGCTGCACCCGCTGGCACCGAATTACCTCCTCCTGCTGCTCCTTGAGCGAAAAACTTTTAAATTTTATCAGATCCCTGGTATGCCAGGTGCGATTGTATTAAGCACTTAAGTGATATTTTGCTACTAAGTTTATGTGCCGGATTAACTTGGGCATAGTCCCCGAGTTTCATTTTCTTGTTCCTCCAATTTCTTGGCTCGGCTCGTGTCTACCTTGGTTTGGTTTAATGACTTACGAGTCCGAGCTTCAAAAATTGACTTAACAATACTTGGAAACTTTAGGATTAGCTCAAAATAATTCAGCAGATTAAATATAAAATAAACACAAGGTTAGTCCGAATAACAGATGTCGGCTCGATCAAGTTTCTTTCCTTAGTCGTTTTTCATGTGCTACGCAATTCCAAACTTGTTCTCTTGCTTGCCATGAAGCCAAATCTTTTTGGACAGCAGCAAGTCGAAGAGTTGAGTTTTTGGTGCTCACACATTACTAATACGGCTTAGGTAGAAGCAACTTTCGCCAGCCGACATATAAATGATAAATACAGAAAATAACAAATACTATTAAGGCAGTCCCCGAGTTACTGCTCGAGGTGCCAACACTTCATTGATAAGCTCATTGCCGGCATACATACCGACATATGAGAGACTCGGATACATACACTTCTCTTCTAAGTGTAGAAAGGACGAAGTAGAGCTACATTCCATGGACGTTTGGATTCCTCGCCGGACCTATCCGCCTTGTTCTTCTCCTGTGGTTTTGCATCGATAAGATAATAAGAATCATTGTGCAATGCTTTGCTCACAATGAATGGCCCTTCCCATGGGGGGGATAATTTATGCATGCTAGCAGTACGTTGTACCAACTGGAGTACCAGATCGCCTTCCCGGAAAACTCGGGGGCTTACTTTCTGGCTATGATAGCGTCGGAGATTTTGCTGATATATGGTGGATCTGGACAATGCCAATTCTCTCGCTTCTTCCAGAAGATCAACATCATTTTGCCGGGCTTCTTGCACTTCGGCTTCTGTGTATTGGGTGACCCTAGGCGAGTCATGCTCTATGTCGGCTGGTAATACAGCTTTTGCCCCATATACCAGAAAAAATGGCGTGTAGCCTGTTGATCGATTCGGAGTTGTTCTTAAACTCCATAGTACCGCTGGTAGTTCTTCTATCCAGCACCCCGCTAATCTTTGCAGCGGCTCAATGAGCCGGGGTTTTATCCCAGACAATACTAATCCGTTGGATCTTTCCACTTGTCCGTTCGATGCGGGGTGGGCTACCGAGGCAACGTCTAGCCGGATCTTTTTATCTTGGTAGAAACATGCAAATGCTCCTTCAGCAAAATTTGTGCCATTTTTCGTAAATTTGCCAACCATGACCAAGATATGGGTCATGTTCCCTCTTGCTGGTTTAAACGGGCCAACCATATCCAAGCACCATACGGCAAATGGCCATGTAATTGGTATGGTCTTGAGCTCCGACATTGGCATATGCGTCTTTGTCGCATATCTCTGACATCCATTGCATTTTCTTACTAGATCTTCTTCTTGTTCCAAAGCACTTGGCCAGTAAAACCCATGGCGGAAAGCTTTTGCTACCAAGGCTCTGGACGAGGCATGATGCCCACATTCCCCTTGATGTATATCTCGGAGGATGTCAAGTCCTTCCTCCGGGTCAACACATCGCTGGAGGACATTAGTCACACTCCTATTGTATAGCTCGGAATTGATGATCGTGTATGCTTTTGCTCTCCTCTGAGTTTGGCTGGAAAGCACCTCCTCGGCGGGTAAAGTTCCGTCTTTTAGGAATTGGAATATGGGTAGTGCCCAAGCTGGTATAGCTCGCACTGGGAACACATCCTCATCAATTTCCATCTGATCCACCGACATAACTTCAACCGGATCATGCTGTGCAGTCCCCGGGTTTGCCAAGGCAGTCCCCAGGTTTCGCGAACCACTCCCCACATCAATGTCCATGGGCACAGCTTCCGATTCCGGATTTGCCGGGATAAAAATTGAGTCGGCCTCTAGGGATGGCCTGATAGATAGTTTTCTGAGATGCTCTAATGCTACACCCGGTGGAATTGCTTGTCGGGTTGATCCGAGCTTTGACAATACGTCGGCAGCCTCATTTTCCACCCGGGGTATATGGTGAAATTCGCATCCCTCAAAGTAACCAGATATCTTCTGCACATGAAATCTGTATAATGCCATGCTTGCATCCAAAGCATCCCATTGTCCGGAGACTTGCTGGACTACAAGATCCGAGTCACCGAAGCATTGGATCCGACGGATTCCAATCTCTTTTGCCACTTTGAGCCCATGTACAAGTGCCTCATATTCTGCAATATTGTTTGATGCAGTGAAGTGGATCTGCAGCACATATTTTAGCTGGTCCTTCTTTGGTGAGGTAAGCATAACTCCGGCACCTAACCCGGTTTTTGTTTTTGACCCGTCAAAGTGCATTCTCCAGTAGTTCGGATCTGGCAATGGTGGCTCATATTGCACCTCGGCCCAATCCACAAAAAATTCTGCCACAGCCTGAGATTTGATTGCTTCTCTTCTTTCATATTGTAGCGCATAAGGAGCTAGCTCAATTGCCCACTTTGTAATCCTGCCACTTGCGTCCTTGTTGCTCATTATCTCGGATATGGGGGCTTCACATATTACCTTGATTGGGTGCTCTTCAAAATAGTGCTTCGGCTTCTTAGCTGCCATATACACACCATATGCGACCTTTTGATAATGAGGATAGTTTTGCTTTGAGGCTGATAATACCTCGCTCAGATAATACACTGGCCTTTGCACTGACTTACCCTCTTCATCGCGCTCTACCACAATTACTGCACTTACAACTCGGTTGGTTGCGGCTATATAGAGCAATATTGGCTCCTTTGATAGTGGAGAGGCTAACACTGGCGCAGTGGCTAACATCTTCTTTAGTTGGATAAAGGCTTCATTGGTCTGCGGCGTCCAAATGAACTTGTCCGACTTTTTCATGAGTTGATAGAGAGGCAGTGCCTTTTCTCCCAACCGAGATACAAACCGACTTAAGGATGCCAGGCAACCTGTGAACTTCTGGACATCGTTAAGACACTTCGGCAGTTCCATTCACTCTATGGCCTGGATTTTAGTTGGATTAACTTCGATGCCTCGGCTGGAGACAAGAAATCCGAGTAATTTTCCTACCGGGACACCGAAGGTGCATTTCTCCGGATTAAGCTTCATTCGGAACTCCTCAGGTTCGCGAACGTCTGCCTAATATCGTCAAGGAGCGTTTTGCTTTCCTTGGTCTTTATCACAACATCATCCACATACACCTGCACATTTTGACCAATTTGGTCATGCAAACATTTTTGCATGCATCTCTGGTACGTTGCTCCTGCATTACGTAAACCAAAAGGCATGGTGTGATAGCAATAAGCCCCATACGGGGTGATAAACGCAGTCTTTATTTGATCACTTGGGTTCAGAGGTATCTGGTGGAAACCAGAATATGCATCAATGAACGACAACAACTCACACCCAGGAGTGGAATCTATGACTTGGTCTATCCTTGGCAGTGGGAATGGATCTTTTGGACACGCCTTATTCAGGTTCGTGTAATCGATACACATATGCCAAACCACTGCCACGTTCGGATCATCCTTCTTCTTCACCACCATCACTGGATTAGATAGCCAATCCGGGTAAAGCACTTCCATGATAAATCCCGCAGCCAACAACCGAGCTATCTCATCTCCTATGACCTTTCTCCTGTCTTCGGCGAAGCAACGGAGAGGTTGCTTCACCGGCTTTGCTCCGGGTCTGACATTCAAAGAGTGCTCGGCCAACTCCCTCGGAACACCTTGCAAGTTCTGTGTGGACCAAGCAAAAATATCTCGATTCTCATGGAGGAAGTTGATGAGCTCGCTTTCCTATTTGTCATTTAGTCCGGCACCAATTGTTACGGTGCGCTTAGGGAACATGTCATCGACATGCACTTTCTTGGTATCCTTTGTCGCTTGGAACGAAACACTACCATGCGGGTTACTCTGCGCTGGCATATACTGCTGTGCGGACTGAGCCAATGCCGCCACTTCTTGGATCTTTCTCTTCTCCTGCACGATCACGAGTGACTCGTCCAGGTTAGATCCGGCAGATGCACACTCGATAGAACGCTGGAAATCCCCAGCTATGGTGATTACACCGTTTGGCCCGGGCAACTTCATCTTCAGGTAGCTAATGTGACAACTTGCCATGAATTTGTTCAGGGCAGGCCTGCCAAGCAACGCGTGGTACGCACTTTTCAAATTGACAACTTCGAATTCCAAATTCTTAGTCCGACAATTATCTCTCTTACCGAACAACACGTCAACCCGGACCTTGCCAATGGGCTCACAAGAAATGCCTGTCACAATGCCATGGAAGGTTGTCCTTGTAGCTTAGAGCATGTTCTCCGAGATACCCAACTTGCGCATCGTGTCCACATACATGATGTTGATGCTACTACCATTATCAATTAGCACCTTTGAGAACCTCACATTGATGTTAGGCCCAATGAATGTCGGATCCAACACTAGCGCATATGAACCAGGACTTGGCATAAGTTTCGGATGATCTTTGATGCTCCAGGTAATTTCCTGATCCGACCAAGGCATATACCTCTTCACGGCCGGCATTACTGCATTGACCTCCATATGTCGGCGCTGCAAGCTCTTTCTGTCTGTCTCTTCCATAGTGAACACACAGTAACTCTGATGATGCTCTCTGTACTCATTCCTCCCCTCATTTCTGAGGTACCTCTGATCCGGTTGGTTTTGGTTCTGCACCTGATGCACTGCATCCCTTCTCTCATGGTTGTCATACCTCGGCGGAGGGGGAGGCAACATTAGCTGTTGCGTGTTCGCTCCGGAGAGCAATTGCTGCTAGGGTAACTCCTACCGAGGTTGATCATTCCGAGGTGCCTGAGCATTCCCCGAACCACTTTGTTCTATCTTTTGCATCCATTCACACTGCCTGGTTGTGTGACCCGATGGGTTATTCGGATTTGGCGTGTGAAACTTACACGGCTGATCCAGCATTGCCTCATAGGTATACCTCGGACGGTCCTCCTTTTCTTGCCACTGTTTTTTCTGCTCTGGCGTCCAAGTTTTCTTGCCATCATTTCTTGGAGTCCATTGCTGTCCTCCAGTTTTCTGACGTTGACTGCTTCCTGCTCCGGGTTGATCCTGATTCACAGCTACAACTTGTTGCGAACTGTACCGATAATCCGGTCTGTCATCCCTTCTTTTACCTCGGTAATCATTTCTCCGGGATGACCCGACCCCATCTCGCTGACAATACTCCTCGCTTGACTCGTTTGACATGAGTCTAGGTTGCATCGGATCACCCAAGGCATATGAATCAGCAATTCGGATTGTTTTTGCCAAGGTGGTTGGCATATCTCTTTGCAACCTTTGCCATAGCATGCTTGCATATCTGCATCCTTGAACAAACCAAGCTATGGCCTGTGACTCAATCACACCCTCACATGAGTTTCACACTGTGCACCAGCGGGTCAGGAATTCCCGGTCTGTCTGATTCGGTCTCTGCCTGCACATTGCTAGGGTCTATGGTCTGTTGGGCCTCTGATACGTACTTGAGAAATTGCTAACGAACATCTCCTCAAAATCGATCCAACAGTTAATACTACCGGGTGGCAAGTTGTTTATCCATACCCTCGCAGGCCCCTCCAGCATCTGGGGTACATATCTCACAGCCCATCTCAAGTTGCATGTGGCAATTTTCACAGCTGTTGCATAGTTAATCAACCAATCCTCCGGCTTAGTGCTACCGTCATACGTCTGTGTGCCTCTAGGTAACTGAAAGTTAGGTACCGGAGGTTCCTTCATTATCTGGGGCCCAAAACATGCTGGACCCAGAGGACCTTGACACTCAATTTGCTCCGACCTATACAGCCGATCCAGTTTTAACCTGGTGTCATCAGGCATCAAGTTCCTGCCTCCCAATCTTGACCCTATCACGTGATAGTCCGGCCTAGGATAGCCAGCGTTCACCATCTCCAAATCACCATCATTGTATCTATCTTGCTCCCATGGAGTTGCCCTCTATTGCATACCTTGGTCGGCACTACGCTCTTGCCGTGGTATATTCCGCTGCTGCAGTTGACCTGCACCTACCGAATTACGCTGTCCGGCCTTGCCGTTTACAGCATTCCCTTGACCAGCATTGCCTTGGTCGCGGTTACCTCGGCCAGCTTCACCTCGGCTCACACTCCTTCGATCCTCATTTCTCTGCACTTCTTTTCCTTTCCCTGCCTTTGCCGAGTCATATGGGACTATCTGCTTATTCCTCCTGGCCAAAGTTACAACCTCTTCTAGGACCACCATGAGGAGACGATGCGGCTCCAGCGGATTTCTCCGGGTTACCCACCGCCGAATGAACGATCTTGGAGGCCCCAACTCTCTCCGGGTTAGCCCTGAGCAATTCCTCGTTTTGCCTGTTTGCGATCCGAACCAACTCATTAACTCTATCCTGCTGTCTTTGACGGGCTTCACCCGTCAGACCTTCTAACTCGTATGCAGCTGCATCTGCTGCCCTACGGTTTTTTGTCGGGGTACTATACTTCGGCAGCCCCATGGAGAAACAGTTCTCTGACTCCTCAATCCTAGTATCACCCTCTCTGTTCATTTCACTCATGAGATTTCTCCCCTTCACTTTTACAGCATCTACCTTATTTGCCTTGGCGTACTCAAGCAGTGTCATGTTCAACGACTGCTGAGCCGCGTCTATCTTTTTCGCACCCTCTAGTATTTTCTGCCTAGTCTCCTCTAGCTCAGCTTGTGCCTGAGCCAGATCTAATACTGCTGCTACCGGGTTTGCCAAGCTATCCATCGCCTGCTGCAGCACATTCTCAGGCCTCTCTAGCGGAGGACCTCTACTTTTCCTCGGTGCCTTAGGTGTTACCTCCGGATGTGGTGCCGGATCCTTGCTTGTGCCAGCGCCAGGCGCGATCATCATTACCTCAACGTGGTTCGGGGAGCGAGTGATACGCGCCCCGCGAGCCGTACTAAGGGGTGGCTCGCCTCCTTTGACGACGTGCCGCGGATGAACGCACGACACATCGACAGCGACGTAGATCTTGTGCGTGCCGAGCTTGACGAAGAGGCCGTTGCGCGGGAGAGGACGCTTGCCGAAGCAGCTAGCATTGTCGCTGATGAAATCCAGCGCTCCGAAGCGCTGAACGAGCCCGGAGACGATGCGTTCGCCGGTGCCGATGAAGTTTCCCGTCCAGATCTTCACCCCTGCTAGCGCTGCTAGCCCCACGGTGGGCGCTAACTGTCGTGGTGGTGTCACGGCAGATGCCATGGATAGGCTAAAATTGGGGACTATATGCACTAGGGGAATCCAGGGAGGGATAGTGTGGTGATTCTACACACAGTAGCTTTGTATTTGATTCACTTCCAAGGTTTACAAGTGCTCCTTGAGCTATATTGGGGAGAGGAGGAAGAAGAACTCTCTTACTCTCACCGTTAGTAAAACACAACTCTCTAGGAGACAACCAGAAAAACCAACCCTTTCTACAGAGGCCCTAGCCCTCCTTATATAGGGGTGGCTAGGTCTCCAATTAGGCCATACGTGGAGGCATATTCCAAGGAATATGCCTCTTCCCAATATAGTAAGCCGACCGGGTCACTTTAGCCCAATGTCATCCATGCAGAGGCTACGTAAGCCTCTGCGGCGCCCGCGTCATCTGACATAGGCATCGTCACCTTTGTCGGCCACGCCTCGGTGGTCCTGGCCTCTGTCCGCTTTGCTCATGCTCTGCGCACAGTGGTCACCTTTGACCAGCGAGATACCTTCCTTCTCTTACAAGCTTGATATAACCCGGATCGTACTTAGTTGATGCAGCCACACATGTTCCTGCATATAAGTTAGATACATCTTACCGACATACGACATAAGTCGGTTGAGACTTAGGTAGGTGGACGTCCCCTGGTCCAGGTTACTCCATGATTCGGCCTGCCTTGAGGTGACTCGGCCAGCACTTGCTTTGACATTGCCATACCTCGGCTAACTAGGCCTTTATACCCCGGCGTGACCCTACCCGGGGGTATCCCCCCAACATCGCCTCCTCGGTGCTGCACATGTCCCCTGTGGCTAGGCTTGTTATTAGCCGGGTGAGGCCGTGGGCGCGGTTGTACTCGTGCATGGTGCTCTCGATCTGCTTCTTGGCCGCGACCAACTCGATGGCCTCCTGGAGGAGGGACTCCCTTGCCGAGGCGATGTTCGCGACAGCTTCCTCCAAATTATATTTGGGGGCGATAGGGGTGAGGAGCCTGTCGATGGCGAGCTCCTCCTATAGCGGGGCAGAAGTTCCTACTCTCTCTCTCGTGCGCTCTAGCGCCAGGTGACGCTGGTGCGTGCTCGATCCAGCCATCATGACTTCCACGCCGCACGATGCGAAAAGCGCACAGCCAGCAGAGGGTTGCGGCTCCATGAAGGAGACGATCTCCTAGGGGAAACACTCCGACACGGTGGCGATGTAGACCGGCAGGTCGCTGAACAATAGGACAATGTCGTTCACCAGGGAGGTGGAACCAGTGAAGCACAAGGCGTTGTCGATAATGCAATCAAAATAGCCCAGAGTAATCACAAAACCGGAGGCCACGCGCTCACCAGCTGAAGTCCGAGGTCTCATGCGGAACGTGACTCCGGCCGAAGCCATCTGCCCCTTGGTGGGCGCAAACTGTCATCGTTATGGAAACGGTAGTGCCTGCGTGGGCTAGATAGAGGTGTGGGAGTAAGCACGGAAGCTACGATGGTGTCCGCAAGCGGGATTGGGCACAATCATGCGTAGGGAGACACAGGAAGTACCTAGGTTAGGGGCCCTCATGAGGAGGTAACACCCCATACTCCTGCCGATCTGACTATGAGATGATGAACACATGAACTACAAGTCGCTCCTCGAGCTGTTTGCGAGCTAATAGACTAATAGAATCCAACCCTCTCTATGGATGCCCCACTGCCCCTTATATAGGGCTAAGGCAGCGGCGACAATGGTCTGGCCAGCTGGTGGGTCCCACAGGTGGGCCCCAACTATTCATCTACAAAGTCTCGCCTCCCTGACGTCTACTACAGCGTCTTGCTTCCCGTCCGACACGGGCATGGTGGAGACCGCCCTGGCCAACACGGGCGGCGGCCACTACCGCCCGACACGGGTACGGTCCACACTTCACAGCATCCGTGCTGCCGTCTTATTCTTTACATCTTGTTAGTGTGTAACTAGGGTGCGGCGTACACTATGCACACGTCGCCCTAGTATGCTCGTCTTCCTGGATCACCTCGTCCGCCTCGGATGGTGCATCCGGACCGGTACCTTGGCGATGTCTTCTCATCCGGTTGATTGGTCAGCCGGTTCAAACTGCGTCTAGCCTTCTCTCTAGCTTGTCTTGAGATTTTACATCCGGCTGCTACCAGTCGGCCACCAGTTATAGTGCTCTTATTCTTATCTAGATACCCTACCTCGGAGTGATCCCCCTGACAGCCCATGCTTGAGGGCGCCCACCCTACCGGAGAACAGCAACACATGCTGGTGGCGAGCGCCCCATAGGATCACACTGGACCTCCCAGATGTAACATCCCAAAAATATTAACCAAGCTTATCAAGCTCTAATCACCCAAGTTTAGGATTAACAAAAACTTTTATTATTAAAATGGATATGAGTGTATGTGTGATTTGCATTAATGTATGAATGATGGCAATGGCCATGTTTGATTGCTACAAATGATAAGGAATGGTTTAAAGATGATTACTACATCATCTAGATCATTTCCAAGTAGAATCAAATAAAAGAAAAATCAAATATAAGATATATAAGCAAATGGTCATTTTGGCCAAACTAATCCACTAGAACACTTTGAGTGTTCCTGGTAAAGAATTTTCATAGAAACAATTCCAATTCTTTTCACCCCGTGCTAGATCAAGTAAAAGTGAATCCAAGCAAACTTGACAAAGTGGCAAAAACTAAATTCAATTCTATTTAAGAGGCAGTACAAAATTGAATCAAGATCATATGTATAGATCACACTTCCTCAAAAACCACTCAAATCAATTCCACTTGACAAATCCTAGATACCACAGTCTACCAAGCAAACAACAAGATCACTCACCAAAAATCTTTGAAAAAATTGAAATATGAATTCATGCGGCCATTGTGTCGAACACTTGGCATGCACAGTACAACCTCACCAACTATTCACTATTTGGAGTTGTCAATTGCTCACAATTTGTACAACAATCAACCTAGTGAATTGTCCTCGATCAATCCCAGCACTTTGCCGTGTAGTGGAGAGCACTTTGCCCACCGTTGCACCAGTGCCATGCCCATGCTGAGCCGTCCATGCCGGTCCGTGCACGAGCCAGTCACTGTGCGCTGCGCCGCCCTCTACCATGACCCCCACAAGGTAGGCGTGACCTCACCGCCACCCACTGACCACCCCTGGACCAACGGCGAGGCGAGGAGGAGCTAGACCAGCCCCGCCCATTTAACTCCTGGCCGTGCCAAGAGCACGACGGAGCGCCGCAACCGCCTCGCTCGCACACGTCGCGCCTCACTCTCTCTGCTCGTACCGCGTTTGCCGTGGCACCAGTAACCCGCCAGACATGATCGTTCGCCGTCTCGCGCCCCGTGACCATCGTACCCAGTGACGAACGCCTGCGTACCCGCCCAGAGCACCGACGTGTCCCGGCCAATGGAGAGCTCCCCTTGCCATGCCATCATGTCCATGACGACCGCCATAGTCCACCGCTTCGACCCATGCCCTCTGCCGTGACGATTGCAACCTGTAGCGACGTCGCCGGAGTACCCTGACCATGCCGCCCAACTGCCACACTGGGTGTATAAATAGAGGCCACCCCAGCCCTCAATCTCCACACCATTCCACTCCCCACTCACCACAGAACCTCGCCGTCCCTTCCCCGGAGCAAGGCGAGCACCACACCACCGGAATTTAGCCGGAGTCTACCGCTACAGAGGAGGAAGGATCTTGTTGATTGCGACCACCCTAGGAGCTGCCGTGACCATGCCTCGAATCGCCGTCAACGACAACCCCATTCGGCCCCATCATCGACCCTAGCTGGAGCCCAGGTGAGTCTCACGCGACCCCCACCGCCGCGTTAGGGTTCAGTTCTCGCCGGAGCTGTTTGACGTAGAAGATGAACGTGAGCCGTTAGATCGTGTTCTAATCATAGGGCTCAGATTTAAACTTACAGTTTCAGTTAGATTAAGTCACTGATGAGTAGGCCCCATCTATCAGTAGCCAGCTACGCCAGCGCTGTGTAGTTGGACCGGCCAGTTTAGTTTCCCGCTCAGAGCCCACCTATTCAAATAGGATTTTTCCATTTTAGTTAAAACTAGATTCTATCAGTAGATTTAAAAATCAATTAAAAGAGATTCACTAAACCAGATTGCATGATTCCAATTTTTTTGGAAAGGTATTGAAATTATCTAATCACTCCCGTTGGATTCAAACCAATTGGTATTATAGATCACTTATACCAAAAATAACAAGACAGAGACTTTTGGCACTTCAAACATTTTTATAAAATAAACTATAAATGCTTTTGATATGATTCCACCTCTCAAAAATCACATTTGCCATGATCTACCTAAATATGTAAAAACATTTAGTATTACAGATATTAAACTTGGACTAGTATTAAAAGAAGGCTATATAGGCTTTTCTAGTCATTTAAATCTTATTAAATAGTAATATTAAATCTTTTAATGCTTAACCACCTTTTTAAATCATATTCCCAAGCTTGGGAATATATGGTGAGGACATGGTCCATATGAACCTATATTCTAGTTGGAGAATATTAAATCTTAAATAATTTCAATGAGTCGAAATTACTTTTCTCATTAAAGAGAAATAAAAATGTGCCATTATAACATGGAATGATTGAGATGATATTAGATCATCTAGTATGAGCCCTGTGTGCTAAATAGGAGTAGTGAAGTGTTGTTTGGTGATTGTGTACATTGGATGTATTTATAGACGCTAGTACCGACACGGAATTCAACAAAGAGGAGTACTTCGAGGAGGAGGAGGAAAACTTCAACAACTGCTCTGATCAAGGCAAGCAAACTAAATACTGCAAGCCAGCACTAAATGCAAGCTATATCTATGCATACTATATATGCAAGCCCCTTTATACCATATGCACTAAGCATACCTGGTTATGCAATTTTACTAATTCCCAGTTTTTACTCCAAGCTTTAGTTTCCCCTTTACCACAGTTTTTACTTAGTTAATGAATTATGACTAGTGGAAAATAGATTGGATCCTATCAAGGTCTTAGGATTAGTCTTGGATACTGTACCAGATTAGCACCCCCAATTAGTGAATACCCTCAACTTTAGTGGCTAGTGCTAAGCATAAAACTTGATCACTTTAGATGGAAATACTTAGTGAAAATGATTATGAAAACCTTGGAATGATGATTCATTCTATTGAAATGTTTTGACATGTGTTGAGAAACACAATGGTTGATGATGAAAAGGTTGAGGCATGAGCCTTGACCCTTTATAAAAACTGATGGTTGGGTTCGGATGCGATACCATTCCAATTTTACCGTACAACCACAATACCTGAGTTGGGTAGGGCTTGACTGGAAGTTTATATGTCTTAGTATGGGTTCCCTTGCGGAAGAGGTTAAGCTGAGGCCACCTCGTGATGAATATCCACCTATGCAGTACCCAAGATGAAAAATGGTCATGGTTGGGAGGCCAAACTCATAGGGGAGGTACCTATACTAGGGTGTATAATTGAAAGTTTAAGATTGATTATCCGCATACCAAGTATGATGATTCAGGATTATTCCTGACGGATGTATTGAATTTTGTGGTGAAAGTGTACAATCTCTGCAGAGTCAAACTATTTGAATAGCCGCGTCCACGGTTATGGACAGTTGGAGTGGCCATACTGTTCCATTGTCAGATGTTTTCAAAATGATTTGTGACTTGAAATATGACCTTGACTTGACCACAACAGATTTGTGGACATGAAGACTAGTTTCCATTTTAAGTGATATAGAGAACTGAATTAGGTCTTTCTCTTGAAAACCCTTATGAAGTAAATCTGGCTTTTTGCAAAACAAACCTAGAGCTTGAGATTTCCTATTAGCTTTGATCTTACTTATACTAGAGTTAGTTTGCGAGTACTTATGGTTTTGTCCCTGGCTATTCCAATGGCCAGACTATGAGGAGGATTACCCGGAAGATTGGACAACAGGAGGTCTATGACAACTAGGATCATCTCCCATCATCAGCATTGCCTGTGATCTTGAAGATGAAGCCCCGCTACGTTTACTTTCCACTTGTTGATTGTATTAAAGACTGGATCATGAGATCCTTTGTTTGTAAGAACCTTATTATGGTTTGTAATGGATGATGTACTGTGGTACCACTTCTGTTATGTCTCGCAAAAATGGTAATCGTGGGATTGCGATGTACGGCATAACAGGCATCTGGACTTAAAAATCCGGGTGTTGACAAGTTGGTATCAGAGCCATCCTGACCATAGGAGACCCTACTTAGAATGGACGCCTGAAAAACCTAGCTTCAAAACAAAGAAAGTAAGTATTTACAAAAACCTATTCTCATTCTTATCCCCAAGATTATTTAAAAAAAGTGATCATTGTTACTCAAAACTCTTACAAATCTACCTAAAATTTGACACACTTGAAACACTCGACTAACTTGCTCATCTTGTCGTGGTGGTGTCACGGCAGATGCCATGTATAGGCTAAAGGTGGGGACTAATACACGCTAGGGGAATCCAGGGAGGGATAGTGAAGTGATTCTCCACACAAGAGCTTGTATTGATTTACTTCCAAGGTTACAAGTGCTCCTAGAGCTGTATTGGCGAGAGGAGGAAGAAGGAGCTCTCTTACTCTCACCCACAGATCTCACCTAAAACCCTAGACCACAACAGAATCGTAGAGAGACCAACCCCCCAACCCCTTCTACAGAAGCCCTAGCCCCACTTTTATAGGGGAGGCTCGGTTTCTGCCTAGGGCATACGTGGAGGCATATTCCTAAGAATATGCCTCCTCCCAAAGTGGTAAGCCGACCGGGGTGCTTTTTCCCCCGCGTCACACATGCTTTAGCTACGTGAGCGCGTGACGGTGCCCTCGTCAGCTGACACGGGCGTCGTCACGCTTGTCGGCCACGCCCCGGTGGTCCTGTCCTTGCTCGCTTCGCTCAGGCAGTGCGTACCGGGGCTCCTTTTGACCAGCAAGATTCCTTCCTTCTCCTAGAAGCTTGCTGTGACCCGGATGATGGTTCATCCGGCCACACCCGTTCCTGCATACAGGTAAAACATGCAATTCCGACTCACTGCTTAAGTCGGATGAGACCTAGTTAGGCGAACGCCCCCAGGTCCGGATTACCCCGTGATTCGGCCTGCCTTGAGGTGACCCGGCCAGCATCTGCTTTGGCCTTGCCGAACCTCGGGTAACTCGGCCTTTATACCCCGGCGTGACCCTACCCGGGGGTATCCCCCCAACATTAGTCCCCGAAGCTGGTGCGGTCTTAGCCGCCTTGGCCACTAAGGCCACATCAGGTTCCATTTTGTGCCCCTGTCGTTGTTGCCGAGTTACCTCTGTACCTCGGACAGCTTGGATTTACGTTCCCTTCGCACATTGCAAGTTTTCACTTGCCGGCCGGGTTACCACAGTTCCATACGGGTCTTACTTCCTTCTCTCGTACGCTAGCCCATGTGAAGGGTAATCATTATGTCGTCTTATTTTAAGGGACGATACAGTGACCGCCGCAGTAATTGTCAGTTATCACTGTGCGCGGGTCACGTCACGCCTGCCTCCTCGTTTACCGCATCAGCACGTCATGTCACAGGACTCTCTCCGTCCTGTGGCCTTCCGTGTGGCTCCTTACTGATTGGTCCGAACGGGTAGTACACGGCCACAGCGTGTGGCCGGTCCACAGGGCACGATCCCACTCACCCCTGATGGGAGTGGTTAAATAGCGGAGGGGCGCCTCCCTTAGGATTTTTCCCCCGCCGCACCCCTCTGTCCGCTGCTATTCCTCTTCGTCTTCCTCACGACCGTGCCGCCGCCAGCACTGCCAAAAAGCAACATCGCCGCCGCACTTCTCCGTTGCGCCTCTGCGTCACCATCACTGCGACGCAAATCTCCCGCTACGGGTCCTCGTCAATCCAGGCCTCTGTCCCCCACCGCCTCTAGCGCCAGCGAGGGCTTCGAGGAGCAGATGACGGAAGAAGAACTCGCCATTGCTGAACAAGAGATGGAGGAGGACGCCACTGCTGCGGACCGCAGCGCGTGGGCCGGCTCCTGGGTCTGCCAGGATGATCTGGACTAGCTCTACTGGACCAGACGCATCCCCGCCGGTGTCACCGCTCGCCTCGCCTCCGCCGAGTTAGCTCCTTCACCCAATCCCGGGGAGTTCGTTGTGTTCCTGTCTCCCTTTCAACGGGGCTTCGGACTGCCGGTGAGCGATCTCTTCCATGATTGGCTCAGTACCTACCATCTCCAGCCGCACCATCTTCCAGCCGCACCATCTTCCAGCCAATGCCATTACTTCTCTCTGCCTTTTCTTCTACAATCGAAGGCTACACCGGATTATGGCCCACGAAGGAGCTATGGATCCGTTTTTTCACCCTTCGTCGCAACGTTATTCCCGACATCCACACTGATCCAGAGGACAAGCGGCTCACTCAGTTCGGAGTGGCCTCCATCTCACCCCGGAGGTTCTCTGTTTTCCCCCGGGTCACAGGCTAGAATCCTGCAAAGGGTGGGCCGGACGTTCTTTTATGTCCGGAACACGGGCACCGAAGATTTGATCCGGTTGCTCCCCTATACACCGGGTCCGCCGAACACGGATCTGTGGGACGCCGTTCCCAGAAAACCTACGGCCCTGGCCAACCAAGTGAACAAAAGGTTCGCGGAGCTGAAGGAGCTCGGGTTGCGCAACGAGGATGCAATGATCACTTTCGTGCGCAACCAAATCTCCCCTCTCCAGAAGCGCACCCACAAGGTGTGCCATATGAGCTACGGCCGTGATCCCAACCAGACTTCATCTTTCGAACTGAACACCACGGAGATTTATCGCCGGGTTAAGGCTCTCTTCACCACTCACAAGGACTTCTCCTCTGACTGGACCTGGGGGATTGAGCATTTCTGCCGTGACCGGCTTCCTCCCGTGGTAAGTTTCATGCTGCAAACTTACCCCGGACTAATCACGTGTCTGTTATTGTTGCATTTTTGACTCGTTTGTTTACTCTTTTCCTCAGCTATTCCTTCAGCAGACGCTCGAGGACGGCACCGATCCGACCCTTAAGTGGGCACCAGACCGGGTGACTTCGGACGAGGAGGAGCCAGACCAAGAGATGTTTCTCCCCATGACCGACGCCACGAAACGACCCACGGGTAACTTCTCTTCTGCTAGAGATTGGCCCGGTGATGAAGATTACTCGGATATCGAGATAATTGAACCCTTTGAGGCTGTCCCCCTTTCTTTTGCTTTTCCGCCATCAGCTCACTCCGGTGGTCATATCCACGAGGATCCTCCCCTCGCTACAGACGAGCCAGTTCCGGTGGCGTCGAAGAAAAAGCGTGGGGCTTCCTCAAGCTCTTCCTTCGGACCTTCCCAGCCCATTAAAAGGCGAAAGAAGGCCCCAACATGAAGGGCTCGGAAACCCGGAGCAGCCGAAACCTCGGATGCGTAAGTCCTTCTTTCTTTTGTAACTCGTTCTTCCTTACTTCGTCGTAATTTTTCTTCTGACGTTACTTGATTTCACAGGGCTCCGGTGGAGGTCCCTCAAAGTGGATCCAGTATCTCATCACCTCTCCGGCCTAGCCCTTCACCCCGTCGTGACGATGAGTCACGTCCGCTGAGCCCTATTCCGGAGGGCTCTACGGCCGCTCCGGGTCATCCTAGGGTGGGGGGAACTGGCCCAGCCGGAGCAACGGCATCCACCGCCTCGACAAGACCTCAACCAGCAGCCACGGAGGCTACTTCGGCCCCAACACCAATTCCAGTACCAGCAAGCAGACCAACAGCCAGACCAGCACCAACTCCAACCTTGGCAGCAGCATCAACTCCGGCAGCGAAAACTTCAGCGCCGGCACCAAGCCCAGCCGCGAGAGCACCAGCGCCCAGTTCCTCTGCATATTCTGAGTCCTCTCAACCTCGGCAAGGAAAAACCGCTGCTACGGCTTCTTCTTCCCAGCAAGCGAAGGGCAAGAAGATTTAGGACGCTGCTAAGCCCAGTGCTGCCGAGCCTGGGCAACGCATCCTTGAGTCCTTGAGTCAATGCTTCCCAAGAAGACATCAGCGGCAAAGGACGCGCCTGCCGAGCCAACCGAAGCCCAGCAGTTGGTTCTGCACACCAGCCCCGCCCTTGCCTTGGTGGAGAGGAAGGAAGCACATGCAAAGGGCTTGGTGACGCCCCATATGCCCACGGGAGAATGGTACCCTCCGAGCTTGATGGAATTTGTTATGAACTGGAACAAAGCCGAGGTAGTCCAGGAATCTGATCTCTCGGAAAAGTTCGGTCCTGCCGAGTTTTCCGCGCAAATGAATACTGCCGCAAAGGCCATTAACCTTGCTGGACGAATGATGGAGGTACGTCGTTTCTCCTTTGCAAATTGTAGATAATAACCATTAGTCCCCGAGCCTCCGGGGGAGTAACTTGTTACTCGGCCGGATGCTCTTTTATAGAACTAACGTAGCTCCATGGAACATGCACTAGGCTGACTTAAGTTTCTGTATCTCTTTTAGGTGATGACCAACCGCCGAAGTGCTGAATTCCAGCGCTTGTTGGATACACACAAAAATCTTCGCACGAAACAGGCTGCACTCATCGCGGAGTACGAGAAAAGGGGTAAATTTATTCCTTAACGCTCCTTCATTTCCCTTCCACTTCCTTTGCCGAACTGATCTGATTGTTCGGTTTCCGCAGCTGGGGTGGAAGCTGAAAACAAGATAATGCGGAAGAACTTGGAGCAGATCAAGGGTACGTCCTTCTTGTCTGTTTTACTGTGCTTTTCATCAGCTTTCCTCCTTGGCTCGGCAAACATTCATACCTCGGCTCTGCCGGGCCAACACACGATTTCAGCATTGCTTGAAGAAAGTGTGCTAGTGCCTGACGTGATGCTACATTTTCTCGAACAAGCAGGGCAGCACCAAGCCGAGCTGAACAAGAAAAATGATGAGCTCGCTCTCCTCCGGACCAAAGATGATGACATAGCCAAGCTCAAAGCTGAAATGGCTAAGATGAAGGCGCAGCACCAGACCGAGCTAAAAAAGGCTGGCCAGGCCTACACCGAAGAACGCGAGCGCCTCAAGCTCCAAAATGCTAAGGACCGTGAGCTTGTTCAGGAAACCGAGGTCAAACTTGAGTCGGCAAATGCTGAGCTCGAGCAGCTTCGGAAGAGGCGTGAAGCTTGCACCAAGGAACTGACCCGGATTCACAGTCACATCTCACGTAGTTTCTTTTCCTTTATCTGCCTTATTTCTCCGGGTTACTTCATATGCCTTGTTTTCTCAACTTTGTCCTTTGCCTTGTTTCCCAGGCCACTTTCCAGAGGGTACTGCTATTGCCAGTGCTGCTGTCGCCAATTTCCGTCGAGAAAGGGGTACTCCGGTCGCTCGTGAGGGTGAGAGCGTTCCCTTTGACATGGAGGACCTGTTGGTTAGCCTGTCGTCTTGCGTGGAAATTATTAAGAACTACGATAGGGACCTCCTCGATGTTTCAGTCTGGGTCTTCAACGCCTTTTGGCCCGCCGATGATGCTCCGGAGAGAGTCACCCAGCTCGCTAAAAGGCTTTCAGAAATCGAGACCCAGCTCGACCTCTGGCGAGAGTCCGCTGGACGTGCTGCAGCCGATACCGTCCTTCGCCACGTTTTGACGTGGTATGAGAAGATAGATCTCAGCCTCCTCACACGCCTATGCACCAGATCCAAATGGACAGATGTTCTGGAGTGGGTAGCTCGGCGCCAGGCTTGTGCCCACAGCCTCATCGAATATGCCCCCATTCACGAAGGGACCGAGGGGCCGAGCTTCCTCGAAGTCGCGGGCGAAGAGGAAGTTGAGAACGTTGAAGATGACTCGGGTGAAGACGAAGAGGACACTGCCTCGGATATCGAAGAGGGCGATGATGATGCCGAACTTCCTCCCGCTGCTCCTTAAGTAAAAAATACTTAAAATTTATGAGATCCCCGGTATGCCGGGTGGAATTGTATTCCAAACACATGTGATATTTTGCTACTGAGTACTTATGCCGGATTAACTTGGGCATAGTCCCAGAGTTTCTTTTTCTTGTTCATTCAATCTTTTGGCTCGGATCGTGTCTACCTTGATTCGGTTTTACAACTTACGAATCCGAGCTTGAAAAATTGTCTTAACAATATTGGGAAACTTTTAGACTTAGCTCAAAAATAAAACTATATAACAATTTGAAAATGAATACGGGGCTAGTCCGAAACAAAAATGTCAACTCGAATAAATTCTTTCCCTAGTCGTTTTTCATGTGCTACGCAATTCCAAACTTGTTATGTTGCTTGCCATGAAGCCAATTCTTGTTGGACAGCAGGAAGTCGAAGAGTTGGGTTTTTGGTGCTCACACACTACTAATCCGAGTTAAGTAGAATAACTTACTCCAGCTGACGTGCAAATAACAAAAATTATTAAGGCAGTCCCTGAGTTACTGCTCGAGGTGCCAACCTTTCATTGATAATCTCATTGCCGACATACATACCGACATATGAGATAACCCGGATATATTCACTTCTTAGCCAGGTGTAGAAAGGCCGAAGTAGAGCTATGTTCCATGGTCGCTTTGATTCCTCTCCGGACCTGTCCGCCTTGTTCTTTTCCTGTGGCTTTGCATCTATAAGATAGTAAGAATCATTGTGCAATGCTTTGCTCACGATGAACGGCCCTTCCCATGGGATCACCTTCTCCGTTCATATCGCTCATGAGATTTCTCCCTTTAACTTTTACATTATCAACCTTGTTCGCCTTAGCGTACTCACGCAGTGTCATGTTCAACGACTGCTGGGCTGCGGCTATTTTCTTTGCACCCTCAAGTATTTTCTGCCTAGTTTCTTCCAGCTCGGCCTGTGCACGAGCCGGATCTACCGCTGCTACTACAGGGTTTGCCAAGCTATCCATTGCCTCTCTCAACACATTTTCCGGCCTCTCTAGCGGAGGACCTCTACCTTTCCTTGGTGCCTTGGGCGTCACTTCCGGACCTGGCGCCGGATCTTTGCTCGCACCCGTACCTGGCGCTGTCATCATTACCTCTGCATGGTCTGGGGAACGAGCGATATGCTCCCCGCGAGCCACATTGAGGGGCGGTTTGCCTGCTTCGACGATGTGGCGCGGATGAACGCAAGACACGTCCACCGCAACGTAGACCTT
The DNA here is from genome assembly GCA_910589775.1 of Avena eriantha. Classification (NCBI taxonomy): domain Eukaryota; kingdom Viridiplantae; phylum Streptophyta; class Magnoliopsida; order Poales; family Poaceae; genus Avena; species Avena eriantha. Next base: position 106,833,563 of record OU342744.1, read on the forward strand.
GTGCGCGCCAAGCTTGACGAAGATGCCGTTGCGCGGGAGAGGGCGCGTGCCGAAGCAGCCTGCATTGTCGCTGACGTAGTCCCGCGCTCCAAAGCGCTGAATGAGCCCAGAGACGATGCGCTCGCCGGTGGCGATGAAGTTTCCCGTCTGGATTTTGACCCCTGCTAGCACCGCTATCCCCACGGTGGGTGCCAACTGTCGTGGTGGTGTCACGGCAGATGCCATGTATAGGCTAAAGATGGGGACTAATACACGCTAGGGGAATCCAGGGAGGGATAGTGAAGTGATTCTCCACACAAGAGCTTGTATTGATTTACTTCCAAGGTTACAAGTGCTCCTAGATCTGTGTTGGAGAGAGGAGGAAGAAGGAGCTCTCTTACTTTCACCCACAGATCTCACTTGAAACCCTAGACCACAACAGAATCGTCCAGAGACCAACCAACCCCTTCTACAGAAGCCCTAGCCCCCCTTTTATAGGGGAGGCTCGGTTTCTGCCTAGGGCATACGTGGAGGCATATTCCTAAGAATATGCCTCCTCCCAAAGTGATAAGCCGACCGGGGTGCTTTTTCCCTCGCGTCACATATGCTTTAGCTACGTGAGCCACTGTGGCACCCTCGTCAGCTGACACGGGCGTCGTCATGCTTGTCAGCCACGCCCCGGTGGTCCTGTCCTTGCTCGCTTCGCTTAGGCAGTGCGTACCGGGGCTCCTTTTGACCAGCGAGATTCCTTCCTTCTCCTAGAAGCCACACCCTTTCCTGCATACAGGTAAAACATACACTTCCGACTTACCACTTAAGTCGGATGAGGCCTAGTTAGGCGAACGTCCCCAGGTCCGGATTACCCCGTGATTCGGCCTGCCTTGAGGTGACCTGGCCAGCATCTGCTTTGGCCTTGCCGAACCTCGGCTAACTCGGCCTTTATACCTCGGCGTGACCCTACCCGGGGGTATCCCCCCAACACATCTTAATTCTTGTAGATGGAGTTCTAATACACTAAGTTCTATCAGCTGGGCAACGGAGGCTACCTGATCTTTGAGAGGGATCTAGATGCACTTGCAGAGTATCTTGAGCGCCCGCACCCAGAGTTTTTCAGGGCACAACTCAGCGATCACGTGGGAGGAGAGCTACATTGGTTGATCATTGCCGACCTAAGAGGCAGGATGGAGCCATCTCTGTCCGACAAGATCCAATTCAGCGTCCGTGAGAACAATTGGCTAGATGGATTAGCCAGGGCGATGCAAGAAGCTCTTGCTCGCTTATGTGCTCAGAACATAATCAGATCATTGGAACCCATTTTGCACACTATGCAAGACGTGACTCTTCAGGACAGCCGCTATCCATGCCAGCACATCCAGAACTGAGGCATTACGTGGATCACATGGACTTCATGCTCCATGATACACAAAAGGAGTTAGACAATGCCCGTGATCACGTCAACTAGAGAAATGCTAAAGCTTTTGAGAGGAAGCAAACCATCGCCATGCTCGCCAAGGATCACAAGTCTCTTCGTCAACAACGTGACAAGAAGGATCGTACCATTGCCCGTCGTCGTCAGAAGATAGCAACCTTGGAGGAGACTGATGACCCACAAGTATAGGGGGTGTATCGTAGTATTTTCGAGGGAAATGAAACCCAATTTATTAATTCGACACAAGGGGAGCCAAAGAATATTTATAAGCCTTAACAACTGAGTTGTCAATTCAGCTGCACCTGGAAACAATCTTGCTCACAGCAGTTTATCAGTAGCCACATTTTTGTAGTAGGAATAGTAAAGTAAAGACAGTAGTAACAATAGCAGTAAACAGTAGGATCAAAGCGTGGTAGGCATAGGGATGGATGGACGGGCGTTGCATGGACAAGACAATTCACATAGCAATCAGAACATAGGGCAATTTGCAGATAAATAAGATAAAGCATCCAAGTACTAGATAATCATAGGCATGTGTTCCATATATAGTCATACGTGCTCGCAATGAGAACTTGCACAACACCTTTTATCCTGCCAGCCCGTTTGCAGCGGGGCCTCAAGGGAACTACTGACAGCTAAGTTTGCCATTACCAATTATGATTCACTTTATGTAACCTTATTGTGCTTCCTTTACTCATTGCAAGTTGAGTTATATAATAGTGAGTTGTCTTCTATTATTATCTATGTATTTGATGAATGTGATGCTTCTTGTCCGTATTCTTTTATCGACTCTTCACTCCATAAACCTGAGGCCATGTTTATTGAGCTCAGTCTCGCTTGGGGACAAGCGAAGTCTAAGCTTGGGGGGAGTTGATACGTCCATTTTGCATCACTATTCTATGTCTTAATTCACTATTATTCATTGATATATTTCGTATTGAGAGGTGATACTTGTGTTATTTCATCTATTTTTGCATGGTTGATGACTTTTGGAGCATGGACCGCTGCAGTCAGGATTCTGATGGAAAAGGTGCTGTTTGGAGGCAAAATTTGCGAAGATCAGAAAATCCGGCAAAATATACGGAAAATTCTATTTTTCCAGAAGACTCAGGATGCCAGAAGATGGATGGAGGTGGGCCACAAGGGGCCCACACCACCCCATGGCGAGGGCAGGCCTAGGCCACGCCTGGGAGTGGTGTGGCCGCCCTGGCCCACTCCAGCCTCTCTCCTCTAGCGTATATCATCCCCACGAAACCCTAAGACTCGGAGAGTGACCACAGAAAGATTCCGCCGCCTCTACGGGGCGGAAAACACCGAGAGAGAAAGATCTCTCCAGCAGACAAATTTTTGCCGGGGGAATTCCTTCCCGGAGAGGGAAGATCGTCGCCATCAACACCACCATCAAGCTGGACTTCATCGGGATCATCATCACCATCATCACCACCATCATCACCGTCAGCACCCTCATCACCATCTCCATATTGTTGTAACAATTGAGTTGAATCTTGCATAGTTCATAGGGGAAACTTTCCCGGTGTTGATTACTCTTTGTAGTTGATGCTATTGAGTGAACCATTGAATTATTGTTTATGTTCAGATTGTTATACATCATTATTCCATATCTGATCATGATCCATATGATGTCTTGTGAATAGTTCGTTTTCTTCTTGAGGACATGGGAAAAGTCTTGTTGTTAGTAGTGGAGTTGTGTTGAGAAAGATTCAATAGATTGTTATTTAAGTTGTGGTGTACTTCTTCTAGTGGTGTCATGTGAACGTCGACTACATGACACTTCACCTATATGGGCCTAGGGGAATGCATTGTGTATTTGGCAACTAATCGTAGGGGTTGCCGGAGTGACAGAAACCTGAACCCCCGTTAGGAAACCATTGCACAAGACGTAAGGGTCTTAGAGTTTAAAGTTGTGGTTAGGTTTCTACCTTAATTACTTTCTTGTACTTACGGATGTTTGCAAGGGGTATAATCACAAGTATGTATTAGTCTTGGATGGGGTGGTACATTAGCACAGGTTCACCCACACAACACTTAGCAAGCTAAAGAAGATTAATTAGCTATATGAAGCGAAAGCACTTGATAGTCTTCCCATGTGTCCTCGAGAACGTTTGGTCATCTTAAGTAATACAACCGGCTTATCCTTTGCTGCATAAAGGAATGGGCCACTTGCTGCATTTATTCCTACTGTCTTTTATTTACTCATACTTTGTTTACTTGCTTTATCGAAAACCCCTAAAAATCTGTTTGCTAAGTATTTGCAGAGAATTCCTAATCCATACCACTAGCCAGCACCTTCTGCTCCTCGTTGGGTTCGACACTCTTACTTATCAAAAATACTGCGATACACCCCCTATACTTGTGGGTCATCAAGACTATTTTCTGGCGCCGTTGCCGGGGAGTGAAGCGCTATTGGAGAGTGGAACTAGTAAAGGAAACTTCTACTGTGAGTATTGTTTACTTCTGCTAGTTGCTTTATTTTCGTTATGGATAATTCGCTGAGTTTCTTATGTGGTAATGCTACTACCACTGCTAAGGTAGTACATAAGCCACCACCTGCTGAGAAAGATGTTTTCAAAATACCTACAAGAATTATTGATCGTGTTATGGATAACTACTATGTTGGGGATGGAACCGTCCATCCCGGTGATCATTTACTCTTTATACACGAATTATGCGGGTTGTTCAAGTGTGCAGGTATTACTACAGATCAAGTTAATAAGAAGTTATTCTCATTATCACTGAAAGGAAGAGCTGAGGAATGGTATAAGCTGCTAAAGAATGGTCAAGCTCTGGAATGGGAGGAAATAGTGCCTCTCTTTTATTCAAAGTTTTATCCTCCTAGTGAGATTCATAAAGATTGGAATCAAATATACAACTTTTGGCCTCTTGATGGAGAGAGTATAGCCCAAGCTTGGGGGAGATTGAAGTTACTAATGCTCAAACGTCCCATTCATGAGCTCCCCAACAATATTATTATCAATATCTTTTATGCAAGGCTCCCTCTACATGATAAAGATTTATTGGATGCTTCCTGTGCTGGATCATTCACTCGCATGGAAGAAGAAGGTAAATGGGACCTTCAAGATCGTATTCAAGACAATGCTGAAGTTTGGGAGAATGACAAAGGTAGAAAGTCAGGTATAAATTATCATTATGAATGCATTGGATCTTTTATGGGAACTGATGACTTTCAAAATATTAAAAATGCTTATGGTCTAGACTCTCAAGCTATTGCTTCTTATTTTAAGGCTTTTGCTTCCTACATTGAAGTGCCTAAAAAGAAGTGCAATAAGTATCATGAACCTTATAAAGATATTGCTAAGAGTGTTCCTACAAGAAATACTAAAGTTTATACTGTTAATCATGTTTTACCTAAACCTTATATTGAGAAAATGCCTTTTCCAGTTAAGGTAAAGGAACATTCTATGATGGCTAGTATGGTTGATGAAAGTATGAATAAAGCTGTTGAACCTGATAAACAAATGGTTGATGAACCTATTGTAGCAAATGTGAAAGACTTTGTTGCTAAATATGAAAAAGAGGGACACACTATCCTTTGTAAGGATACCTCTAATATTGTTTCACAGAGTAGTGTTATGAGAGCTAGTATTCCTGTGTTTTCTGTTAGAATAAGTGATCAGTGCTATGATGGTTCTTGTGATAGCTATATTGTTAAGTTTATGCATGATACTGAAAGTTATTATGAGAGAGGGAAAAGTGTTCTTATGCATCGCAATAATATCAAGTTTCCTCGTCTCATGCTGAAAGTTTTTATGTTGCACTTCTTTTGCCTTCTTATACAAGTTGCTTTTGGTTTCAATAACTTATTCATTTACAAAATTCCCTTGTATAGGAAGTGGGTTAGACTTAAATCTGTGTGTGTTTTTGCTTCTTATTGCTCTCTTTCACTCCAATTCATATCCCTATGAGAGCTTTTTCAAATTATCATGCCCATCTTAATGGCTATAAAGAAAGAGCTTTATGGGAGACAACCCAATTTGTTTTTGCTTTTAGTTTGTTTTTGTTTCTTTTAGTCTTGGAAGTTATTACTTCGGTAATAACCGCTCCTTATCTGTTTTGTTTGGTTTTTGTGTCAAGATCAACCTCTAATGAGAGAGAAGTAATATTTGGAGAAATTGCTGTCCCAAAATAGATTTTTGTGCTTCACCGTAAAAAATCGTGAGAGATCTCTATATGTCGGATTGAGCTGTAATTTTTTATGCTTCTGCCCCAGGTCGTTATTTAACTTTCGTTAGTTTTGCACTTTTTGATTTGAGCAACAGAAGATTTTAGAAACAATTGATCTTTACCTGCTGGTCTGTTTTGACAGATTCTGCCACTCTTGCATCTGCTTCTTTATTCGATTTCCTTTTTGAATTCTTTTTGGGTTTTCAGAAGGAGTTGGTACAATAGCTTTTGTTTTGATGGTTTTCAGTTGAAGTTTGACTCAAAAGGTTTTATCACTTCACTTATACTAATGTTGGTAATGAGAACTGTGTGAACTTTTGTGTGAAAGAAATTTCCAGGAAATGGAGACAATGGTGTAATAAGGAAGAGAAAGGTTTTATGACTCCAATAATAAGTGTATGAAGATTAAGATATCGATGATATTCAAGTGATGACTCCGGAAGAATCTACTAGATACCAAATTCAGAGACCTGCAGAGTCCGTCTCCAACTAGGTAACAGTTCTGGTAAGAAAAGTTCCGCGAAAACACAATCCAACTATATTTTTGTAGTTTTCAGTCAATAAGGGAAACTACGAAGTGAAAAATGGACGGAAATGGAGCCCGGGTGGCTCACACCACCCCATGGCGCGGGCCCACCCCTGGCCACGCCACCAGGTGGTGAGGCCACCCAGGACTCCGCCTCCGACTCATTTTCTCCCAGTACCTTCCTTTTGATATGAAACTTCGTAATATATAACCCCCTGGATCCCCCGAGGTCCGTATATCGTGTTTTCGTCGTGTTTTTGTTTCGATCTGTTTCTGCCAGGTAGAATCCCAGATTTGGAGCCACAATGTCTTCCTCTGGATCATCCAAGGGAGATTCTTTAGAGGATATCATCAACCCATACATGAGAGAATTGAAGATTCATCCCAAGGAGTTGTTGCTCGAAGGTGGGGATGTCCGGATTAAGGAGGTTCAAGGCCCTAAAGGTGAAGGAAGTCTGGAGGACAGGATGGAAGCACTGGAGCGAGAAGTCTTTAGGTACAGGAAGATGGCGGAGCGCAAAGTGGACATCATCCACAAGATTTGTTCCGAACTCATCGCCGAGCACCAAAAGGAGACTGCTGAACTCAAAGACGAAGTCCTTTCACTCCGCCAAACAACCAACGAACTTCAAGCATAGTTTTATGACGTTCAAAATCAAAACTGTGAGTATGAGGCTAGATTTAAACGCATAAGTGTTGCTGCAAGTTTCAGGATGTTAGAAATCACAATGTCCTTTGTTGATGGGAAGCCATTACCCTAGAAGACGGACGAAGATGAGAGGATACCACCACCACCGAAGGAGTAATTCGTCATCAGGTTTGGCATCCCCTTGGTTTGTTCCAAGCTTGGGGGAGTGCCGCGGTATCATATCACTATCTTCTATCTTTTTACCTTTTTAGTAGAGTCATATCATGAATAGAGGAGTTATTATGTAGTATGGTTTGCATTATGGAAGTGTCCCCTCTCTCGTTAGATATGTATCCCCTAGTGTGAGTTTCCGTTATGGAATATTAATAGGAAGTTCTATCATTCACTCTTTTGCATAGCTTATGTTAGTTTTCAATTCGTGGTTATATGATTGATCTTGTTGTTAGTATTGGTATCACTGTGGGATCATTGAGTTAATTTAGTTGGTTTTGGCAAACCTGGCTTGGTCAGTAGCAACACCTTTTTGAGAGTTGAAAAGAAAAAGATAGTAGTACTCTAGAGAAAAATTATTTCATCATCTTTCTTTCTTGATTTGCTCATAAGTCTAGTATTCTCTAGTTAAGATCTTTTGTGCTTCCAAGGAATATTGCATGTTTGTCTTTATCATTTGTATGTTTGGTTGTTTCCCTCAACTCTTGTACTTGCTACCCAGCCTTGCTAGCCAAAAACCTGTACTGAGAGGGTATTCTTCTCGTGCATCCACCTCCTTTAAACCAAAACCTTTGCCATTTGTGTCCACCATACCTACCTAGTAGCATTATTGTTATTCCAAGTAAATTCTTGTTTTATCTACCTCCCAAATTAAACTTGTTATGTGAAAATTAGTGATTAAAGCTCTCACGAACTTGATGGCACACTTTACTTTCTTGCATTTAATAAACTTGAACCATTGGGTCCTTCTTTGTTGCGTATATGCTTGCGCTTTATGAGTTGAAGTTAGCTGAACCATGTATCATGGGGACCGCTTTGAACACTTCATTTGGTACTTTGTACCTAGTTGATATCATGTTCTTTTGCTTATGGATCCCGGCGGTGTGAAATAAAAGTGGAACTTATAAGATCATGGAGTTTATATGTGTGTTAGAGAAATTCCTGGGCCGCTAGCCTAAGCCATGCCTAATCATGGTGGAAACTTGCAGCATAACTATAGTGAGCATTCTAGGAAGCATCCTCAATAAAAACCTATGCAAATAGCAAATAAAAATATCGCTGAGATGCTCACTGTCTGCTTGCCTTGTCATTTTGATTATGGGATAGCTCCTGTGCCATGTGCAAGGGGTACCCCGTTGGCGGTTCTCAATGATACGCATGTATTTACAATGACAAGAGCTTGCTCGTGACTGAAGTTGAGTAGCATGAGGATCGGTACTCATAAGTAAGGGGCTTGAGATTTCAATTTATAACTTGTCAAGCATATCCTCTTAGTTGTGTCACTTTAACCTTAATCACCAAAAGATGCCTATGATAGGGGCAATGAGAGCTGAAAGCTAGTAAGTATCATAATTTTTGGGAGCTCTTTATGAGACTTGCAATCCCTGCTTCCCTCTGCGAAGGGCCTTTCTTTTACTTTGTAGTTGAGTCAGTAAACCTATTCCCTTCTATCTCAGCAAGTATTTTGAGTTGATGTGTTTCATTCATTCATATGATGATTTATTCAATCATGTTTCTTATGTTCCTTGTTTTGCACATTGCTCTTATCTTGAAAGTTTACTACTTTGAAAACTTTCTTTGAAAACCGGCTATTTGTGAACTCTAGCAAATTAGCAACTATTCTTCGACCAAGAGCTAAGTTTGCCATTACCAATTATGATTCACTTTATGTATCCTTATTGTGCTTCCTTTACTCATTGCAAGTTGAGTTATATAATAGTGATTTGTCTTCTATTATTATCTATGTATTTGATGAATGTGATGCTTCTTGTCCGTATTCTTTTATCGACTCTTCACTCCATAAACCTGAGGCCATGTTTATTCAGCTCAGTCTCGCTTGGGGACAAGCGAAGTCTAAGCTTGGGGGGAGTTGATACGTCCATTTTGCATCACTATTCTATGTCTTAATTTACTATTATTCATTGATATATTTCGTATTGAGAGGTGATACTTATGTTATTTCATCTATTTTTTGCATGGTTGATGACTTTTGGAGCATGGACCACTGTAGTCAGGATTCTGATGGAAAAGGTGTTGTTTGGAGGCAAAATTCGTGAAGATCAGAAAATCCGGGAAAATATACGGAAAATTCTATTTTTCCAGAAGACTCAGGATGCCATAAGATGGAGTGGAGGTTGCCACAGGGGGCCCACACCACCCCATGGCGCGGGCAGGCCTAGGCCGCACCTGGGAGTGGTGTGGCCGCCCTGGCCCACGCCAGCCTCTCTCCTCTGGCGTATATCATCCCCACAAAACCCTAAGACTCGGAGAGCGACCACAGAAAGATTCCGCTGCCTCTGCGGGGCGGAAAACACCGAGAGAGAAAGATCTCTCCAGCAGACAGATTTTTGCCGGGGGAATTCCTTCCCGGAGAGGGAAGATCGTCGCCATCAACACCACCATCAAGCTGGACTTCATCGGGATCATCATCACCATCATCACCACCATCATCACCATCATCACCCTCATCACCATCTCCATATTGCTGTAACAATTGAGTTGAATCTTGCATAGTTCATAGGGGAAACTTTCCCGGTGTTGATTACTCTTTGTAATTGATGCTATTGAGTTAACCATTGAATTATTGTTTATGTTCAGATTGTTATACATCATTATTCCATCTCTGATCATGATCCATATGATGTCTTGTGAATAGTTCGTTTTTTTTTGAGGACATGGGAGAAGTCTTGTTGTTAGTAGTGGAGTTGTGTTGAGAAAGATTCAATAGATTGTTATTTAAGTTGTGGTGTACTTCTTCTAGTGGTGTCATGTGAACGTCGACTACATGACACTTCACCTATATGGGCCTAGGGGAATGCATTGTGTATTTGGCTACTAATAGTAGGGGTTGCCGGAGTGACAGAAACCTGAACCCCCGTTAGGAAACCATTGCACAAGGGACGTAAGGGTCTTAGAGTTTAAAGATGTGGTTAGGTTTCTAACTTAATTACTTTCTTGTACTTATGGATGTTTGCAAGGGGTATAATCACAAGTATGTATTAGTCTTGGATGGGGCGGTACATTAGCACAGGTTCACCCACACAACACTCAGCAAGCTAAAGAAGATTAATCAGCTATATGAAGCGAAAGCACTTGACAGTCTTCCCATGTGTCCTCGAGAACGTTTGGTGATCTTAAGTAATACAACCGTCTTGTCCTTTGCTACATAAAGGATTGGGCCACTTGCTGCATTTATTCCTACTGTCTTTTATTTACCCATACTTTGTTTACCTGCTTTATCGAAAACCCCTAAACATTCGTTTGCTAAGTATTTGCAGAGAATTCCTGATCCATACCACTAGCCAGCACCTACTGCTCCTCGTTGGGTTCGACACTCTTACTTATCGAAAATACTGCGATACACCCCTATACTTGTGGGTCATCAATACGTATCATAGAGAACCACCAACGGGGTACCCCTTGCACATGATACATGAGCTATCCCATAATCAAAATGACAAGGTAAGCAGACAAGGAGCATCTCAGCGATATTTTTATTTACTATGTGCATAGATTTTTATTAAGGATGCTTCATAGAATGCTCAATATGGTTATGCTGCAAGTTTCCACCATGATTAGGCATGGCTTAGGCTAGCGGCCTAGGCGTTTCTCTAATATATATACAAATTTCATGATCTTAGAAGTTCCACTTTTATTTCACACCGCCGGGATCCGTAAGCAAAAGAACATGATATCAACAAGGTACTAAGTACCTAGTGCAATGTTGAAAGTGTTCCCCCTGATACATGGTTCTGCTAACTTCAACTTATAAAGCGCAAGCATATACGCAACAAAGAAGTACGCAATGGTTCAGGTTTATTAAGTGCAAGAAAATAAAGTGTGCCATCAAGTTCGTGAGAGCTTTACTAACTAACTTTCTCAAAACAAGCAAACATTTTATTCAGAAGAAAACAAGGCATACTTAATATGCACGGAATAACAAATGATGCTAATAGGTAGATATGGTGGAAACTTTGGCAATATTGGTTTTGGGGAGTTGGATGCACGAGTAATGGTTATACTCAGCACAAGTGAAGGCTAGCAATAGAGAGGGAGCGACAAACAAGAGAGCAATAACTGTCATAATCATGCTTGCAACAAAACAGGACTAATCATGGCATGAAAGTGATACAAAATAATTCATCGGGGCTTAACTGATTATTATAGTCATATGCATGCGTGAGCATGTGCCAAGTCAATTCAAGTGAAACGTTCAGAGGAGGATACCATAATGTCATACCAATTTATGAATAGAGCAATGCTAGCAAACATTTATATGACATGCTACAAACTATTAACGAGCTGGAGCTAATCATAAGAAAGCAAAAACTACTAAGCATCTATAAATAACATACATCCTACATGAACAGACTAAGCATGCCTACAATGATGAGTATATGTACAAAAATGAAAACAAATAGAGTTCGTTACCAGCCTCTTACCACGCCTCGAGTTGTCATTACTCCTCATTATTGCCCTTCACTTGTGTGGCTTGAATAATAACATGAAAACCAAAACTCCACTGAGGACTGCTGAACCCTGCAACAAACTCACTAAACCAAAGAAGAACAACAAATATTTTTGGTGTTTCCGATTTTAAAAACAAGAACCAAAAAGGCAAAACAAGCAAAGCAAAATCTCTTTGGGTTTTTCAATTAATCAGAACAAAACCAAATGGAAGAAGCAAACCAAAGCAAAAAGAAGAAAAAGCAAACAGAAATATTTTTGGTCTTTTTGTGTTTTAGAAAGCAAAGGCAAAGAAAGAACAAAAACTAAAAAGAGAACAAAACATGAATATACAAAGTACCGACGCCAAATGATATGGAGATGAGTGCGATGTTGGCGTACCTCCCCCCAAGCTTAGGCTTTTGGCCTAAATGGGTGTCAATCCAGATACGAATAAGGGTTCCAAGCAGGCGGGTCATTGTTAGCATGATCGTAGTTGGGCCCTTGGGAAGAAGAAGAAGCTCCCCAATCATAGGTAGGTTGCTGATATGAAGACTCCCTCTCATTCAAGGGCTGGACCAAATCATCCGTGACCTCCCTTCTGGTATCCTGCTCTTGTTGAGAGAGCTCTCCCAAGTATGTATCAAACTCCTCCTCCGTGAGAGACCATCCTACCTTGTTATCAAGGTTAAACAAAACAGGTGCAGGCAAAAGAACAACATGCTCGGACTTGCTCCTTCTCCAACCAGCTTTGAGAAAGGTTATTTCATAAGACAAGTCACTCAAACTAGCCCACGAGGAAACAAATTTATGCTGTATCATGGAGTTAAGATCAAGCCTTTCTATGGGAAACTGTAGGTCTAGATGATGAGGCACTAAACCATGCAATGCTAGTAAACGGGAAGCAATGAGGCCCCCACAAATTCCACCTTTCTCGCGGTTAGCAGCAAGGCGGAAAGCTATCAAAGCACCTAAGTTGTAAGACCTATCTCGTTTAAGAGTAGCAGAGATGAATTCTAGATCATACGAAGATAACTTATTGGCAGTTTTCCTAGCAAGAACAAACTTGGCAATAAAGTAGGCAAAGTAGCGAATGGAGGGAGATGAATGTTACGGATTTTCCTGCTCTCCTTCGAGAAGCTACTCCCTTGGAAAATCTCCGCATACAACTCCATGAGTGGCGCATGACGCTCTTTAATCCTTCCACATGATCCCCACTAAGGTACCTTAATAGCTACACAAAAGTCATCAAGGGAGAGATCGACAACTATATTGTAAATTTTTAGTGGACCATAGGGTTAGGCAAAGAGTAACTAAATCGAAAATCCTGCACTACATACATGGTTAGTTTCACAAATTGACCAGGCTCATCTTCCAAAAAGTGCTCCAATCCTGCATTAGCAACCAAGGTATGGAAATCTTGGGAAATTCCTGAAGCCCTCATGAATTCATAGCATGGATAGATTGAAGGAAAGACTTACTCCTCTCGGTGAACCTTCATAAGCTCAGGCACCCTCAGTTCATGTTGGTTGAGTTGATGCTCATTCATCTTCTATTCTGAAATTTAGACATCTATTAAACAAGTAGTTGGAAAGTGAATACATAAAGGAGGGTACTACTCATAGGGACCTGTAAGAGGCCTAAACATGCATCAACACTATATCTAAGCGTCAAACAAGCTTACAAGCTCTCATAACCTGTCACCTACAGTAGCAAAATACTCAAGATATAAACCACTAATCACAAATCTACTTGGACAAGCGGAGGAGTCACATACCGGAGAACAAATGTCCAAATTTCAGCAGCAAAGATGGGCTGAGCAAGGAGATCGAAAAAATCGAGGGCAAACATAGCAAGAACGCGATTTTGAGCAATGAACTGGAGTCTACTCGGGAGAGAGAAGAAAATGGCAAGTGAGAGGGTGAGTGGAGGGCCAGGGTGACCCACACCATAGGCAAGCGCGCCCCTGGGTAGGCCGCGCCACCAGGTGGTGTGCCTGCCTGGTGGGCGCCCCTGGGTCACTCCAGGCACCTCTCTGCCCCTTTTTTCACGTAAAAATTTAATATGAATTTTCTAGAATTTTTCGAGACACTTTGGTTTTGAGCAATTTTCAGGTATAGACGAATTTTTTCTGCGGAAAAGTGATTTTCAAAAGATGCAAAAGCAAAACAAAGCAAAATCTACCAAAGTTCTAAGACACTCTAAAATGCAAGCAACTAGCACAAGAAAGCTAAACTAAACGAAAGCAAAAACTAAAATGGATAGAATAGAAGTAAGCGGAGATAATCATGGTGAAAACATTGTTTTGTCCATTGAAATCCTTTTGTTAACAAGGTTGATCAGGTCTTGTTACCAAAACAATTTTATATGAAACAAAACTTTGTATTCCACTAATGATTATGTTACCTCAACCCTGATAGCATTGGTCCTAATCATAATAGTTTCAAATTTTTCTCTTGGTATGGGACAATATATTTCTCCAACTTGAATGCCCTCAACATGTTCAATTGAATTCAAACCATAAGTCCTATCAATCTTCTTGGGGAAATAGACAGTATGTTCCTTGTCATTAACATTGAAGGTCACCTTTCCTTGATTACAATTAATAACAGCTCCTGCAGTATTAAGAAAAGGTCTCCCAAGAATAATAGACATATTATCATCTTCAGGCATTTCAAGCACAACAAAGTCAGTTAATATCAAGCAATTATGAGCCACTTGAACAGGTACATCCTCACATATACCGACAGGAATAGTGGTAGATTTATCAGCCATTTGCAAAGATATATCAGTTGGTATTAGTTTTTCAAGTTGAAGTCTCTTGTAGAGAGAGAAAGGCATAACACTAACTCTAGCTCCCAAATCACACAAAGTAGTTCTAACATAACTATTCTTAATAGAGCAAGGAATAGTTGGAATCCCTGGGTCTCCAAGTTTCTTTGGAACCTAACCATGAAAGGAATAATTAGCAAGCAAAGTAGAAATTTCTTCATTAGGGATCTTCCTTTTATTCGAGACAATATCCTTCATATACTTTGAGTAAGGAGGCAATTTAATAGCATCAGTCAAAGGAATTTGCAAGAATAAAGGTTTCATCCACTCACATAACTTATTATACTGTTCATCTTCCTTTGACTTGTGTTTCTTATCAGGGAAGGGCATAGGTTTTTGGACCCAAGGCTCTCTTTCACTACCATGTTTCTTAGCAACAAAACCTTCTTTAGTGTATTTAGTATTCTTAGTGTGTCTTTCAGGTTCTTCTTCAACTTTTTCCTTATCAGGAACATCATTTTCTTCATTACCACTTTTAGGTTCAGCATTAGAGACAGATATACTATTAGGATCTATAGCAGGTTCAGGAGATTCTACAATAGTTTTACGTTTCTTTTTCCTTTTCTTAGGAGAAGTACCAATATTTTCAACTTGTTGAGAATCCTGCTCAATTCTTTTAGGATGCCCCTCAGGATATAGAGGATCCTGGGTAGCAAGACCACTTCTAGTTCTAATTTCATAAGCATGTTTTTCTTTAGCAGCATTAACTAGCAAGTCTTTTTGCACTTTAATAAGTTGATCTATTTGAGTTTGAACCATTTGAAAATGTTTAACAATCATTTTAACATTGTTAGAGGTTCTTTCCACAATATCTTTTAACTCAACAATAGCTCTAGAGTTTTCCATTAAATGATTTTGCACCCTTTTATTAAATTATCTTGCTTAACAATAAAAATATGAAATTCCTCTAAGCATTGATCAGGAGGTTTAGAGTAAGGAATATCACCTTCATCAAAATGTTGGAGAGAGTGTACCTCAATAATAGATGAGTGGGGGATAGGCTTACATAATTCTTCTATAGGAGGTAAATTCTTGACATCTTCAGCTTTAATTCCCTTCTCCCTAAGACATTTCTTAGCTTCCTTTATCACTTCATCATTTAGTTCAATAACTCCCCTCTTCTTAGATAATGGTATAGGCGCCGGTATAGCTGGTTCAGGTATAATTACTTCAGGTATAGTTGGTTCAGGAGGAGTCCAATCTTCATAGTTCTTGCTTATTTTAGCCATTAATTCCTCAGCTTCCTTGGGAGTCCTATTCCTGAAAACACAATCAGCACAACTATCCAGGTATGTCCTAGATTCTCAAGTTAGTCCATTATAAAATATATCAAGAAGCTCATTCTTAGGTAATGGACATCTAGCCTGTGCATGAATCAAAGCACAAAACCTTGCCCATGATTCAGGCAATATCTCCTTTTCTCCCTGTTTAAAATCAAAAAGTTCCTACAAAATAGCATGTCTAGCACTAGGAGGAAAATATTTTTGTAGGAAAGTACTAATCGAGCAATCAGGGCTATCAATAGATCTAGGAGGCAAATTACTAAACCAAGTTTTAGATTCTCCTTTCAATGAAAAGGGAAAAATCTTAGGAACAAAGTAAGTACGCATCTTAATATCATCAGAAAATAGGCCACTCATGGTATAAAGCTTAGTCATATGTGCTACCGCACTTTCATTCTTAGTCCCACAAAAAGGTTCTTTCTCAACAATAGCTATGTAAGATAGATCAAGAGAGAAATCAAAATCTTTATCTTTAATGTTTATGGGAGAAGCAACAAACTTAGAAATAGGAGACAATTTGGGTCTAATAGTACGCCTCTCAAGGAGATTCTTAGCAGCACTCCTATCATGGGTGTTTTTACATTCTTTAAAGAATTCATCGGTCATCTCAACATAATCATCTTCAATATCATAACTCTCACTAGACTCAGGTGAACTAACAGGTGTAGTAGTGTCTTCATTAGGAGTTTCAGTATTTCCTGCTATAGTTCTAGCAATCGTAGCATCTAGTAAAGGACCTAATGAACCACTCTTAACAAGCACAGTAGAAGCAACATCATAAGTATCAGAAGTTTCAGACTCAGCAGTAGTGGCAGTGTGTGTAGCATGTGTATGTGGTGGTGTAACGAGCTTACTCATAACATATGGTGAATCAAGAGCAACAGAGGTGTTCAGAACTGTACCTCTTCTTGTAGTGGATGGTAAAATAGGAACCTTGCCATCACGAGACTTACCCCATGATGGATGGATGGCAGCAAACACTAATGAATCCAAGTGAACTTGATAAATAAAGCTATGCTCCCCGGCAACGGTGCCAGAAAATAATCTTGATGACCCACAAGTATAGGGGGTGTATCGCGGTATTTTCGAGGGAAGTGAAACCCAATTTATTGATTCAACACAAGGGGAGCCAAAGAATATTTATAAGCCTGAACAATTGAGTTGTCAATTCAGCTGCACCTGGAAATAATCTTGCTCACAGTAGTTTGTCAGTAGCAATAGTTTTGTAGTAGAAATAGTAAAGTAACAACAGTAGTAAAGTAAAGACAATAGTAACAATAGCAGTAAACAATATGATTCGAGTGCGGTAGGCATAGGGATGGATTTACGGGCGTTGCATGGACAAGACAATTCACATAGCAATCAGAACATAGGGCAATTTGCAGATAAATAAGATAAAGCATCCAAGTACTAGATAATCATAGGCATGTGTTCCATATATAGTCATACGTGCTCGCAATGAGAACTTGCACAACACCTTTTATCCTGCCAGCCCGTTTGCAGCGGGGCCTCAAGGGAACTACTGACAATTAAGGTGCTCCTTTTAATAGAGCACTAGAGCAAAGCATTAACACTCCGTGAACACACGTGATCCTCACATCAAAGCCATTCCCTCCAGTTATCCTGATTTCTGTCACTTCGGGGCCATTGGTTCCGGACAACAACGTGTGTATACAACTTGCAGGTAAGACCAGAAACAATACTATCATAATGAATCAATAACATGTTCAGATCTGAAATCATGGCACTCGGGCCCTAGTGACAAGCATTAAGCATAACAAGTTGCAACAAAGTCAAATAGCACTAATAATAGATACTAGGCACCATGCCCTAACAATCTGATGCCATTACATGAACGGTCTCATCCAATCCCTACCATCCCCATAGCCTACAGCGGGGGATTACTCACTCATAGATGGGGGAAACATGGATGGTCGATGGAGAAGCGATGGTGACGATGATGGCGATGATCTCCTCCAATTCCCCGTCCCGGTAGGGTGCCAGAACGGAGTTTCTGGTTTCGTGGAATCTGGTGGTGGCGGTGGAGCAGCACTTCTTCTAGAAAAACTGATGGGTTCGTAGCATGGAAAACAAAAAATTTCTACCGCAAGAACGAACAAAACCCAGATCTAATCTAGATAAAAGCCAAGATCTAATCTATTAGACATGTGCAACGAGATAGATCTGTACTAACCCTTGTAGATCCGAAAGCGTTACGAGATTAGATCTCGTGGTTGATGTAGTCGATCACTTGCTGATCTCAAGACCGAGTGGACGATCCTTCCGGCGCCGCGTTCCGGCAGCGCTTCCACAGTCGGTCACACGTGCGGAGTCGAAGCAGACCTTCCTCTCCTCGTTCCAGCGAGCAGCGGAGGTAGTAGATCTTCTCCACGGAATCCCAGCAGCACGACGGCGTGGTGGTGGTGGTGGAGTAGAGAATTCTGCAGGGCTTCGCCTAAGCCTGAGCAGAAGAGAGAAAGAGGAGAGAGGCGGCTAGGGTTTGGAGTGGTGGAGGGGGCCAGGGGGTGGCGCCTTCACCCCTCTATTTAAAGGAGGGAGGGCGCCTTGGGAGGGGGAGTCCTAGTAGGACTCCCCTCCCTCCTTGGCCGGCGGATTGGGGAGGGGGGGAGGAGTCCTCCTCCCCCACGACTCCTTGTCTTGCCCCACAAGGACTCCTTGATCCCTTTCTTGGTTTTCAAGCAAACTCCAAGAATTCTTCCAGAACCTTCCGGAACATTCCGAAACCTTCTAGAATCCTCATACAAATACTCCGGAACATTTCCTAACTCAGAAAATGATCCCCAATATATGAATCTTATTCTTCGAACAATTCCAGATCTCCTCGTGATGTCCCGGATCCAATCCGAGACTCCGAACAACATTCGGTCTCCAACGCACATTCCATATCTACTTAAAACAACTTCGAACCTTAAGTGTGTCACCCTATGGTTCGTGAATATGTAGACATGACAGAGACACATCTCCTATCAATAACCATCAGCGGGACCTGGAGATCCATAATGGCTCCCACATACTCAACGATGACTTTGTGATCGATAGAACCATTTACATACGAAACCAATTCCCTTTGTCTCGCGATACTATACTTATCCGAGGTTTGATCGTCGGTATCTCCATACCTAGTTCTACCTCGTTACTGATAAGTACTCTTTACTCGTTCCATGTTATGTCATCCCTTGTGACCCAGTCACATGCTTGCAAGCTAACTAGATGACATTCCACCGAGAGGGCCCAGAGCATATCTATCCGTCATATGGATGGACAAATCCCAATCTTGGTCCATGCGCTTCAGCACATACTTTCAGAATACCCAATGACACCTTTATAACCACCCAATTACGAAGCGGTGTTTGATGTCATCAAAGTACCCATCCGGTGATGGTGATTAACACAACCTCATGGTCGAAGGATTAGGTTACTATGCATTTAAAAGCTTATAGCAATATGAACTTAATGACTTGATCTTACGCTACGCTTACTATGGGTGTGTGTCCATCACATCATTCTCCTAATGATATAACCTTGTTATTAATCACATCCAATGTCCATGATCAGGAAACCATGATCATCAATTAATCAACAAGCTAGTTCAACAAGAGGCTTACTAGGGACTCTCTTATGTTTACAAAACACACATGTATTAGTGTTTCCTAATAATACAATTATAGCATGGGATGTAAACATTCATCATAAACACAAAGATATAATAATAACCACTTTTATTATTGCCTCTTGGGCATATCTCCAACAAAAACATCGAACCCCCCCGAGTTTTTAGGTTAGAAGGCAACTTATAGGCGAAGAGGGAAACTGAGGGGGTGTCTGGGACGGCCAGACCACCCCCTGGCGTGGCCAGGCCCAGCCCGCGCGGCCAAGTGGTGTGGCTGGGCCCCAGCCCCACTCCGTCTCATATTCTGGCTCCGTGAGTCTTCTGGTGGAATAGGATTTTTGGCATATTTTCCGGGATTTTTCCTGATAGTTGATTTTCTGCACAAAAACTAGACACCAAGGTAATTCTGCTGAAAACAACGTCAGTCCGTGTTAGTTATATCCAAATCACATAAGTTTAGAGGAGAAACAACAACAAAAGTGTTCGGGAAAGTAGATACGTTTTGGACGTATCAGAGACTTTCCACGACCAGGAGATCCAGTTGGAGGATCAGCAGGAGGAGGAAGGTGAAGACATCCAAGGGGATATTCACTCTTACCTTAGTGATGACAATGACTACCTAGAGGACGAGGGCATGGAGGACCACACTGATGATGATGATGCTGACTTCATAGATGATGATTAGTCGCACTTGAGCACTACCGTAGGAGTGAGATGTACCCGGTCCCATTGTATCATAGTTTCACAGAATGGTTCCTAAAACCATTTGTTTTCTATTTGTGTTGTGGTGTGTGTTTGTATGGTGTGCCCTGAATGAATGAATGAAAAGGAGTTGTTAGTTTGAAAAACCTGAGTCAAACTCAAAGTTCAAAGTTTTGAAAACAAAACCATGAACCCTAGAAAATTTCCCTCTTTTCTCACTATCTATCTCAATCTTCAGATGACTCATGGAAATCCCGGTGGGAGCAGTTCATCTCAGGACCCAATGTTGCAGATTTTGCAAATGCTAGTTTCTGATCGTGAAGCTGGTAGAGCTGAACGTCAAGCCAACTTAGCCACTCTTCAACAGATAGCCCAGATGGCTCGCAATAATCAAGGCCATGGAAACCAAGATCACCATGGATCCAAACTTAAGAACTTCCAGAATACCAACCCACCCATGTCTAGCAAGTATGAAGAGCCCTTAGATGCAGATGATTGGCTGCAGACCATGGAAAACAATCTCAAAGTTGCAGGAGTTGATGCAAATGAGAAGGTGCTAGTTGCTACCCACTATTTATCCGGCTATGCCAGATCTTGGTGGAATAGTACCCGAACAATGCATGGAGGTCAGATGATGACTTGGGAGGAGTTCAAACTAAAGTTCACCAAAACCCATGTGCCCCCAGGTTTGATCAAGAGGATGAAAGATGAATTCCGAGACTTGAAGCAAGGAAGGATGACAATAGTTGAGTACCATGACAAATTGCTATCATTAGCCAGATATGGCCCTTATGAGATTGACACCGAAGCCAAGAAGAAAGAAAGATTCCTGAATGGTCTGCATAATGAGATGAAGACAGTGCTAGTCAACATCCCCTTTGATGACCTAGAAGTCTTAGTGGATTCTGCCATTCAGATGGAAGTCAAGATTAACCAGGCCAGTGAGAACCACAAGCGTAGAATGATGCACCAACCAGGACCCCACCATACCCCGAAGTATCGCCCCAACCCGTCTGTAGGACATGCACCCCGAAACAACAACAGACCCCCAATGAACTGCCCGAACTACCCCAACCATGGAGGAGGAAACCACAACAACAATCTCGGCAACTCCAATAATTTCAACCATGCACCGCCCAAGTCCAACAACAACAACAATACTGCCCCAAGGACTGGAAGCAATGTTGTGCCTATCACAGGGAAAGACAAGTCAATGATCACTTGTTTTGAATGCGGTGTCACGGGTCACTACTCCAATGAGTGTCCCAAGAAGCTTGCCGCATCAACCAATGTGAATGCACCTGCCCAGCAGCAACGTTGTGTCCACCCTGGAAAGAGATTCGCCCCAAGAAACCCGCACAACCATAATGGCCGTCTGTTTCACATGAGTGCTGAGGAAGCCTAGGAAGTGCCAGATGTCGTGCTGGGTATGTTTTCTGTTAACTCAGTATTAGCCTGAGTGTTGTTTGATTCTAGAGCATCGCACTCATTTGCTACCGAAGAATTTGCATGCACTAGTAAGATTCAACCCATAAATCTAAAGCATGTTATGATAGTCCAAATCCCTGGTTCAACCACCAAAGCTAGAAAAGTTTGCAAAGCCATACCTATCAGAATCCATGGGATAGATTTTTATGCCAATCTAATAGTACTCGGAACCAAAGGTTTGGAAGTATACTAGGAATGGATTGGATGTCGAAGCATCAAGGATTAATCGACTGTGCTAAGAAAGCCATAACCATGACCAGTAGCACTGGAGTATTAGTAGAACATGTATCTGAGACCTTACCCCGTCAATTCAAGTGCAACAAGAGCCTAGTCAAGACCACCATTGACCAAGTTAGAGTAGTCTGTGAATACCCCGATGTGTTCCTAGATGAATTGCCCGGTATGCCCCAGATCAGGATATCGAGTTCATCATTGAACTAATCCCTAGAACCAGACCCATAGCTCAGAGACCTTATAGTATGAACCCATCGGAACTAGTGCAGCTGAAGAAGCAACTTGATGATATGCTGGGAAAAGGACTGATTCAACCCAGTGCATTGCCATGGAGATCACCTGTTTTGTTCGTTGATAAGAAGGATGGTGCCAACCGTCTTTGTACGGATTATCGGAAGCTGAATGACGTCACCATCAAGAACAAATATCCTTTGCCAAAGATAGAAGATTTGTTTGATCAACTGACTAGTGCTAGTGTGTTTTCTAAGATTGATCTTAGAACCGGTTATCATCAATTGAAGATTCGTGCAACATATATCCCAAAGACTGCCTTCACCACCAGATATGGATTGTATGAGTACAATGTCATGTCTTTTGGATTAACCAATGCCCCCGCTTATTTCATGAACCTCATGAATTTTCTGGATAAGTTTGTTGTTGTTTTTATCGATGGCATTCTGATCTATTCCAAGTCAGAAGAAGACCATGAGCAACACCTTAGAACTATCCTTGAAACTCTTAGGCAACATCAGTTATATGCCAAGTTCAACAAGTGTGAATTTTGGTAAAAAGAAGTAGGATTCCTAGGCCATATCCTGTCGGCAGGAGGAGTCACTATTGATCCAGCCAAGATCAAATATGTTGAAGAATGGAAAGCCCCAACCACCCAAACAGAAGTCCACGCTTTTCTTGGATTAGCCGGATACTATCGCAAGTTTGTTGAAGGATTTTCGAGCATCGCAAGACCAATGACCCAGTTGCTGAAGAAAGATAAGAAGTTTAAATGGACTGACAAATGTGAAGCAAGTTTTCAAGACCTCAAGAAGAGATTAGTTTCAGCCCCAATTTTGATCATGCCTGATATCAAGAAGCCTTTTGATGTGTATTGCGACGCATCCAAGATTGGTATCGGATGTGTGTTGATGCAAGAAGGCAAAGTTATATCCTATCTGTCTAGACAATTGAAGCAGCATGAGCAGAACTACCCCACCCATGACCTAGAACTAGTTGCCGTAGTTTTAGCTTTGAAGATATGGCGTCATTACCTCATGGGTAATCGTTGTGAGATTTATTCGGATCACAAGAGTCTGAAGTATATTTTCACCCAGAAGGAGCTGAATATGAGGGAAAGGATATGGATTGAGTTATTCAAGGATTATGACCTTAACATTCACTATCACCCCGGCAAAGCCAATGTGGTAGCGGATGCTCTTAGCAGATTGCCGTGTAGATTAAACACCATGATTAAGGAAGCCCAACCAACTCTGCATGAGGAGATGGGGAATTTCAGAGTGGAGCTAGTTAGCACAGGATTCTTAGCTAGTATAGAACTCCAACCCACTTTGATTAGTAAGATAAAAGAAGCCTAGAAAGGAAACGCAAGTATCGATGAAATCAAGTGTCGTATCGGAACAGGAAAAAGTACCTGGATTTACCGAAGATGAAGAAGGAACTTTTTGGTAAAAAGGACGTATCTGTGTTCCAGCAGATTCAGAGTTGAAACAAGTCATTATGAAGGAAGCTCATGATACTCTTTATTCTATCCACCCGGGAGGAACAAAGATGTATCAGGATTTGAAGGAGCAATTTTGGTAGCACAAAATGAAGAGAGAAAAGTCGGAAGCTACATAGCCAAGTGTGATATTTGTCAGAGAGTCAAGGCGGAACATCAGAGACCCGCGGGACTTTTGCAACCATTTCAAATTCTGGAATGGACTTTATCACCGGTTTGCCTACATCTAGTAGGGGCAATGACTCTATTTGGGTCATAGTTTATTGATTGTCCAAGGTAGCCCATTTCATACCCGTCAAGACAACCTACCAAAGTTCGAAGCTAGCAGAGTTGTACATCGCTAGAATAGTCAATTTTTATGGAACCCCCAAGACCATAGTATCGGATCGAGGAACCCAATTTACCTCTAGATTTTGGCAGAAATTCCAAGAAGGATTAGGAACCAAACTGCATTTCAGCACCGCTTATCATCCGCAAACCGATGGACAAACTAAAAGAGTAAACCAGATCTTAGAAGATATGTTGAGAGCTTGTGTGTTAGAGTATGGATCTTAATGGGAAGATTGTCTGCCTTTCGCGGAATTTTCTTACAACAATAGCTATCAAGATAGTTTGCAAATGGCCCCCTTTGAATTTCTATATGGAAGGAAGTGTCATACCCCGTTGAATTGGTCGCAAGTAGGAGAGAGTCAGATCTTCGGACCCGACATCCTTCGTGAAGCCGAAGAGAAGGTTCACAAAGTCCATGAGCACCTCAAGACCGCTCAATCCAGACAGAAGAGTTATGCGGATAAAAGACGTCGAGACCTGACCTTCAATGTCGGAGATTTCGTGTATCTCAAAGTATCACCATTGAAGGGAATGTAGTGTTTTCGTTTGAGAGGAAAGTTAGCCCCCAAATACATGGGACCCTTCAAGATTTTGAATAGCAGAGGAGAAGTATCGTATCAATTGGAACTACCTGAAGAGATGTCAGCCGTTCATAATGCGTTCCATATCTCGTTACTTCGCAAATGCTTAGAAGTTCCGGAGAAGACCGAAGTGTTCAAAAAATCAATCACCGAGCCATAGATATCGATAAGGATTTAACTTATCGTGAAGTGCCCATCCTTATTTTGGAAGAAGCATTTAGAACAACCCGGACCGGAAGTATCAAGTTTCTCAAGATTCAATGGAGTAATCATACTGAAGGAGTAAGCCACTTGGGAACGAGAAGATTACATTAGGACTGAGTATCCCAATCTCTTTAGTTCCTAGGTTTTCCTAAATCTTGGGACAAGATTATGTTTAAGGAGGGAAGGTTTGTAACATCCCAAAAATATTAACCAAGCTTATCAAGCTCTAATCACCAAGTTTAGGGTTAACAAAAACTTTTATTATTAAAATGGATATGAGTGTATGTGTGATTTGCATTAATGTATGAATGATGGCAATGGCCATGTTTGATTGCTACAAATGATAAGGAATGGTTTAAATATGATTACTACATCATCTAGATCATTTCCAAGCAAAATCAAATAAAAGAAAATTCAAATATAAGATATATAAGCAAATGGTCATTTTGGCCAAACTAATCCAATAGACCAATTTGAGTGTTCCTAGTAAAGAATTTTCAATAGAAACAATTCCAATTCTTTTCGCCCCTTGCTAGATCAAGTAAAAGTGAATCCAAGCAAACTTTCCAAAGTGGCAAAAACTAAATTCAAATCTATTTAAGAGGCAGTACAAAATTGAATCAAGATCATGTGTATAGATCACACTTTCTCAAAAACCACTTAAATCAATTCCACTTGACAAATCCCAACAACCATAGTCTACCAAGCAAACAACAAGATCACTCACCAAAAATCTTTGAAAAATTTGAAATATGAATTCATGCGGCCATTGTGTCGAACACTTGGCATGCATAGTACAACCTCACCAACTATTCACTATTTGGAGTTGTCAATTGCTCACAATGTGTACTGCAATCAACCTAGTAAATCGTCCTCGATCAATCCCAGCACTTTGCCGTGCAGTGGAGAGCACTTTGCCCATGTTGCACCAGTGCCATGCCCATGCCGAGCCATCCATGCCGGTCCGTGCACGAGCCAGTCGCTGCGTGCCGCGCCGCCCTCTACCACGACCCCCACGAGGTAGCATGACCTCACCGCCACCCATTGACCACCCCTGGACCAACGGCGAGGCGAGCAGGAGCCAGACCAGCCCCGCCCATTTAACCCCTGGCCATGCCGAGAGCACGACGGAGCACCGCAACCACCTCGCTTGCACACATCGCGCCTCACTCTCTCCGCTTGTACCCGCGTTCGCCGTGGCACCAGTAAGCCGCCAGACATTATCGTTCGCTGTCTCGCGCCCCGTGACCACCGTACCCAGTGACGAACGCATACGTACCCACCCAGACCACCGACGTATCCCGGCCAATGGAGAGCGCCCCTTGCCGTGCCATCACGTCCATGACGAACGCCATAGTCCACCGCTTCGACCCATGCCCTCCACCGTGATGATTTCAACCTGTAGCGACGTCGCCGGAGTACCCCGACCATGTCGCCCAACTGCCACACTGGGTGTATAAATAGAGGCCACCCCAACCCTCAATCTCCACACCATCCCACTCCCCACTCACCACAGAACCTCACCGTCCCTTCCCCGGAGCAAGGCAAGCACCACACCGCTGGAATTTAGCCGGAGTCCGCCGCTGTAGAGGAGGAAGGAGCCCGTTGATTGCGACTACCCCAGGAGCTGCCGTGACCGCGCCTCGAACCGCCATTGATGACAACCCCATTGGCCCCCATCGCTGACCCTAGATGGAGCCCAGGTGAGCCTCACACGATCCCCACCGCCGCTTTAGGGTTCAGTTCTTGCCGGAGCTGTTTGACATAGAAGATGAACGTGAGCCTTTAGATCGTGTTCTAATCGTAGGGCTCAGAATGAAACTTACCATTTCAGTTAGATTAAGTCTCTGACGAGTAGGCCCCATCTGCCAGTAGCCAGCTGCGCCATTGTTATGCAGTTGGGCTGGCCCGTTTAGTTTCCCGCACAGAGCCCACCTATTCAAATATGATTTTTCCATTTTAGTTAAAACTAGATTCTATCAGTAGATTTAAAAATAAATTTAAAGAGATTCATCAAACCAAATTGCATGATTCCAATTTTGTTGGAAAGGTATTGAAATTATCTAATCACTCCCGTTGGATTCAAACTAAATGGAATTATAGATCACTTATACCAAAAATAACAAGACAGAGACTTTTGACACTTCAAACATTTTTATAAAATAAACTATAAATGCTTTTTAGATGACTCCACCTCTCAAAAATCATATTTTCCATGCTCTACCTAAATATGTAAAAACATTTGGTTTTACAGATATTAAACTTGGACTAGTATTAAAAGAAGGCTATATAGGCTTTTCTAGTCATTTAAATCTTATTAAATAGTAATATTAAATCTTGTAATGCTTAACCACCTTTTTAAATCACATTCCCAAGCTTGAAAATATATGGTAAGGACATGGTCCATATGAACCAATATTCTAGTTGGAGAATATTAAATCTTAAACAATTTTAATGAGTAGAAATTACTTTTCTCATTAAAGAGAAATAAAAATGTGCCATTATAACATGGAATGGTTGAGATGATATTAGATCATCTAGTATGAGCCTTGTGTGCTAAATATGAGTAGTGAAGTGTTGTTTGGTGATTGTGTACATTGGATGTATTTATAGGCGCTAGTATCGACCGGAATTCAACGAAGAGGAGTACTTCGAGGAGGAGGAGGAAAACTTCAACGACTGCAACAACTGCTCTACTCAAGGCAAGCAAGATAAATAATGCAAGCCAGCACTAAATGCAAGCTAGAGCTATGCATACTATATATGCAAGCCCCTTTATACCAGATGCACTAGGCATACTTGGTTATGCAATTTTACCAATTCCCAGTTTTTACTCCAAGCTTTACTTTCCCCTTTACCACAATTTTTACTTAGTTAATGAATTGTGACTATTGGAAAACAGATTGGATCCTATCAAGATCTTAGGATTAGTCTTGGATACTTGTACCAGATTAGCACCCCCAATTAGTGAATACCCTCAACTTTAGTGGCTAGTGCTAAGCATAAAACTTGATCACTTTAGATGGGAATACTTGGTGAAAATGATTATGAAAACCTTGGAATGATGATTCATTCTATTGAAATGTTTTGACATGTGTTGAGAAACACAATGGTTGATGATGAAAAGGTTGAGGCATGAGCCTTGGCCCTTTATAAAATCTGATGGTTGGGTACGGATGCGATACCATTCCAATTTTACCATACAACCACAATACTTGAGTTAGGTAGGGCTTGACTGGAAGTTTATATGTCTTAGTATGGGTTTCCTTGCGGAAGAGGTTGAGCTGAGGCTACCTCGTGATGAATGTCCACCTATGCAGTACCCAAGATGACATATGGTCATGGTTGGGAGCCAAACTCATAGGGGAGGTGCCTATACTAGGGTGTGTAATTGAAAGGTTAAGATTGATTAGCCGCATCCAAGTATGATGATTCAGGATTATTCGTGACAGATGTATAGAATTTTGTGGTGAAAGTGTACAATATCTACAGAGTCAAACTATTCGAATAGCCGTGTCCACAGTTATGGACAGTTGGAGTGGCCATACTGTTCTGTTGTCAGATGTTTTCAAAATGATTTGTGACTTGAAAGATGACCTTGACTTGACCACAACTGTGTTGTGGACATGAAAACAAGTTTCCCCCTTAAGTGATATAGAGAACTAAATTAGGTCTTTCTCTTGAAAACCCTTATGAAGTAAATCTGGCTTTTTGCAAAACAAACCTAGAGCTTGATATTTCCTATTAGCTTTGATCTTAGTTATACTAGAGTTAGTTTGTGAGTACTTAAAGAGTACTCATGGCTTTGTCCCTGGCTATTCCCATGGCCAGACTATGAGGAGGATTACCCGGAAGATAGACATCAGGAGGTCTATGACAACTAGGATCATCTCCCATCGTCAACATTGCCTGTGATCTTGAAGATGAAGCCCCGCTACGTTTACTTTCCACTGCTTGATTGTATTAAAGACTGGATCATGAGATCCTTTTTTTGTAAGAACCTTATTATGGTTTGTAATGGATGATGTATTGTGGTACCACTTCTATTATGTCTCGCAAAAATGGTAATTCTGAGATTACAATGTACGGCATAATAGGCATCTAGACTTAAAAATCCGGGTGTTGACACCAGACCAAAGCACCACCACAACCTTACAGGCCACAACACCAACAACCACCTCTGCTTTGTGACCTACTCGCCCGTAGAACTAGCATCCCCCAAGCGGCGTCCCAAGAGGGATAGCAACACCAATTGCACTGTCGCTGCCCAATCCATGGATTTTGTGTTTTCACCTGGGAGCGTAGAATGGGGGTGGGGATGAGGGACCTTGGTGGCGCCTCAAGGGAGGAGAGAGGCGCCCAAAGGGCGTCACCACCGTTGTGGTCGGACCGTCCAACCAAGGGTTTCCCCCTATCCCAAACGAACTCCACCAGCCCCTAGCCTTCTCCAGCGTCGACGATAGTAGGAGCTAGATCCAGTGGGAGGAGCAAGCTAGAGGGAGGAAGGGGACTGCCCTTCAGATCTGAAGAAGAGGGCCGATGACGCCACCCTCCCCCATGACCAGAACCCGCTAACACCTCACTGACCACGCGTCCAAGACCACCAGCATGCACCCGTAGACATCACCAGCTGCAGGTCGACTATGACTCTCCATCCTGGGCCGCCGCTCAGGCTTCCAAAACTCCCCCATGCCGCCACAGCAGAACATAACAAGAGATCAACCAACACCATAGAAAGACCACCGACCAGCAACTCCGTAGAGGAAGCGCCACCCACATGCCAAGAAAAGCTCAGATCAGGACAGGAGTCTTGGATCGAGCTGCAAGATATGGTCTTCTAGTCGGGTGTGGACCCACACGCACCAGGCAACAAGAACAGGGGGAGTGGGTGAGCCCTCTCATCCATCTCTCAGGGGGAACGAGCTCGCCCTGCGCCATCCCCTGAGCCACAGCTCCCCGCTCGAGCAGCCAGGCCTGGATCCACACAGAGGCCACCAACCTAGAGGTCGCCGAGCATGGTGGGCAACCGCCGGGCGTGGACTAGACCGCCTCGACGCCTAGATGCGAGATGCAGGAGAGGCCACCGGAACCAATGTAACACCCTTGAATTGTCCCTATGCAAGTTTTAGCGCTTCCCGCCAAACACGCATAGAAACGATTCAAGGACGCCCACCAGGCACTTTCGTGCGGGTGGAAAAAACGAAGTAATACCATTACACAACAGTCCTCTATGGGACCCACGGAACAGATATTTATACAAGAACGACTCGGCGAGTCAAGAATACAGATATACAATACAAAGATCCAAATCACCTTGAAAACGACACAGCGTCCGAGTACGGACAAGATGCAAATGGGGCTAAGAGCCCTGATGAATAACCAATGGCGTCCATAACCCTGCCCAGGCCAAGCCGAAAGGGTAACCCTGCTAACGACATCGATCTCAAAACCTGCTAAAACAAAAGGGGTGCCGACAAAGGGCAAAGGAAAAAGAGGAGCGTCAGTACTGAGGCCAGTACACGGCGAGGCTAGAATTCGGCGGCTCTCGCCTACACAGGTATGGTGGGCTGAAGCGGCAGTGCAGCGACACGAAACAATCTATAGAGACTCTATAATACTGGCGGCTATTAGAGAGGGGTAAGAAAGACCTATTCGGATCCAACCTGATACTAACACCACACATACCCATCCTGGTATCCCCCCTCGAGACCAAAAGAGGAAGTCAAGCCGAGGAAAACTCACACGGTTGGCAGTTTTATTTAATCTTTTCATGGCAGTTATCCAACTTACTATTCATCACAGATACAGGTCAAATTATAACAGTAAACTTTAGTTATCGTTGTCTATGGTCGAGAAACTGTGCTCCAAGTCATCCATAACCACGGACACGGCTTTTCGAAAAGATTTAACCCTGCAGGGGTGCACCAAAGTATCCACACGCACTTCAACCCTTTTTGCCAGATCAATTAACATACACCTATCCGTATGTCGGCGGGGCCTAAGTCATGACGTTTCCCAGACCCAAAGCAAGTACATGGGGAGCCACCCCACTAAGATACCCGCAACAAAGTCGGCCGGCTCCAAGGCAGACCCAGGGTTTGCGACGACGGCGGTAAACGACTGGGAACCCGAAAAAGGAGGGACTGGGCTTGTCGATGCCGCGAAAACATGGCGCGATCCAAAACAGTACAGGTGCTCCACGCACAAAATTAACAAAGCAGTAACATGGCATAAGTACAGAATAGTAATAAAGCACCAAACTACTTGTGGCCCCCGGTATAGTACTTTGAAATCAGGTAGTAAGCCGATAGGGGTGCCCACACACCCCACCTGTGGTTAGCACGCTCGATCTCGGAACAGGTGTCAAGAACTCAGGTCCTAGGGGACACTAGTGAGCGGTTAAGAAGCAAATATTGACTATTACCCACCGGTGCCTCTGCATTATATCTACCATCAACATTAATTAAAATAAGTTGTAATTAGAATCATGATTAGAGCCACCATAAAACATGTGCCAACCTCCCAACAACTATGGAACATTGACGACGCGCAGCAACGCCTGAATAAGCAACTACGACTCGCAGGGCCAACTGTCGATCAAACAACAGGTAATAGGAGGTGTCCAAGGCAATATAACGGCTGCAGGGAATATATCGGGTACGGAACACTAAACCATCACGACACGGATAGCAATAGATCAACAGGAGGAAATAAAGACTATAAATGCAAAATAGGTAGAAGGGGGAGATGCTCGCCTGGGAAAACACTGCCGACGGATCATATCCGGAGAACTTGTCGATACTCGCATCCACTCATCGACCTAATCCGCGAAGAAGCAAAGCACTAGAAGAACACCGGATGCAATATTTAATACTACGACAGAAGATCCGGCATGATTATGATATAATGCAAATGCGGTGCAATTAGGCAGGATTAAGCGGAACCGGAGTCCCGACAATTAATTAAACGGTTCAAGTTATTTAACAACCCCGCAAATTAAATGTTGTTTTAACAAGACAAAACATGGCATCGGTTCGCTACATAGATTTAAATGGAGTCCGGAATAAGACAAAGATATCCCGCATAAACACTCCATATTTAATCATGCGGTGAATCGGCATAATGCCCCCAACCCACATGATATGCATGCGAGATGAACAATTAATATGCAACAAGTTTTATATATAGCATTTATAAAATAGGGGCTCGGGAAAAGGTTCACACATCTGGGTTCGGGAGACCTTGGGTTCCGGGGATCCGGGGTTCGACAGGGTTGGACGGGGATCGGTCTCGGTAGAAGCGTTCTCGGTCAATGGAGTAGATCTTGGCGTTCCAGGAAGAAGAACTTGGTTTGGCGTCGGCGGCTCATCGGATTCGCCCTGGTCGGTGCCGATCTTGTCGTCGCGAAGATCTTGTCAGGTCCACGCCATCAAGTCGGTCTTGGCATCTGGGGTGAAGTACTTGGCGTATCCAAGATGAAGCGCTTGTAGTTCCGTGTGGCGACGCTCTTCGGGTTCGGGTCTTCGGGGACGAGATCTTCGAGGTGCACCGTGTTCGGCGGGATCGGTCTTCAGGTACAACCTCAACGCGTTGCATCCGGGGTCTTGGCGTCCATGTGGTAGATCTTGTCAGTCCGTGTCGAAGGTCTTGGGGGTCTTCCGGAGTGGAGAACTTGTCGTTCCCTCTCGATGATCGTTGGCGGACTTGGGATTCCTGTCTTCAATGTGGCATCACCGGATGATACCTTGGAGGCAGAGGGACACACGCAGGAGGCCACATCCGTGCACTGTTCTTCTACTGAACTGTACAGCAACCGAAGAAGTGGCATCGTGCTCCTCCTGCTGCTGGCACGCACGCGCGAGGTGGAGGATGGCCAAACGACAAGGCGGGGAGGGGCAGAGATGCAGCGACCGACTCCAGGAGGCGGCGCCTGCAGGAGAGGTGAGGGGCGGCCTCGGGCGACGGCGCATCGGCGGAAGGGGGGCTCCCGGCGGCGGGGAAGACGGGGTCGGAGCGGCTGAGGCAGGCGAGGCGGGGCCCACGCGCTCGCGGGGGCGCACAGCGGAGGGCGAAGGGCGGAGGCCCTCCTGGCCAATAGAGGTAGAGGAACGGAGAGCGGCTGGCGGCTCAGGCGTGGCGAGGGAGGTGGGGCCCCGGCGAGGCGCGTCGGCAAGCGCGGATGGACGTCGGTAGAGGACCGCGAGGCCCCGGCGAGGTCGTCACGCGCGGCGGTCGGAGGAGCTTGATGCGGTGGGGGCGGCGGGACGTGGCCGAGGCGGAGGACGGTCAGAGGCGGGGCGTGGAACTCCGGTGGCGGGGCGAGCGAGGGCGGCTAGAGAGGGGTCTGGCGCCATCGGGACGGGTGGCGCGGCGGCGGAGGCGCGCCTGCGGGATGCAGAGGAGGAAAAGGGAGGCGCGGATGGTAGGAGGAGAAGCGGCCGACGGCGGCGCGGCTCCACGGGGCGGGAGCGGCCGGTCCTGAGGAAGGTGGCGCGGTGGGGATGGGGATGCGGGGCGAGCGAGAGGAGGTTGCAGGCGGGGGTCGCGGGGCGTGCGGGCAGAGAGAAAGTGGTGTGGTCGCGGGATGGTGTCGATGTGGGCGGTGAGTGGTGAGTGGCCAGGGTTGCGTGCGTGTGTTGTGTGTGTGTGCGTGTTGGGTGAGTGTGAGTGGGGACAGGGGGTGAGGTGGCGAGCACCGATTGGTGCAGGTGAGGTGGAGGCCTGATAGCGGCTGGGTAGGGAGTAGGCGGGTTAGGGCAGGTTTTGGGTAGGCTGTTAAGGCTAGGGTTTGGAGGTGGCCGGTCAGGCTTTCGGGCCTGGCGGGCTGCTTTATTAAAAACGAGGCTTTTGCAAACCGTATTTAGGCAAACCAAAATATTCCGGAGGCTCGGGTTTTGATTTGAAATAACAACAGGGGATATTTAGAAAACAAACTAGGCGTTTCGAAAATAGTTTAGACAAAAACCCATGCATGATGATGACGATGCTCAAATGCAAAGTGGCATGATGACATGAGCATGCGGTCATGATGATGCAATGCACAAAAACAACGCGATTTTCTAGTAGTGGTTTTTGCGGGGCGCCACAACCAAGCACGAGGCCATCCTCCTAACGACCACGCCAGAGACCGAGGGGCACTAGATCCCCGCCGTCCCCTTCATCGACGGCGCCCGCCTTCACCGGTGGCAGCCTCGGGGGGTGACTAGGCGTCAGAGCAGAGGGCGAGGGGGGCGGCGGCCTTTTGATCCTTTTGAACGCATTTTTTTCTCCTTCATACCGCGAATTATTGACCAAACCTTCCCTTGAGATAACGGCACACCTTCGATTTGGATCTACCAATATGGATTGGCAACCCCTCTTTTTACAACGCCCCTCACTTGATAGGTTTATAGCTTTCTTCACTTATGTCTTCAGAGCTACCCACTTTTATATTTGTTGATCATTTCTCCATAACAAGTTTTTGCAATTATCATGTAGAAAAAAGGACTGTAATTGCACATAATATTTAATTGCGTGAAATATGGCATCACTAGATTTCATATTCAAATAGTATGTATAACAAAATGGGTACACCCCACTAATTTATAATCCGTGCGCATGCAACTCGACATTATTGTATCACCATTTTTTACCAATTCAAGCATTACATGTGTTTAGAAAATTACTGCCAAATACTAAATGACAAGTAATTAAATGTCGCCCGGAGGGCTTCTTGTGGGAGAAGCGTTCCAAGTCTTTTTTTGCTCATATATTTTTCTGGTATTACAATGACTTTTCTTATTGTTTTGATCACGCGTTAAGACAACATCTTCTCACCCATGGTACTTTTAAAGTATTACTTATAAATACACACCCGCAAAACGTGAGGTGTGCATAGAAAAAACATGAGAACTACACACACAAAGTTGTGAAGTACACGCGAAATGCACATAAACACCGAAGTACACATGATGCACCTAGGAACATAAGCACACACAAACATAACAATACAAAAAAAAAGAAATATAGGAAGTGTGCATGCACACAAAAGCAACACCGAAGTACACAGTGACCTAAGAAATACACACTCACAAACATGTGGAGAACGCAATGAGGGTAGTGTACACATTAATACATGAAGTGCACACACACTCCGCACTAGAAGTATATTTCACGGAGAAACTAACCTCAAAACCGGTCAACATGTGATTTAGTTTTAAATATACCAACGTGGGTAATTCAAAACAAAAACCCTTGGTATTTCAGATGAAACATTCAAAATATATGTAAACTTAAATTAATGGTTCACAAAAGGACTCATTCAATCCTCCCATGCTCACAAGTTACAACCATCGGAAAGTTCACAACGTCACATATAAATATATTTTCTAAAGCGAAACCCCACTAATATTCATTAATGATAGTCTATCTCTACATGCAAGTTATCAACATCATATATTATTTGAACCATCCATTTGTCCATGTCATCCACTAACATATATTAAGTATAGTTTATCTATACATGTAAGTTATAAACATCATCGATTTGCTCGATCATCCAATTATCCACATCACCAATTTAGCTATCAAATACATAACCATTTTAATATCAACTAAATTTACCCTCTCGACTATTGTAAAAAAATGAATCTCGAGTCTCCCATCACATAACCTCCTATTCCGTGTGACTTATACCCTATAGTTTATATAACATAGAGTTTTTCAAGAGATTTTCGTTGCAATTGCATGGGTTATCTTTCTAGTTCATCCCAAACCCATTTTCCTTGTACCTTTGCAAATTGCAAGGAGTAGTATTTTTTCTAGCGATTGGCATAGAACATGCATTTTTCTATCTTGGGCCTGGCGGCAAGGGATATTGCTACCCAGTAGCCCAGAGACGCATACCCGAACTCCTGGAGTGGGCTTACAGCCCATTGGCTGGAAACTGTGCTCGCGGGCTTCAACCGATTGCTGAGTATAAGCAAGTAGTAGTATACACGGAGGTAGGGCAGAGTTTTTTTCCCCCTCTTCTGGAACTCTGTCAGTTGCTGTAGTTATCCAGCTAATGCAGCGACTTGCCGACAGAAATGTGAGAGAAGCATCAGGTGAGAGATGAGCTAACGTGTTTGAGCAGAGAAATGATGAACCAAGCATCGTAGTAGAAAGGATCCCCGACAGAAATGAGACGATGAGCTGCCCTTGTAATGCAACTGCAGATCCAGTCCCAGTCGCGGAAACAGATAGAGCGATAGATAGATTGTACTACGTGCCAGCAGACAACAGTGGGTGATGTCTGTGCCATGTCCACCGGCCGCCCGTTCGTCTCTGACGAGACGGCGCGCATTCATTCACGGCTGAGGGTGACACTGTTATCCCGATCGACCCGGCTCCACACTGACGAGATGGCGCCACCGCGCGCGCGTGCGTGCGTGCGTGCGTGGTGGGGCTCGGCCGGCGTGCGATGCCGCGCCGCCGCCGTACATGCGCCTGGCCCGCGGTTAGCCTTTCCACGTCAGGTCGCCGCGAGACGACGAACGGCGGTTGGTTGGTCGATGGAGCTGGAGCCGTGCCGCGACGGGCGACAAAACCAGGCGTCACCCTGCCCATGTGCGGCTCTCTACCCACGGAATCATCTCACACTAGCTCGACCCGGCCGTTCCGTGCATGCATGAATGCATGCGCCCATGATTGGTGAACAAAATTAAAGTGCCCTTCCCGTGTGCCAAGATTCATGCGGTTTCGCATACCGGTTCACTGATCACGTTTTATCTTGGCCGGTAGGTAGCTTTTAGACGACTCGTTTAGGTGGCAGGCCGACCTGTAGATCAGGCCTCTTAAGAGCCTGTACCATGAAATGGACATTAACGTATCGATCATGTTACTAATTGCTATCGTAGGCGCGCCAGCGCCAGCAGGGATAGGATTAGAGACAGATACGTACGGTGACGTACCTTTCGCTCATACTGTAGC
The DNA here is from genome assembly GCA_910589775.1 of Avena eriantha. Classification (NCBI taxonomy): domain Eukaryota; kingdom Viridiplantae; phylum Streptophyta; class Magnoliopsida; order Poales; family Poaceae; genus Avena; species Avena eriantha. The sequence goes on from OU342744.1 coordinate 106,869,971, forward strand.
TATGTACGTAGGTCAATAAGTCTTGGATCAGTCGACACGATTATAACTCCTAATCGGTCACCCACGCATGATCCAGCAGCTCTCATGACTCACGATGACTCACGACGGGCTAGCTGGACCACAAGGACCGATCGCGGTCAGCGACACATGAGCTAACGGTCGACGATCGAGTCGCAGATAAGACAGACAATGTGGAACGCGAAATCAATGCACGTACTAGTCCTTCACCATCTCTCTCACTCCATCGTAGTACGTGGCCCTGCTGATTGCCCAACGACCGGCGACGAAGAAGCTTGAAGCATACTAATAATCAGTTATGCGCAGTTGAACCCTGCAAAGCGCTACGGCCAGGCCATACACGCACGCACGCACGGGTCGGCATTCGGGACGAAGCGATGGGCATCCGATCCGATCCGAGCGTCTAGCACACTACTAGCTCCGTTTCACGGATGCGGGTGGTGCGCGCCTCCACCTCCACCACATGGACACGGACACCCATGCACGCATGCCGGGCCGGACGACGCCGTCCTCTGCCGCTAGCTCGCTGTGCGCCTCCCCGTGCGCCGAACGGCCGAGCGCCGATTCCGGAGGCCCGAAACGTAGCGACGCGACGTCCGGCCGGTCCCCCGCGAAGCTAGCGCCGGCTAGCTAGTGGCACACTGGCCTAGTGGGCATGCAAGCGCGCGGAGACCTGAGATCGCTGAAGCGCAGCCGCACGCCGAACGTGGCGCGCAACGCGACGAATCGGCAGCGGGATAATCGCTGCTTCCAGCCTGCCCGCCGCCACAAGGTTCTCTCGCTTCTAATTCTAATTCTAGACGGCGACGGCGACGGATGTCGGGCACGCACGATTAGCTATCGGTCGATCGAACGCCGCCGGCCACTTTTTAAAGACCCATCATCTACCTCGCGCAGATGCTTTTCCGGTTTAGAACGAAACATTTCCATTTCGTGTGATGAGTCGGTACAAGCGATGGTCCGGTTCCATTTCCAGGAAGGACACGAACATCACAGCGTGCGTAATGCAGTTGCTTTACAATGCTTTTGTTGCGAGGCGGGAGGGTTCCTGTCGCGCCCCTCTCGATCGCCATAAGCTAGCTCCAAAACCCTCTTGCAGAAAAATACATTGGCCGACTTTTCTTTTCACCACACCGAGAAAGAAAAAAAAGTAGTAGCATTATGATTCTGGCACAGAATATTCTCTCCAATGTGCGGATCTCCCGGCAGTCAGCATCTCTAGTAGTGCTGGTGCTGGTACTTGTTTTCTCCCCCACCTTTTTGTTCAGACCAAAATAACGCAGTCGATCTGCCCCGTCCAGCCAGCCTGCCCCTTTATTATTCCTCCTTCCACCCACCTCCACCTCTAGGTCTAGGTGCATATACGAATATATTCTACTACTAGTAGTGCAAATGTGAGGTCTATCACATTTTGCACCTAGTGCTTATTATTCGACTAATAAATAAACATGCAAAATGATCGTGGTACACTTCCGACTCATGTGCATTTCCTTAATAAGCCTACAAAATCTCAATAGCGGAGTGGACGATAATATGAGTCAAGACTTACTACAGACGATTCTACCTCTTCTGAGACTCAAGTGCCAGAACTAGAACCCCTTACTGGAGTATCTCGGTTCACTTTAGATGCTTTTGGTTTACACGCTGGAATGTATATTTCTTCGAGAAAGACACGCTGAAATATATATTGAAGGCTCGAAAGGTACTAGTGATACCGCAAGTTGGCTGCAACAATGATGGAATTGGCAGGATTGAAGGCGAGGATAGGTGTTTGCTGCAGTTCTCCCTCGTTTGCTGTCCAATCGATCGGGTTAGCTCCTCTCAATTCCTTGTAGCTCCATTGGTGTACAGTCGCCGGTCACACACGTCTCTGTTGCCGGATCCGCTTTACAGCAAAGCATCTATTCAAAGGCAGTCGGATATGCTGTGAAAACTCTTATATATATATATATATATATATAGAAATGCCATGATTTTGGAGCACTATTGGGTCACTAACATTCAGAATACAGCTCCTAAAATATAGTGCTACATGTGTACTAGGAGGAATTAATAGTTTTAGTAGTAATGCATCAAAATGTATCCAAGGGAAACTCTCGAACATATGCTGCGGTAGAAATATGCGCTCACGCGTACGTGTTCGATTTGTCGCGTCCCCGGATTCTTTGATCAAGATCGACCGCACGATATTTATTTCGTTCCATGTCGGTCCTTTTGCTTTTAGTCGTATCCTAGCTAGCTACCTCTCTTAGCTATGCAACTTTTGATCGTGTCTGACTAGATCAAATGTTGTGCCCACTTTGGCATCTCTCCCAGGATGACAGCAACCTCTCACTCGAAAAATGAAAAGCAGGGGCCATCTTAGCTCCCTTTTCTCTCTCTCACCCTTAGTCCCTTTCTTATATGTGTTCATGTCATTTCATGGACCGAACAATCTGGGTAAGAATGATGAAATGGCACGAAGCAGCCATCTTAAGGAGCATCCAATGCATCCGTGAAAGGCACACAATCCTTGGCTCCAAAGTTGCACGATGATGGGAAAAAAGTGTGCAAGTGGGTTTAATTGGAGGGACAACAGACGAGATGTGAGACATGATTTCATATATTTCATGGCGATGATCAAACAATGCCGTTCCTGCATCATGCCTTTTTCACTTTCGGTATAACTCGTAAGAAATGTTGCATTATGCCATCGTCCTTTCTACTACCATCTGTCGACAGGTGGTTGGATCGTTTGGAGGAAGAAACATGGGCCGCATTCCCAGGCTTGAATTGTACTTCGTCAGGTCTAATTATTGGTTAGATGATTATAGTATAGTTTACTTACTTCGTAGCATTATGCCTTGTTTTGCTAGAGTTCATACGTAAGAGGACTCTGAACTGATGCCTTGTTCAAGAGAGAGAGAGAGCCGGCAGGCCGCATTAATTTGTGCATTCTGACTGACACATGATAAGCTTTCAACAACGAGACGCTACCGAGTTCCTACCGCCCAATTGATTCCATATTCCAGTCTTGCCCACCAATGGAGAGGGAAGGCTTTCCGACCTGAAATGTCCTTTAAATACCACGTAGGGGGTTTTCTTGACCAACCATGCAAAGTGGTAGGCTAGCTAAGTGGATAATGTTAGGCCATTGAAAGTCCATATACGTACATGTGCAAGTTATCATTGAAAAATGAGCCGCTCGACACTATCAAAGAGTGTGTGCAGTTTAGAAGCAACTTCTTGCATCTATGCTTCAGAGGCCAGCTGGGGCAATAGATTGTTTCAACCGTCTAAGGCAAATCATATGTCAATGCAATGCAAGGTTGCATTTATCGTTTTATTGACACCTTTTCTCTTGAATATTTTGCATCACACCAGAAGCATGTCAAATATTAGTCAATGCATCAATTTTTTCTTTGCGTTATACTCTTTTGTTGCATCAACTTGTTACTAGTCAATGCATATGTGTGGTAAGGGTTTTCTTTTGCCGGAAAACCTTGTAAAGTTGTTGATAGACCCACATATGATCTAGATGAGCGAGAAAGGAGAAAATATGGTTAAAGAAATGTATCGATGTTTTTGCCAAACCATTGTAGTGAAATGCCAAAACTATCGGAGCTGCAAGACCGTTCGAGTTTACACCGTCTACATTTTGGTTATCATGTTCCCTTAAGGAACAACTTCGTTTTTTCTCATTCTCTTATGTTGGGTTATTAAGCAATTTTCGAGCCATATTAGTTAGCGTCGCATATGCACTAGTAAACTTTACCACATACATCGGACTAAGTATATCTAGCAGATCTGCATATGGACAAATTATTAGTGCAAACAAAGAGATGATAAATTCATAAGTGTCCACCGGAAAGGTCATCACCACAACAACTTCGTTGTTAATGTCGCCCATGGTGGTGTTGAGGTCGCCGGTCGCTGGATCCGTAGAGGAAGTAGTCGTATGGCCGGCGAGGATGCATGTGGACATTGGCGAGTAGTCGCGCCGAGACGCTCCCCAAAAAACCTTATGGCTCATCTTCTGGAGCAAGATTTCAATGAACGGGGTTTTAGAGACCTGCTCTCCCGGGTGACCGCGCTCGCAGTCGCCGGGACGAGGAAGCCTAGGGAGCGGCTCAGTGGAGAGGAACTTTTGCTAGAGAGACATAAAGCAAGTGAAAACTCGTAAGACCTAGATATGTTCTGCATGTCCTTTTTATCTTGACACGACACGTGGTGAGGTTGGGCGAAGGAGGAAGAGGATGAGTCCTCGCGAACTTCTCTCCTCTTCTCACTCACTTAGTGAGAGTGAAAGAACTATCCTTATAAACTGTTCCAACTCTCTCCCGGCTAATAATGTGAAACTAAACTTAGTTCAACATAACCCCAAGCCACCATAATAGATGAACTTTTGAGATTTCAGGATTCGTTAGCCTACAAGAGCTGACCACATGGCCCACAATCCATATAAATTGAACATCTTCTCCACGTTAGCAAAATACTGAGGTGACGAGTCCTTTGAAACATCCGACATGTATTATATCGAAGATGACCTAAATAGCACATAACTAGAGCTCCGCTAAAACATTTTATTAGGTGAGAACTTTTTGTGGCCGATTTTAATGATGGATATTTCTTTGTTTGACACGACCATTATTTACTGCTGGCATGAACGTTTTTGTATTGCCATGTGGATGTTTTATCTTTTAGGGAATAAAAATGTTCGTGTGTGTAGAAGTAACTTTTCATGACTCTTCGGTAGTTTTTGTATGGCAAGGAAAAATGCCCATGTATTTGCCATGAAGGAAAAATAATAAACAATAAAAAAATGCTAATTAGTCTCCCTAAAAGGTCTTATATTTAGACAGGCTAATTAGTCTACCTATAACATCTTATATTGTGAAACGGATGTAGTACGTAAATAAGTGAAGGCGCTCTGACTCTATTATTTATAGTATGATTTATGTAAATTTAGGGCTCCAGTTTGAATCGGGTCCGAGATTTTCGTAGACGGTCCTGCTTTTGGGAGAAAAAAAGGACCATCATTCTAGATGTGATAGCATTTCCTTACATCCAACTTAGGGGATTATGTGCATAGCTCAACGACCGCAAGCTGGCTTATATTAGGCGCACCATATTTTAGGTAGGAACCATTGCTGTTCAATGAAATCCATTCATATATACACATTTATCTGTCACCAAGCATTATACTAGCAGATCATAACAACTTCTTTTTTTTGCAGGAAAAAAACCACAACCTAAAAAGCACTTACAAAGCTTTCACAAAGTTAGAGAGATCAGATACGCGCCCTTTCCGCCTAGCTAGCTAGTGTGCCGTGATCGATGCCTTGCAGGTATTTTTCTAGCAGCAGAAACGAATTCCGCACGGTACCGACGCAGGATTGGAGACTTGCCGATTGTTTATGGCTCATGGTTACGGTTTCTTTCACCGCCATCCCTCCGATGAGGCGTGAAGAGTGGCACGGAGAAAGTTCTGCACCGTGGCGCAGCCACCGATCGACGTGAGCGATTATGCAATCACGCATGACCTTTTGTGGGGGCGCCCTGCGTTGTCGATCGCTTGTCGGTTCGGGGTCTCCAAATGCGGCAAGACATTTGCACGAGTGACTGGATTATTTGGGTGCTAGTACTTACTATCAATTGTTCGTGTCACGATCGTGTGTCACCCAACTCATTTGCTTGCGAGTTTGCAGAACTTGCTAAGGCAAATGTCTGATCACAGAATCAGGGAAGTACCAACCATGTTTTTACTATGACAAAAATAACACTAATTGTATATTGTATACTTAATAATTTGTTTAAATGGGTAATAAATCCGTTTGTGATATGTTTACACATAAGTACTTTTTGTATACGATTTTCTATTGAATACACTTAAATTTTATATTATACACATAATAAGCGTACACATAACTCCGTATGTGTTCTCTTCCAAGCATAGCCGGTCCCAGTCCTAGGTGAAGGAGGAGGGTTGTGATAGGCTTGCTCAACCAATGCAAAATTGGTCATTCCTATGGATGTGAAACCCAATAGAAACTCATTCGAACGTAACCCTCTTAGTAACTTGTCAATTCAGAACCTGGTTGTAGTGTTAAATGAGCAAGGGTTAGGCCGTCACCACCTTAGTGGTTCTAAGGTGCGATCGCGCATGCGTATATATAACTGAGCAAAGGTATTCACATTTTACTCGACAGATGCGATGGATAGGGAAGCTAACCAAGGAAATAGAATTCAATTGGGTAGTTGGAACTAGAGTTCTTAATCAGGAAGCTATGCGAGTTAGTTGATGTTGTCATTAGGAGGAGTGTAAACATTCCTTGTGTCTAGTAGACTATACGGATGTGTCAAATGACGAGAGAAGTAAAGGATATCCGTTCAAGATTAAGGATTCAAGCTTAATTTGGAAATAGAAATGTCAGGAATATTGATAGATATGAGGCTCAAAACGGGAAGTGGACCGACAGAGATAGAGTCATGGGATTATGCAAGTCAAACTAGTTGTTTGGAATATGGTATTTAGTGTTAGTGCTTATCCCACAAGTAGGGCTTGACATGAGAATCAAAGACAATTCTGTGAGGACTTAGAGGGGCATGGTTAGAAGTGTACCCACAAATAAGAATCTATTCATAGGTGAGATCTCAATGACCATGTGGGTAAAACGAACATGTGTACCGAGGGTAGGGGTGTCCACACGGGCTTATGTTATGGCGACCATGAACTAGGAAAGTAGGGACATATTAGACTTTTCTATAGCCTATGCCATGTTGGTAGCTAACACCAACTTTATGAAGAGGCAATCTCATAGACTTTAGTACTGCCTAACACTCTAAGAAGATTGATTTTTCCTTTACTAGTAGAATGGATAAACAACTTGTACAAATTGTAAGGTGATACCTCATGAATGTGTTATGTTGGAACATAAGCTTGTGGTGGCTGATTTTTTCCACGCACATGTTTTGGTGCACAAATGTGCTAAAATCATGAGAACAATGTGGTGGGAGTTAAAACGGGAAGCGCAAAAGGCGTTAAAGAGAGGATGGTCACCCAAAAGGACCATGGGACGAAGAGGGGGATGCGAATACCATGTCGTGAAAATCAAAACATGCATTCGAAAGTTAGCTAGGGAGATAAAGAAGGTGAAAAAAGGTAAAAACGAGCCTAAGGACACATGGACACATGGAGGTGGAATGAGGATGTCCAAAGGATGCCATAGGAAAAGAGTGCTACATGAGTTGGCATTAAAATAAACGAATTAGCAAATGAAGAAGTACAAAGAAACCAAGATGAAATCAATGCAAGCGTGGCTTAGAACTTTCGGAGATAGAACCATTCTTACCTACGAACATGAAACCACAACAATGATAATCACATTATTATCAACTCGTTGTAAATCAGATATTGACTATAGTAGGAGAGACAGACACCCGCTAGCCACTTATGCAAAACTAGTTGCACGTCAAACGTGGAACATGTCTCATGTGCGACGACATGTAAAGTTAGTCTGGCCACTTCATCCCACGATGCCACCAATATCCAAAATACATAAAAGATGCAATAACATGATCATCATCACCAACATAATCATATGTGTTCTACCCGTGCAAAGTATCTACGCATAGATCAGACTGTGATACCACTGTTGGATTCGCAACATCGAAAACAATTTTTTTCCTACGATATAAACAACTAAGCACAAGATTTATCTACCTAGATATAATCAACGGGTGGATATACATTCATATAGAACTTACCCTTGAAGAGCGACAAAGCGTTACGAGATTTACTCTCATGGATGATATAGTCATTCACTTGCCAATCTTAAGATCGTGATGAATTCCAGGACCGCAAAGCAGCAGTACATCCATGATTTCACACACGTCTGATACCCAACCACCTCCGTGTCCTCGCTCTAGTAAGGCAGCGGAAGCAGCAAATCCTTCCAGAGAAAGCCACCAAGAACATGTACTTGAAGGTGGGTCCAGAGAAATTTAATCCAAAGCCATGGGGAATAATCTAGAGGGGGAGAGAGATCCTTCACAAGGAGATGTAAAGTGAGAGGAGGAGGGTGCCTTTTACAAGGGGAGGGTGTAGCCCCTCCCATTGCCGGTGGCTAAGGTGGTGCCCACACCTATCCCTTCATTCATGTGGGTGGAGCATCCACTCACATAAAAACCCTCCACTCAAAATTCCACTCACATGCATTAAATTTCCACCAAATTTAATGCATCTCTCATTTAATAAAACTCTTTTATTTATTTTATTTAGAATTTTGTTAATTACTTTAATTAATAAACATTTACATAAACTATCTTGCAATACTTTGATATTACATTTGAAACCCTTTTCAGCAATTTGACCGGAAACAATTCTGGCATCCATCGAAATAATTCCAGATATTTCATTTTCTTTCTCTGATATCTTATTTGCTCCAAATGGTATCGGTATTCCTTAAGTGTGTCAACCTACGGTTCATGAATAATGAAGACATGATCGAGACACCTCTCCGATCAATAATCAGCAGCGGGACCTAGAGATCCGTACTGACTCTCACACATTCAACGATGACTCTAGTGATCATATGAACCTTTAACATCATAACTAAATTCCTTTGTCTCGTGATATATTACATGTGCGAGATTCGATCATCGGTATCCCCATACCTAGTTTGATCTCGTTACTGACAAGTACTATTTTCTTGTTCCTGTGATATAACATTCTAGTGATATTATCACTTGCTTGCACACTATATCAATGTGATATCACCGAGAGGTCCCAGAGTATATCTCTTTGTCATCGGGATGGACAAATACCACTCTTGATCCATGAGCCTCTACATAACACTTTCGGAGTATCTGGACCCACCTTTATTGTCAACTTGTTATGATGTGACGTTTGATGTTATCAAGTTTCTCTTCCGGTGTTAGTGATTGACATGATCTCATGGTCTAAGGACTAAAGTTACTTTGCATGATGTTATATTAATTTAAACATAATGACTTTGATCGTATTACTATACTTCGGATGAATGTTCATCATATCATTTCACCAATGTTGTGACCTTGTTATTAACAATATCTAATGTCCATGATCAGGAAACCTTGATCAGCTTGTTAATCAACGAGCTAGTTGAAAGAACATTTCATGATTTCCTTTGTTTTGCGTGTTAGATAACAATACTATGGAGACTTTTCATGTGTGCTAAGTGTGCAGGAAGTTTTGAGGGGGGGGCAGATAATCCGCCCCTCCAAGGGCCGGATAATCCGGCCTACGTCATCTCGCAAGGAAGCCAAGGCGCGTCGCTCTGTGTCCAGTCGGATTTTCTCCCGGAAAATCCGAACTGGGGCGGTTTTTCTTCCCCAGGCCGGATAATCCGGCCTTCGCATAGGACCGGATAATCCTGCCCCCAGAAGATGATCAAGGGCAAGCTCGGCACGTCTCACTGTGTGGGGGCGGATTTTCTGCCAGAGATTCCGAGTCTGGGGCGGAGTTTCCCCATACCGGATAATCCGGCCCCCAAAGTGTGCAACGGCTGGTTTTTGGAAGGAGGTATAAGTACCCCTTCTTCCCCAACGTCCAGAACTCTTGATTCACTCGAATTTGACCAGACCTTGTGCAAGAGCTCTAAATATCGATCTCCCACTTCAACCACCCGAAGGTCTTGATCTTTGGTGGAATTGAAGGAGGAGAAGTTCATCATCAACATCAAGAATCAAGCGCTTCAACTCCTCTCCATTCACTTGGAGAAATCCCTGATCTAGTATTCTTGTTAATACCTAGATCTTGTTATTGTATTTGACAACTTTGTTCTTATGGCAGCTTGTTGTCATTTTGGGAGCCTCCAAGTTGTTGTGGAGTTGTTGCCCCGCTAGTTGTGTAAAGGCGCCGGTGCCCGCCTCGAAGGGTACCTATAGTGGAAGGTGGATCAGGCCTGTTGTGGCAAGATCCATCGGAGAACAGGGTGAGGCCTTTTGTGGCGTGGTGGTCTTAGTACCGCCCACCCCTCCAACGCAGACGTACTTCCCTTAACAAGGAAGGAACTGTGGTCAAACAAATCCTGTGTCTCCGCGTGCTTCACTTCGGTTCACTCGTTCCTCTTCCACTCGCTCTTTACTCGCTAGTAGATAGGTTTGCATATAGGGAAATTCCACACATTAGTTTATCTAGAGAATTTACCTTTGTGCTAAGCCTAAATTTGAAAAAGAATTAAAAATTGGTGTAGCACCTATTCACCCCCCCTCTAGGTGCCCATACGATCCATTTCAATTGGTATCAGAGCCCCGGCTCTTAATTCGGGCTTAACCGCCTAAGAGTAGTATGGGTACCAGGATGATGGAAATGAGGCTGTGGATAAGGTCATAATGGATGATCTCAAGTCGTTGGAAACAACCTTGTTGAAATCCTTTGAGGCCAAGATGGAGGAGTTGAATCAAATGATTGCTCGCCTTACATCATCCATAGCCCCATCTCGATCCTCCTCTGAGGCTCCCACACCATCATCTAAGGAAAAGGGTAACACCAGATCCAAGGATGATGATGTGGAAGGTGAAAAACTAAATGGCTCCACCTCCAAAAAGGGAAATGGTAAGGAGGAATATAGTGAGGTTCGCCACGTATATTCCCCCGACCCACCTATCCCTCATCCTCATATAAACAATAGGGGTGATCCACCCAAGCTCACTGCATCTTCTTTTAACCAATGGCAGTTTCTAATGAAATCTCATGTTTGCAGCTCCTCTATTGAATTGTGGAGGATTATTGAAGAAGGTCTTCATATTGGAGATCAAACCAATCTAACAAGAAGGGAAGTTGTGGATAGCCAGTTGAATGCCACTGCTCTCCACATGATACAGCTAGGTGTGGGTCCCAAGGACATGCCACACATTGAACATCTCAACACAGCTAAAGAGGCGTGGGATGCTCTTACGGACCTTTTTGTTGGAAATGAAAGCATGAGAAGAAACCGGTATGATGCCCTTAGTAACGAAGCTGAGGGATTCTACATGTTGGATGGTGAAAACCATGAGGACATGTATAGAAGACTCAAGGGCATCGCAACAACATTTCGGAAGCATGGGGCCACTCACATTGATGATGCATGGATAAAAAGAAAGTATGTGAGTGCCTTAATGCCTTTCGAACCGACGGATTTGAAGAGCTTGCAAGGTAGACACAACTATCATCAAATGACATCCAATGAAGTCATGCAAGAAATGGCGTCATTCAAAGTGGCGGCAAAGAATGCTGAAGATGCCCGTGCTCGGGCCATTGGAATGCAAAAGGGTGTCAATATGGCTCTCAAAGCCAATGTTGTTGAGCAAGAGGACGATGAAGGAGTTTTTGAGAGGGTATCCATGGACTGCCCCGATGAGGTCAAACGTGCTCATGGTGAGTACATGGCATTCTATTCAAGGAAATTTTGGAAGGACCCTACCAAAGCCAAGTCTGAACTTGAGCACAAGAATGGGTCAAATGGAAGAAGAGAAAGTGGCTTCAACTGTGGAGATAGACTGCACTTTGTAGCCGAGTGTCCGTATCAAAATAGAGAAGACAATGGTGGCAGGCTCATCCTCAAAGAGAAATCCAAAGCTCCGAAGAAGAAGCCGTTTGCTAAGAAGAATGGCCCTTTCAAGAAGCAACCCAAGATGGTCCTTGTAGCTCAAGAGGAATACTCCTCCGCAAGTGAAGATGAAGAGGATGATGATAGTTCCCGCGAAGTGGCTGCTATAGCCACCACATCGACTCCCTCCTCTCTCTTCGACTCGCCGAACGAGAACGCCATCAACAACAACGCCACTTGTCTAATGGCAAGAGGATCTGAGGTATCAACTTCTAACTCCTCATTTCCTAAGACTAACATAATTTTGGATATGGATGATCATGACAGTATTGAAATGAAAGAACAAGTTATTGCCTTGGATACTTTTATCACTAACCTACAAGGTGAGCACAAACTCCATTTTGATGCTCTTATGAGTCAACTTGCTCAAGCCGAAGATCTCCTTGAAGAAAAGGGCAGAATTGAAAGAGAATATGCCTTGGAGATAGCCTCTTTGAAGAATGCCTTGGAAGAGGAAGAGGAAACTCGAGTTTCTTTGGAAGAAAGACTCGAATCCCTAGAGGAGTCACAAGAAGAAGCTGTAGCTCAGCTCATTAAAGAACGTGACCATGCTCTTGCCAAGGTAAAGAAACTAAAGAAAGAAAAGATTGATTTTGGGGCTATTCATGCTAGACTTTTGGAGAAGTTTGATGATCTTGAAAGTGCTCACAAAGCATTGAAGAGTGATCATTCTACTCTAAATGAGTCTCATGACCAGCTCCAAACTCAATTGAAACGGTATGATGTGCCAAGTACCTTCTCTTCGTCCTTTGGAAAAGAAGATCTTGCAAGGAGTTCTCAACACAAAGTAAAGGGGTTGTTGATGAGATACTGAGCAGGCAAAGGAAAAACAACAGTAAAGAAGGTCTTGGTTACATACCCAAGATAAAGAGCAAGAAAAACAAGAAGAAGAAGAAGACTGCTCAATCGAAGACTAGCAACATTACCAACGACAAGACTAATTATGATGGTTTTGCAGGGATCAACAATCCTAACTTCGAACTATATTGTGATTCTTATGGTGATGTTTATGCTAGTTATGTAGGGCCTTATGATTGTTACATTACTTGGTCTATTTGGGTTCCCAAGACCCTTGTTACTAACATGAGAGGACCCATTGAAAAATGGGTACCTAAAACCAAGAAGTAATTTTCTTGCAGGGCTATGCTTCTGGTGGGTCTATATGGGTACTCGATAGCGGTTGTACGAGTCATATGACCGGAAGCAAGGAGATCATCATGGAGATGCAGCCAAACCTTGATCACATTACCGTCTCCTATGGTGACAAGTCAAAATCTGAGGTATTGGGTCTCGGCAAAGTTGTGGTGGCTCACGATATCTCTCTCGTGGACGTCATGCTTGTTGAGACCCTCGGGTATAACTTACTTTCAATTCGTGCCCTTGGTAAGATGGGCTTTGCAGTTTACATTGATGCTGATTTGGTGGTACTCTTGTGGAGCAAGTCTCTAAAAGTCGCTTTCGTGGGATATGTCAAAAACGACCTGTACGTGGTGGACTTTTCGGGGAAAACCACTACAGGTCCGATGTGTCTTTTCGGAAAGGCTGACGCGGGTTGGCTATGGCATCGCCGACTAGCCCACGTTAATATGAGAACTTTGCAAATTCTCCACAAGGGTGGCCACATTCTTGGACTAAAAGAAAATGTCTCTTTTGCCAAAGATCGTGTTTGCAGGGCATGTGTTGAAGGGAAAATGCATGATTCTCCTCATCGAAGGAAAACTATTATCTCTTCAAAAAGGATTTTGGAGCTCCTTCATGTGGATCTTTTCGGACCTCCATCTCATGCAAGCCTCGGTGGAAAGAAGTATTGTCTTGTGATTGTTGATGATTACTCAAGATACACTTGGGTTTATTTCTTCAAGTTGAAGAGTGAAACTCAACAAACTGTCATCGACTTCGCCAACGAGGTTCAACGTCAACACAACGTCCCCATTCTGGCTATAAGGAGTGATAACGGCTCGGAGTTCAAGAACTACACCTTAAATGAGTTCCTAAGTGAAGAGGGGATAAGACATCAATATTCCGCTGCGTACACCCCTCAACAAAATGGTGTAGCCGAGAGGAAGAATCGAACTCTATTGGACATGGCAAGATCAATGTTGGCCGAATTCAAATCTCCATATAATTTCTGGGCTGAAGCAATCTCTATTGCTTGTCACTCATCCAACCATTTATACCTCCGCAAGATTTTGGACAAGACTCCGTATGAAATACTTACCGGTAACAAGCCAAACATCTCATACTTTCGGGTATTCGGGTGTAAGTGTTTCTTTCTTATTAAAGGAGTTCGTTTATCTAAGTTTGAATCTAAGGCTCTAGAAGGTATTTTTGTTGGTTATGGTGCCGAATCCCACACTTATAGAGTCTACAATAAGCTCTCCGGAACTGATGTAGAATCTTGTAGTGTGGTGTTCGAGGAAAATGACGGTTTCCGTGCGGAGCAAGTTGGTGTTTGTGATGCAGATGTTGAAATACCCCAAGATGCCATAAGAAGAATGGGCGTGGGATTCTTCCGACCCATTGAGGAACCCCTTGTGGCGGACCGGGAAGGACAATGATCTACTCATATAGAGCCCTCATCTACACATACGCAATATGCTTCAACCACGGGGCAACGTCTACACCATCTCCATCAACTTCTGAAGGTCAAAATGCTCCAGAAAGCTCCAGGCCGGATTTTCCAGTGGATACCGGATTATCCGGCCACCCCGCTCCAGGTGACCATGCAGCTCCTGGTGGTGAAGATATCAATACAAGCTCCAGGCCGGATTTCCGGCTGACCCCGGATTATCCGGCCCCTCGCCAGTTCAAGCAAGTCCCAGGCTTCCTGATGAAGCTGCTGCAAGTTCTCCCAGGCCGGATTATTCGGCCTCTTCATCGGCCGGATTATCCGGCCCTGACTCTCTAGTTCTGCAGCCTCCTGTTATGGCTTCGGATTCACCTCAAGGGCATGCATCTCCACCACCTGCTACTGATGTTCCAGCTACTGATAAAGGCGGAGAAAATGCTTCCAATGAAGACTCAAGTGATGAATCTCCTCCACCAAGAGACAAGAAACTTATTGAACTTCGTCGCAAGGCTCGTGTGGATCGTAACCTTGAGTTGCGGGGTCACACTCTCAACAAGGTTGTTGGTGATCTTCGACGAAGGGTGTCTACAAGAAGAGAATTGGCCAGTTTTGGTGAGCATCAAGCTCATATCTCCATGGTGGAACCTAAGAAGGTCTTTGAAGCTCTTGAAGACCCAGACTGGGTTGTTGCTATGCATGAATAATTGAATAATTTCGAGCGCAACAAAGTCTGGAAACTAGTGGATAAACTCAAAGAGTGCCGCAATGTTATCGGCACCAAGTGAATTTTCAAGAACAAGCAAGATGAGAATGGCATTGTTGTGAGGAACAAGGCAAGACTTGTGGCACAAGGTTACTCCCAAGTTGAGGGCATCGATTTAGGCGAGACCTATGCTCCTGTGGCTCGCCTTGAGTCCATCCGTATCCTACTTGCTTATGCTGCTCATAACAATTTCAAGTTGCAGCAAATGGACGTCAAGAGTGCCTTCCTTAATGGTCCTCTACATGAGTTGGTATACGTAAAGCAACCCCCGGGGTTTGAGGATCCTAACTTCCCGAACCATGTCTACAAACTCGATAAGGCACTCTATGGCCTTAAACAAGCCCCACGTGCGTGGTATGAGCACCTTAAAGAGCTTTTGTTAGATCGTGGCTTCGAAGTTGGGCAAATTGACCCCACTCTTTTTACTAAGAAGGTTAAGGGGGAGCTCTTAGTATGCCAACTATATGTAGACGATATCATTTTTGGTTCTACTAACAAAGGTTTTAACGATGAATTTTCAAAGCTTATGACTGACAGGTTTGAGATGTCTATGATGGGGGAATTACGGTTCTTTCTTGGATTCGAGATCAAGCAACTTAGAGAAGGAACCTTTATTAATCAATCAAAGTACATCCAAGACATGCTCAAGAGATTCAAGATGACGAATCTAAATGGTGTCGCTACTCCGATGCAAACAAAGTGTCATCTCGAACTCAACCCTCTCGGTAAAGATGTGGACCAAAAGGTATACCGGTCCATGATCGGCTCTCTTATTTACCTCTGCGCATCTAGACCCAATATTGTGTTGAGTGTGGGAGTGTGTGCAAGGTATCAAGCAGCTCCTAAAGAAAGCCACTTAGTGGTGGTCAAGAGGATCTTTCGATATTTGGTTCATTCCCCCAACTTTGGTCTCTGGTATCCCAAGGGCTCCAATTTATCTTTATGTGGTTATACTGACTCAGATTGGGCTGGTGATAAGGATGATCGGAAATCCACTTCTGGAGCTTGTCAATTCTTGGGAAGATGTCTTGTATGTTGGTCCTCCAAAAAGCAGAATTGTATATCTCTCTCCACCGCCAAAGCGGAATATGTTGCTGCTGCCAGCACTTGTACTCAATTATTGTGGATGAGGCAAACTTTAAAGGAATACGGTGTCAATTGTGACAAAGTGCCTCTTTTATGTGATAAAGAAAGTGCTATCAAAATTGCGTACAATCCAGTTCAACACACAAGGATGAAGCATATTGAGATTCGGAATCATTTTATTCGTGACCATGTTGCTCGAGGCGATATTGATCTATCTTTTATGAGCAGAAGAACCAACTGGCGGACATCTTTACAAAGCCACTTGATGAAGCAAGATTCTCCTATTTGAGGAATGAGCTAAATATCATTGATTCCGGGAGTTTGTCTTGATTACCCATGCACTCACTCGTACGTCTCAATCCTTGTTTGGTCTAGGTGTGGGCATGGATATAGGGGGAGTGTGGTCCTAACTTATTGGGCTAACCCTCCCCCATAATGCCAATAGCAAGTTATATCATTTCTCTTAATATCATGTTGTGATATGTGAGCTTATTGATGAGTATTGGTCGTGAACCCAAGATATATCTTCGTGGTGTCACACCATACACTCCAACCAGGTGGCTTCGGCCACCGCCCTCTCCCTTGTGGAGAATTGGATATTTTTGGATGTTATTTGCTCTCTCATGTTCTTATGGGAATCACACTCAATCTTGGCTTTTATTTGATTTGGATTTTGCAATTTTGAGTCTCTAGTACCATCTCAGTTTGGATTTCTCAATCCTAAGCCTTCCCTACCCCTAAGCCATCTAATCTTGCACACAAGTCCCTTGTACACCTTGTGGGGTTGTTGTTTGGGGATGCGCGGGCCTGGTTCTGTGTATAACAGAATCCCAGAATTTAGGCCGGATAATCCGGCCCTGGCGGATTTGACCTTAAAGGGCAGGACTCGGGGGGAAGGGCTCATATCGAGCATCACTTCTCCCCCAGCCCTCTCCTTCTTCCTAGCCGCCGCCTGCCGCCCCTCACCCTCCCCGGAGCCTCTCCGGCCACCGGATTTTCCGGGCCTCCCCGGATCTTCTTCTCCGCGCCTCCGGGTACCTTCTCCTCCGCGTTCTTCCTCCGATGAGTGAGGGTAACTCCCTCTCTCCCCATCTTTGGCTAGATGTGTATCTTGTTGGGTGGAACGTTGTCTAGAAGGATGTGTTTTCGCATAGAACTCGTAGTCTTACAGTTTCTAGGCCCGATCTACTTTTTTGCATGCATTCTTGGTGAAATTGAAAATTTCTGCCAGGGCCGGATTATCCGCCCCTGGCCAGGCCGGATAATCCGGCCTGACAGATTCAATTCTGCTTCAGTTTCACTATGTGTATGCATTTAGTCCTATGAACTTTTTGACTACTTTTTCCATGCTCTCTCCTAGACTTGTGTGTATGCTTATCCCCTTGCTATCGCCCTTATTCTCCTCATAGGTGGTTCCGGTGTTTCCAAGACCTACAAGCGCCGTCCTCGCGCCAAGTACTTTCGGGACGACGGTCAAGGTAACCTAGTGGACAAAGTTGAATTGAGGAGAAGGAAGAACGAAGAGAGGCAAATAGCTGAACAATCCAAGAGGACTAGGAAGGGGGTGTCCAAGAGGAAGGGCAAGGAGCCCAAGATCAACTACAGGGCTTTGGATGCAGTCTCCTTCTCTGCCATCTGTCACCGTGACTTGTTTGCTGAGCTGCCTTGTGATCATGAGCTGGGGGATACCCGCTTTTGGTGTGCCGAACAGAAGGGGATTTATGAAGACATCTATGCCAGG
Source organism: Avena eriantha (assembly GCA_910589775.1). NCBI lineage: Eukaryota > Viridiplantae > Streptophyta > Magnoliopsida > Poales > Poaceae > Avena > Avena eriantha. The sequence continues at coordinate 106,887,760 of OU342744.1, forward strand.
CTGAACATTAGGCCTATGCACCCTCTGGTACTTGCTGATGCCTTGGAGATGTCTGTTGTACCATCATCCGGGCAACCATTTGATGCTCCCCTGCATGAGGATAGCTGGAAGAGTTGTGCCCGGAGTGGGCCGCCAATGGAGGGGAAGGAGCGCGCTCGACCTCTTCCTTGGCCCTTGAAGTCGCGACTCCTGATTCCTTCAAAAATTGGACGTCGCCAGAAGATGACGACGCCTCTTGACTGCAAGACAAAAACCAAGCCAGGAAAGGGCAAACCTAAAGACGAGCCAACAAGGACAAAATAGAGAAGAACAAGTAAACTAGAAAAATTACCAGTCAAACTTATCAAAGTCAAAAGTGGCCTCCCCTGACTCCGACGAGGACTCCTTCGGCAATCGCATCTTCTTGCTAGAAGATGGTGCCATGGCGCTCACAGGAATAGCAGGTATCGGCGACTCCGCACCAACACCTGTACCTTCCGGAGTCGATGGAGACGATGCGTCGAAATCCTTGCTGTGCGAACGCTTGCAAGTGTCCGGACTATCGGACTCGGGGGCTTCCTCCTCCACATCAGAAGGGACGGTCGACTCCGACTCGTCCTCTTCCAAGGCCTCGCGAGGAATAATCCCCTCAGGGAGAGGGGGCATACAAGGTGATGCTGCCCAATCCTGCATACAGACAACAGATTCAGCAAAAAGCAAGTAAACAACAGAGAAGCAATCGACAAATTTAGCTACTGCGTAGCACAACTATACCTCAGGAGGAGGGTTCGCAACATCAAATGGAGGAACAACTAGCTCGCTGGGGAGTACATCCTTGACGGTGTACTTGGTGACCAGTCGAACCCTCTTGTCCACCTCACTCGCGGACATGCCATCGGCAGACACGCGAGTGGCATCATCAGCGCCAGCCCACTGAAACATGGGGTGGACCCTAGCTTGCAGGGGCTGGACGTGACGGCGCAGCCAAGTGCGGATGAGAGCGCAGCCTCCCTCCTCTTTGCCGATGTGACTCTCGAGGTCGTAGACGCGCCTGTACAACGCATCTGTCTCCGCGGACTCGCTAGGCATGACTACGTTCTTCCAGGAGCGCATCCTCCTGCATGGCATCGCGGGATCGAAGGGCGCGAGTCCAAAGAGCTCACCGTTAGCCTTCTCATCGCGGATGTAGAACCATTTGTCCCTCCATCCTTGGACGAACGCCATGAGCTTGATGTCGAAGTAGGTGGCGGATGGGTCGACATGAATTCCGCAACCACCTACATCGTAGACTAAAGAACCAGAGGCAGATTGGCGCTTCAATTTAAAGAGGCGCTTGAAGAGGCTAAAGTGTGGCTCGATTCCGAGCCAGCACTCACAGAGAATGATGAAGCAAGAGATGTGGAGGACAGAATTCGGGGACAGCTGATGGAGCTGAAGCCCGTAGAAACAAAGGAGACCCCTAAAAAAGGGGTGAAGGGGCAAGGAGAGACCGCGAATGATGAATTCTAGAAATATCACTCGAAAACCAGCGGGGGGAGCAGGAATTGTCTCACCACTGGGGATGCGCGCGTCGGCGACTGCGGCAGACAGTACTTCGTCTTGGCAAATAAGACGGAGGTCAGACGCCTTGATGATGGAGGGGCGCCACGCACCATTCGTGACGTGGGTGCCCGCGACCTTCTTCTTCCCGGCGGCGGTGCTGGTGCCCGCAGCGGCGGAGCCGCCCTTCTTCTTTGCCGCGGCAATGGTGGCCGTAGAAACAGCGGCAACGCCTCCCTTCTTCTTCCCCATTGCGTGACAGCGATGCGAGCAAAGAAAATAGCTCGGAAACGAGCGGAGCTAGTCCAACGTCGTGGAAGAAACGGGTGCAGGGAAAGCAGAGGAGCAGTGGCAATGGCGATGGCAGCAAAGGATGAATGAGAGCAGATGGAAAAATTACCGTCGCAGCGGCGCTACTTAACCCCTGGAAGATGCAATCCAGCGGCTCAGAAAAACCCTACTGGACGCGTGGCAAACATCATGATGGACATGTGGAGGAGTGGAAGCGCGAACCGTCCCTCCACTACTCCCATTACTTGCAGAAATCAAGGAGGCGCAGTTAAAATAAAGATTACGCACGCCTAGTCAAATCAAAGTCAGATAGTGGGACCCACTGCTCGTCACGTCCTGTCAAACTCGCTCACGCGGGCAACTGAGGTCATGAAAGCGTCAGCACTGACGTCATCAAATCTACACAGCGGAAAACTTCGACTATTTGAGTCCTTGCTCGAGTCTTCGACTCCACCAAGCACTCGGGGGATACTCCCATAGGGAGCATTGGTCGCGCACCCTATGATTTTTATTTTCTTTTTACAGGAACACGGACAATCACAAGCAAACCCAACCACTCGACTGAGGAGATGGGTTACTCCCATAGGGAGCACCGGAAACAAATTCGACAGAAACAAGCACACAAAAGATGACAGTAGTCGCAAAAGTTCTTTAGTCCCTGCTTGAGTCTTCGACTCAACCAGGCACTCGGGTACTCCCATAGGGAGCGCTGGTCGCGCACCCTATGATTATCTATACAGAAAACTGTGTGTTGATAACATCCACACTCGAAACTCATGGCGACACCGCCTCATAATTTTTCCCTACGAAGAGACTGCGTCTCCTGAGTCACCCGAATCGTCTCCGCGATGATAAAATTCGGATGTCGCGCTTACAGCGTGAAGGTAAGACCTGAATAAGGCCTGGCAACGCATTAGCTGCACACTACCAGAAATGTATCCGTGCCTATAGGTACGATGAACATGCCTCGACGGACGCGTCGAGTGCTCACACCCATATAACTGGAATTCGACTCCTGTAAGACCTCCACGGCTTGAGTCGAATTACGCCAGCACTTTTTCGGATTCGAGTCTGGGGACTCGAGTTCGAGTAGATTGCGTTGTTTCACCCTAAGGTGGTTAACTGATACTGATACTTCGGTTATATCAGGCACGTACATCAACAATCCCTATGACACAAATAAAGCAGTCGAAATACATTCGTTCAGGCACTCGAAAGACTTCAAAAAGTCCCCAGTCGAATCTGCAATTCCACTGGACACTTGGGGGCTACTGACATGGGTATACCCTACAGGTACTCGAGTTTGGTATATACGGTCTAAATACGTACATGCCCATGGTGTCGCCAAGGCCTAAACGAGGGACTCGAGTAACCTACGGACTCTCGATTCCTTGAAGAACAAGAAGAAGTTAAAGATAGAAAGTTTGAAGGGGAAAACCCTAATTTGTAACCGACTCGACCTGCTACCCGGGACCTAGCCTATCTATATAAAGGCTAGGAGGGGGCGGCGAGGAGGACACACACAACCCTAGTTTCCACCACCCTCGCTAGATTGCATCTGTGCACCATTGTAACCTTCGATTCCTTCGATAATTCCACGAGCAGACAAGCAGGAGTAGGGACCTCTACGAGGCCTGAACCTGGGTAAATCTTTGTCCCCTGTGTGCTTGTTTGCTAGCCGATAGATATCTCCAGCGCTCCCTCCTTATCCAAAACCCAAGTCCATAACAATGGGCATTGACGAGTTAAACCCTCGTCACCTAGTGAAGGAAGAATTTTAGAAGTTGAAAGAGCCACTAAAAACTTCATGCAAATGCAATATGAGCAAAATAAACTATTCACTAAAACTATGGAGGAACAATCTACCATTTTGAAGAACATTAGCCATCAACTTGAGAGTCTAAATAGGGAAATTCCTAGTTTACAACTGAAACTCTCTAATGCTGAAAGAAATATATCATCTTTGTCTGAAGCTCAATCCTCTTTGATCAATAAAATGGCTGCTAAACCTGAAACTAATGATAATCTCTTTGCAGCTACTAATGCTATACAAGTAAGAATTGATGAAAATGTTAGACTATTAGCTGAATTACATGCTAAGTGGGAAAGAGAAGATGAAATTTCTAGGAACATTAGTGTTTCTACTGTGACCACCACTAGTGTTGAGGCTAGTAATAGTTCAACTACTTTAGATGATAAATTTGATTTTGGTCTTGATGGTTGCAGCATCTCTGAAGTTATTAAGTTACTTCAAAAGCTTGCTAAAAGTCCTAATGCTAGTGCTATAAACATGGCTTTTACAAAACACATTACTGATGCTCTCATAAAGATTAAAGAAGAAAAGATGAAACATAAAGCTTCTATTCCTATAAAACAAGAAGATGGTTGGGAACCCATCATTAATATGAAAGTGAATGACTTTGATTTCAAAGCTTTGTGTGATATTGATAGTAGTGTTTCTATTTTTCCTAGAAGGATTTATGATATGCTTGATTTGCCTCCTCTTGAAGATTGCTATTTGAATGTCCCACTTGATGATAATGTTAAATAGAAACTCATGGGGAGTCTTAATGATGTTATTATTATGGTTAACAATTCCTATGTCCCCGTTGATTTCTATGTTTTGGATGTTGAATACAATGCTTCTTGTCCTATTACTTTGGGAAGACCTTTTCTTAGAACTGTTGGTGCCATCATTGATATGAAAGAAGGCACCATTAAATATCAACTCCCACTCAAGAAAGGTATAGAACACTTCCCTAAAAAGAGAGAAAAGATTTCTTTTGCTTCTCCTATGAAAACAAAATTTGGTCTTAATGCTTCTTCATTTGAGAACACTTGATTATTTCTTTGCTTCTTATGCCTAACTTAAAGGCGTTAAAGAAAAGTACTTATTGGGAGATAACCCAAAAGTTTTAGATGAGTCTTGGAAGTTATTACCTCTGTAATAACCTCTCCTTATTCTTTTTATTTGCTATTTGTGCCAAGAGTAACCTCTAATGAGAAAGAAGTAATGATTGGGAAAGTTGTTGTCCCGAAACAGATTTCTGTGTTTCCCCGTAAAAATTCGTGAGAGAGCTCTGTATGTCGGATTGAGCTGTAATTTTTTGTGCTTCTGCCCCAGGTTGTTATCTAACTTTCATTAGTTCAACACTTTTTGATTTGGTAACAGAAGGTCTTCTAAAAATTTCGTCTTTACCTGCTGGTCTGTTTTGACAGATTTCTGCCATTTTCTGCATTTGCTTCCTGTGGGTTCCTTGTTGAGTTCTTTTGGGGAATTGAGCTTTTTGAGGGAAGTGCTACAGTAGCTAGTGTTCTAATGGAAGTTTATTTGGTGTTAGAACTGAAACTTAAGACTTATTTATCTTAAGTGCACTAATGTTGCTAATAAAGATTGTGTGAAGTTTTGTATGAAGGAAAAATTTCAGGTGTATGGAAGGAATGAGTAATGAGATGAAGGATGGACTAAAGCTCCAGCTTGGGGATGCCACGCGTGTCACCCCAAGAAATATCCAAGAAGTACAAGCGTCAAAGCTTGGGGATGCTCAAGGCATCCCCTTCTTAATCAATAAAAATCCCAGGTTTCTTCCAAACGCTTCGTTTTTATTGTTTCATGCACAGTTGTGTTTTTCTTGGAGCATATTCTTTTTCGTTTTCATTTTGGTTTTCGTTTGCTTTGGTTTGCTTAGTTTGCTGAATAAATTGGTTGGAACCTCTCTTCCTTACATTGGTTTGCAAATAGTTTGGTTTGGTTTGGAAAAGAGTAGGAAAGTTCATGCTTATGTGGTAAAAAGAGGTCGTTTTTTACTGTGGCATATGCTTTGTCATGCCATGCTTGATATTGTTTTGGCTTTATGCTTAGTATTCTTTGCTTTAGAATGACTTGTTATAAACAATTGAGATTTCTTAATGTGCCTTGGATGAATCATGCGTTGTTTTAGCACGTAAGTATGAACTTTCCTACTCTTTTCCAAACTAAACTATTTGCAAACCAATGTATGAAAGAGGGGGTCCAACCAATTTATTCAGAAAACTAAGCAAACCAAAGCAAACGAAAAACCAAAACGAAAACGAAAAAGAAGACGCTCCAAGAACAACACAACTGTGCATGAAACAATAAAAATGAAGCGTTTGGAAGAACCGGAATTTTTATTGATGAAGAAGGGGATGCCTTGGGCTTCCCCAAGCTTTGACGCTTGGACTTCTTGGATATTTCTTGGGGTGACACGCGTGGCATCCCCAAGCTTGAGCTTTAGTCCATCCTTCATCTCATTACTCATTCCTTCCATACACCTTAAATTTTTCCTTCATACAAAACTTCACACAATCTTTATTAGCAACATTAGTGCACTCAAGATAAATAAGTCTTAATGTTCAGTTCTAACACCAAATAAACTTACATTAGAACACTAGCTACTGTAGCACTTCCCTCAAAAATCTCAATTCCCCAAAAGAACTCAAGAAGGAACCAACAAGAAGCAAATGCAGAAAATGGCAGAAATCTGTCAAAACAGACCAGCAGGTAAAAACAAAAAATTTCGAAGACCTTATGTTGCTCAAATCAAAAAGTGTTGAACTAACGAAAGTTAGATAACAACCTGTGGCAGAAGCACAAAATTCACGCCTCAAAAAGACGTTCAGAGATTTTAGACGAATTTTTACGATGAAGAACAGAAATCTGTTTCGGGACGGCAACTTTCCAATCATTACTTCTCTCTCATTAGAGGTTACTCTTGGCACAAAAAGCAAATAAAAAGGATAAGGAGAGGTTATTACAGAGGTAATAACTTACAAGACTCATCTAAAACTTTTGGGTTATCTCCTAATAAGTACTTTTTTTAACGCCTTTAAGTTAGGCATAAGAAGCAAGAAAAAGAATCAAGTGTTCTCAAATGAAGAAGCATTAAGACCAAATTTCGTTTTCATAGGAGAAGCAAAATAAATCTTTTCTCTCTATTTGGGGAAGTGTTCTATACCTTTCTTGAGTGGGAGTTGATATTTAATGGTGCCTTCTTTCATGTCAATGATGGCACCAACAGTTCTAAGAAAAGGTCTGCCCAAAATAATAGGACAAGAAGCATTGCATTCAACATCCAAAACATAGAAATCAACAGGGACATAAGCATTGTTAACCATAATAAGAACATCATTAAGACTCCCCATGAGTTTCTTTTTAGCATTATCATCAAGTGGGACATTCAAATAACAATCTTCAAGAGGAGGAAAATCAAGCATATCATAAATCCTTCTAGGCATAATAGAAACACTACTATCAAGATCACATAAAGCTTTGAAATCAAAGTCATTCACTTTCATATTAATGATGAGTTCCCAACCATCTTCTTGTTTTATAGGAATAGAAGCTTTATGTTTCATCTTTTCTTCTTTAATCTTTATGAGAGCATTGGTAATGTGTTTTGTAAAAGCCATGTTCATAGCACTAGCATTAGGACTTTTAGCAAGCTTTTGTAGGAACTTAATAACTTCAGAGATATTGCAACCATCAAGATCAAAATCAACTTTATCATCTAAAGTGGTAGAACTATTACTAGCCTCAACACTAGGGGTGGTGATAGTAGAAACACTATGTTTCTAGAAATTTCATCTTCTCTTTCCCACTTAGCATGTAATTCTGCTAATAGTCTAACATTTTCATCAATTCTCACTTGTATGGCATTAGTAGCTGCAAAGGGATTATCATTAGTTTCAGGTTTAGCAGCCATTTTATTAATCAAAGAGGATTGAGCTTCAGACAAAGATGATATATTTCTTTCAGCATTAGAGAGTTTCAATTGTAAACTAGGAATTTCCCTATTTAGACTCTCAAGTTGATGGCTAATGTTCTTCAAAATGATAGATTGTTCCTCCATAGTTTTAGTGAATAGTTTATTTTGCTCATATTGCATTTGCATGAAATTTTTAGTGGCTCTTTCAACTTCTAAAATTCTTCCTTCACTAGGTAATCCAGGTTTACCATTATAGCCATAAGTATTATTAAGAGGGTAGGGCCTATAATTGTTATTACCATAAGCATTGTTGCCAAAATTGTTATTTCTTATGAAGTTCACATCAACTTTCTCTTCTTGAGAAACCAAAGAGGCTAAAGGAACATTATTTGGATCAATATGGGCTTTCCCACTAACAAGCATAGACATAATAATATCAATCTTATCACTCAAGGAGGAGGTTTCCTCAACAGAATTTACCTTCTTACCTTGTGGAGCTCTCTTAGTATGCCATTCAGAATAATTAACCATCATATTGTCCAGAAGTTTTGTTGCAGCACCCAAAGTAATTGTCATAAAGGTACCTCCAGCATCACAATCCAATAGGTTCCTTGAAGAAAAGTTCAATCCTGCATAAAAAGTTTGGATGATCATCCAAGCAGTCAGTCCATGAGTGGGACAATTCTTAACCAAAGATTTCATTCTTTCCCAAGCTTGAGAAATATGTTCATTATCAAGTTGTTTAAACTTCATTATTTCACTTCTCGTAGATATAATCTTAGCAGGAGGATAGTATTTTCCAATGAAAGCATCTTTGCACTTAGTCCAAGAATCAATACTATTTCTAGTTAAGGAATTCAACCATTCTTTAGCTTTTCCTCTCAGAGAGAAAGGAAACAATTTCAGTTTAATAATATCACCATCTATATCCCTATGCTTTTGCATCTCACAAAGTTCAATAAAGTTATTTAGATGGGAAGCATCATCTTCATTACCAATACCAGAAAATTGTTCTCTCATAACAAGATTGAGCAAAGCAGGTTTTATCTCAAAGAAAGTATCTTCACGCACAGGTGGAGCAATAGGTGTGCTCATAAAATCATTGTTGTTGGTGCTAGTGAAGTCACACAACTTAGTGTTTTCAAGAGTAGTCATTTTTTTCGGTTTTCAAATAGGAAAGCAAACTTGTAAAACTAAATTTTTTTGTGTTTTTTGATAAAGAAACAAGCAAACAAAGCAAAAAGAAACTAAGCAAAACAAAAACAACAAAGTAAAGAGATTGGTTATGAGGGACTCCCCTTGTGAAGATGTCCTTGACTCCTCGGCAACGGCGTCAAAAAAATGCTTGATGGCTCTGAGTATGGCGCCCAGAAAAGTGCTGGTGCGTGGTTGATGTAGAGCTCGTTGGGAACCCCAAGAGGAAGGTATGATGAGCACAGCAGCAAGTTTCCCTCAGTTATGAAACCAAGGTTTAATCGAACCAGTAGGAGCAAAGAAATACCCCAAAGGTGTTACTAGCTGAGCTTTGGCAGGGCGCACTACCGGTGCTAGTAGCAATGTGGAGACCTACACAACACAACCACAGAACTTTGTCCCCAACTTGCGATGAGGTTGTCAATCTCACCGTGTTTTGCGGAAAACAAAGGATTAAACGTATCGAATGGAAAGAAGTAAAAGTTTGCAGAAAGTAAACACAAAGCAGTAAATAGATTGTAGATTGTATGTAAAAGACAAGGACCGGGATCCATAGTTCACTAGTGGTGGCTCTCCTTAGATAGATAACATGCTGGGTGAACAAATTACAGCGGGGGAATTGATAAACATCGAGAAAGCAATACATGCATATACTAATCATCTGGACTCCTTTGAGACTTGATTGGGCATTACAACATTATACATAGACCACCATCCAACTGCATCTATGACTAATAATCCACCTTCAGGTTATCATCCGAACCCCCTCCAGTATTAAGTTGCAAGCAACAGATTATTGCTTTACGAACTGCGTGTAAAGTAAACAATATGATTGTTCTATGAACAAAGGATTGTTGTTTTCTCCCTAGTAGCAACAACACATCTAGTACCTTAGAGATTTCTGTCACTTCCCCAGATTACCAGAGGCATGAACCCACTATCGAGCATAAATACTAACTCTTGGAGTTGCTAGCATCTACTTGGCCAAGATAGCTACTAACAACGGAAAGCATGCAAGATCACAAATAACAAAGACATGGAATCAATAATCAATCTGAAATAGCATCTCAATATCCATCGGATCCCCGCAAACACAACATGCAGAATTACAAATAGATGATCTTGATCATGAACGGAGCTCACAAGATCTAGACATGAAAGCACAAAGGAGGAGAACCAGCCATCTAGCTACTACATGGATCCGTAGTCCAAGGATGAAATACTCACGCATCACACCGGAGGCTTGCATGGTGATGAAGAAGGCCTCTAGGGTGAAATCCCCTCTCTGGCAGGGTGCCGGGAAGAGCTTCAGATCCCTCCCGATCTAGGGATGGAGATGACAACGGCTCCAGACTCTTTCGTGGATTTTTGATCGGGTACTTAGGGTTTACGTCCCGAGGGCATCTTATAATCGGAAGGGGATGCCGAGGGGGTGCCTGGGCTAGCCACACCACCCCTTGGCGCGGGCCAGGCCTGGCCGCACGGCCAGGTGGTGTGGCCGCCCTCTGGCCCCTCTCCGTCTCGTATTCTGGCACTTGATGACATCCGGAAAAATAGGCACTTTGGCTTTTGTCCCGTCCAATTCCGAGAATATTTATTTTCTGACTTTCCTGGAACCAAAAACAGCAGAAAACAGGCAGCTGGCACTATGGCTCTTGTTAATAGGTTAGTCCAAGAAATCATATAAAAAGTACTCCAAAGTTGGAACAAAACACAAGAAAGTGGATAAAACCAAGCATGGAACATCAAAATATAGATCCATTTGCAATGTATCAGGTACCTGCCGATGAGTACCGTAACCATGTAAGGGGTCTCTGGGGGATCCTACTTGACAGAAATTTGGGGACAAAAAAATAAGAATTGTTTGTCAGCATTCGGCTAGCAAACAATTGTAGGTTCGGTCTATATTTTTAATGTCAATAGCCAACTAGCAGTTATAGTTAGTGCGAATAGCAAAGAGAAAATTAGCTCACCTCCATATCCCCAACAAATCTTCCTAGGTAGGAGGATATACCATCCTCTGTTTTGCTCAGTTCGTTTGGCGGTGGAGGCGGACTAGATCCTCGCAACGGCAGGCACAACCTGCAACATTGGATATATGGATCGAAGAGTGGGCACATCAACTTGGTGCCGGAAGGAAAATGTCACAAGGGATCGTTTTGGGTGGAGGGTGGATTTCGTCGCCGTCGGGGCTAGGGTTCATGCGAAGGAGAGAGTGAATTTGGTCAACACACTAAGGCATTTAGTTCCTCATTTTGCCTACGTGGTTGACGAGTTAGCGCTCGCATCACGAACAGAATACTGACATGGGGGTCCCGATAGTCTCCTTCACAGGGAACTTGACGAAATTTTGGATTTTGGTAGGTGTGGGATGAGTTTGCCTTGAAATGGGCCCTCTCGGTATTTGGCAGTCCAACTTTGCGAAACCCGGCGATTACAAGCAACTCGGACCCCGCGATGCCTTCGCACGAGAACTTTTGGACCACAAAGTAACAAGCCCCTCTAGGAAGGAATGGTGCCACCCGAGGGCGGCACCGCGTTGGTGTCGGGCAAGCCAGCAAGGATTTCTCCCGAAATCCTATCCACAACCCCTGGACGATCCGTTGCATAGGAGCCCCATGAGATCGAGGCCTCGACACCACCAAACTCCCTGACCACGAACATGCGCCACCACGATCATGACGCCACCATCATCGTCTCACCAAGGTTACCGTCATGAGGCATGCATGACGGAGGCAAATACTAGCTTGACACGGGGCCGGCAGTACCGTGACCGCGCGGGAGGGAACTACCTCCACCACCAAAGGCGGAAGTCGACCGGACGCGGCTACAGAGCAGACCAGTCCTAGATGGGCCCACTGAGCCCAGCGGGCCCGTAAAGCCCCCGCACGGGCACACCAATCGCAAGAGGGTCCGGTCGGGCCTAGATCGGGCTCGTAAAGCCCGCGGCCCCGCTGCAACAGGCCGGTCATCGTAGTTGCTATGCCCGCATAAGCTAGATCACCGCCAAACTTACAGGACAAGGGCAAGTCCGCCCACCCCAACCCAAATCTGCCCAAAGGGCCCATATCTGGGCCTGGCCAGCGCAGCCCCATCGCCGCCTATTCTTGTCCTGCCACGCCACGCTGCCCCGCAGTCCTATAATCGCGCCACCGCTACACCAGAGCCCGGCAGAAGCCTGACCTCTACCGCCCTGAAGACACCGCCGCCGGGAGAATGAAGCCCCGAATCCTGCTTCCGAGCACGTGGGAGAAGGCTATCCGCCGCCGGCGGCGCCACTCGGGCTTCGCCCGTCGGCCCGTGCGTCGGCGGCGACCGAGGGAAGGAGTAGGAGGGGGACTGGTCAGGGGAGGCCGGCGGCGCTCCCTCGCCTTGGGGAGGGCGAGGGGAGCGCTAGGGTCAGGGGGCTCGACCAGTATAACAAGGAAGCAACCAAACTGTTTTTGAATCGTTTTGTATAGAGTTATGTTGTCTCAGTGACTAATCTCTATCAGAGGATGTAAACCATTTGAAGGAGGATGTTCTGATCCAAATTTCATACTCACTCCTATTCCTAATTTCATAATAAGCGTTGCTGATTTACTATGTATCGGAGGTAGTACCTCGTTTTGGGGGTAAAAAACAGAGTACCCAACTGACAACACAATTCACTGTAATAAATAACTATTTGTTGGTTTATTTGCCTTAGTCGTTTTTTTTTTAAAACAAGGCAAAAGATTTGCCATTTTCATTGATTAAGAAAAAGTTTTAGAGGTCTTACAATCCAAGCTCGGCCGTAGCTAAGCCCATACATAAAAGCCTACTCTCGCGGCACAATACAACTCAACGCTTTTGCCCGGCTAGGCACCACATTGCCGCCTCATCTTTTATTTTTGTAACGAGCCTAAAAGATGTTGTGGAAGTGTTACGGAAGACACAGACATTTCTTTCTTTCCGAATTTCCCACGAGCCTTAGTCGTTCTGATGCACGAGGAGCAGTACTTGTTAGCGAGAAGGGGAACAAGGTAGAAACTAAATTAAAGCAAAATTACGACTGTGTTGGCGCACCCTGTAGTTGTCAACGGGTGATCCGTATTGCGCGGTCACGTCAAAACCTTGCGAAACAAGGCTAGCGAGGATAAAGTCCTCGTAATGCTCGTCAAATCTTAGCTCTAACATTTTCAGCTCCGTTCCAGGCTTCCAGTTCCAGACTTCCAGCCCATCACGCTCATCTCATCGGTTCGTCAGATCGGAGAGCTACGTACGTAGGAACACGATTTGATTTAATCACGGCTGCACGCATATACCCGACACGGAATCAAACCCGGCCGCGAGAACACGAGTTCTAGAGGCAGTACGAGGGCAAGATCACGGAAGCTTCGCAGATTCAACGTACGGTATGATCCACGTACGAAGTCAAGCTTTTTTTCCAGATTCAAAACCAAAACGGAGGCCAACCAACCTAATCCTCCTCGTGGTTTTGGTCGTTGGACCTGCAAGAGAGGCGCCGCCGTACCGCGGGCACGACAGCGCAGCCTTTGACGCACGGCTGCTGTACGTCTCCGCTAGCTCTCCCAGCGCACCACCGCAATAAGGTGCACGTCAGAGACGTCGGGCTTGACCGGTTGACCCGACCATACCGTTCAGGGCCAGGAAGTGGATGCACTAGTTTGCTCGCAGGAGGTGCTGCTGCTTTCGGTTGAACAAAACACCACGTAAAACAGAACTAAAAAACAGCTCCACCTAAAAGCATGGATTATTGCTAATACTCTGTTTTACCAAAGTCTGCACCGAGCTAGTGGCCGATGTAGGATTAAAGCACACGGGTGCGACCTCATTTTTTATACTACTCCCTTATAGTTTTTTTTGGTCAAAATCAAACTAGTAAAGTTCGACCAACTACTATATAGAAAAAATTGTGCACACTTATAAACTCAAATCAATATTGTTAGAGCCATCATGAAATACATTTTCATGCTACTCCCTCCGTTCGCAAATAAGTGTACTTCTAGTCTTGTCCTAAGTCAAACTTAGTAAACTTTGACTAACTTTATAAGAAAACGTAACAATATTTGTGACGCTAAATTGGTACCACTAGATTTGTTTTCAAATTTAGTTTCATAATATGATAATTTCATGTAATATATGTTGATATATTTATCTAAAAATATGGTCAAATTTAATAAAGTTTGACTTAGGAAAAATCTAGAAGTACACTTATCTGTGGACGGAGGGAGTATGTGCATTTGGTAATCTAGATATATTCATATTCTTTTCAATATAGTTGCTCAAAATTTTAAATTGTTACCAGATATTGACCATCGGAGATTCATAAGAGAACATGTTTTGATGTTCAGTACTCGCTCTGTTTCATAATTCATGTCATGGTTGTAGTTTAAATTCAAACTAAAATCATGACAAGAATTACGAAATGGAGGGAATACTTGCTTCATCCTTAGTAGTAGGTGCAGCTGTGCAAGGACGGGAGATAAAGAACCTCCTTTCTTTTTCGTTTTTGCCTAGAACAAAAATGGCTATATATATATGGTGGGTCCTAAATTATTGTAATTATAAAATACCTGATCACATACTATACAAGAAAGCAATGTTTCGTACTCTCTCTGTTCAGAAATATAAGACGTTTTAGCTTTCTAAATCGAATGTATATAGACGTCTTTTAGTGTATAGTTTTATAGAGATTTGGAGTAAACTTATACACAAAAGCGTCTAGATACATTTATTTTAAAAAACTAAAATATCTTATATTTCTGAACGGAGGGGAGTACATGTTTTGACATTTTTGCAACTCAGGACCATCGACAGAGTGGCGAGGAAATCATTTTTGTGTTCATTTTTCTGTCTGAATGAGTGGGTGGTTTGCGCTGGTGCCTCCTTGCATGGCTAAGGGCTAAGGCTAACGGACCAGAGTGCTAGAAAGAGCCAGCATACTGCGTGCGTGACGAGCTTGGACCGCCGGTAAATTAGTGATTAAGGTCGGTGATGCAGCTCGTTGGGAATCCATTAACGACTTGGGGAAGGGGGCACGGTTTCAAAGCACGTGCTACTCATGCAGCAGTTTCGTCCAACCATGTGAGGGTTCAGATCTCTCCTTCAAAGGTTTCGGTTAACCCATGCATCGTGCTCTGTACTGGTTCTGCAGAAGTTACGTAGATTTCTTCGTCCTAGTTTCACCCTATGAACGACCTGGTAAAAAAATTGCAATAACCTTTTGCCAAAATTGCTTCTACTGCAATATCAGCCAATTCAGGTGATCGAGATTTACAAGAAAAAACAGAGGAACTAAGAATTTACAGTGGTACAGAACGAACTTCCTGCCTAATGTGCTACTGGAGCAATTAGTGCGTCAAACATGACGAGACTACGATGCCATTACCACGTCATTTGCCAGTCCGATATAAGCTTTTTTAGCAAGCTAAAACAACTTTCTAAAAACGTTTATATTATGGAACGAAGGTAGTAGCTAAATGTCCGTACGTTGCAATAAAAGGTTCACAGAAAAAATGTGGCCCAAAATCGGTTCTCTATAGGAGAATGTGTTAGATGTAATACACCTCTATATATATACAGTATGGAATAGTACTCCAATATGTATACGTGTCCAACATGTACATGCCATAGTGGGGCTATTCCACCTATATAACTTGCAACACGAGGCCCCAATGGGTCATCGTTTCTGCCTAGATTGACATGGTATCAGAGCACCTCCTAGCCGCCGATCTACACCCAAAAAAAATTCCACCGCCGGTCACAAGTCCCGCCGCCGCCACCGATCTACTGATCCGCTGCTGCCGCCAAACAACCACAACCTACAACTTACAAACACGCCGCCGCAGCCCAGCTTCACGCTCCCTGCCGCTGCCCAAAACACAACACAAGCAAAAACGCTAGCTGCCACCGCCGACTTTTTGTCCGCCGCTGCCACTCCCAAAGAAACCTAGCTGCCGCCGCCGATCTACTAATCTGCCATTGCCGCCTCGACAACCCACCACCCTGATGTCGTCCTCCACATCGTCGACTCTCCTCGGTGTGGCCCTCGGATCACCTCCGTCCCAGAAGCTGACTCAAGCGAATTTTCTGTTCTGGAAGACGCTCGTCCTACCGACGCTACGTGGAGCTCAAGTTCTGCCCCTGCTGGATGGCACTGATGTCGCCCCGCCAGAGTTTCTGGAAGAAGAAGATGCTGACAAGAAGAAGATCAAGATCGCAAGCCCGGCCTATGCTGCCTGGATTGCTCGTGATCAAGCGGTCATGAGTTACCTTCTGAACCCGCTATCACCCGACATCCTGGCGCATACTGTTGGCCTCGAGTCCTATGCTCAGGTTTGGCTCAAAATCAACACGATGTTCTCCATTGCCTCTCGTTCCAAGGTCTCCCACATCTGTGATGAAGTCAACAGCACAAAAAAGCTTGAGCTAATGGCCACGGCCTATTTTGCTAAGATGAAATGGTTTTGTTCTGAGCTTACTGCAATGGGCAAGCCCGTCGATGATGATGAACTTGTTGGCTACATCCTCCGTGGTCTTGATGGCTCCTACAATGATGTTGTTTCTGTCATTAATGGCACTCTTGGCACGATTCTAGACGAGCTGTTTGATCTGATCAGCGCCCCTGATGTGCGCCAAGCATACCTACAAGCCTCGGGTGACTCCTTCACCTTTCATGCCAACCTTGCTCGCCATGGCCGTGATCCTCGAAGAGGTAACGACCGTGGCCGTGTTGATGATGATCGTGACCACCGCCGTGATGATGGTGGTCGCCGAGATGATGCCGGACATCATGATGACTGGCGCCGTGATGATCAACACCGTGAAGATCCTCCTCGTCACCGTGATGATGTCGTCGCCACCGAGATGATGATGCTCCTCGTCGCGGTGATGATCCTAGGCGTGATGGTGGCGCCCCTCTGTGTCGCCGTGATGCTAGTGACCTTGCTGACCGTCGCCGTCGTGGTCGTGCTCCCATGCCCTATGTGGACACCACGTGTCAGATTTGAAAATTCATGGACACCCTGCAAGTGACTGCTGGCGGCACTATGAAGGAGACAATGATTTTAATGATGATGATCGTGAGACCAAGGCCGCTCACATGGCCTCCTATGGAGTTGATACAAATTGGTATTCTGATACTGGTGCCACAAACCACGTTGCTGGAGAGTTGAGCAAGCTCTCTACTCATGAGAAGTACAATGGGCGTGATCGCGTCCACACGGCTAATGGTAACGGTAAGCAAATTGCTCATGTTGTTCATTCAACTTTTCGCACCCCATATTTTTGTATGCATCTTGATGATATTCTTCATGTTCCTAGTGCTTCTAAGAATCCGCTTTCTGTTCACCGCTTTACACTTGATAATCATGTCTTCATTGAATTTAACCCCTTCTTCTTTTTGATTAAGGACCAGGCCACACGGAGAATACTGTTTATTGGTCCATGTTATGACGACCTTTACCCCCTCATCCCCTACATCACCGACGCCTCCAAGCAAGCCTTCCTCACCATCAAGCTTTTTTCCTCCATGTGGCATCGTCGTTTAGGTCATCCTTCTTCTTTTGTGGTGCAACAGATTCTTAGGAAACATAAAATTTTGTATACTCCAGAAACAACACCTTACGTGTGTGATTCATGTCAGTTAGCCAAGAGTCATCAATTGCCATACCATGTGTCTACCAGTGTTTCTAGTGTTCCATTGGAACAAGTGTTCTCTGATATCTGGGGTCTAGCACCTCTGTCTGTTGGCAAGAATTCATACTATGTAAACTTTATCGATGGTTATAGTAAATTCTCTTGGATATTCCTGTTTAAGAAATGATTTGATGTTTATCAAGTTTTTCTTAACTTTCAGCAATATGTTGAATGTCAATTTGGTACTAAGATCAAAACCATGCCAACTGATTGGGGAGGTGAATATGAAAAACTCAACAGTTTCTTTCAAAAAGTTGGCATTGTCCATCATGTTTCTTGCCCACATGCCCATCCTCAAAACGGCTTGGCCGAACGCAAGGATAGACATATAGTTAGAAGTCGGTCTTTCCCTCCTTGCTAATGCTTCTATGCCTCTTAAATTTTGGCATGATGCCTTCCTCACTTCAACTTTTCTCATAAATCTGCTTCTAAGCAAGGTCATAAACTTTGATACCCCTGTAGAGCGTCTTCTTGGTGTCAAGCCCAACTATGAGTCTCTTCGAATTTTTGGCTGCGCCTGTTAGCCTAATCTTCATCTCTATAATACTCGCAAGCTTTCCTATCGCTCGAAACAATGTGTTTTTCTTGGATATAGTCCTCTTCACAAGGGAGTTAAATGTCTTGATGTCAAGACTGGTCGGGTGTATATTTCTCGAGATATTGTATTCGATGAGAACGTTTTTACTTTTGCATCCCAACATCCAAACGCTGGTCAATGCCTCCGTCAAGAAATCCTTTTGTTGCCTCTTGATCCTCCCTCTACACCTTCCATACTAGGGATGCACAAGTTGATGAACAGATGCATATGCATTACCTACCTGTTGTTACTAACCATGACCAAAATATTGCTGAGATTATTATTGCAGATGATAGTGCATCAGATGACGAACACACAAAAACACATCTGAGCGAAAACAGAGAAGAAACGGAGATCCCCGAACATGAAATATCAACACTACAAGCTGCCAGCAGCACTGGACATGAGGCTGCTCTAGGTGCTGCACCATCTGCATGCATGGTTCTCGAGGACGACCCACTGCAGCACCCTGACTCCCATGTGCGCGTCCTGTCATTGCATCCCGCTGGTCAGCCCGCCTCGTCGCTCGTGCACCAGCCCCAGCGCGCCACGTCGCCGCCCCCGATTGGCTCCAGGGCCGCGCCCCCTCTGGGCACACGCGTGATGCTCCGACAGCCGTGTCGGCTGTCCCCCCGACAGAAGAAGCCGGATCCTCTGTGGCTGACGACGTTGCTGCTCTTCTTGTTTCAGACATGCGCGCACGTCTACAAAAAGGTATCCGTCATCCAAAAAAGTACACTGATGGAACCGTTAGGTATGGCTTGCTTACCTCCTTAGGTGAACCTCTCTCACTCTCGGAAGCTCTCAAGGATGCTCATTGGCGCCCTTCCATGGAGGAAGAATATCGTGCTCTCCTGCTAAATAACACGTGGCATCTTGTGCCATCAAACTCCAACAAAAATTTAATTGACTGCAAATGGGTCTATCGTATCAAGCGCCGTGCTGATGGTACTATTGACCGTTATAAAGCTCGTCTTGTTGCTAAGGATTTTCGTCAATGGTATGGCACAACCCAGTTGTGAAGGTTGCCACAATTAGTGTGGTTCTTGCTATTTCATTCTCCCAGGGATGGAGTCTTCGGCAGCTAGATGTTAAGGATGCGTTTTTACATGGTGTTCTGGAAGAGGAGGTCTATATGAAACAACCCCCAGATTTGAAGATCCCGATGCTCCACATCACATTTGCAGGCTTGATAAAGCCCTCTATGGTCTCTCGTTTGAGTTTAAAGCTTCATGAGTTTGGTTTTATTCCATCCAAGGTTGACACATCTCTTCCTTTATCAGATGTGAGGGATTACTATCTATGTGTTTATATATGTTGATGATATAATAGTGACAAGCTCCTCCGATGATGCTATTTCGGCTCTTCTCAAATATTTGAATGAGGATTTTGCTATCAAAGATCTTGGAGACTTACATTACTTTTTAGGCATGGAAGTTCAAAAATTGAACAGTGGACTTGTTCTTACACAGGAAAAATATGCTTCAGATATTCTAGCCAAAGTTGGCATGACTGACTGTAAGGCTACACCAACACCCTTGTCTTCTAGCGAGTCCTTGTCTCAGCATGAGGGGGAACCGCTTGGTTTCGAAGACAACACACGATATCGCAATATTGTTGGTGCTCTTCAATATCTCACATTGACACGTCCAGATCTGTCGTTTGCTGTTAACAAAGTCTGTCAGTATCTTCATGCTCCTATGACTTCTCATTGGTCGGCTGTCAAGAGGATACTACGATATGTCAAAGATATAGTAAAAATTGGTATAACTTTTCAGTAGTCATCCTCTACTCTCCTGAGTGCCTTTTCAGATGCAGATTGGACTGGCGCACTTGAAGACAGACGCTCCACTAGTGGGTTTGCCATCTTTGTTGGTCCTAACCTGGTTTCCTGGAGTGCTCGAAAACAAGCAAGACTGTCACGTTCTAGTACAGAAGCAGAATACAAGGCTTTAGCTAATGCTACAGCCGAATTGATATGGGTTGAAGCTCTTTTGTGTGAACTTGGAGTTAAATTGAAGGAAAAACCATGTTTATGGTGTCATAATCTGGGAGCTATATATATTTATGCAAACCCAGTATTTCATGCTCGCACAAAGCATATTGAGATAGATTTTCACTTTGTACGTGAAAGAGTTGCAGTAAACAGTTGGACGTTCGGTTTGTCTCCAGCAAATACCAAGTCACCGACGGCTTCACAAAGGCACTTCCTATCAAGAATCTTTATGAGTTTAGACATAATCTAAATCTTCTTCGTAGTCCTCCGTAGTTAGATTAAGGGGGGTTGTTAGATGTAATACACCTCTACATGTATACGGTATGGAGTAGTACTCCAACATGTATACGTGTCCAACATGTACACGTCACCGGGGGCTATTCCACCTATATAACATCCAACATGGGGCCCCAACGGGTCATCATTTCCGCCTAGGTTGACAGAATGGAAATCAAAATATGATATAATAACTCTCTAAATGAAATAATTTTTATAAATAGAATAATTAACATAGTCGATATTGCTTGCTCATCATTGTATTCTTAGACCGGCCACTACGTCGCCTCGGTTCAAAGGAAATTGTGCCAGGTATTGTGGCCGCTTTGGTTTCCTTGTTGTGTAAGTTCATCTTTTTTGTCCTACCTGGCACATGTAACACATTTTTTTGGCTTTTCAACATGGTGTCTTTCTTCTCCTTCTTTATGTCATATGGGCTAACCTGACGCACTACGAGATTTGAGCTGAACCAACAATTGGGTTCACTTTTGTCATCGCAAGGTTTGAATCGATGCTCTGCTATGTATGGAATCAATTCAAACAAGCCTTTGAACTGCTTTTCTACTGCATAGTGGATGATCTTATGGGCTAGGAAGCTTTGCATGTTGCCAAACAATAATGAAAGTAGTATATTTCATAGGCATATCTAATCTAAAGTACACATGTGCATCTTCTTTTCTTTGCCTACCAATGTTGTGTTCTCCTTGCTCATATATATCGTCATACAATTCATCTTTTAGGAACATCACTATGAATGAATTAATTCATCTACTGAAAGTTTAGACCATATGACAGCTTTTGCAGTCTTTTAGATCACCCGAGCATTACTAACACAACAGTCAATTCTAGCAACCGTTGTGAAATGGAAACTCGATGAAGACAAACAACCTTCAAAGTCGCCCTTCAACATTTGACTCAAAGTGGACAAGCCGAGGCCCGTTGGGACATGTGCATGTCAGGCCAAGTCTCTACGTGCCACCGCCGGCTCGTAGTTGATGCCCTCCCATTCGTCGTGGAATAGGTCCACAAGCAACGGTGCCTCCCCGACATGCCGCATAATCTCCGCAATCTCTGCCCCAACCTCCTCCTCCTCCTCGTGGCCGTCTTCCCCGATCATGAACTCTAATAGTCCCACCTCTCGTCGTTGTTCCAGCAATCCAACCCTCAGAACGACACTTCTGTAGGGGAGGCAACAAGGACAACGCAGGCACCGCCGGGACAAGCACGCCACCACCCAACGTTGCCCTTGGGCATCTGGAGGTGGTGGCGGTCACAGTTTACATTTTTTGCATCAGTATTCAGTACAAAATCTACTCATCTCCTTTGCATTCACATCTACATCAACACATTCATCTCAACATGTATCCACGCTAGTGGATCCAGTGCACGATCTTTGTCCCTAGAATTACACCACGAGTTCGCATAGAAACGTATACAAATCAGTATTTTCTTGGTTCTTCATACATGGTAAACGTAGCATGCATAATCTTCTGCTAGATCAGGCCAAAAGTAGGTACACGCAATTATGTGAATCTAGAAAGAATATAGATGGTACAGACGCGCTTCAGGTGAATAGCGGTGTCGGCCTCAAGGCATGCACTAAAGACATTCATCTCGGCAGGGGCAGAAACAAGGACAACGTGGGCACTGCGGCGGCAAGAACGCCACCGTCAGACATCGCCCTTGGGCATCTAGAGGTGGTGGCGGTCACAGATTACATTTTTTGCATATGTGAATGCATGTCCAACAATGTCGTGTCCATCTCAGGAGTCCATGATAGGTAAGACCTACCACCTTTCTTGCCTTTTGGTTCAACCATGTTTCTACAAGTTAAATTAAAGTAAGAACAAAAGAGCAAATCAAAGTAAGGTAAAGCATATATAGTACTTTCGAGATGATGCAAGTACAAAATTATCACGCAGAAGGAAGCATCGCTACTATGATATCACACACAAAGGCCACCATCATTAAGCTAGATAAAATGGACATCGGCATCTTGGTATATACTCCATCTAATGCTCCAACGTTAGTTCTGCATGTGCAACAAGGTAGTCAGCAAACATCTCATTAGAAAATTTCCGGCTAAATTCGGACCAGGCAGAAGTTTGTTGTACACTTCTAATTAAAGTAGCATCATCTGTAGGCTCATGAGCCATAGTTGCTAGTTCAGCATCGAGTTTCTGTAGCAACAAATCATCCCTCGCATGCTTCATATCTCTTGCATAGTTGTCCAACACACAACACGCATGAATAATTTGAATCTGCAAATAGTTAGTTCATAGTTAGCAGTTGTTATTTCATACTATTATTTGAAAAGCACATGGACATGTATTACCTGGTCGTCTATCCCAAAGAAGAAACAAGTGCATAGAAAGGCCCATTTTTCTTCAACAACCCAAAAGTTCTATCCACAACATTTCTAGCACGAGCATGGTGCTAGTTATACAACTCTTTTTCATTTTGAGGCTGCTTTTGACTTGCAACCCACTCTTTTAAGTGGTACCGAGTGGATCTAAATGGAGATGGAAATTTTAGGTCCATTTGTATGGCCAACATCCACTAGGTAGTTTTTTGGATTACTAGGCATAATTTCCACAATTAATTCCAGAATGTAAATCATGACAACGACAACTACAATAATCACGTGAAATTCTAACATACTAGATGTACCAATCAACATGAGAAGTAGTAGTGCATACGCAATAACAACCATAGTATAGCAATAGATCAGATAACGATATACGTATTGATCGGTTGTCGATGAAGTCATCTTTGGTGCAGCGATTGCCGTAGCCTGTCAAAGAAAACGTCGTTAAATACAAGTTGCTCGTGGACCAGGAGATCGTCTAGGAAGACGCGTCATGATGCCGAACTTGATCAGTTGCACGGAGCACTTCCCAAAAATCTTATTCGCCCTCTCTCGTACAGGATCGCAAAGGCGAGTGGTTCCGAAGACCTTCCCTCCCATCCGCCGATGCACGTCAGCAAGCGGGATGGAGTAGACTACAGTGGCAGCATAAGCAGAGAGGAGGAAAAATGCTAGATGGCCGGGCGGGTGGGCGAGGGAGCGGCATCGTCGGAGGAGGAGCGCGTGTGTAGCAATTCTCTTCTCACTCACTTACAAAGTGGTGAAACTGGTGTAACTCTCCTCTAATTTTCCATGTGGGACAAAACTTTAGCTCCTAGTACACTCACATGTGAGCTTCCACCAAATTGGGCTAAATCACACATGAGGTTTGAGATTTAGGGAAACTCTGAAATCTAGCATGGGCCCAAAGTATTGGTCCATTATTTCTAACAATACCCCACCAGATCTTAAATGCCTATTTGAAGATTTGTCAATCCTTGCTACTTGTTTATATACCAGTGTTTCAGCAGAGACTGTTAAGTTGAACTTCCGCCTAGAATCTTGAGCTATGTCTATCAATAACTTGAACAATGGATGAACCTTGAATTGCAAGTTTGGTGCCAATAGATTTCATTCAAAATCATAACTACTACATGGTTGCCAGTAGCCTACCCCGCGGGTTGGAGCATATGCATCATACTTCCTGGTCTCTTCATGAGTTTACTAGAGACCACCCGAGTCTCATAGACCACGACGTTTACAGTTGAGCTCGTATAGGTGTGTTCATTCAAGAATGCCATATAGGATGGCATCTTTGCTAGTCATAGCCAACAGAAACACATGAAGGCATGTTGTCAACCTGCCTTACAGAATTTGAGAGTTATGCATCTTCACATAGAGAGGGTTACAAAATACTCTCATTGACCAAACCACTAGCTTATTCTTCCCAGATCCTATTTCACGGGATCTCCGATCACATAGGTTGGGTTACCACTATGGTGTGATATTCATGGGTCTCAATCCCATCTCCCTCGATGCATTTTCTATCATAATTCATGATAGTCCCTTTGTAAAGGGATCTGCCAGGTTTTTGTCTGTTTGAATATACGTAACAGTTATTACTCCGTAGTTTCTCAATTTCTTGACAGATTTCAAACATCTCTTTACGTGTCTTGATGACTTCGCGTTATCCTTAGAATTGTTCACTTTGACAATCATAGTTTGGTTGTCACAATTTAAAAAGATTACCAGCACCAGTTTTTCAACCACATGCAAGTCCATCAAGAGCTCACACAGCCATTCTGACTCAACTATGGCTGTGTCTAAAGCAGTAAGCTTTGCTTCCATATTTGACCACATCAATATGGTATGTCTACGAGATGTCCATGACACTGCGCCATCTCCAAGGGTAAACACATACCCACTCGTGGCGTAGAGTTCATAAACGTCAGAGATCTGGTTCGAATCACTATATCCTTCAAGCACAACTAGATGCCCCGAATAGTGAAGCCCATAGCTCATTGTATGTAGCATCCCGCTAAAACCACTACTAGAAAATCGCTGTATTTTTGTGCATTGCAACGTCATGACCGCATGCTCATGTCATCATGCCACTTTGCATTTGAGCATCGTCATCATCATGCATATGTTTGTCTGAAACTATTTTCGAAAAGTCTATTTTTGTTTTCTAAATACCCCGCCTTTATCTCAAATCGAAACACCGGGCCTCTTCCGGGTATTTTGTTTTGTCTAAAAATAGATTACAAAAGGACTTTAAAATAAAAATAAATAATAAAACTTTTTTTCGGACCGGGGAGGCAGCCCAGCCCGCAGGCCAGGCCATCTACTACCCGACAGACCCAGCCCAGCTAGACCAGACCCTAGACCACCTAACACGTAACCCTAGCCAGTCTCACCCATAGCCACCTACCTGGACGCCGCACACGTTGGCACGCAACGCACACACACACCGCGTGCTGCCCCAACACGCAACACACACACACACGCGGTGCACCGCACCAACACGCCAGCCCCACCCCGCATGCGGCTCCTGTTCCGCCTGGCCCCACCAGGCGCCCCTCTCCCTCACCCCTTCCACCTACCGCGAACCCCTCGGTCTCGCTCTTCCTCGACTCCCCTCACCCGCGGTGCCTCCTTCCGCGGCCGCCACCGTGGCACTGCCGGGCACCCGGCCGCTGCAAGATCCCTTGCCGCCGCGTCGCCCCGAACCCCGTCACCAGCGCCCTTCTAGCCGCCACCAGGACCGGCATCCTCGCCAGCGAGCTCGCCAAGGTCACCGTTGACCACTGCCTCGCGTCCCTACGGCCGTCGCGAGCCGCCGAGCCCGTCTCGTCTCTACGCGCCTAGGCCCATCGCGGCCACCACCACCTCTCTGGCCGGCTGTAGGCCGCCGCCATCCTTGCCCCTGCCATGCCTTCAAGCTCGCCACGGCCAGTACCTCGCGTGGCGCCGCCACCTAGGCCTCCGCCGTGCCCCGTCGGCCCTGCACCGATCTCTGCCAACGCCAGGTTGCCGCCGGCCTGCCTCGTCCTCGGCCCGGGCCTCCTCTCTGCCTCGTCGTCGGTAGCAGACCCGCTCTGTTTTCGCCGCCAGCGGCCGAGCCACCTGCCGCCCCGATGCAGAGCTCCGCCGTGCCATCCCGCCGTTGTGCCTTGACCCAGCGCTGCGGCCGCACGCCTCCTTCCGCGGTCTGCCTCGTCGTCGACCCGCGCCGCATCCCCTGCACCCGCCGTCCCATCTCCTCCCTGGTGCTGCTGCCGCCTGCATGAGCTCCTCCCCAACCCACTTCATCCCGAGCCAAGCTCTGCAAGGCATGTTCCTTGTCGCCGGCGCCTCGGTCCCTTGCAACTCTGCTCGACGAGCACGACCCCGACCCACAACTACTGGCCACCAACCATGACGCATGTTGTCAAGTTTTGGGTCGTGCGTTTGTTCGTGTTGAGTCACTGTAGAACTCTAGATGACCATCCCTGCATCTCGTTGTGGTGCTTGTATCGTTGTAGAGAGTGTTCCAGCAGAAGCGTGAAAACGAACCGAGGGAGCCACCGATATCGATGCGAGCAGCCGAACCCGGTGGCACTAGACGAACCCTCGACAAGACCTTCGTTCGGAACTCCAAGTACTCCTTCATGGATCCGAGAGCGGAACCTCGAGGAGCCTGAAGACTGTTCCTGGAAAAACCACCAAGTTCTCCATCACAGATCCGACGGCTGAAGACCCTGAAGACCGATCCTGGAGTTCGAGGCCCGAACCCGATGAACCCTCGGTGCTGAACCCTCGGAACAACAAGTTCTCCATCCTAGGACACCATGCCCTCCTCCGAGGATCAGGTACCGCCGGTGTGACAAGATCTTCTTCTCGGGACATCGAGTTCGCCATCACGGATGACAAGCACTCCTTCATGGAACCGAAGACACGGAAAACCGCAAGACCTTCTTCCCGGAACGCCAAGTTCTTCATCCCGCACGCCAAGACCGACTCGAAGGCGCGAACCCGACAAGATCTTCGCGACGACAAGATCGACACCGACCAGGGCGAGTCCGATGAGCCGCCGACGCCAAACCAAGATCTGCGATGACCTCCGAAGACCGAGCCCGTCGAACCCCAAACCCTGAGACCCAGACCCGCACCCCCGGAACCCAAGATCTTCCTGACCCAGATGTGTGACCCTAAGCCCCTATTTTTATAATATGACATTATCAACTATCGCATATTAAATTGTTCATGCATGCATACCTATCTGTGGTTTGGGGGCATTATGCCGATTCACCTCATAATTAAATATGGAGTGTTTATTCGGGATATCTCCGTCTCATTCCGGACTCCATTTAAATTGGTGTAGCGAACCGATGCCATGTTTCCCCCTATTAATACAACATTTAAATTGCGGGGTAGTTAAATAACTTGAACCTATTAATTAATTGTCGGGACCCCGGTTCCGCTTAATACTGCCTAATTGCACCGCATCTGCATCATATCATAATCATGCCAGATCTTTTGCCGTAGTATTAAATAGTGCATCTAGTGTTTCTTTTAGTGATTTGCTTCTTCGCGGATTAGGCCGTTGAGTTGATGCGAGTATCGGCAAGTTCTCTGGATATGATCCGTCGGCAGTGTTTCCTAGGCGAGCATTCTCCCCCTTCCTACCTATTTTGCATTTATAGTCTTTATTTCCTCCTATTGATCTATTGCTACCCGTGTCGCGATGCTTTAGTGTTCCGTACGAGATATATTCCCCGCAGCCTTTATATTGCCTTGGACACCTCCTATTACCTGTTGTTTGGTAGATAGATGGTCTTGCGAGTCGTAGTTTCTTGCTCAGGTGCTGCTTCACGTCATTGTTGTTCCACCGTCATTGGAAGGTTGGAACATGCTTAATGGTGGAGATGCTTAATGGTGGAGATGATCATAACTTTAAATACAACTATTAAATTGCTGGGACAACTAATGAAAGAGGCACCGGTGGGCAATATATGCTATTTGGTTTTTATGCCCACTTGTGTCCCGTAGGCCCCAAGTACTTGATACCTGTTCCTTGACTATTCACACTATCCACATACGGGAGACTCTATGAATCCCCCTTAGCCAGAGCTTGATTCATTTCTTATTTCTTGGGGCCACAAACTAGTTTGGGGCTTTATTACTATCCTGTACTTATGCCATGTTTTACTGCTTTATTTAAGATTGTGCGTGGAGCACCTGTACTGTTTTAGATCGTGCCACGTTTTCATGGTATCGACAAGCCCAGTCACACTTTCGGGTTCCCAGTCGTTTACAGCCGCCGTCACAAACCCTGGGTCCATTCCGGAGCCGGCCAACTTCGTTGCGGGTAGCTTAGTGGGGTGGCCCCCTGAAATATTTTATGAATCCTGTGATTGCTTTGTCGTGAAAACCTCGTTGGGTTTTGAGTTGGTTTTTCCGAGGTTGATCGTGTGTGTGTTGCTATTTGTGCACCCCTGCAGGGTAAATCTTTCTGAAAGCCGTGTCCGCGGTTATGGACGACTTGGAGCACAGTATCTCGATCATAGACAAGCATAACTAAAGTAGTGCTATAAATTTGACTTAAGATGTGACTAGTAATCAGCTTCACTACAATGGAATGGATAATAAAAGTGCCAACAACTGGTGGAACTGGAGTGTATCGTGTCCTGTTATACCTGCCTAGTAAGTATCGCAACTCCAATGGAATGAAATAAAAGTGCCAACAACTACTGGGTTTGGGATGTCACATGCTAATTGTATCTGACTAGTAAGTACTGCAACTACAACTGAATGATTAACTAAAACTGCCCACTACTTATGCTATTAGGATGACTCATGATATCTATATCTGACTAGTAAGTGCTGCAATTATAATGGAATGAATAAAACTACCAACTGTGTGAGTTCCTCGGTTTGACTTCCTCGTTTGGTATCGAGGGAAATACCAAGATGGGTATGATTGGTGTTAGTATCAGGTTGGATCCGAATATGTCTCTCTTATCCCTCTCTAATAGCCGACAGTTTATCGAGTCTCTATAGGTTGTTTAGTGCATGCTTCGCTGCCGCTTCAGTCCACCATACCTATGTAGGCGAGAGCCGCCGAATTCTAGCCTCGCCGTGTACTGGCCTCAGTACTGACGCTCCTCTTTTTCCTTTGCCCTTTGTTGGCACCCCCTTTTGTTTTAGCAGGTTTGCGATCGACGTTGTTAGCAGGGTTACCCTTCCGGCTTGGCCTGGGCAGGGTTATGGACGCCATTGGTTATTCTTTATGGCTCTTAGCCCCATTTGCATCTTGTCCGTAGTCGGACGCTCTATCGTTGTCAAGGTGATTTGGATCTTTGTATAGTATATCTGTATTCTTGACGCATGGAGTCGTTGTTGTATATATATGTTCTGTGGGTTCCATCGTGGACTAATGTGTAATGGTATTACTTTGTTCTCCACCCGCACGCAAGTGCCTGGTGGGCGTCCTTGAATCGTTTCTATGCGGGTTTGGCGGGAAGCGCTAAAAATTACATAGGGCCGATTCGAGGGTGTTACATTGTACCACATAGATAGTGCATGACCCTTTCAAGTGCATGACAATGATGAATACCCATGTTAGACATGAACCTACTCAACTTGCTCACAGCAAAAGAGATATTGGGTCTTGTAGCGCTTGCTAAGTACATGAGAGAACCAAAAATTTGTGAATGTTTCAATTGATCTATTGGTTCCTTCTTATTCTTTCGCAATGTCAAACTAGGATCATAAGGTGTTGGAGAAGTCTTGCCATCAATAAAGCAAAATCAGATCAAGACCTTCTCAACATAATGAGATTGCGTTAAAGTAATACCATTCTCGTTCTTAATAAGCTTGATGTTTAGAATCTCATCATCCTCTCCCAGATCTTTCATGTCAAAACTCTTTGATAGGAAAGACTTGACTTCATTTATCACTTTCATGTTTGTACCAAAGATCAGAATATCATCCACGTAGAAGCATAATATAACACTATCGCCCCCACCATGGCGATAGTACACACACCTATCAGCATCATTAATGATAAAGCCAGCAGAAAGTAGAGTTCTGTCAAACTTCTCATGCCACTGATTAGGTGCTTGTTTCAGGCCATATAAAGATTTTAACAACTTGCACACCTTTGTTTCTTCACCTTTGTTTCT
The DNA here is from genome assembly GCA_910589775.1 of Avena eriantha. NCBI lineage: Eukaryota > Viridiplantae > Streptophyta > Magnoliopsida > Poales > Poaceae > Avena > Avena eriantha. Next base: position 106,917,533 of record OU342744.1, read on the forward strand.
TCACCTTTTACCACAAAACCCCGAGGGTTGAGCTAGGTATAGGGAGTATGAGTAATGACTAATCCGCAGGTTGGAAACCCCAGTGACAAAAGTGGTAGTACGGTTGTATGTGAGGGATTTACTTGGGATTACCGGTGACATCACTGAAGGGTAACGGGTAGGCTACACTAGCGTAAAATCAAAAATTTCTACCGCGTCAACCAGGAATACTATTGTCATAGATCACGGGATTACCGCTAGACGCGCAGGTGCGGAACTCGATGAAGCACGTTGCGGCAGTGTAGATGTTCTACGTCTCCTCCTCGTCCTCGTCCCACGAGCAGCTCCCCTTTGCGCGGCTCGTCCAAGTGCTACAGATGCAGCACCTCCGAGGTATCCACACGTCCGGAGTGGAAGTCGTCACACGCCAGACTGCTAGGTCTGCGCGTGCAACACAGGCGGAAGAGGAGTGGCGGCTGGGTGGAATGCTCTCTCTTTTTTTTCAGCTCGCCTCACTCCCTCTTATATAGGCATCCCTGGTGGGCTTCTACATTAGCAGCCCATTAGCAGCCTAAGCCTGGTCTAATTCGGATCCAATCCTCATTAGGCTTCCAGCCCCTAAAGTGTGTGACCCTATAGGTTCATACACGTATAGACATGACGCGAGTACACTTACTCCGTCAATAGTTGGTAGCGGCCTCTAGCAAGACGTGCCAACTCCTAAACGCATATAAAGATCATTCGGACGAACCATCACAAGGTTGAGTACATGTCTTTCCCTTTGCCTCACGATATTTGGTCTAGCTCTAAGCTGACCTCTCTTTCTCGATACTATGATTCAGAATCCCTTTACTAGGTTAACTCTTAACCATATGTAGCACGGCCATGCATTTCTGGATCCGATCACTCGAGGGGCCCAGAGATATCTCTCTCAAGTAGAGAGGGGCAAATCCCATCTTGATTGACCGATGCCTTGCAGCATGTATCAGGACAAACCCGAAAGCTACCTTTATAACTACCCAGTTACGGAGTAGTGTTTGATAGCCCCAAAGTAGGTCGATCCACATCTCAAGTACATGCGACAATCTCAGGTCTAAGGACAAAACGTACACGATGTGTAGAGAGAGCTGCAAGTATTATTGCTAGTCTCATGTTGGGTCAGTCCAACCCCATGTTCATAACATGTGTCCACATCATTGGTTTGACATCTCCATGTCAATGACTTGCGAAACATAGTCATTAACCAATCGATGTGCTAGTCTAATATTCACGTGTGTCCTCACATGAACTCCGACTAGGGACAATTATTAGATAACCATACAAGTAAAGAGTTTCACAAACAATTCACATAATTGCCAATCAATACAAGTTGCCTGGTATATGGATATTCAAGGAACATTATAATAACTCATGGATACACATGAAATACAATCATCTCTATGATTGCCTCTAGGGCATATTTCCTTCAGTCTCCCACTTGCACTAGAGTCAATCTAGAGAGTATCTAATACCTATTGCTCTTGTGTGCGCTTCATGCGCAGGCTGCGGGAGTGGCTTAGTCAAGGGATCAGCAACATTTGAGTCCGTATGTATTTTGCATAACATGACACTACCTTCATCAATGAACTCACGAATCAGATGGTAGCGCATGCGAATATGTTTGTTCTTCTGGTGCTGTCTAGGTTCTTTGGCTTGTGCAATAGCACCATTGTTGTCACAATAAACGTCCAAGGGATTGGACGAGCCCTGAACCACACCAAGAGCGATCAGGAAATTCCTAATCCAAACAGCTTCCTTTGCAGCCTCCGAGGCAGCAATATATTCAGCTTCTGTTGAAGAGGAGGCCACTGTATCTTGCTTGGAACTTTTCCAGCTCACAGCACCACCATTCATGACAAACACATAACCTGATTGCGATTTCGAGTCGTCTGAGTCATTAAGGTAACTCGCATCTGTGTAACCCTTTACACTGAGTTCAACCTCACCTCCATAAACTAGGAACATATCCTTAGTCCTTCTCAAGTACTTAAGGATATTCTTTACCGCTGTCCAGTGAATCTCACCTGGATCAGCCTGGTATCTGCTCGTAACACTTAGAGCATAGGAAACATCTGGGCGAGTACATGTCATTGCATACATGATGGATCCAATAGCCGAAGCATATGGAACCCTACTCATGCGTTCTCGCTCATCAGTGGTCGAAGGACACTGAGTCTTGCTGAGTTTAATGCCGTGAGACATGGGCAAGAACCCCTTCTTAGCCTCTTCCATGCTGAACCGTTTCAACACTTTGTCAATGTACGTACTCTGGCTTAATCCAATTAGCCTCCTTGATCTATCTCTATAGATCTTGATACCCAGAATATATGCCGCTTCTCCCAAGTCCTTCATAGAAAAACTATTTTTCAATGAGGTCTTAACAGACTCGAGCATAGGAATGTCATTTCCAATCAATAATATGTCATCCACATATAAGATTAGAAACACAAGTGATTTCCCATTTTCTTTCTTATACACACAAGGTTCTTGTTCGTTTTTGGTGAAGCCAAACTCCTTTACAACTTCATCAAATCGAATGTTCCAACTCCGAGATGCTTGCTTCAGCCCATAAATAGACTTTTGAAGTTTGCATACCTTTCTAGCATTGTTTGGATCGACAAAACCTTCGGGCTGCATCATATACACGTCCTCAGAAAGGATTCCATTTAAGAAAGCCGTCTTGACGTCCATCTGCCATATCTCATAATCGAAATGTGCAGCAATGGCTAGAATGATCCGTATAGATTTAAGCATCGCTACGGGCGAGAAAGTCTCGTCGTAGTCAACTCCTTGAACTTGTCGAAAACCTTTTGCAACAAGTCGAGCTTTATGGATGTGAACATTTCCATCCATATCAATCTTCTTCTTATAGATCCACTTGCACTCGATGGCTTTAAAACCATCAGGCAGGTCAACCAAGTTCCAAACTTGATTGTCTCCCATGGACTCTATCTCGGATCTCATGGCAATCAGCCATTTCTCAGAGTCTGGGTCCACCATCGCTTCTGCATAGGTCGCAGGCTCATCATTGTCTAACAATAATAACTCTCGCGCTTCGCGGAGCCTCGCCGACCTTCGTGGTTGTGGTGCTTCTATTGCCACGGGTTCCTCAACTTGTTCTGCTACAATAGCATCACTCGTAGAAGCATCCCCGACTGGCTCATCTTGAACTTCTTCAAGTGGCACCGACCTTCCACTCGTTCCCTTTGTGAGAAACTCTTTCTCTAGGAAAACACCGCTACGAGCGACAAACACTTTGCCCTCTTCTCGGTTGTAGAAGTAATACCCTAAGGTTTCCCTTGGGTATCCCACAAAAATGCACTTATCCGATTTGGGTGTTAGCTTGTCCGACTGAAGTCGCTTGACAAATGCATCACAACCCCAAATCTTTAGAAAAGACAAACTGGGATTCTTTCCAGTCCACATCTCATATGGTGTCTTAACTACGGATTTAGATGGTACCCTATTTAGTGTGAAAGCTGCTGTTTCTAGCGCGTAACCCCAAAATGATAATGGTAAATCCGACTGGCTCATCATCGATCGAACCATGTCCAACAAAGTTCGATTACGCCGTTCAGAGACCCCGTTTCTTTGAGGCGTTCCGGGCGGCGTGAGCTGTGGAACAATTCCGCAACTCTTAAGATGATTGCTAAACTCGTGACTCAAATATTCGCCTCCGCGATCAGATCACAAGGCCTTTATTTTCTTGCCACGTTGATTCTCTACCTCATTTTGAAACTCTTTGAACTTTTCAAAAGTTTCAGACTTATGCTTCATCAAGTAGACATAGCCATATCTACTGAAATCATCAGTGAAAGTAATGAAGTAGTGATATCCTCCTCTGGCTGTCGTGCTCATTGGTCCACATACATCAGTATGTATGAGTTCCAACAAGTCTGTCGCTCTCTCGGGAAACCCCGTAAAAGGCGTCTTGGTCATCTTTCCAAGTAAACAAGCTTGACATGTCTCGTATGATTCAAAATCAAACGAAGTTAGAAGACCATCACCATGGAGCTTCTTCATGCGCTTTTCACTTATATGCCCCAAACGACAATGCCATAGATAGGTAGGACTCAAATCATTTGGCCGAAGCCTTTTAGCACTAACATTGTAAACACATGCATTATCAAGATTTAAAATAAATAACCCATTCACAATGGGAGCATCAGCCACAAACATAGCATTCTTAGAGATTACACAACCATTGTTTGTACTCGCGAATGAATAACCATCCCTCATCAAACATGAAGGTGATAAAATGTTTCGACCCATACTAGGAATGTAATAACAATTATTCAACTCCATGATAAATCCTGACGGAAGGTGAAGTTGCATGACGCCGACGAACAATGCAGCAACCCTTGCTTTATTTCCGACGCGAAAATCCACTTCGCCTTTTTGCACTTCTCTAGTCCTTATTAGCCCCTGCATCGAATTGCAAATATGAGCAACCGATCCGGTATCAAATACCCAAGAGTTAACATAAGAATCTGCGAGAAAAATGTCCACAACATTTACAACAAGTGTACCTGAGTGGGAAGTACTCTTACTTCCACTTTTCTTCAAAGAAGCCTGGTACTTGCTGCAGTTCCTCTTCCAGTGGCCATATTCGTGACAAAAGAAACACTCAGTGTCTCCTGCAGGACCAGCCTTTTGCTTGGGTGCAGGGTTTGGCTTAGGGATCGTATCCTTAGCCTTGCCCTTCTTCTTCTGCCAAGAAGTGCCCTTTTTCTTGAAGCTAGGCTTGTTCTGCACAGCCATCACATGGCTATGCCCTGCACACTTCTTAATGTCACATTCTGCTGTTTTCAGCATCCCACATAATTCATTAAGGCCCCTCTCCACCCCATGCATATGGTAGTTCGAAATGAAATGCCCATAGCTAGATGGAAGAGATGCCAAAATGAAGTCAGTGGCCAACTCTTGGCCTAATGGAAAACCAAGCTTTTCCAAAGTCTGACTGTAACCAACCATTTTGATCACATGGGGGCCTACAGCTGCTCCCTCTGCCAGCTTGCATTCCACAAAGGACTTAGCGACATTGTACCTCTCAGTCCTAGCCTGAGTCTGGAACATGTCCTTAAGCGCAACGATCATATCGTACGCTTCCTGATCCTCAAACTGTTTTTGAAGATCAGGTTCCACCAGGCGCCCCTCTCCCTCACCCCTTCCACCTACCGCGAACCCCTCGGTCTCGCTCTTCCTCGACTCCCCTCACCCGCGGTGCCTCCTTCCGCGGCCGCCACCGTGGCACTGCCGGGCACCCGGCCGCTGCAAGATCCCTTGCCGCCGCGTCGCCCCGAACCCCGTCACCAGCGCCCTTCTAGCCGCCACCAGGACCGGCATCCTCGCCAGCGAGCTCGCCAAGGTCACCGTTGACCACTGCCTCGCGTCCCTACGGCCGTCGCGAGCCGCCGAGCCCGTCTCGTCTCTACGCGCCTAGGCCCATCGCGGCCACCACCACCTCTCTGGCCGGCTGTAGGCCGCCGCCATCCTTGCCCCTGCCATGCCTTCAAGCTCGCCACGGCCAGTACCTCGCGTGGCGCCGCCACCTAGGCCTCCGCCGTGCCCCGTCGGCCCTGCACCGATCTCTGCCAACGCCAGGTTGCCGCCGGCCTGCCTCGTCCTCGGCCTGGGCCTCCTCTCTGCCTCGTCGTCGGTAGCAGACCCGCTCTGTTTTCGCCGCCAGCGGCCGAGCCACCTGCCACCCCGATGCAGAGCTCCGCCGTGCCATCCCGCCGTTGTGCCTTGACCCAGCGCTGCGGCCGCACGCCTCCTTCCGCGGTCTGCCTCGTCGTCGACCCGCGCCGCATCCCCTGCACCCGCCGTCCCATCTCCTCCCTGGTGCTGCTGCCGCCTGCATGAGCTCCTCCCCAACCCACTTCATCCCGAGCCAAGCTCTGCAAGGCATGTTCCTTGTCGCCGGCGCCTCGGTCCCTTGCAACTCTGCTCGACGAGCACGACCCCGACCCACAACTACTGGCCACCAACCATGACGCATGTTGTCAAGTTTTGGGTCGTGCGTTTGTTCGTGTTGAGTCACTGTAGAACTCTAGATGACCATCCCTGCATCTCGTTGTGGTGCTTGTATCGTTGTAGAGAGTGTTCCAGCAGAAGCGTGAAAACGAACCGAGGGAGCCACCGATATCGATGCGAGCAGCCGAACCCGGTGGCACTAGACGAACCCTCGACAAGACCTTCGTTCGGAACTCCAAGTACTCCTTCATGGATCCGAGAGCGGAACCTCGAGGAGCCTGAAGACTGTTCCTGGAAAAACCACCAAGTTCTCCATCACAGATCCGACGGCTGAAGACCCTGAAGACCGATCCTGGAGTTCGAGGCCCGAACCCGATGAACCCTCGGTGCTGAACCCTCGGAACAACAAGTTCTCCATCCTAGGACACCATGCCCTCCTCCGAGGATCAGGTACCGCCGGTGTGACAAGATCTTCTTCTCGGGACATCGAGTTCGCCATCACGGATGACAAGCACTCCTTCATGGAACCGAAGACACGGAAAACCGCAAGACCTTCTTCCCGGAACGCCAAGTTCTTCATCCCGCACGCCAAGACCGACTCGAAGGCGCGAACCCGACAAGATCTTCGCGACGACAAGATCGACACCGACCAGGGCGAGTCCGATGAGCCGCCGACGCCAAACCAAGATCTGCGATGACCTCCGAAGACCGAGCCCGTCGAACCCCAAACCCTGAGACCCAGACCCGCACCCCCGGAACCCAAGATCTTCCTGACCCAGATGTGTGACCCTAAGCCCCTATTTTTATAATATGACATTATCAACTATCGCATATTAAATTGTTCATGCATGCATACCTATCTGTGGTTTGGGGGCATTATGCCGATTCACCTCATAATTAAATATGGAGTGTTTATTCGGGATATCTCCGTCTCATTCCGGACTCCATTTAAATTGGTGTAGCGAACCGATGCCATGTTTCCCCCTATTAATACAACATTTAAATTGCGGGGTAGTTAAATAACTTGAACCTATTAATTAATTGTCGGGACCCCGGTTCCGCTTAATACTGCCTAATTGCACCGCATCTGCATCATATCATAATCATGCCAGATCTTTTGCCGTAGTATTAAATAGTGCATCTAGTGTTTCTTTTAGTGATTTGCTTCTTCGCGGATTAGGCCGTTGAGTTGATGCGAGTATCGGCAAGTTCTCTGGATATGATCCGTCGGCAGTGTTTCCTAGGCGAGCATTCTCCCCCTTCCTACCTATTTTGCATTTATAGTCTTTATTTCCTCCTATTGATCTATTGCTACCCGTGTCGCGATGCTTTAGTGTTCCGTACGAGATATATTCCCCGCAGCCTTTATATTGCCTTGGACACCTCCTATTACCTGTTGTTTGGTAGATAGATGGTCTTGCGAGTCGTAGTTTCTTGCTCAGGTGCTGCTTCACGTCATTGTTGTTCCACCGTCATTGGAAGGTTGGAACATGCTTAATGGTGGAGATGCTTAATGGTGGAGATGATCATAACTTTAAATACAACTATTAAATTGCTGGGACAACTAATGAAAGAGGCACCGGTGGGCAATATATGCTATTTGGTTTTTATGCCCACTTGTGTCCCGTAGGCCCCAAGTACTTGATACCTGTTCCTTGACTATTCACACTATCCACATACGGGAGACTCTATGAATCCCCCTTAGCCAGAGCTTGATTCATTTCTTATTTCTTGGGGCCACAAACTAGTTTGGGGCTTTATTACTATCCTGTACTTATGCCATGTTTTACTGCTTTATTTAAGATTGTGCGTGGAGCACCTGTACTGTTTTAGATCGTGCCACGTTTTCATGGTATCGACAAGCCCAGTCACACTTTCGGGTTCCCAGTCGTTTACAGCCGCCGTCACAAACCCTGGGTCCATTCCGGAGCCGGCCAACTTCGTTGCGGGTAGCTTAGTGGGGTGGCCCCCTGAAATATTTTATGAATCCTGTGATTGCTTTGTCGTGAAAACCTCGTTGGGTTTTGAGTTGGTTTTTCCGAGGTTGATCGTGTGTGTGTTGCTATTTGTGCACCCCTGCAGGGTAAATCTTTCTGAAAGCCGTGTCCGCGGTTATGGACGACTTGGAGCACAGTATCTCGATCATAGACAAGCATAACTAAAGTAGTGCTATAAATTTGACTTAAGATGTGACTAGTAATCAGCTTCACTACAATGGAATGGATAATAAAAGTGCCAACAACTGGTGGAACTGGAGTGTATCGTGTCCTGTTATACCTGCCTAGTAAGTATCGCAACTCCAATGGAATGAAATAAAAGTGCCAACAACTACTGGGTTTGGGATGTCACATGCTAATTGTATCTGACTAGTAAGTACTGCAACTACAACTGAATGATTAACTAAAACTGCCCACTACTTATGCTATTAGGATGACTCGTGATATCTATATCTGACTAGTAAGTGCTGCAATTATAATGGAATGAATAAAACTACCAACTGTGTGAGTTCCTCGGTTTGACTTCCTCGTTTGGTATCGAGGGAAATACCAAGATGGGTATGATTGGTGTTAGTATCAGGTTGGATCCGAATATGTCTCTCTTATCCCTCTCTAATAGCCGACAGTTTATCGAGTCTCTATAGGTTGTTTAGTGCATGCTTCGCTGCCGCTTCAGTCCACCATACCTATGTAGGCGAGAGCCGCCGAATTCTAGCCTCGCCGTGTACTGGCCTCAGTACTGACGCTCCTCTTTTTCCTTTGCCCTTTGTTGGCACCCCCTTTTGTTTTAGCAGGTTTGCGATCGACGTTGTTAGCAGGGTTACCCTTCCGGCTTGGCCTGGGCAGGGTTATGGACGCCATTGGTTATTCTTTATGGCTCTTAGCCCCATTTGCATCTTGTCCGTAGTCGGACGCTCTATCGTTGTCAAGGTGATTTGGATCTTTGTATAGTATATCTGTATTCTTGACGCATGGAGTCGTTGTTGTATATATATGTTCTGTGGGTTCCATCGTGGACTAATGTGTAATGGTATTACTTTGTTCTCCACCCGCACGCAAGTGCCTGGTGGGCGTCCTTGAATCGTTTCTATGCGGGTTTGGCGGGAAGCGCTAAAAATTACATAGGGCCGATTCGAGGGTGTTACATTGTACCACATAGATAGTGCATGACCCTTTCAAGTGCATGACAATGATGAATACCCATGTTAGACATGAACCTACTCAACTTGCTCACAGCAAAAGAGATATTGGGTCTTGTAGCGCTTGCTAAGTACATGAGAGAACCAAAAATTTGTGAATGTTTCAATTGATCTATTGGTTCCTTCTTATTCTTTCGCAATGTCAAACTAGGATCATAAGGTGTTGGAGAAGTCTTGCCATCAATAAAGCAAAATCAGATCAAGACCTTCTCAACATAATGAGATTGCGTTAAAGTAATACCATTCTCGTTCTTAATAAGCTTGATGTTTAGAATCTCATCATCCTCTCCCAGATCTTTCATGTCAAAACTCTTTGATAGGAAAGACTTGACTTCATTTATCACTTTCATGTTTGTACCAAAGATCAGAATATCATCCACGTAGAAGCATAATATAACACTATCGCCCCCACCATGGCGATAGTACACACACCTATCAGCATCATTAATGATAAAGCCAGCAGAAAGTAGAGTTCTGTCAAACTTCTCATGCCACTGATTAGGTGCTTGTTTCAGGCCATATAAAGATTTTAACAACTTGCACACCTTTGTTTCTTCACCTTTGTTTCTTCACCTTTTACCACAAAACCCCGAGGGTTGAGCTAGGTATAGGGAGTATGAGTAATGACTAATCCGCAGGTTGGAAACCCCAGTGACAAAAGTGGTAGTACGGTTGTATGTGAGGGATTTACTTGGGATTACCGGTGACATCACTATGTATATCATTAGTTCTCTTTCTTCTATGGATGAGACTAGTAAATTATTGCTATAAGCAGTTGCGGAGGCAATAGCAATTATGGATGCACTACCCACATATAATTTATCTTGCTCTAAAAAGTACATGCATACTTTATTTCTATCTTTTATTTCCATCAGATGTTTTGCACAGCTACAAGTGAAACCAAATGCCCTAGGCCCTCTCTCTCTCTCCATCATCGACAACAACAAAAATATGCAAGTTATTGGTCCGGTAAAAACACAGAAGGAATTCTAAAACTCCTAAAGGTCCTTTAAAGAAACTTCACTATGCATTCCCTTCCCGAAGATTCGATAACCTAGGTCTACTAGGGAAAAAGAAGCTACACTACATATGTAATCCGGATCAAAGGTATCAACCCTTTTTCTGGCACCATTGCTGGGGAAGCAATAGCTACCCTGGTGAGGTTATTAGGAACCTTGCTAGTTTTAATTCTTGTTAGTTTGCTTTCAGTTTTTATTTGATAAACCAAAAAAATAGTTAGCCTTTAAATTCTTGTTTTTACTATTATAATTGTTTGATTAAGAAAACCCAAAAACATAGGAAATATGGCTGAAAAGAAGCTTGGGTAGTTTGCTACTCCAAACAATGATTATTTGCGTACTCCTATTACTCAGCTAGCAATTGCTGATGTCTATGAAATTAATCCCCGTTATTTAAGTTTGATTCAACAGAATCAATTTGGAGGCTCTGCTATTGAAGACACGGGTATGCACTTAAATACTTTCACTGAAATATGTGATATGATGCATATAAAAGACGTTGACCCTGATGCGGGAAAATTACCTCTATTTCATTTCCCTCTAAGAGGGAGAGCAAAAATAATGGTTGCTATCTTTGCCTAGAAATACTATTACATCATGGGTGGGATGTACTTCTTTATTTATGACAAAAAAATTCCCACCTGCAAAGACTATGCAACTTCGATCTAATATTATTGGTTTTAGGTAGGAAGAGCATGAGCCACTAGAGCTTGCATGGGAGAGGATGAAAGGATGCCTAAGAAACTGTCCTAGTCATGGGATGGAAGATTGGTTAATCCTCCATTTATTTTATAATGCTCTTAATCCTGTATCTAATTCTATGCTTGATACTGCAGCTAAAGAAACATTTATGGGTAAACATATTACCGAAGCAAAGCAGCCACTAGACAATATGCAAGACAACCATGCCCAATGGCATGTGGAAAGATGAAACATGAAGAAGGTTAATGCTATTTCACCACAAGAAAATGAAGAACTCAATGCCAAGTTGGATGAGCTCATACTAGCTGTAAAAGGTAAGGAAACCCATGTAAGAGCCACCCCTGAAATAAATATTGAAGAAATAGACTTTGTAGCTCGTAATGATTATAACCCTGCTTGGAAGAAGAGTTACAATCCTAACTTTCAAAAACTTTATTCTAGTCGTGCAGGTAATTCTAATAATAATACGGGAGCTGGTAATGGTAGTCTCCAAGAAATACTTAAGCCTTTTATAGACTCGCAAAATGAACAAAACAATATTCTTGTTAAAATAACGGAGAACCATGATGCCATGCTTGGTAAATTATCTAACCAAGCTGTTAGTTTGAGAAATGATTTGCAGGCCCTTCAAGAAAGAACGAGGATCATTGAGGCACATCTAGGTAAGATAGCCGAGAATCAAACTCTCATTCTAGCTAAATTTGAAGGTAAAGTTGAGCCCAATCCTGTTGAAGAACTCAAAATGATGAGGATCCAAAGGGAGGAGCCTAAAGAACTTGATTATAGTAATGCCCCTTCACCAAGCTACACCATCGAAGACCTCGTAAAGAGGATCAACATCAAAATTCCGGTAAGTGAAGGTAACAATGAAGCCATGTATCAACACTTTGTTGATCAAGTAGCAATTAAGGTACGTGATCTTGAAGAGGAATACAAGAAAATCATTGAAAAGTTACCTGTTAAACTAGATGACATATTTGAGCCTACTATTAAGATAAAGATTGGAACCAATGAGATAGCTACACTTTGTGATCTAGGTGCAAGCGTCTCAACAATTCTAAAGAGTCTTTCTAACAAGTTAAATCTTGGCTCCTTTGAAATTACTGAGTTAAAATTGCATCCAGCAGATTCTACCTACAAACAAGTTGTAGGAATTAAGAACACTTTAGTTTACATCAAAGGTTGTCTTGCTCTAATTGACTTCGTTATTGTTGACATGCATGAAGATAATGTTGCTCCTATAATACTAGGTCGTCCTTTCTTGCGAACTATAAAGGCTTTAATTAACCTTCATGATGGGAATGTGAAGTTACAATTGCCTTCGCGGGATCCTTTTGTTATCCATTTCGCCAGGAAAAAGAAAGCCAAACATGCCAAGAAGGAGGCCATCACTTTGAGGCCAATTACTTTGGAGTGGGTTATCCACTCATCTGGCCCAAGTGAGTATCATTAAGGTCAAGCTATTGACCATAAAGAGCGCTCCATGGAAGGAAACCCATGTTAAATAAAGGTCTGAGTTAAGTTTTTAATTTTAGTTTAAGTTTATGTTTAATAAAGAGTGCTAGAAAACTCCATTTGAGGAGAAGAAGTTTGGTAGTACTTGAAATTCTGCTTTATTCATATTATTGTTGGTCGACAATATTTACTGTCAATTTTCTATTATAAACAAGTATATCACTAAGTTACAGGAAAAGAAGTAATTGTCAAGGAAACAGAAATTTTTTATGCATGTAGAGAGTTTAACGACCAACTATACGGCGGGAATAAAAATTTCGGCCGTATAGTTCCGGCCGTATAGATATCTTTGCCATCGACAATTTTCTTTTCATATGTACTGGGAGTTTAACGACCAACTATACGGCGGGAATAAAAAATCCGGCCATATAGATATCTTTGCCATCGACAATTTTCTTTTCATATGTATTAGGAGTTTAACGACAAACTATATGACGGGAATAAGATATCTGGCTGTGTAGCTCCGGCCATATAGATATCAGTGCCTCCGTACAATTTCTTTTCATATGTACTAGGAGTTTAACGACCAACTATATGGCGGGAATAAAAATTCCGGCCATATAGTTTCGGTCGTATAGATATCGATGCCTTTGTATATTTTCTTTCACACGGACAGATAGTTTAATGACCAACTATACGGGGGGAACATTTTGTTCCGACCGTATAGTTGCGTCCATATAGCTGCGCCGCCAAGAGGAAACCCTAATATTTTTACAGAACACCAACTATACGGCGGGAACACATGTTCCGCCCGTGTAGTTGCGTCCGACCATAAAATCGCACGGGAAGGTACCTCCAACTCCAAAACTCCAATCATTTTTCTCTCTTCTACCTCCAAACTCTCTCAAAACCTCAAGAGATCTTCATCTCCACTCGATTTTGTTCGATTTCCTCGCACACGAGTGATCTACGATATGTTTCTCATCCGATCCCCCAATTACTTTTTGCAAATTCATCCTCGATCTATTATCATTATCAATCTAGGTTGAGACTTACTATGAACCAATTGCCATGATTTTGTTGCCTAGATTATTATCTTGAGGAGATTCTTAGTGTGCCATGATGAGGAATATATTGTATTTACTGTTGTTGGATCAAAAAGTTTTATTTTCGCCTTTCTTCAATGTTCTTGATGATGAAAACAAGGAGCCAAACTCGTGATCGTGCCACCGCTAGCGCTTCTCGGGCTGCCGCTCAGGAACGGATGGGGATATGGTTCAGGGATGAGGCCCATCGCGAACGCTTCAATAGGATCAAGAACCGCAAAGTGAAGGCCACCAAGTGGGCTTGACCCATTATACTGAACCAACTCGGTATTTCTGATGACTTTAAGTTACTTTGCAATAGAGCTGGCCTGCAAAAATTTGTGTACAATGATGTACCTACTTATCGCCGCTTAACCATTGAATTCCTAAGTTTTTTGCAAAGCACCGTTAAACAATGGCAAGGAGGGGACACTATTTCTTTCCGTCTAATGAACAAGAACTACACCTTAACATTAGATGAATCATGCGCATGCTTTAATTTGCCAAACAATGATGTTCATGCTTTACATGCATCCTTTACTGGCTTACATCCTTCCCCTGAACAATACTATAATGGAATGAGATTCACTACTAGAGTGAACAAGGGGAAGAATATTCAACATCCTGTAATTCGCTATTTGTTCTATGTTATTGCTAACACCTTGCAAGCACGTAATGAGTTCACGACACTCAACGAGGAGGACATCCTAGTCCTCGGAAAGGCTGCTTACATGAACTGCAAGCTGTCACTCAACTTGGGTGCCACCCTTGTGTGCTACCTAGAGCACCAAGCCTCACAAAGCCAACAGCCAATCAAAGGCGGAGGCGTCATCACTGTGCTTGCCACTAGCCTAGGCATCAACCTAGGTGAGTTGCAACCCGTGCTAGGTGAGACACGTGTTGGTTTATCCACCTTGAGAGCCTGTGGAATGCTCACTAGGAGAGGTGGTGTTTATTATCTGCATATTGCTAGAGTTGGGCGTCTATACCCCGCTCCTATGCCTAATGGTCGTTTCTCTATTGAGGAAGGACGTTTGCTATATGACTTGCAGGTTGAGCATCACCAACCCTAGGAAGCAATTCTGGAAGAGGATGAGGACCAAGAGGAGGAGCAAGAAGTTCCTTATCAAGAGGAGTAGTCACAAACCCGGTTCGCCACGTACCAAGATTTCCAAGGACTTGGAAGGACTGTGGAGAGGATGCATAGCCTCTCTTTGAACCTCCGAGAATCAACTAGTAACCTCTCAACTCAATTTGCAAACTGGAGTAATGAATTTTTCCCGTCACCACAATGATTTGAAGGGCTTGCAAAAGCCTAAGCTTGGGGAAGTTTCCTCATGTATCTTTATTTGGCGTTTATTTTATTTTATTTTATTTAGAGGTTGTGTTTTATTTGAGTTTATAAGCACTCGTGTTGGTTTCCCCAACACCTTATTTTTAGTTCTTTCTATTTTCTTTTGAAATTTTCTAGCCGAGCTTTGCCGCCAATTTTCTATTCTTCAAAGTTCCTCTCTTAAAAACCACAAAAAGATTTCTCCATTTCTCCATTTCTCCATTTTTCCTTATTTTCCCTCTTTCTTTTCTTTCCGCCTCGAGGTCTTCATATATATTTGCAGGAGAGTGATCGACTTCGGGTTTCCAAGAAACAAATAAAAAAGGAAGAGAGAAGTGGAACCAAACATGAGAGGTATGCCTTATGACTCCCCACTTTTGAAGTTTGAGAAACCCATGCTAGTTAGTAGTAAATGTTGAGATATTATATTGGTGGAGTGAGTCTTTGTATTGTAGTAAGATTTTCGTTTGCATGGGTATTTAATCGGGTATGTTTTGTTCCATCTCTTGTAATGAACTGAGTCTTGCCTAAAAATTGTTAAACAATTGTAATAAGAAAAAGTCTCACAATTGAAGGCTTGGGTGTTGTAGTGCTTGGTCTTGAAGGCTTATTTCTAGAGACACTCGACACCAGTGAAAATGCTGAATGACTTGATAGCTCTCTTTGAAAGGATTTGTTCGATTGAATTAATGTTTAGCGGTTTTTGTGAGCATGCCAAAGTTTGACTTGTTAATCATAAGAATGATATAGCTTTACGCGTGTCAAACTTCATGGGATGCCAACAACTCCGCTGTCCTACGAATGAACTTCATGGAGGAAACTCCTAGATTTCGGCTATGAGTTGATTAAACACTTATAGCAACAATGCTATAGTGGGTAAGATTCTTGGCACTCCCGGTAGTGATGACTGCAAGTGCACAGATTGTTTGTAGCTAGTTTCGAAATAAATATATCGATCCCACGGGGAGCAGGAGTCTGAAGTCTAATAATTCTTGAAATAGTTATTGCGATAGAAATGCTAGATAAAGTTCTAAGTAACAAGATAAAATGCGAGTGTTGTGTAAAAAAGTGTTTTTGGTTTTTGGGTATAAGAGCAATAATAAAGTAAAGCAGAGTAACTTAATACAGAAAGTAAGTATCGCGTATGTAAAGAAGATTGTAACTGTAGTAGGGAAAAAGCGTTCTTAGGGAGTAGCAGATACACCACTAGTATTTGTGAAGATCTAAGATAAAGATTATCATCATGAACATTCTCAACTATGTATGTGTCCATTTGGGTGTGGAGAATGTCTTGATCTGGACCTGCACACATTCAGTGCCCCAATATGTACTACCATGATTGCAAATAGTGTTGAGAAGAAATCTCTTATTATGCATTGTCGCAAGATGATACATGACCGTGGGGGTTGCGGTTTCATGGAGCTCATCTATCGAAACAACATGAATGGGCAACTAAATGTGATGCTTGATTATCTCTAATGAAGAAGCAGTACTGAAAGATTTATGGAGCAACAAGAATGTCACTGTGCCTATCTGAAGCAGCAGGAACTCCGTATGTGGACGAATAGACAACAACCGATGCTCACATCATCCTAATAACCACAACAGTCAGCAATCTTCATCAATTGAATTACTGCGCTATTAAGGGACGTAATCCCATAGGACGTATCCCATGGCATGGATAGTGTTCGTGAGTTTCCTCGATTTCCCAAGTTGATACGTAAGGAGTGCTGATACGTCGTAAATGTATCTATAATTTTTTAAGTTTCATGCTTGTTTTATATCTACTTTCTTATATTTTGTCCAAACGTTGGAGTATTTTTACACACTTTCTAGAACTAACCTATTAACAAGATGCCACCATGCCAGTTGCCTATTTTCTGCTGTTTTTGGTTGCAAAAAAGCTAGTAAGGAAATATTCTCGGAATTGGATCGGACAAAAGCCAAAGTCAATATTTTACCCAAAGCAACATAGAGTTCGGAGGGGAGACGAAGTGGCGCACCAGGGCAGCCACACCTGGTGGCGGTGTGGCCTAGGGGGCGCGCCACCTAGGGGTGTGGGCCCCCTAGTACTCCACCGACCTAGCCCTTCCGCCTATAAAAGCCTCCCGGGACAAAAACCCTAAGGATCCGATAAAAATTCCACGAAAGGGTCTGTAGCCGCCACCATCTCCATCCCTAGATCGGGAGGGATCTGAATCTCTTCTCGGCACCCTGCCGGAGGGGAGAGATCACCCTCGAGGCCTTCTTCATCACCATGCATGCCTCCGGTGTGATGCGTGAGTAGTTCATCCCTGGACTACGGGTCCATGTAGTAACTAGATGGTTGGTTCTCCTCCTTTATGGTATCATGTTTAGATCTTGTGAGCTCCGTTCATAATCAAGATCATTTCTTTGTAATCTTACATGTTGTGTGTGCGGGGATCCGATGGATATTGAGATGCTATTTCAGATTGATTATTGATTCTATCATGTCTATGTTATTTGTGATCTTGCATGCTTTCCGTTGTTAGTAGCTATCTTGGCCAAGTATATGCAAGCAACTCCAAGAGGGAGTATTTATGCTCGATAGTGGGTTCATGCCTCTAGTAATCTGGGGAAGTGACAGGAATCTCTAAGGTACTAGATGTGTTTTTGCTACTAGGGAGAAAACAACAATCCTTTGTCCATGGGACAATCGTATTCTTTACTATACACACTTTGCTTAATGCAATTATCTGTTGCTTGCAACTTTATACTAGAGGGGATTCGGATGATAAACTGGAAGATGGATTATTAGTCATAGATGCAGTTGGATTAAGCTCTATGTATAATGTTGTGATACATTGCAAATGTATCTATAATTTTTTATGTTCCATGCTTGGTAGTATCCACTTTCTTGTGTTTTGCCCACACTTTTGAGTACTTTTCATATGATTTCTTGGAGTAACCTATTAACAAGAGCCACAATTCCAGGAAAGTCGGAAAATGAATATTCTCGGAATTGGACGGGACAAAAGCCAAAGTGCCTATTTTTCCGGAAGTCATCAGATGCCAGAGTACGAGACGGAGAGGGGCCAGGGGGCCACCACACCACCTGGCCGCGTGGCCCAGCCTGGCCCCCGCCAGGGGGTGGTTTGGCCGCCTCCGGCACCCCCTCGGCCTCCCCTTCTGCCTATAAGATGCCATCGGGACGAAAACCCTAAGTACTGGATAAAAAATCCACGAAAGAGTCTGTAGCCGCTGTCATCTCCATCCCTAGATCGGGAGGGATCTGAAGCTCTTCCCGGCACCCTGCCGGAGAGGGGAATTCACCCTAGAGGCATTCTTCATCACCATGCAAGCCTCCGGTGTGATGCGTGAGTAGTTCATCCTTGGACTACGGATCCATGTAGTAGCTAGATGGCTGGTTCTCCTCCTTTGTGCTTTCATGTTTAGATCTTGTGAGCTCCGTTCATGATCAAGATCATCTATTTGTAATTCTGCATGTTGTGTTTGAGGGGATCCAATGGATATTGAGATGCTATTTCAGATTGATTATTGATTCTATCATGTCTTTGTTATTTGTGATCTTGCTAGATTTCCGTTGTTAGTAGCTATCTTGGCCAAGTAGATGCTAGCAACTCCAAGAGTTAGTATTTATGCTCGATAGTGGGTTCATGCCTCTGGTAATCTGGGGAAGTGACAGAATTCTCTAAGGTACTAGATGTGATGTTGCTACTAGGGAGAAAACAACAATCCTTTGTTCATAGGACAATCATATTGTTTACTTTACACGCAGTTCGTAAATCAATAATCTGTTGCTTGCAACTTAATACTGGAGGGGTTTCGGATGATAACGTGAAGGTGGATTATTATTCATAGATGCAGTTGGATGGCGGTCTATGTATAATGTTGTAATGCCCAATCGAATCTCAAAGGAGTCAAGATGATTAGTATATGCATGTATTGCTTTCTCGATGTTTGTCAATTGCCCCGCTGTAATTTGTTCACCCAACATGTTATCTATCTTAAGGAGAGCCACCTCTAGTGAACTATGGATCCCGGTCCTTTTTCTTTACATACAATCTACAGACGGTTTACTGTTTTGTGTTTACTTTCTGCAAACTATTACTTCCTTCCATTCGGTACGTTTAATCCTTTGTTTTCAGCAAAACACGGGGAGATTGACAACCTCATCGCAAGTTGGGGACCGAGTTCTGTGGTTGTGTTGTGCAGGTCTCCACGTTGCTACTAGCACCGGTAGTGCGCCCTGCCAAGGCTCAGCTAGCAACACCTTTGGGGTGTTTCTTGCTCCTACTAGTTCAATTAAACCTTGGTTTCATAACTAAGGGAAACTTGCTGCTGTGCTCATCATACCTTCCTCTTGGGGTTCCCAACGAGCTCTACATCAACACGAGCCATCAAGAATTTTTTGGTGCCATTGTCGGGGAGTCAAGGACATCTTCACAAGGGGATTCCCTCATAAGCAATCTCTTTACTTTGTTATTTTTGTTTTGCTTAGTTTCTTTTTGTTTTGTTTGCTTGTTTCTTTTTTCAAAAACACAAAAAAAATTAGTTTTACTAGTTTGCTTTCTTATATGAAAACACAAAAAAATTACTACTCTTGAAAACACTAAGTTGTGTGACTTCACTAGCACCAACAACAATGATTTTATGAGCACACCTATTGCTCCACCTGTGCCTGAAGATACTTTCTTTGAGATAAAACCTGCTTTACTCAATCTTGTTATGAGAGAACAATTTTCTGGAATTGGTAATGAAGATGCTGCTGCACATCTAAATAACTTTGTTGAACTTTGTGAGATGCAAAATCATAGGGATGTAGATGGTGATATTATTAAGCTGAAATTGTGTCCTTTCTCTTTGAGAGGAAAAGCTAAAGAATGGTTGAATTCCTTAACTAGGAATAGTATTGATTCTTGGACTAAGTGCAAAGATGCTAGGAAAATACTATCCTCCGGCTAAGATTATATCTATGAGAAGTGAAATAATGAAGTTTAAACAATCTGATAATGAGCATGTTGCTCAAGCTTGGGAAAGAATGAAATCTTTAGTTAAGAATTGTCCCACTCATGGACTGACTGCTTGGATGATCATCCAAACTTTTTATGTAGGATTGAACTATTCTTCAAGGAACTTATTGGATTATGCTGCTGGAGGTACCTTTATGACCCTCACTTTGGGTGTTGCAACAAAACTTCTGGACAATATGATGGTTAATTATTCTGAATGGCATACTGAGAGAGCTCCATAAGCTAGGAAGGTAAATTCTGTTGAGGAAACTTCCTCCTTGAGTGATAAGATTGATATTATTATGTCTATGCTTGTTAATGGGAAAGCCCATATTGATCCAAATAATATTCCTTTATCCTCTTTGGTTGCTCAAGAAGAGCAAGTTGATGTGAACTTCATAAGAAATAACAACTTTGGCAACAATGCTTATGGTAATAACAATTATAGGCCCTACCCTCCTAATAATACTTATGGCTATAATGGTAAACCTGGATTACCTAGTGAAGGAAGAATTTTAGAAGTTGAAAGAGCCACTAAAAACTTCATGCAAATGCAATATGAGCAAAAGAAACTATTTACTAAACCTATGGAGGAACAATCTGCCATCTTGAAGAGCATTAGCCATCAACTTGAGAGTCTAAATAGGGAAATTCCTAGTTTACAATGGAAACTCTCTAACGCTGAAAGAAATATAGCATCTTTGGTTGAAGCTAAATCTTATTTGAATAAAATGGCTGCTAAACCTAAAACTAATGATAATCCCTTTGCAGCTACTAATGCTATACAAGTAAGAATTGATGAAAATGTTAGACTATTAGCTGAATTACATGCTATGTGGTAAAGAGAAGATGAAATTGCTAGAAACATTCGTGTTTCTACTATTACCACCACTAGTGTTGAGGCTAGTAATAGTTCTACTACTTTAGATGATAAATTTGATTTTGATCTTGATGGTTGCAATATCTCTGAAGTTATTAAGTTCCTACAAAAGCTTGCTAAAAGTCCAAATGCTAGTGCTATGAACATGGCCTTTACAAAACACATTACTGATGCTCTCATAAAGATTAAAGAATAAAAGATGAAACATAAAGCTTCTATTCCTATAAAACAAGAAGATAGTTGGGAACCCATCATTAGTATGAAAGTGAATGACTTTGATTTCAAAGCTTTATGTGATCCTGATAGTAGTGTTTCTATCATGCCTAGAAGGATTTATGATATGCTTGATTTGCCTCCACTTGAAGATTGTTATTTGAATGTCTCACTTGATGATAATGCTAAAATGAAACTCATGGGGAGTCTTAATGATGTTCTTATTATGGTTAACAATGCCTATGTACCCATTGATTTTTATGTTTTGGATGTTGAATACAATGCTTCTTGTCCTATTACTTTGGGAAGACCTTTTCTTAGAACTGTTGGTGCCATTATTGATATGAAAGAAGGCACCATTAAATATCAACTCCCACTCAATAAAGGTATATAACACTTCCCTAAGAAGAGAGAGAAAATTTATTTTGCTTCTCCTATGAAAACAAAATTTGGTCTTAATGCTTCTTCATTTGAGAACACTTGATTCTTTTCTTGTTTCTTATGCCTAACTTAAAGGCATTAAAGAAAAGTACTTATTGGGAGATAACCCAAAAGTTTTAGATGAGTCTTGTAGTTATTACTTCAGTAATAACCGCTCCTTATCCTTTTTATTTGCTTTTTGTGCCAAGAGTAACCTCTAATGAGAGAGAAATAATGATTGGGAAAGTTGCTGTTCCGAAACAGATTTATGTGCTTCACCGTAAAAATTCATGTAAAATCTCTAAACGTCTTTTTGAGGCATGATTTTTTGTGCTTCTGCCCCAGGTTGTTATCTAACTTTCGTTAGTTCAACACTTTTTGATTTGAGCAACAGAAGGTCTTCGAAAAAATTCGTCTTTACCTGCTGGTCAGTTTTGACAGATTTCTGCCATTTTCTACATTTGCTTCTTGTTGGTTCCTTTTTGAGTTCTTTTGGGGAATTGAGCTTTTTGAGGGAAGTGCTTCAGTAGCTTGTGTTTTAATGGAAGTTTATTGGTGTTAGAACTGAACCTTAAGACTTATTTATCTTGAGTGCACTAATGTTGCTAATAAAGATTGTGTGAAGTTTTGTATGAAGGAAAAATTTCAGGTGTATGGAAGGAATGAGTAATGAGATGAAGGATGGACTAAAGCTCAAGATTGGGGATGCCACATGTGTCACCCAAAGAAATATCTAAGAAGTACAAGCGTCAAAGCTTGGGTATGCCCAAGGCATCCCCCTCTTCTTCAATAAAAATCCCAGGTTTCTTCCAAACACTTCATTTTTATTGTTTCATGCACAGTTGTGTTATTCTTGGAGCGTCTTCTTTTTCGTTTTCGTTTTGGTTTTCGCTTGCTTGGTTTGCTTAGTTTTCTGAATAATTGGTTGTACCCCCTCTTTCATACATTGGTTTGCAAATAGTTTGGTTTGGTTTGGAAAAGAGTAGGAAAGTTCATGCCTATGTGGTAAAAAGAGCTCGTTTTTGACTGTGGCCTATGCTCTATCATGCCATGCTTGACATTGTTTTGGCTTTATGCTTAGTATTCTTTGCTGTAGCATGACTTGTCATAAATAATTGAGATTGCTTAATGTGCCTTAGATGAATCATGCGTTGTTTTAGCATATTAAAGCATAGTATAGTGGTATTCTCCTTTGATGCTTTATTTGGGTTGACTTGGCGCATGGTCACACCATGTTATGACTATCTCAAGTCACCATAGCCTTTGTGATCCTTTAGTTTTCAACTTGTAGTATCACTTTATGCTTTGATCAATGATGTTTTGTCGCTCTGCATGATTATGGCCATTATTTCTCTTTTAGTTTGTCGCTCCTAGTCTTTTGCTAGCCTCCACAACCAAGTATGAGTTCCACTCATGCATCCAACTCCTTAAACCAAGTTATTCCAAAGAGTCCGCCATACCTACCCATTAGCTTATGCTATTCCAAGTATATTCATGCTTTTGTTTACCTTCCGAATTAAACTTGTTATGAGAAAACTAGTGATTAAAGCTCTCACGAACTTGATGGCACACTTTACTTTTCTTGCCCTTAATAAACTTGAACCATTGTGTCATCTATGTTGTATATGCTTGCACTTATTTGTTGGGAATTAGCAGAACCATGCTTTCATGGGGAACGCTTTCAACATTGCACTTGGTACTTGTACCTAGTTGATATCATGCTCTTTTGTATATGGATGTCGTCGGTGTGAAATGAAAGGGGAGCTTGTAAGTCCATGGAGTTATGTATATGTGTTAGAGAAACGCCTGGGCCGCTGGTCTAATCCATGCTGACATGGTGGAAACCTGCAGCGTAACCATAATGAGATGTTTATGAAGCATTCTTCTTATAAAAAAGTGTCCTATATTGAGAAAGAAAAAAAGAGAAAAAAAGAGATTATGAAAAGAGGAAAGAGAGAAAAAACCACCATATTCCCATGGTAAATAAGAAGGTTGCAGAGATGCTCGTTGTATGCTTGCCTTGTCATTTTGATATGGGGATTATTCCGTATCATCGGGCAAGGGGTACCCCGTTGGCGGTTCTCTATGATACACATGTACTTACGATAACAAGAACTTACCGGTGACTAAATTGAGTAGCATGATGAGCGGCCCTCATATACAAGGGACATGAGATTTCTAACTTATACTTCGTCAAGCATGTACACCATAGTTTGTTCACTTTAACCTTAATCACCTTAAAGATGCTTATGATAGGGGCAATGAGAGCTGAAATCTATAAGTACCATAATTTTTGGAAGCTCTTTATGAGACTTGAATCCCTACTTCCTTCTATAACGGCCTTTCTTCCACCATTATCTTGAGTCTCCACCTTCTACCTTTTATGCACCTACTTTCAGAGCATAGTGGCCATTCTTAGTTCTATGTGCATTGTCCCAAGACTAGTTGATTGATGCATATCTTGATATTGCTTGTTTTAAACTATTTGTATCTGGTCACTCTTATGAACTTTGAAGGTGTCCTATGCATTTATATTTGCTACTCTATGAGGGACAAGCTGAATGCTATTATGCTATGTTTTCTTTATGTGAAACAAACAAACGTCTTGCAAAGCATTGTTATTCATGAATCTTTTGTTTGTGCCTTTTCATGTTGCATCATAGTTTCTTTGTCTTATTGCTAGAACTTTGTCTTTCATGTTATGATTGAAGTACTATGATCCCAGCTTTGAATGTTTTACAAATACTTTGATCAAGTCTTTGATGGTGCATGTCACCTCAAAAATTATTCTTTCTTTTTATCACTTACCTACTCGAGGACGAGCAGGAGTTAAGCTTGGGGATGTTGATACATTACAAATGTATCTATAATTTTTGATGTTCCATGCTTGGTTTTATCCACTTTCTTGTGTTTTGCCCACACTTTGGAGTACTTTTCATATGATTTCTTGGACTAACCTATTAACAAGAGCCACAGTGTCAGCTGCCTGTTTTCTGATGTTTTTGGTTCCAGGAAAGTCAGAAAATGAATATTCTCAGAATTGGACGGGACAAAAGCCAAAGTGCCTATTTTTCCGGAAGTCATCAAATGCTAGAGTACGAGACGGAGAGGGGTCAGGGGGCCACCACACCACCTGGCCACGCGGCCCAGCCTGGTCCACACCAGGGGTTGGTCTGGCCGCCTCCGGCACCCCGTCGGCCTCCCCTTCCGCCTATAAGATGCCCTCGGGACGAAAACCCTAAGTACCGGATCAAAAATCCATGAAAGAGTCTGTAGCTGCCGTCATCACCATCCCTAGATCGGGAGGGATCTGAAGCTCTTCCCGGCACCCTGCCGGAGAGGGGAATTCACCCTAGAGGCATTCTTCATCACCATGCAAGCCTCCGGTGTGATGCGTGAGTAGTTCATCCTTGGACTACGGATCCATGTAGTAGCTAGATGGCTGGTTCTCCTCCTTTGTGCTTTCATGTTTAGATCTTGTGAGCTCCGTTCATGATCAAGATCATCTATTTGTAATTCTGCATGTTGTGTTTGCGGGGATCCGATGGATATTGAGATGCTATTTCAGATTGATTATTGATTCTATCATGTCTTTGTTATTTGTGATCTTGCATGCTTTTCGTTGTTAGTAGCTATCTTGGCCAAGTAGATGCTAGCCACTCCAAGAGTTAGTATTTATGCTCGATAGTGGGTTCATTCCTCTAGTAATCTGGGGAAGTGACAGAATTCTCTAAGGTACTAGATGTGCTGTTGCTACTAGGGAGAAAACAACAATCCTTTATTCATAGAACAATCGTATTGTTTACTTTACACGCAGTTCGTAAAGAAATAATCTATTGCTTGCAACTTAATACTGGAGGGGGTTCGGATGATAACCTGAAGGTGGATTATTAGTCATAGATGCAGTTGGATGGCGGTCTATGTATAATGTTGTAATGCCCAATCGAATCTCAAAGGAGTCAAGATGATTAGTATATGCATGTATTGCTTTCTTGATGTTTGTCAATTGCCCCGCTGTAATTTGTTCACCAACATGTTATCTATCTTAAGGAGAGCCACCTCTCGTGAACTATGGATCCCGGTCCTTTTTCTTTACATACAATCTACAAACGGTTTACTGTTTTGTGTTTACTTTCTGCAAACTATTGCTTCCTTCCATTTGATACGTTTAATCCTTTGTTTTCAACAAAACACGGTGTGATTGACAACCTCATCGCAACTTGGGGACAGAGTTCTGTGGTTGTGTTGTGCAGGTCTCCACGTTACTACTAGCACCGGTAGTGCACCCTGCCAAGGCTCAGCTAGCAACACCTTTGGGGTGTTTCCTTGCTCCTACTGGTTCGATTAAACCTTGGTTTCATAACTGAGGGAAACTTGCTGATGTGCTCATCATACCTTCCTCTTGGGGTTCCCAACGAGCTCTACATCAACACGAGCCATCATGTTGTAATGCCCAATCAAATCTCATAGGAGTCAAGATGATTAGTATATGCATGTATGCTTTCTCGGTGTCTGTTAATTGCCCCGCTATAATTTGTTCACCCAACATGTCATCTATCTTAAGGAGAATCACCTCTAGTGAACTATGGACCCCGGTCCATTCTTTTACCATCAATATACCATCTACTATTTACTGTTTACTTTCTGCAAGCAATTACTATCTTCAACACAATACATTTAATCCTTTGTTTTCAGCAAAACCAGTGAGATTGACAACCTCACTATAAGTTGGAGCAAAGTTCTGTGGTTGTGTTGTGCAGGATTCCAAGTTGGAGACAACACATTGGGGTTGTTTCCTTGCTTCTAATGGTTCGATAACCTTGGTTTCATAACTGAGGGAAAGCTTGCTGTTATGCTCATCATACCTTCCTCTTGGGGTTCCCAATGAGCTCGATATATTTTGAGTCATCAAGCCTTTTTTCTGGCTCCATTGCCGGGGAGTCAAGGACAGCTTCACAAGGGGAGTCCTTCCTAACCAATCTCTTTACTTTGTTTTTTTGTTTTGCTTAGTTTATTTCTACTTTGTTTGCTTGTTTTCTTTTATCAAAAACACACAAAAAATAGTTGTACTAGTTTGCTTCTTTATATCAAAAACACAGTTTTTTTAGTCCTTTTCTATAGTTGTCACCTCGTTCTTTGCTCACCATGTTGATTCCTAAGTTCACTCTGAAAGACCTTTCAATAGGTAGTGGCTCCATAATTGGTAAAGATGATATTGAAGAATTCTTCAATCATGTTAGCAAGCATGAGGATATTGAGGATAGATCCTTAGCAGAACTTGCTCCAAATTATGAAATTGCCACAACTTCTTTAGTTCACATGTTGGAAGCTAGGTTTGTTGACCTTAACCCCATAATGCAAGTAATGTTTCTTAAACTTAAAGATATTGATGATACTGAAAAAAGAGATTTCATTCTAGAAACTTTGCTTAAAGAATTCTATGATGTTGTTAAAGAAGCTAGAAAAGTCTTTGGTCATTTTAATATGCTAGGCTCATGTGTAGATGTTATTGGTACACGAGAAAAGATGGACAAAAGCAAACCTAAAGATGGAGAGGAAATTAAGACACCAATACCTTTTAAACTTGTAGGAATACATGAAGCCTTAGAAAAGAATTTTGATTGGATTGTTCCTGAAAACCCGTTTGATGAAAATTGTGAACCCAAGAGCATTGAGAGAGGATCCTCTAGAACTTATTTGGATGAGATACCTTGCCTTGTTGAAGATATTTCTGGTATTGATCTTAATGCTTCTTCATTTGAGAATACTTGATTCTTGCTTCTTATGCCTAGCTCAAAGGCGTTAAAGAAAAGCACTTATTGGGAGATAACCCAAATCTTTAGTCAATACATTTTTCTTTTGTTGAGTCTTGGAAGTTACCGCCTCAGTATTAACCTCTCCTTATCCTTTTTGTGTGGTGTTTGTGCCAAGAATAACCTCTAATAAGAGAGAAGTAATGCTTCGGAAAGTTGCTGTCTCGAAACAGATTTTTCTGCTTCGCTGTAAAAATTCGTGAAAAATCTCTGTACGTCGGATTGAGCTGTAATTTTTTGTGCTTCTGCCCCAGGTTGTTATCTAACTTTCGTTAGTTTAACACTTTTCGATTTGAGCAACATAAAGTTTTCGAAAAAATTGGTTTTTACCTGCTGGTCGGTTTTGACAGATTTTTTCCATTATTTCTATTTGTCTCTTAATCTCTGTCTCTTTGATCACTTGAACTTTTAAAAGGAATTGCTACAGTGGCTTGTATTTTAATGAAATTTTTACTTATGTTGAAACTGAACCAAAAGACTTATTATCTTGAGTACACTAATGTTGCTAATGAAGATTGTGTGAAGTTTTGTATGAAGGAAATTTTAAAGTGTAGGAAAGAATAATGTGATAAGATGAAGTATGGACAAAAGCTCAAGCTTGGGGATGGCACCCGTGTCACCCCAAGAAATATTCAAGAAGTACAAGCGTCAAAGCTTGGAGATTCCCAAGGCATCCCCTTCTTCATCAATAAAAATCTCAGGTTTTCTTCCAAACACTTCATTTTTATTGTTTCATGCACAATTGTGTTGTTCTTGGAGCGTCTACATTTTTTGTTTTTTGTTTTTGGTTTCTTGGTTTGCTTAAATAAATTGGTTGGACCCCCGTATTCATACATAGTTTCAAATAAGTTGGTTTGGATTGAAAAAGAGTAGGAAAGTTCATGCTTATAAGTGGTATAAAAGGAGTCTTGTTTTGACTGTGGCCTAGACTTTATCATGTCATGCTTGATATTGCTTTGACATTATGCTTAGTGATTATTGTTGTAGCATGACTTGTTACAAACAATTGAGATTGCTTAATGTGCCTTGAAAGAATCATGCGTGTTTTAGCATATAAAAGCATAATATTGTGGTATTCTCCTTTGATGCTTTATATGGGTTGACTTGGCGCATGCTCACACCATGTTAATACTATACCAAGTCACTATAGCCTCTATGATCATTTAGTTTTAGACTTGTAATATCACTTTATGCTTTAATTAATAATGTTTTGTCGCTTTGCATGATTATGGCCATTATTTCTCTCTTAGTTGGTCGCTTCTAGTCTTTTGCTAGCCTCCACATGTACCAAGTATGAGTTCCACTCATGCATCCAAATCCAAAGAAAACCAAGTTATTCCAAAGAGTCCACCATACCTACCTATTAGCATTATTGCTATTCCAAGTATATTCATGTTTTTATCTACCTTCCAAATTAAACTTGTTATGTGAAAATTAGCGATTAAAGCTCTCACGAACTTGATGGCACACTTTACTTTCTTGTACTTAATAAACTTGAACCATTGTGCCCATCTATATTGCGTATATGCTTGCGTTTTGTAAGTTGTGAATTAGCAGAACCATGTTACCATTGGGAACGCTTTCAACATTGCACTTTATTTAGTTGATATCATGTTCTTTTGCTTATGGATCCCGGTCATGTGAAATGAAAGGGGAGATTGTAAGGCTCATGGAGTTCGTATATGTGTTAGAGAAATGCCTTGGTGGCTGGTCTAAGCCATACCTAATCATGGTGGAAACCTGTAGCATAACCATAGTGAGCAATTTGTGAGCATCCAAACAAAACAAAAAAAGAAAGAAAAGAAAAATAAAAAAAATAAAAAGGGAAAACCCTATGCAAATAGCATACAAAAAGATCGCTGAGATGCTCATTGTCTGCTTGCCTTGTCATTTTGATATGGGAAAGCTTCTGTATCATCGGGCAAGGGGTACCCCGTTGGTGGTTCTCTATGATACACATGTACTTACAATGACAAGAACTTACCTGTGACTAAAGTTGAGTAGCATGAGGTTTGGTACTCGTCAGTAAGGGGAATGAGATTTTCACCTTATAACTTGTCAAGCATATCCTCATATTTGTTCACTTTAACCTTAATCACCTAAAGATGCTTATGATAGGGGCAATGAGAGCTGAAAGCTAATAAGTACCATAATTTTTGGAAGCTCTCTATGAGACTAGAATCCCTGCTTCCTTCTATGAAAGGCCTTTCTTTTACCTTTATTTTGAGTCTCCATCTTCTATCTTTATGCACCTATTGAGAGAGCATAGTGGTCATTCTTAGTTTAATGTGCATTATCCCAAAACTTGTTGATTGATTCATAACTTTGATATTGATTGTTCTTAAACTATTTATCTAGTCACCCTTATGAACTTTGAAGGTGTCCTATGCATTTATGTTTTGCTACACTATGAGGGATAAGCTTAATACCATTCTCATTATGTTTTCTATATGTGAAACAAACAAACGTCTTTCAAAGCATTGTTATTCATGAATCTTTTGTATGTACCTCTTCATGTTATAACATAGTTGCTTTGTCTTATTGTTAGAACTATATCCTTCATGATATGTTAAAGTACTATGATCCCAGCTATCAATGTTTTACAAATACCTTGATCAAGATTGTGATGTGCATGTCACCTCAAAAATTATTCTTTTTTATCACTTACCTACTCGAGGACGGGCAGGAGTTAAGCTTGGGGATGTTGATACGCCGTAAACATATCTACTTTCTTATGTTTTGTCCAGACTTGGAAGTATTTTTACACATTTTCTGGAACTAACCTATTAACAAGATGCCACAGTGTTAGTTGCCTGTTTTCTGCTATTTTTGGTTTCAGAAAAGCTAGTAAGGAAATATTCTCGGAATTGGACCGGACAAAAGCCAAAGTCAATATTTTACCCAAAGCAACACGGAGTCCGGAAGGGAGACGAAGTGGCGCATCAGGGCGGCCACACCTAGTGGCGGCACGGCCTGGGGGGCACGCCACCAGGGGCGTGGGCCGCCTGGTACTCCACCGACCTAGCCCTTCCGCCTATAAAAGCCTCCTGGGACAAAAACCCTAAGGACCCAATCAAAATTCCATGAAAGAGTCTGTAGCCGCCGCCATCTCCATCCCTATATCGGGAGGGATCTGAAGCTCTTACCAGCACCCTACCGGAGGGGAGAGATCACCCTAGAGGCGTTCTTCATCACCATGCCTGACTCTGGTGTGATGCGTGAGTAGTTCATCCCTGGACTACGGGTCCATGTAGTAGCTAGATGGTTGGTTCTCTTCCTTTGTGCTATCATGTTTAGATATTGTGAGCTCCGTTCATGATCAAGATCATCTATTTGTAATCTTACATGTTGTGTTTGCGGGGATCCGATGGATATTGGGATTCTATTTCAGATTGATTATTGATTCTATCATGTCTATGTTATTTGTGATCTTGCATGCTTTCCGTTGTTAGTAGCTAACTTTGCCAAGTATATGCTAGCAACTCCAAGAGGGAGTATTTATGCTCGATAGTAGGTTCATGCCTCTAGTAATCTGGGGAAGTGATAGGAATTTCTAAGGTACTATATGTGTTGTTGCTACTAGGGAGAAAACATCAATCCTTTTTCCATGGGACAATCGTATTGTTTACTTTACACACTTTGGTTAATGCAATTATCTGTTGCTTGCAACTTAATACTGGAAGGGGTTCGGATGATAATCTGAAGGTGGATTATTAGTCATAGATGCAGTTGGATTACGGTCTATGTATAATGTTGTAATGCCCAATCAAATCTCATAGGAGTCAAGATGATTAGTATATGCATGTATGCTTTCTCGGTGTCTGTTAATTTCCCCACTGTAATTTGTTCACCCAACATGTCATCTATCTTAAGGATAATCACCTCTAGTGAACTATGGACCCCGGTCCATTGTTTTACCATTAATCTACGATCTACTATTTACTGTTTATTGTTTACTTTCTACAAGCAATTACTATCTTTCACACAATACGTTTAATCCTTTGTTTTTAGCAAAACCGATGAGATTGACAACCTCACTATGAGTTGGGGCAAAGTTATGTGGTTGTGTTGTGCACGATTCCAAGTTGGAGAGAACACCATGGGGTTGTTTCCTTGCTCCTACTGGTTCGATAACCTTGGTTTCATAATTGAGGGAAAACTTGCTGATGTGCTCATCATACCTTCCTCTTGGGGTTCCCAACAAGCTCGATATATTTTGAGCCATCAAGTGCTAACAACTTTTATAGTCACTATAAGTGCTAGCACGCCTCCGTCTACCAACAAGTATTTCCCTCCATAAAGTCCCCACAAGAGGCAAATATTGAGAGGTTAACTTCTCTCAACATTAAGATGTAGAGAATCTAACACATGGTCACAACGATGAATATCATAATAGACTTTATCTTATTTCAATCTAATACTAGGGTTTCTCCATCTCCCCAAGAACTAATGATCTACTCAGACATGGAGGCAATCAACATCATGGCAATGGTAATGGAAACAATCATATATGAATAGTACTTGTATAAATCCACAACGACTATAGGAATTACAACAAGATCTACACAAGATATAGATGGGATGGATGGAGATGGTGGTGATGGAGCGGTGGATGATGAATATCGATGCCTTAGCCTCCCGGATCTACACAGGGCGAAGATGGATCCCTTGTGGATGAGTTCCTCCTCTAGATGCCTTCCGAAGGTGAGGTTTCTGCGATTTCTAGGTGTTCTGTATGACGTCTCCCGAACCAATTGCACGGGGTGAAACTATTTGACGAGGCGGAGGCGGCGCCAACTATACAGCCGGAGCTATATGGGCGGAAGAAATTCTTCCGCCATATAGTTGGTTGTTGCGCTCTCTGCCTCCTTTGTTCGCTTCTGGTTTTCTTATGGTATTAATAATATTTCCCAAATAAGCGATTTACGTTGTTTTTGACTCCTTTTCTCCACAGTACAACTACTTCAATAATTGTATCCATTGGATCCATCATCTGTCCTGATCCTGATGAAAACAAACATAAAATATGTGCGCGAGCGCCGTAAAATACCAAGATCCTACATCTACAATGCAAAATAATAATGTAAAACATGATGCAAATATGCACTCATCAACTTCCCCAAGGTTATACTCTTGCTCATCCCGAGCAAGTTTTTAGCTTAATGGATGTGATCCTCATATTCATGAAGCTCAGTCGATAAAATAAATGAGGCAATTGCATCATGTGTTTATCATGTACGATATAGGGGAATAAGTTCATGAATAGTATCTTACTCGAACCATCTGAATAGTATTGGAAGGCTTCCACACCTTAGTTATCAATAGTTCATACAAGATGAATCTCAACATAATGTAAAAGAATCCGGCTCAACTAAATGAGCTAACGAGGTAGTCCCAAGTGTTTTAGGATCAACGTATTCACTTGGGATTCAAAATATCAAAAGTGTCTCTTTGTCATACTACAATACAATGGTATACGCCTATTTGCTCTTTGCACGTTCGCTCTTTTTCTTCATTCTTTTTCTTTTCTTTTGCATATATGCTCACACTTTTGTTTTAAGTGATGTGCAAAGGTGCTAGCCATATATTCCACCTTATGTAGGAATTCAAAGTTCAACAATCTCAATTATCAAATTCCAACTATATATGAAGCATTCTTATGACTTGAGATTCTACCATGACTTCTTCTCACTCTATTTAGATAACACTTTCATTTTCCTTTGTTCAAGGTTTTCTTTTTCAACTTAATTGTATAGATAATTTTTCTTTGTGAATAAAATAGTAGACTTACAGTATATTGACCAAATTATCTTTATGTGTCCCATTAATACCAATAGTGTGGAAGACTCCTTTCATATATCAATAAAACAAACACAAACTCAATATTGCTCCATATATAATAATAAACTCAGAATTTCATAAAAGGGATGGACCCTTCCTGAAGGGAATTCTAATGGTGCAAACTTTGTTTCTAGTTTGAACTAATGCAAGAATAATAATAAAAAGTTATAAGATAAATTACAAGGTCTTAAAGATCTCCCCAAGCTTGGAATCAAGCTAGGCAGGATCAAATAATCCCTTGCGATTATTTGATACCCTGATTGTTGTAGATCACTGGGGTGCCATGGCACATGGGATCTTCTCCTCACGGCTCAGCCTGAGGTGGATGGATTGATTGATAGCTTCTAATTCCTTAACATGCAGCTTGTAGAAAATATTGTTCCTCTCTAGCACTTTCACTTCTTTAATGAACTCATTGTTATCTTCGAGTGTTTGTAGCGCCTTAAGACTCATGGCAAAACCCGCTTCGATTGTCCGCTTGATATCTTCATCAAGTTTATCAAGATAAAGTCGCAGCAATCAAAGGTGTTTGGGTGTCCCTGGCTTCTCCTTGTCCAATTCCTCAATCTCCAGCTCCAGGGCCCTCAAATCCCTCTTCCGACACCCCTGGTCGGCATCGAGGAACTCTATAGGGATGGTATTGATCTCCTTGCCTTGGTCGCTGTTGCTCCCGATCTCCATGGTAGACCTTATTCTTGACTTCTATCCCTTGGCTGAGAGCCCTCTCGTGAAAATAAGAGGTAGATTGGTTTCTATAGATTGTGATTAGAGAGAGAGAGACAATTGTAGTATATAAGAGGGGTCAGAGGTTGGTAAAACTCGCGAGAAACACCAAATTGTCATCCAAAAAAAGAAACCGAACGAAACAGAAAAAGAAATCATGGATTAGGAAGTAATCTGCCGCATAACGACCAACTATACAGGCGCGAGTCGTATAGGTCCGGCCGTATAGTTGGTTCTGGGCAGATATTTCCAAATATATCGAGTCCAGGTCGATTAAATCACGAATCGAAACCGGCAATAATGTTTTTTCATGAATAAAAGAAAGATCAAACGAAAAAGTGTTTGAGAGTTTAACGACCAACTATACGGCTGGAATTTTTGCTCCGGTCGTATAGTTGCGACCGTATAGTTTCAAACACCGAAAATCAAAAGTGCATGGGAGTTTAACGACCAACTATACGGCCAGAATTTTTGCTCTGGTAGTATAGTTGCGACCGTATAGATACAGACACCAAAAATCAAAACTATCTAAGAGTTCAACGACCAACTATATTGCCGGAATTTTTGCTCTAGTCGTATAGTTGCGACTGTATAGGCTCACATATCAAAAACAATTTCATAAAGATGATAAAGAGAGTTTAACGACCCACTATATGGCGGGAGCCCCCGCTCCGGTCGTATAGCTTCTCCCATATAGTTGGTAAAACCCCTCTAAAATCTTCAGAAATACACAAGGAATTCAAAAACAGAATTTTCAAGAGTAAAAATTGTGAAAATAAATCACTTATTTGAGTAAGAACACTTACCTTGTACTTACCATTTGCTTAATCGAGGATGAAAACTTCCTCCCACAACAAGGACTCCTCTTTTGGAGGAATTAACTTTAGTTCATCAAATAATTCCCGTAAACGAAAATCACCAGGACTAAAGTTTCTCTCAATAAGATTAGTGTCTTCCTGGGCAAGCATGGACACTGCATCTAACATCTTTATTTCTTGCCTCTACATAATCTGCAACTCAATTTCTTGTAGTGAAAGAATCCAACGGATCAGCCTTGGCTTATGGTCTTTCCTTTCAAGGAGTTATTTTAAGCCATCACGATCTGTATGTACTCTCACCTTTGCATCAACTATGTAAGAACGAAATTTATCACAAGAGAAAAATATAGCAAACAGTTCCTTTTCTTCCTTAGGGTAATTCTTTTGGGAACCATTGAGATTTCTACTAGCATGATGTATAATATTAAATCTACGACAAATATGTTGTCCAAGAGTTACTCCTACAACATCATCTCTAGCTTCACATATTAAGTCAAAGGTTGTATCCCAGATAGGTGGTTTAATGATGGGAGCACGAGTTAAAGCATTTTTTAGTTTATCAAAGGCTTCAAGAAACTTATCATAAAAATTAAATCTCATTCCCTTTTGCAAGAGATTAGTCAAAGGTTTAGATATCCTAGAGAAATTTCTAATGAACCTTCTGTAATTTCCCACATGACCAAGAAAACTTCTTACACCTTTAATATCCCTAGGTGGTGGCATTCTCTCTATTGCATCAACCTTAGCTCTATCAACTTCAATTCCCTTGCCTGATACCTTGTGTCCGAGGACTATACCTTCTCTGACCATAAAGTGGCACTTCTCCTAGTTTAGCACAAGATTAGTTTCTTCACAACACTACAAAAACTTTCTTGAGATTATCCAAGCAACTAGTAAATGAAGTTCCATAGACAGAAAAGTCATCCATAAATACTTCCATTATAAGTTCTATGAAATCAGCAAAAATAGCAGTCATACATCGTTGAAAAGTAGTTGGGGCATTACATAGACCAAATGGCATACGTCGGTAAGCATGTAAACCGTAAGGACTTCTAAAAGTTGTTTTAAGTTGGTCATCCGGATGAACAGCTATTTGAGAGAAACCAAAATATCCGTCCAAGTAACAAAAATGAGTATGGTTTGCTAACCTTTATAAAGTTTGATCTATGAATGGTAATGGATAGTGATCCTTCCTAGTTTCTTTATTTAATTTTCTGAAATCTATGCACATCTTATGCCCAACAATAGTTCTAGTAGGTATTAGTTCATTGTTTTCATTAGGAACAATAGTAAAACCGCCCTTCTTAGGGACACAATGAACAGGACTTACCCAATCAATCTCTTTAACAGGATAAATTATACCTGCATCCAATAGGCGTATAATTTCTTTTCTTATAACTTCTTTCATTTCAGGCTTCAATCTTCTATTAAATTCCGCAACTGGTTTAGCACCTTCTTCCATGAACAGTCGATGGACGGCTATCATGATACTAATGCCCTTCAAGTCATCCATTGAGTACCCAAAGGCTTGGCGATGCTCCTTAAGTATCCTCATGAGTTCTTCTTCTTCTCCTGAAAGTTTAGCACTAATAATAACAGGGAATTTATTGGTATCATCTAAAAACCTGTATTTGAGATTATCTGGTAGAGTCTTCAACTCTGGGGGTGGTAGTTCCTCGTCCCCTCTCTTCTCTGGCTCTTCAAAAGCCTCATTAGTTGGAGGTCCCAAAATGAGAAGTGAATCGAATTCATCTTCTAGTTCTTCTAGGGACTTGTCCTCCATAACTATTTCTTCATAAGTTGGATCTTCATTTATTTCTTCTTCTTGATTACCAAAGAAAAGAGCTGCCATTTCCTCAATGGTTCTCTCTTCTCTTCTTCTTGTATTTGTGGAGGCCTGTCTTTAAATTTGGAAAAATGGAATTTATTTTCTGTTCCCCCAAGCTTAAGAGTCACAATCTCCTTCTTGAAATTAACATAGGCACCAATATCAGCCAAAAAGGTTCTTCCAAATATAATAGGGCAAAAAGTGTCAGCTGGCATATCAAAAACTACAAAATTGATATGAAAGTTTTTGTTGCCAATTGTGACAGTTGCATTGTCAACTACTGCCATTGGAATTCTAAGGTTTTTATTGGCTAGCATAATTGTTATATCAATATTTTCAATTGTAGCCGGTTCTATTTCTTCTTTTATTTCTAGGTAGAAATCATAAGATATGACATTAACTTTGGTACCAAGATCACATAAAACGTAATGAGAGGTTTCTTTAAATATGCAGGGAAGAATAGGCTTACCCACATCTTTTACCTTTGTTTTACCTTCAACTAATATGGAAGTCTCTACATCAAGTTCAACCATGTTTCAGTGTGAGTACATAGCCATAATTGCTTCCTTGGTTACCTCTTCATCCTTGTTTTCTTTCAGGTGTTTCATGACTTATGGCATGCTTTCCTCTTCCCTCTTTTCCTGTACTGCTTTGACCTATTCATATTCAAAAATATGCTTTTGTGTAGTGTTAGGGAAAGGTACTTCATATATTGGTTCTACAGAAGCAAGTGTTGCTTTATCTTCTCTTTTCTTTTCTGGTTCAGGTAGTGGATCATACTTGACTGGACCCTCCTTTGGAGCTTTAATATGTTATGTAAAAGCTTTATCAAGTTGCAACACAAGATTTGAATCCAGATAAAGTTCTTTAGACAATTCTTTCACATGGCCTTTTTTATTATAGTCATGAATACAATCATGCTCTATTTCTACGCCTCCTTCACTTCCTAGACCAAAATTCCATGAAACTCTATGATCACGAATTCTATTAAGTAAAGCCCAAAGCTTTAGGTATAGGAAGATTCATAAAGGCTCCTTCCGCAAAAGAGTCTAGTTCAATTTTATGAGGTTCAATTAAACCGCCATAAAATATATGTAGCAAATACCATTCAAGCAAATCATGATGAGGACATAGTCGTAGTAAATCTTTAAATCTAATATAAGCTCTTACTAGTCCTTCATTAGAACGATTCTTCCAAGTCATTATAAGATGCCTGATTCCAAAAGATTTTGATAATGGATAATATTTTGATAGAAATTCACAGGCTAAATTATCCCAAGTAGTAGTAGCTTCAGGGGGTAGAGATCTATACCATGAGAGAGTTACACTTGTCAAAGTTTGACTAAAAAGTTTAACCCTTACCTCATCGACAGTACATCCCGTCAATAGAAAAGTGCCACATATATCTTTAAAGTACGCAATATGCTCATATGGATCAGGATCTTCTTCATCTCCAGTAAATTGCTTCTTATGTAGAATACTAAGTAGTAGAGGATTTATTTCAAACCCCCTTGTCTTCTCATTGGAGTTATCTCTTTTATAAATAGCATAGGGCTTCCCAAAGTGATTGAGTGGGTTAGCACTAGTCATATGCTCAAACTCCATCATGTTGGTGGAAACCTGTAACTCAAAACAAAATTTAGCAAGACAAAACTAAATAAGAAAAAACTAAAAGACCTACAACGCTTAGCTCCCCAGCAACGGCGCCAGAAAATAGCTTGATGACTGCAAGTGCACATATTGTTTGTAGCTAGTTTCGAAATAGAGATATCAATCCCACAGGGAGCAGGAGTCAGAAGTCTAATAATTCTTGAAATAGTTATTGCGATAGAAATGCTAGATAAAGTTCTAAGTAATAAGATAAAATGCGAGTGTTGTGTAAAAAGGTGTTTTTGGGTTTTGGGTATAAGAGCAATAATAAAGTAAAGTAATGTCTACGCACTTCTATTCTTGTAGACAATTATTGGGCCTCCAAGTGCAGAGGTTTGTAGAACAGCAGCAAGTTTTCCCTTAAGTGGATCACCCAAGGTTTATCGAACTCAGGGAGGAAGTGGTCAAAGGTATTCCCTCTCAAGCAACCCTGCAATCAAGATACAAGAAGTCTCTTGTGTCCCCAACACACCCAATACACTTGTCAGGTGTATAGGTGCACTAGTTCGACGAAGAGATAGTGAAATACAAGTGGTATGGATATAAGACAACGGTGCCAGCAAATAGCTTGATGGCGTGGAAGAGACTAAAGGCAAACTGGAATAAAGATGGAAGCAAGCAAACATGTAACAGATCTAATAGCAAACGGTGTATCAATGCTTAGAAACAAGGCCTAGGGATCATACTTTCACTAGTGAACACTCTCATATAAATATATTCTCTATATGATACTACGCTGAACTACTCTCCGGTTGGACACTCTAATCCATGGTAGGGCTATAATAGCACACCTCAAAGTAAGCCTTTCCCATCTAGATAACCCCACACTGTCACCTTGAGCTCTAGATGGTTCCAACAAACACCACAATTTCATAGAAACATCCAAGTCCAAATATAACTCATAACAAGTATTTGTAATCTCTAGCCTAAGTGCCACCATGGTGAACATGCTATCACTTTCACACACATGGGGAGAGCAGAGATCTAATAAAGCACTTAAGTAGCAGAATAGATCTATAGATTACAAGCTCATGATCTCAATAAGATCATGCATAGAGAGAGAGAGAGATGAACACATAGCTACCGATAGAACCCTTAGCCTCGAGAGAGAACTACTCCCTCCTCATCATGGGAATCAGAAATGGTGATGGAGATGGTGGTGGAGATCGATGGAGATGGCTCCGGGGGCACTTCCCTGTCCCGGAAGGGTGCCGGAACAGAGACTTTATGTCCCCCGAATCTCCCCTTTGGTGGCGGCGGTGCTGCGGAACTTTTCGTGGCTGGAGGCTTGACTATTTAGGGTTTTCGCATCGGGAGGAATATATAGGCGAAAGGGCAAGGTCGGTGGAGGCCGGAGGGCCCACACCACCTGGTGGCGCGGCCAGGAGGACCCGTGCCACCATATGGTGTGGCTGGTCCCTGGCCCCTCTCCGTCTTGTCTTCTGGCTCCGTCTTCCCCTCGGTGAAATATTGACTTTGGCTTTTGTCCCGTCCAATTTCGAGAATATTGATTTTCTGACTTTCCTGGAACCAAAAACAGCAGAAAACAGGCAACTGGCACTGTGGCTCTTGTTAATAGGTTAGTCCAAGAAATCATATTAAAAGTACTCCAAAGTGTGGACAAAACATAAGAAAGTAGATAAAAATAAGCATGGAACATCAAAAATTATAGATACATTTGCAATGTATCATAAAGCAAAGTAACTTAATATAGAAAGTAAGTATCGCGTAGTAAAGAAGATTGGAACCGTAGTAGGGAAAAGGCGTTCTTAGGGAGTAGCGGATACACCACTAGTATTTTTGAAGATCTAAGATCAAGATTATCTTCATGAACATTCTCAACTATGTATGTGTGGGAGGAACTCCGTATGTGAACGAATAGGCAACAACCGCTCCTCACGTCATCCTTATAACCACATCAGTGAGCAATCGACATCAATCGAAGTATTGCGCTATTAAGGGACGTAATCCCGTAGGACGTATCCCATGGCATGGATAGTGTTCTGTGAGTTTCCTCAATTTCCCAAGTTGATATGTAAGGAGTGCTAACAGCTTTATAGTCCCTATAAGTGCTAGCACGCCTCCGTCTACCAACAAGTAGTTCCCTCCATCAAGTCCCCACGAGAGGCAAAAATTGAGAGGTCGACTTCTCTCAACATCAAGATGTAGAGAATCTAACACATGGTCACAGCGATGAATATCATAATAGACTTTATCTTATTTCAATCTCATACTAGGGTTTCTCCATATCCCCATGAACTAATGATCTACCCAGACATGGAGGCAATCAACATCATGGCAATGGTAATGGAAACAATCATAGATAAATAGTACTTGTATAAATCCACAAAAAGTATAGGAATTACAACAAGATCTAGAAAAGATGTAGATGGGATGGATGGAGATGGTGGTGATGCAGCGGTGGATGATGAAGATCGATGCCTTAGCCTCCCGGATATGTGCAGGGTGATTTGGATCCCTTGTGGATGAGTTCCCCCCCCTAGATGCCTTTTGGAGGTGAGGTTTCTACAATTTCTGGGTGTTCTGTATGTCGTCTCCCCAAACCAATTGCACGGGGTGAAAATATTTGACGAGGCAGAGGTGGCGCCAACTCTACGGTTGGAGCTATACGGGTGGAAGAAATGCTCCCGCCGTATAGTTGGTCGGTGTGCTCTCTGCCTCCTTTGTTCGTTTCTAGTTTTCTTCTGGTATTATTAATATTTTCCAAATAAGCGATTTACGTTGTTTTGACTCCTTTTCTCCACAGTACAACTACTTCAATAATTGTATGCATTGGATCCATCATATGTCTTGATCCTGGTGAAAACAGACATAAAATGTGTGTGCGAGCACCGTAAAATACCAAGATCCTACATCTACAATGCCAAATAATAATGTAAAACATGATGCAAATATGCACTCATCAGGTAGCTATAATCAAGATGGAATCACTCCTCTGGCTATTATAAGTAATCATTATGCAAAAGGAACAAAAACCTTAGTGATGCCATGAGTGTCTATTATAGCCCGATAAACTAATAAAAATCTTTGGCGTGCTCTCAGTTACTTAAAAACTGAAATTCTTGAAGGACAATGAATAGAAAAGTATTTCTTGAAAAGTCTTGATTTATTGATGTGGGAGAATTGAGATACTCTAGTGTATATGCTTTTCATGACAACTCCCACAATCTTAATCTACATGATTATACTTTATTTATTCAAAGGCAATCCTATGAGTTGATTACTTGACATGAAATAAAGTTTACTCATTCGAATCATCCATGTTTACAATAATTT
Source organism: Avena eriantha (assembly GCA_910589775.1). Lineage (NCBI taxonomy): Eukaryota > Viridiplantae > Streptophyta > Magnoliopsida > Poales > Poaceae > Avena > Avena eriantha. The sequence goes on from OU342744.1 coordinate 106,958,794, forward strand.
TGCTGCACTATAAGGATGCATGAAACCCGTATGATATGCTTGCCATTACTCTATCTATGCTAAAGTTTTTCAGATTTATGAAGTGGAGGAAACATGAGACTAATAATCATGAGTAAGATCACCATCTCATTATTTCAGTTTAAATGCTGAGTTCCTTTTTGATTTTGGTTTTCTTGCTCGGGGACGATCAAGTTTAAGCTTGGGTAGGTTGATGGCTCTGAAATATAGCCATCTACGTCCACATTTAAACTGGATATTGTTCATAATTTTGATGAAATATCTCTCTAAACCCTGCCACTAATGCTAATATTTAGAGGGGTATGCAATCCTTTCTTTTATATTTTTCCCCCGCAGATAATGTCGTTTAAAGGAGGGAATCACTACATTAAAGTCAAAGATACGAGATTTCCAACAACCAGAAGAAACCAAGAGCTGTAAGACGGAGGCAGATGCTTTAACGACCAACTATTTGGTCGGAATAAAAATTCTGGTTGTATAGCTTCAGTCGTATAGTTGGCGCCACCACCGTTAGGTCAAACAGAACAACTTTTGTGAAGAGACCCCTATATAAAGAAGCCTCGAGCAATGAGAAAACAAGCCAGACCTTGCCAAAAGTCTCTGCCATAGATCTCCAGCCGCCTCCAGATCTCAAAACCCTTCTCCATCTCCATAGCCATATTCTACCGCTTGTAATAGTAGATCTCTTCTCCGATTGGCAACATTATAGGACTATTTCTATCAATCTTATGATTTTCATTTAAATGTTTTTGATTCTTGATCTCATCTCTATGTGTGAGTAATTCTCCTTGGGTTAAGGGCTTTGGCCTAGCCATGTAGCAATTGTGCATGTTATTTATCATAGATGGGATCATGTATTAGTTTGTATGACATGATGATTATTGTATCCTCTCTTGCCTCAATCCAAGGACTTGTCAGGTACCCAAGACCCTGAGGGTTGATCCAGGTATAGGCAGTATGAGTAATGACTGATCTGCAGGTTGGGAACCCTAGTGATAGGAGGGGTACTACGGCTGTATGTGAGGAATTTACTTGGGATTAACAGTGACATCACTATGTATATCATTAGTTGTATTTCTTCCATGGATGAGACTAGTAGGTTATTGCTATAAGCATTTGCGGAGGCAATAGAAATTATGGATGCACTAGCCACATATAATTTATCTTGCTCTAACAAGTACATGTATACTTTGTTTCTATCTTTTATTTCCATCAGAAGTTTTGCACAGCTACAGGTGAAACCAAATGCCCTAGGCCCTCTCTCTCTCTCTCTCTCCATCATCGACAACAACAAAAATATGCAA